>JAVKLA010000001.1:51384045-51417480 GCA_034782735.1 Sagittarius serpentarius | reverse complement strand
CTTTATTGTTGTTATTAGTGTCATTGTTAGTTTCTTCCTTTCTGTCCTATTAAACTGTTCTTATCTCAGCCCACAAGCTTTATTTTATTTTCTGATTCTCTCCCCCGTCCCACTGGGTGGGGGGGAAGTGAGTGAGCGGCTGCGTGGTGCTGAGCTGCTGGCTGGGGTTAAACCACAACAACTGGGTATCAGCAAAAATTCGTCATCTCCAATGGTTATGGCTTGCCTACCTGTTTGTTCCCTACTCAAGCATATGGGAAAACTGGAAACTTTAATGCCTCAAACATTGCTAAGACATCACTTAAGGCCTGTAGCTATACATGTGATGATTATATGCAGCTTTGAATTCATGCACTTCCTCAATTAAATACAAACCTGAGCAAGGTCTATCAATTATCAGAGTAACATCTAACTTTACATGCAACAACAGCCAAGAGAGAGGATTGATTTTTTGATAAATAAAACACTGATGCAAGCAGTTAGAAAATCCAGTACAATTTCCACTGAACAGATTATACCACTACTAGAAGTCGACAGAAAACTGTTCCAAAGGAGTGATTATCCCTTTTCTGGAGTGAAGGGAAAAAAAGTGGTTCAACTACCACATTAATAATCCAGTAAAGCAACAGCACGTACTAACATTCACACATTGTTTGACAATCAAAATGTTTTACACCTGCTAGTCCAGGCTTAGTGCCAGAACAAAAACACAAACAAAGCTAAAAAAAAAAAAAATTGGTCACAGTGTGCCTTTTCTGCAAGTGTTGAACCCTTGTTCTAGGAAATAGTTATGATACGAAATAAGAGCAGAATGATACCACATTCAGGTCAAGTCCAATGTCATTTTTCCCCTCTAAGTTTCTTATGAGACATGGACTCCTAGCTGGTTTCGAGTAAGTGTACGCTAATGAGAGCTATAAAAATCTGTATCTGAAAACCCAGCAGATGCGTGAACTGAGTGCAAAAAAGGCAAATCAGTAAAAGGAAAAACACTCCTAACATGTCCCCATTTCCACATTTAGAAACTAGGTCTTTAAACCATCTGTTCCCTGGGAATCTCAAAATACTGAACCTTAGAGGACACTTGTCATGGTCCTGCACTGCTTGCTTTTTTGGCACTTCCACAGGAATAAATAAAGCCAGTCTCAAAAAGCGCTGTGTCTCACTAATAACAGTTTCAGAAAACTGCACTGGAGAATGTTATGTCACTATTCAAAAACAAAATCAAAAGCATCTTTACTATTTTGCGCTCCACACCTGAACAGTCGGACACAGTTCAAAAATACTGACATCTAACAAGAGGGCGGAAGCATACTTATTGGCAGAAATAATCCAGTTTTGTCTAACAAGGTTCTACCTAGATAGATATACTTACACTTCCAGTAAGAAGGGGGTAGGGCTCTTTCCTTGACGTATACCCCAAACACCTGCCTGCTACACATCCCCTCCACCCCCCCCATTTGCACAGTGGGTACCTAGGGTGAAGGGCTCTCCGCATCCCTTATCTCTCTGAACAGCAGAATTCCAAAGGAAATGGCAACTCCATGAAAGAGGGAGGAGACAGAGATGGACATGCCCCGAAATTATCAACCTCAGCATCCTGGGGAGGCACCAGCCCTTAAGCTGCACAAAAAAAAAATCTCTGTTTCTTTGCTTTCATACTCTGCTGGTTGACTCCACTCAACTCACCTCCAAGGGTGCCACTAAGCAGCTTTAGGTCAGGGGTCAAAACTGGGGATACACAATCCATCTAGAAACCAGCTATCAGCACACAAGGTCATAACAAACACTTTAGTCTGGTTTTTATGCATTACACCAATGGAGTGACAATTAGTCCTGCCAAAACTGCTAGAGCCTATTTTCACAGAAAAAAATAATTATTTATTTAACACTCATGAGAAGTACGGGTAGTGGGAAGAGCAGCTCTGACCCCAGCTCCTAATGCCAAGAATTTCAGTTGAGAACTATAGGTACTATTTCCTCAGTATATGTTACCTTCAGAAATTATCCTTTTAAATATTAAAAAAAGTATTTTTTTTATTGGAAGGAGAGAAGGAAGGAGGGAAGGAAAGGAAGGAGGGAAGGAAGGGAAGGAAGGAGAGCCCCTACCTGTTTGTGAACCTTTGTAAGCTGTTCCAGGTTGTTCTCAAGAAAGGAAATTTTCTGCTTCTGTGCAGCACTTCCACCTCCGTCGTCGCTGTCAAGTTCAACGCTCTGCACAGACAGTTGCAGCATTCAGCAAAGCCAGGCAGAAACTCAAGAGGAAGCTCAGGTCTTTTGTGAATTTAAGTTTCCCAAAGGCAGAAAAGTCTTCCAAGAGCCCCAGATTAAAGAGACTTAACTTTACCTGTTCATTTGATATTTAAGAGGCATTCCTCGCTACACAAAAAATAAACTATTCTTACTGAACAATTATGGGGGGATCCTGAATATGGAAATCATAGATTTTAGGGAAAACCCCTTTTCCCTCTTTTTTCCATTCTTGGGAGACATTTTTATGTAATACAGATTTTCAACCTTAACAAAAAAAAAAAAGAAAAACCAAAAACAAAACCAAGAAGGGTATAAAAACTCTTCCCCAAAACTACTCTAAAGGACTGAAAAGCACTGCAAAGCCTTTGACTATTTATGCAGCTTCTGACTCTTCTTCAACAGTTAAAAATACCTTAAGTTCTGCCAAATAATAATTTTGCCAGGAAAAGGTGACGAGTCACAAGTCCATAGAACGAAAGGGCCACAGCATTCAGTGTAGCATAAGTTCGTGCAAGTTATACCGAATAATTTCTGGTACCCATTAATACCATCTTTGAAAATCTTGTAACTGAACTGAATTGGATTGGTTCATTTTGCTTAACCACCAAGACTTGTCCTTAACATATTAGGACCAAATAAAAGCTAACAAATATCAGAACAGTTTTAGTCTTATTACTTAGTGTTGTTGAAAAAGACAATATCCCGTTTTGTAACAACATGCACTAAAGGCTTCCAGCAAATCACAAGAATACTGCAAAAAAGGCTTTGGTTTAAAAGAGTATAGTCTTACTTTTTTAACACGGGTGGTGAGATCTTGGACAAACAGTTTGCGTAGGTTGTGAAGAGTCTGAAGTTCTCTTGCCTGGAATCAAAATAATAATAATAATAATAATAATAATAATAATAATAATAATAATAATAATAATAATAATAATAATAATAATTTAAAAAAAAACACAAACCAGTGAGAGATAGTAGATACTCTGGTGTAAGAATTCTCCTCAGCTTTGAGCTGATAATATGACTTCATTGTAATTTACTTATAGAGATGTACCGGCCTGTAGGTATATGCAGCTCACAGACAGGCAGCGCCCACACCGTTCCCCACTGAAGAGCTCTTGCACCTCCCAAGGTGTTCACCACACCAAAGCTACTTCTGAAAATATCTTGACTCTGTCTTAGGGCGTGGGGAAACAACAGCAGAAAGCTGAAGTCTCACAAATTGGCCATGGTTACACACACCCAGTGATGTGAAAGAGCTCTAGATTCACTCTCTAGCAAACACACTGGCCCGCTCCGAATGCTTACTCACAGGCACTTAAGATGTTTAAGTGCTTTTTAAGTTTTGGCAAAAATCTTTATAATACCTAAATTTTTTATAAATAATCACCTTACTCCAGACTGGATGTGTGACACAAGAAGTGGCAACCCTGCACCTACTCCCAGGACGGAAGCACTAATCCATTTGCAGGAAAGGAAACTATGCGGATAGGCAGCTCACCCCAACCCCCTACTGCACCAAAGCCGTCCTGAAGAGAACTTCTTTCCAAAGCTGATAAGAGCAACCCGAGCTTTCCCGTTTTATGCTTATCCACTCACATACTGGAATTTAAATGAATCGCTCAATAAGTTCCACCACAACTACGGGTGTTTGAACTTGAATTTTTTATCTCTCAAAAGAAAAAGGCAAAACCGACTAGAAACCAAAAGGGAAGCGCTTCCTTCATGGGCTACTAGAAACCACACATTACACGCGCAGCTTATTTAGGGATGCGGTACCCAGAAGAGGCACCGGCTGCCACTCTAACTCAAACACAGCTGCCGAGCAGACCCCCCCGGAGAGCTCCCATTCCAGGTGCTGCCCCAGCAGCCCTCCGCCCCGTAACCCCCTCCCACGGGACCCCTTCTTTTGCTTCCTCACCAGCCCAGCACTGGGAAGGAGAACAAGTCAAAGCAAAGGCACAGCAGCTGTGGTCCCACCAAGACTATTCTTCATCCCTTCCTTCTCAAAGCAGTCACCCAAACGACACGCAATGCCCACGGAGCCTGATGTCTCCCCACACCAATGGGCAGGGATGAGCTCATGTTTTCCTGTCATTTGCTATGCTTGATTTTTAATTCCTGCTGCAGTAATTATTAAAACTCTAACAAAACTCAACAAAATTTTAGTGTAAGATAGTTCAAAGTTGTTTATTCAAAAATTTTAAAAAATACCACCTGGGTTTCCGCAAGCTGAAGGTACGGTACTGCCTAACTCTGATTTCCAGCTGCCTTACTCATTTGGCATACAGGGCAAATCAAGTCTACATGCAAGCTCTATAAGTATCTGACGAGTACAGTTCATATCAGAAAGGTGGGTTACGTCTCTGCCTTGCAGGAATTTATTTTAACAAGGCTTATGTCTGGGGGAGCCATCAGGAGCCAAATAGTTCCGCTTCAGGTTTTTGTACGTAATGGACAACAATGGATCCTGAGGCCACTAGAAGCTTAATTTTTAAAAGCATCACACAGAGAAGAAAATGCTGGGTTTGAATTAATAACCATGTTAACACTAGCAAAAATCACCGTATGATGCTCCTAAACCAGCTATGGTTTTGACCAGCTTCTGAGATCTTTGAGAAAGCTTGCATATTTTGCAGACAGATAAAAACGTAGCTTCCAACAAAACTGCGCAGCAACAGCTTCACGACTGAAGTCGTCCATCATAGATTGCATTTTTAACATTGCATGCACAATATCGTATTTCTCTGTAAGCTGTTACACTGGTCAAGTTAGAGGCAGGTACGTATCACCTAATCGTAGCTGCACTATTCAGTACACTGGTTACTTCAGGTGATTTGAAGGAACACGGACAGCAAAACAAAGAGTACTGGTAGACTTATCAGTGATTGCTTATTCACACGGGGCAACAATAATAGAATTTAATCTTAAATTTTAAAATTCAATTTCAAGATTTGGCAAAATGCACAAATTCAGCCTATTATGATATAAATTGGTCATTTCCTTGGGCACAGGTACAAGTGTTTGGTAACACATCAGTGACGAAGACCTAGGGGAAAAAAAGCTCAACAAAGTGTAATTAAGACATACCACTGTTTCCTCCAGCCCCTTAAGATCTTCTCTTGCTTGTTCCCTTTTATCATTAAGCAGTCTAGAAAGATCACAACATTAAATACAAATCAAAAATGTTGAAGTCATATAAAACAAGAGAATCAATCAACATTCAGTTTGAGTAGAACATCTGCAGATGTGAGCAAATTGTACATCTCTTTGCATCTGTAATTACGCTTTCGACTGTCCCAAATATGCAGCTTTCTCACAGGGAATGCTGAGCCATCATCTCCATTTTTTGTGTCCACACATGAAATTTTTATCTCTGATTTCCAGGAAAGGCTTTTACTCAGACATCTGATTTATTACTTTAAAAAACCAAAAAACCCCAACAACAAAACAAAACAAAGAAACACCCACACCCACACATAATAAAACAAAAAACCTCCCAAAAGAAAAAAACTCTGCAAACAAAAAACCCACCCAAAACCCCCAGCTTCTTTCTTGTTTGTTTTTGCTGTGCATTAAGGAATGAGGGATTTGACACTTGCTATGGTATTTCATAAAATCAGAGCTCTAAAAAGATCTTTTTTGGCAAGTATCAAACCCACTATTGAAGAGCCTATGATACAAAAATATGGAGTCATTGGTAATCATTTATTAGTACTGCATGCTGGCTTTTGTTACTGAAATGGTATTTTCAGTGTGAATATTTCAACACAAATGCCTCTCACTAGCACATTTCCTGTGGACGCATTAAGAGACACTATATTTAAGGACACCAGATGAGAAAACTGTTGACTTACATGAGCTTTTCCAGTTTCATTTCTCTTTCCTGGTCCTCGATTTTTAATTTATCATAATCAGCACTGAGTTTCTCTTGTTCCAGTTGCAGCTTCTGATTCATACTAGAATGAGAAAGAAAAAGACAGTACAGCTCTGTCCTGAACCCCATAAACAAGGAGGGGTAAATCTCCATAAACAAAATGGGGTTAGACAGAGAAATTAAAGCTGTAACTCTCTACTGAAAAATTCTGAAAGAAATTAAGCATAAAGAATCTGAAGAACAATATTTAAAAATATTGGCAAATTAAATTCAGTGGCTTCCTTCCTTTATCTAAAAGGACACAAACTGTTCTTGCAATCTTTCTGTCCCACTTCCCGATGTTTCTCATTTCCCTGTTATTAAGTCTTTGGCCACACAATAAATAGGATGAAAGAATGAACGCTACTTCAGGATTGCCTAGATTTTTATGAACGCTGACAAAAAGAAGAGTACAGGAGCAGAATTCTGTTTTTCAAGTGCTGGAGTATCTGACTAACAGAGTTAAATTGCTGTGTCAGGAAGAAATACTAAGTGTATGAAACTGGGACACAGTCGAGTTCACCCGGACTCTCAGAAAGTCTGCAGCAGGACTAGTTGCTATAAGAGGCCCTCAAAACCTTTATCTTTTAAAATCTGTTCTCCTCCAAGCTTCTTTTACCTACTGACCTGCAGGTGTAACACTATTCTTTCTTTTTCCTCTCTATAATTTTATGCACTTGTTAAAGCTCCACAATAAAGAACTAAGCACTATAATCCACCCGGCAAAATAATTAGAGGGTGGTTTGTTGCATGTAAGGACACTACTTTTGGTAAGACACTGAAATACACAGACATCAATTAAAACCAACAAAGCCAACCCCAAAACATCCCTACAGTGTCACAGAACATGACAGGAACAGAGAAAACGATGGAGTGAAAGAACATACTCTCTGATTTCATCAATTATTTTCTGCTTCTCTTCAATTTCATCCCTCAGCCTGGACAGCTGCTTCTGGTGGGCTTCCCTGTGACTCTCCATCTGCTGCTCCAGTGCCTTCTGCAGAGTGCAAAAACCAGAGAAATCAAGTAACGCACAGCTAAGGTTCCTTCTTACGTGTCAGCTAAATCAACCTATCTTTCTGGATTTGAGTGAAACTTATCAAATCAGGTTAACCCAGGAATCTGCCTGGTATATCTTTCTATGATTTACAAAACTGTACACCTACTTATCCAAGCGTTTAATGCAGACAGTTTTTAGCAACAGATGTACACCAATTTCTACTCATTTTCTTGCAAAAACTACTGCATGTGAAAGCCAGGGTCTTAGCATATCAAGTGTCAAGAATGATGCTTTTTTTTACCAGCCCTCTATTATTTTACCTGTTTATTCACCAAGAAAATATGTGTACAGCTATACCTGTGACAGAAGTAAAACCCAACACACCTCCCTGCCCCAAGAATTGTTTATCCACAGCCCTGTTATTTAAATTCTAGGATTAGATATATCTCAAGTAGTAAGAAAAACGCAGTGCATCTCTTTAGATTGCTAATAAAAGATTTGCTTTTTGTCTTCCAACTGTAAGGAATAACTGTACAACTCTTTTAGTAACTTTAACTTTTTATAATGAAGGTAAAAGTTCTAAAGTTGACAAACCTCTATCACTATCCTTGTAAAATTATATTTTTCCTTTTCTGCAATTTGCAACCCCATCAGAAACACAACTCTCACATTATTGCCTAACACTTCTTTGCATTCCAAAGGAAGAAGAGAATGCAAAAAAACAGGTTTATATTTCATTATTATTTCTAGGAGATAGTCAGCATTCTTGCCAAATTATTTGGGAAAGTGGCCTCTTTTTAAGTAAAGTTTTTAGTACCTAAATTACATTAACCCCAGCAGCCTGATTCACTACTTCGCGAACTGACTTTCAGCAAAGAGTTCCACCGGCAAAAAACTGTAGTAGCTTAGAGGTGAATCAATATAATTTTTCCATCATATATAACAAAACTTTCTCAACTATGGATGCAATATACTGGATCTTATATTTTGGTTCTCCGTTCGTGTGATTTGAGGAACCCAGGCATCTCCAATTCAGCAAACACAGTCCACTGAACCTCTCTACTCTTTGAAGCTGGCTCAGCTTACAAACTGGTCTCAGAAGACGCGCTCACCTCAGCTGTTCAGACTACAACTTACTTTTTTCCATCATCCGGTCAACAACCACAATACTAGCAAGTTCTCTAATTACACATAGCGAAGGTCGCACAATTACATGAGGTCAGATTTTCTAACAGAGGCTGGCAATTCTGACAGAGGCTGGAAGTGTTTTCTAAAAGCACACAACGTGTACAGGAAGACAAAATTACACCCTAATTATCAGCTTAAGGAACAATCTCACTGAGAAATGCCCGCTAAAATTGCAGCACGCCATACTACCTTCATCTCCTCGGCGTCCTGAAGCCGGGTCAGATGCTCCTTCTCCTTATCCTTGAAACTGACTTCGTGCATTTTTTCTGTTTAAAAGTTGGAGACAGCTGAGAATTAACCGCGGTTCCAGGACATGCTACATCCAGCCATTTAAAAAAATAAAACCAAAACAGTTCCTCTTTTTGCAGGGGGCAACAGGATTGGGGGAGACAGCTTTGGAGGGGCAGAAACAGCCATGGTTTGCAGTACCCAAGCTGTGACCATACTGCCCAAGCTCCCTTTTTCTTTACTAACAGGCCACGTTGTTTTCAGCCCACCCAGCACCCTTCCAACCTACCCTTGTCTCCTTATAACCCTCTTTATCACAATTCTCCTTGTCCCCTTTCACTTTCTGCTGGGAAATGGTGCCTCCAGAACCAGGTCATTTCTTATGAGTGGGGTAGGAAGATCAGGAAATAGAATAAAAGTTATATTCTAAAAATGCAGGAGATGTTAAAAAAAAAAAAAAAAAAAAAAATGTCTTGTCACCACCTGCTGCTGCTCCCGGAGTCAGAGAAATCCTTGTGCAGAAATCCAGAATAATGTTAAGGCTTCTAGGTCACATTGTAATTTTACATAAACCAGGAGCTTAGCAATGCAACAAGAACTGCTTTTGATACACATTTTCCACATTAAAACAGAAGGAGAAAAAAGAGCAATTCTTAAAGTGAAGTCAGCTGGATCCTGTGTAGGAGTTAGGAAAGACACAGTTTTTACCTGACCCTAAGGGAAGCAGCTTCCTTTTGAATGGGGCAGGGCATTTGCCAGAGGGACAACTGATACTAGACAGCTATCCAAGAATTTTACAGAACAGAGATTTAGCAAGATTGATTAGTGCTGTATGGCTAAAGTATTTGTTGGGGTTTTTTTATTTCTCACATCATTAAAGCACAAGGTGAAGCTTGTCATAAAGTTTTTGATTCTTTTGAAAAATTAAGTTTCTCTGTATTTTGTGAATGGATAGGCTGAAAGGGATAATTCTGGTTTTACCTGAAGTGTAATGTACAAGGAAGTGCAATGGGTTAAATATTCTGAATCACCATTTTATGTCTTCACTGCAAAATACTAAACAGACAATAAAATGTTGTAGGACTACTGTACATACAATACTTCAGCCAATACTGCCTTTTCTAAAGTATAGCTGGTAAAAGAAATGATGACCACAAGACCCAATGCTGTACCTTGAGCACGTAACTTGGCAAGTTCTTCATTGAGAGAGTCCTGTGACTCTTCCAGCTGCCTTCTCTTCTGCTCCATATTTTGCATGTAGTCTGTAAGGGACTTGATCTTTGCTTCATGCTTTAAAGACAAGGGGAATAGCAACGAGATGTGAGTGGCACAGCTTGTTACCTACGGCTTTAGGTACTGTCCTACATAAAGGAGGAAAAAATACAAAGCTCTCCACATCCAGAGCTGACGGCTAGGAGAAAATACAACGAAAGATCTGAGAAGGAGCTAAGAGATCAAAACAGACTGCATTTTCAAAGGTCACACTTAGTAGCCCAAGACATATAATGAACAGCACAGGTAGTAATCCCAAGACATCATCGGAAGCTCGTGACTTGGCATTAAACAAACAGCAGCAGCTTTCTAAAACCAGCTGGACACCAGGCTTCTGAGGTGGCTTCCTGGATGCTTCAACCTGCAGAAGCTGAGATCGCCTTTCCCCAGCCATCCTGATGACTTGT
Organism: Sagittarius serpentarius; assembly: GCA_034782735.1. Taxonomy (NCBI): domain Eukaryota; kingdom Metazoa; phylum Chordata; class Aves; order Accipitriformes; family Sagittariidae; genus Sagittarius; species Sagittarius serpentarius. The sequence continues at coordinate 51,407,216 of JAVKLA010000001.1, read as the reverse complement.
TTCTTGCTAACATCCTTTTGAACTAGAAGGGCTTATGTTAAAACAGCAAATGGTGAAGAACATAGAAAATTTTAATTCAATTTTTGATGTTTTCACTAATTTGGGGATGAAATTAAGATACTGTCTGGGAATTATGACATCCTATTAATAAGGCCACTGAAGCACTTGTGCTTCACTGTTCTTAAAGTTCACCTTGGCAGAGAGGGGTTGAGACCTCTGGCTTGGTGCTATTGTAAAGATCAGACTCAGAGAGGAGTAATCCTTAGCAGGAACTAAAATAGTTCAGACCCTCCTGGCACCGAGGTCTCCAGGAGGGGAAGGGTGCATGCCCGAGTTACACGCTTTGGCCAGTAAGTCCTCCAATAGATTCCTAAACCTGACAAGAAATTTGGCCAACTCCCAGCTTGGCTCCAAATGTTCTGGCCCCAAAATGGAGACTCTTGGTATGGCATGCAGCGATGATGCACCATTTTATGGGTCAGCTTAACGCCATAACTGTGTAGCCCTGTGATACGGCACTGCCGTCGGGGGTAACAGGCCACCAGCGTTGGACTGAGTTTGCAAGGCCTCAAGGACTAAGACTTGCCAGGCTTGATCTCTCCGAGCTCTTCCTGACCTGCCTTGCAGCTTTTCTCTTCTTTTACTTGGTGGCTTTATAGAAAAGGTGCATTTGCTCATTAACAAGATTTTGAGCATTCCAACACCCGTCTTCTTCCCAGTTTTAAAAACAGACAGGCCTCAATATGCACTTAGCTGTACGACCTCCAAAACGTCAAGGCAAGGTGATCACCTGCTTAAGAGTATTTCTGCTTGGTTTCTTCACCACGTGAACGTACAGTACTTGGATAAACCTCTCAAATCCTAAACCTCCAGTCTCCTATGTGTAAACAGGTACTGAGGACAACAGTCAGGTCATGCTTGTGACAAGCTCTAAGCGCCGAAGCTCTCTGTGATTCCAGTGTGACTACAGTGTAAGGGGACAAACACCAACCCCACCGAGGCAGGCGGGCTGCCTTCCGCTCACTCCTTTACTGGGCCAGCGTAAGCCAACACCAGGGCTGAAAGAGGCTGTCCCACCACCCACTGCCAAGACCTTTATTCCTGGCTCTGTGTTCCTGCTCGTCTCCTGCCAGCAGAAGCATGCATACAGCTGCTTTGCGAATCAAGCCTTAATCTGCTCTACAAATGCAAGTTCCCAAGGAAAGGGAGCAGCACAGGTTGGCAGGATGACTTCCTTCAGTGGTCATGCCAGCCCAGGGTCTGCTTTAAGACAGGATGAAAAGCATCGGTTTCACTTAACATTTTTGGACAGCCAATACCCTCAAGACCCCAGCACCCCCACAATACTAAGAAGCACACTTCCAGCTACAGCTTTCTTAAGCAGGACTTTAATAAGGACATTCTGCTGCAGGACAAGAGGCCATCCTTGCTCTAGGTTTTCTTGGACTAACTGATAGCAAATGAAATACAGTAAACTGCACCGTCTCCTCCCCTTCACATGTCCACTTCAAAGCAGTTGAGCGTGTCAAAGCAGTTAGCCCCCTCTCCTGCAGCAGGCTGCAGCAAGCATCACTGCTTGTAACTGCCACCCACTGCGAAGCCCTCCTACCATCTGGATTTCTACCTTATATAGTAATGTTTTCCATAACATTATTTTCTATATTGCTGCCTAGTTATCTTGGTAGCGTACCAACAGACCGGATATGGGGGGCTCTCCGACTGTTTTGCTGGTGAACCATACAACCACTGCTTCCTTTCTCAGGTTGCTTTTAAAGTGAAGGTACAAGACACAAATTCACGCTGACAAAATCACTCCAAGGAGGATTTTCAGTATTATGCCGTAGAAGACATTTTAAGATCTACAGCAGGACACAATCTTGCCACAGACCGTGCTGAAAGACTTTGAGAGGGAGAAATGGGAGAAGAGAGAAAAAACAGCAAAACAGACAAGAGAAAAAGCATTCTGCTCCCTTAAGTCTCGCTTCTCACTCCTAGCACCAGCATTTCGTGAGGAAGGAGGCTGAGAAAGTCATCAAACTATGCTGCAAAGGGACAAGGAAGGAACAAACGTACCTGTGAAATGAGGAGCTGGCAAGCTGCAAGCTCCCTCTCGCTGGCGTTCATTTTCCTGTTGGAGTCTATCTGGGCGCTCTCCAGCTGCTTGCTGCGGTTCACCAGAGACTTCACCTCAGACTTCATCTTGCTGATGTAAAGCCGTGCCATGGTGAACTCCTCCTCAATCACCCCGTTCACATCTGCTAACTAAACACACAGAAGATTGTCATCTTGAAGGTGTGGTTCTTACAGGTAAGTCAATGCAAAGCAGTCTTCCTGCTGTGAAACTCTTGCCTAGAGCTAGGAAGCCTCTGTGAAAGCACAGCAGCCCTCAAGGAGCACCCACAGACCTTCAGGTCACCTTTAAACATGTTATATCACTCTGTTGCTTACAATCTTCACTGATAAGCCTCAAAAGTGAGAAATTAAGACTTGAGTTCACTGTGCGCTTCATCAATTTAGTGGTTCAACATCTAAAGTAATCAAGCCTGCCATCGTGGCAGGAACGTATTTTGGAGAAACTTTCTCATGTCAACAGCACAGGAAATTTTCCTTCTTTCAAACTGCTAAAAGCTGAAAAGCATTTTCAAAGTACTCCTTAAAAAAAAGTCTCCTCTGGAAGGGTTGTGCTTCTTCAATAAGGAGCTGTAAGACAGACATGGGTTTGGAAATCTCACCTGGCAAGAGACAAGTAATCGCTCGTCTCTATTAGTATCATTCTATTTACACATCATTTCTTTCCCTGGTTTAACATGGTGCCTTTTATTTGTATGTCTTTCTCTTCATGATTTTTCTTCAACTACTTAATTCATGTAACCCACTGATGAGCTGTGAAGGTTCTCCTTGAGCGAGCATATGGCTAGCAACTTCATCTGCTTTTCACCTTTTTCCCAGCACCAGCACACGGAAGGTAACATGCGCTTTATCTTCTCCCGACAGTCTAAAAAAATGCAACCTCTTCCAAAACTCTCAGTCTGGCCTGAAATTAGACACACTTTGAGAAGACACTAATTGCCACCAAATTTGAAATTATTCTTTTAAAAGCTTCTCAATCTGGCCTTATTTACAATAGCAGCTGTCCTGTGAAATGCTGACAGTTACTATAAAAATTTGTATCAAACAGCCTCTGCCTCCATTTTCAAAGATCTCCTCTTACAGTTCCTATTACAATAGCCACCAGAGGTTGCTGTAACATTTAGCAAAGTCTGGTCTTGTGGTCCCGGCATCTGGGTAACCACATCAGACAACAGGGATTGTGTCCTCTGCAGTAAGAGTGGGCTGGAGCATCTGTTGATCTAAGGGGGCTTTAGCAGGCTATCAACAACGCTCAGAGTCAACTCAAAGAACTCCAGCCGTGCATACTCACTTTTAGCTTTGAACGTTCAGGAAAGTTCATTGCTCAAAAACTGAGAAGTGAACTAAAAGCAAGAAAATGGAACGCCTTGCAAGGCATTTACATACATCTTGAAAATCGATTTCTTATCCAGTTCTAGCAATTGCTCTTTTTCATGTGGTTTTATATGGACAGATAAGATGGCATTAACAACACCGGGAAGATTTTCCAGGCCATGAAAAGTTTCCATCAGTGACGTGCCATTTAACAATGACCATACAAATATCTTCTCTGAGGCTTAGCATTTTGCTCATCTACCACAGGAGAAGTGTGACAAAGTGAGTAGCTACCTCCTCCACCGTATCTGTAAACCCAAGAGCCAGACAGAAGGCAAATTCCAAAGCAAAGCTGGCCGAAATCTGCACTATCTCCAGGCACATTCAAATACCAGGGTTTCTGCCGCTTCAATCACCTTCACTCCCATTCTTACCTTCTTACGTCAGAGGAAAATGATCCCCTGCAACTTTTCCTCTATAAAGGTCATTAGTCAATACACAAAAGTTAGGCTGGTCTTACTGTCACGTAATTATTTATGTGGTATCTAGCACAAATTTACCAGTGCTGGAAACTGGTAATTTTAAAACAGCTTGTATTCAGAAACATACACGAAAGCACGGGCTCTTTGATGAAGGCAGCCACTGTTGAAAGGTAATAAACACCAGAATGCAGAAAACACAATTTCTGTGCAGATCTTTTCATTTGGTAAGACCTCTGGCTTTGAGAACTGCTCACCTTCAGCTACACAACAGTTTTCGGACAAACTTCAAACAAAAAGGTAGCCACCCAGAAGCCAAATCTCACCAATAAAGATTCTTCACATTCCGGGAATACTGGGTCATGCCAGCTAACGAAGGAGTAGGGCTACGTGTGTATTGTTTTGGGGGGAACTCAGTTCCCCCCATTAATAAATGCATCAACACACAGATGGGTTGCATTAGTCTGGCCCCAAACACTGAGCTGGGACTAAAAGCGGTAATTGTGTGCACAGACACTGACCATCTCTGACCCAGGCAAAGATCTCTTCTGTATTTTACTCTGTGCTCTAGCCAGGATTTAAACGGCAGTGTCCTGGGAGAAGGCCTCCTGCATCACGCATATTCCATGCCAAGTATTTTTATATTGCAGAAAGCGTGGGGGGCAAGCAATAAATATAGCCAACTTACTGTTTTAACATCGTTAGTACCAATGATTCCTCCAATCTCTCCCAGGTCCTTAAGCAGCAAGTTCAAGATTTCTGTAGCTCTCTTCTTCTGATGGTTACTGAGCTCCTGCAACTGGCCCAGCTCCCTCTGGGTCGCTGTCAGGGCACTCTGAAAAAGTATAAAAGCAAAAGTTACCCTCCCCTCCGCAGATCGGGCACCAGTTCTTCTGGGATATCTCAGTTACACAGTATGGTCTTGTATTTTCCTGAACATGCCTACTGGCTCAGTGTTATGACACGTGCAATTCCACCTTGCCATAATCCACTTCCACAACTTGCTGGCTAACAAGGCAACTTTAGGTCTATTAAATGTAGTAAATCCAGTAAGAATCTTATTTGCATAATACATGTCAAAGAAGGTTAAGCACAGAGAAACAGGTATAGAAGGATAAAAAATTCAATTTTCTCAAATGGATTTCATAGCAATCTGTTTTACTGAAATGGATAAAGAAGTCTTCCGTGAAAACAGACCTGTTAACAACAGCTTCCTCAGTTTGTGTAATGAATTAAGGAACAAGGATGTAGTAAGCTAGTAAACCAATCTCAGTTTTTCTCAGATCAGATTTTTCCTTAAGATCAGTACATGTCAGCTGAAAAAGCTGATTTTTTTGTGATTCCTTTCTTGAGATCCCCTGACTCTACATAAAGTCCCTGCTCCACAGCACAGTCCAGAGAAACACAGAATGCTGCAATTTGCATAAAGCAGATTTTCACATCTTTCTTGGCATAATACAGTTTTTAAATTACCAAAACACAGAATGGCCAGCTGTCACATTCAGTTCAGTTGCTGCTACAGTGTGCAAAATACAGAGGTTGCAAGAGAGCCACAATCTGCCATCAGCTTCCATAGAGCAGTTTCTGAATTACCGTAATTTTATCATTTAATTAAGACAGAAGAGAGAGGGCAGAGTCGGCAAATATGGATCTTTTAACAGCTTCCCTGCTACTCCAATTTTTAAGCTACGTAATAACATACTTGGCAGCAGTATCTGAAAGAGTCCTGAAGTGCCATAGGCTAGCAGTTATTTGGGAACCCCATGGAAATCTTTAGGGGAGGTGCAGAGTTAGGGGGCGAGGAGGGAACCAGCACTATAAACCGCTTGCTCTTACACTCTTCTGTGCCAGCTCGTCGGCCAGCTGCTCGTTGGCCCTTGTTTTGTCCTCCACTTCTTGGGATTTCTGGTCATAATTGACGGCTAATTCTTCCAGGGCTTGAAGGACCTCCTTCACTTCATCTTTTGCTGCTTCGTTCTCAATCTGAAGACGGGTCAGCTCCTCTTGAATCTTCTCATAATCTCTCCGAGTGGAGGCCAAAAGCTGGAAACCAGATATCACAGAAGCGTTAAGTCACCCAAGAACTCATTCAAAAGACAACACTGAAAAGGGCAAAAATGAACACAGAAAGAAAGCTTGAGCACGCAAGCGCGTGTGCAAGAGAGAGAAAGCAGGAAAGAAGAAATCCTGCTACTCTACCAGAAACAGCATCCATTTCAGCATAAATGTGTTTGAAGGAAGAAAATAGGGCTTTGAACTTCAATGAAAAAACACCAAACTTAATGAAATCCTATTATGACAGCAAACTGAGGCAGAGAAACTTATCTTACACAGTATCATAGCTACAAATAAATTTTCTGCCCTCAATCCAATGCTGCAGCTAGGACTGAAAAGATACCACAAAGTAAAATGTTTAAATGCAGACTCACAGCTTTGAACTGAACCAAGTAAAAGGTCTCTCTGAGGCAGTCTGAAAGATCTTGTGGCATTAGAGAAATATTTTGATTAGCAAACGTATGATGATTGTTCTTAGTTATCATCTGAAGCATGATGCTGAAAGACAGGTGAGCTGCTTATATTTGCTGAGGCAAAATATTAACTGAAGAAGAAAATACAGACTTCACACGTACTACTATTTCCAATTCGTAAAATGTATTAAATTGACTCTTTGCATGCTACTAAGAGAGATGCTGAAGTTTCAGTGCTGATTGTAAGAGCTCAGTTGCGTGGTCCTCTCCCTTGCTCTTGCATCACTCCATCTTCATTCAGATGTTAAAGTCTCAAAAATTCAGCTATTGGGTTCTCAGCACAAAACCAGACTCAACAGCAGTCATATACTGCAGAATGATGTGAAAATAAATACAAGGTGCCGCCTAACATTTATTGCTAATATTGTACTTAAGAGAATAGCAACAAAATCAGGACTTAACATTGCATAAAAACATAAAAAATAGAACAATAACATATAAAACTAGTGCATAAGATACGAGAAAGCATTCATGCTCATCCTAACAGCAAAGTTTGGACATTCATTCACAGAACTCACTTATTTCCAAGCCTTCCTATGTACGGATTATGACAATGTTACTGTACTGCAGCTTTCTTGGACAGCACTACTGAAATGTGCGGGGTGGACTTCTCCTGACCTGTCCCACCACTGCCCACTGGCTCCCAGGCCTTGAAGAAGTTGTGCGTGAGACCCCAAACAAAACAAAAACATCTCTCTAAAACGGACCACCTAAAAGGAGAACGTCAGAGAAGACATAGCTCTTTTTGGCTCAGAGTGCCAATGGAACATAGGAAACCAACCAGGCAGCTTCAGACGCTGGCACGTGCCCAAAGTGGCGAAGAGAAGATTCAGATGTAAGGGAAATTTATCTCACTGGTAATGCAGCCTCAGAAGTGCACTCACGTTATGGAAAAACCCACTGAATTGCCAAAGCCAGATGGCATGTAAATATTTAAACAACAAAATAGCTTAAAATAATCTTTCTACTAAACACAGATGGAACTATTATTTACATTTACTTAAGAAATTTTCTGTGTGAATATTACTGTGACTTCAAGTAAAGGGAAGTGTTATCTATCACCTAGAGCATAAACACAGCTCCTCAGAATATTATTGTTGATATAATGTGGAAAAATATAGCAAGATTTTAAAAGGCTATTAATAACACATTACACCGATCAGTTGTAAACAAAGGGAAGGAGACAATGGCTGCAGCACTTCGCGGATCTGTTCCCAGCACATGAGATGCAAGGGCGGAAGATTCAGAATCCCCCCCCAAAACACACACCCCAAGAAACAGCCAGTGGTGAAAAGGCACCAAAAGATACCAGTATCAGCACAACGCCATCTGTGGCAGGCCTTAGATTTATAATTAACCTGCTAGCTTAATCAAGCAGAAAAAAGTACTCTGGTTAATTAGGGGGAAGCAGAGTGAGGCAGCTGCTCTGCAGCTAATATATCACGGAGCTAATCACAGCTCTAAGAGACAACAGGTACATCGCTCCCGCAGCGCGGGTGAAGCTTACACGTGGAAGACAAAATCTTAAAAAATTAATTCAGTTCCCTTGAAAAAGAAAACAAAAATATCACATTAGCGTTCAAAGGTAAGAAAGAGGTAGACAAGCTTATCAGATGAGCCAGTTAAACCTTCTGAACAAGTGGTGCAACACCAGCTGCAGAGATTTCAGTAAGTCAGCAAAGGCAGACTAGAACATGTGCAAAAAAGGGGAAAAAATGGTCTGTAAGGCAAGGATTAGAGGCCACTGAAAACGTGATTCACCTTCCAGATGTAATATTGATTATGGAACACAAACAGAGTGGGGAATAAGCCAGCGTACGGCATGCTTCCAAATATCTAACACAACGAAAGGAATGCACATCACCCAAAAAGTCAGACACAAGAAAAACCACGAGGGGAAAAAATAAGTTTTAGATGAGAACACTGATACAAAAAAAGATGGGAGAAGCGAGATGGCATAGATAACACACATCAGAAAATAACGTTGCTCAGAATACATAAAATTCTGTTACATTGTATAGCCACGGACATAAGTAGCATGCAATATCGAGTAATCAAAAGAAAGTTGTGGCAAGCGAATTAAGGGCTTAATCATGGAGGAAAACAAAGCTGGTATTTCCTGCAGTGGGGATAAATCCCCAAAGGTGGCAGGTAAGTCATGAGTGACGAGTAACAGACATGTTCATACATTGTTCTCTCCCTGTTAAGGAGCTAAACCTTGGAAACCCTCTCTGAGGGCTTGGATAAGGACTGAGACATGGACAGAGCAATTCTTCAATTACAAGAGACGTTCCACACCCAAAAAAAGCAGCCAGCATAACGTTGTACTCCAACTGAAGTGGCTCGGGCAGCTGGGAAAGGCACGCTCCTAGAGAATCAGTGCAGTGTTTCGTGCGAAGAGAGACCAATGTTTCGGAACAGTGATGATGGGTGAACTCCCACACCAGGATGATATTCTTGGTCTGAACAGTGCTTCTCCAGTTTCCCCCAGTTTGAAAACCAGCATAAAACCATCTTCAAAGAAATACCACAGCGACATTTGGGGAACTTGGTGATTTGGCGTTATTGCCAGATTTTGCATCTTCAAAACCTCTCATAAACAAATGACAGATAAGGAAATGACTTGACTGTAAGTTTAGTGATCATCTTCCTCATCTTAAAAACAACAAACACTCATTTTACAGACAGAAACAATGAAATAAAATGTTTAAAGTGAGCAATCCAAGATTTTAAAGCAAATCTGTGGCAGCATCAATAATCAATTTTTCAGTCTCACAGATTTCTCTCAGTACTGTCTCTAATTGCCAAAATAATGAACATCAGTAATTTATTACCAGGAGTAATTTTTGTACTGCCAAACTAGGAAATCTGTAACTACCTACAGTCCATACTGTCTGGATGCCTGAAAGGATACAGACATATTGAAAAACACCTTTGAAGTGAAAAATACTGGCCACGCTCCTACCTTGGTATCTCCAGCATCACTTCCCAGCAGGATGGTGGGCTATTATAAGGAGTTATCAAGGCTTCATGCTCTTCTGAGGATATTAAGAAATTTGAAGTTTAAACTTAGCTGTCACACAGGTTTCTCTTACCTATTGAATTTTAGCCAGTTAATATGAACAACTGTGACAGAACCACCAAACAAGGTGCTCATAAGCAAAATGTAAGGGGTTTTTAACTTGTTGGTTTTGTGGTTTGGGGCTTTTTTTTGTGTGTGTTTTGTTGTGGGTTTTTTTTTTTTTAGTTTTTTACCTCCTCTTGATCCAACATTTGTTGCTTTAGTTTTTCAGCCAACTGGCTCTGCTGGTTGATTTCATCATCCTGCAATGAAATAGGGTTGGAGATTTTAAATTTCTTTTCACAGTTCTCATTTGGTCACTTTTATTTCCCCTTTTTAGGAAAGAAGGAAGAATAATGCCTTAGCAAACCTTGTGCATGTTTGAGTGGTATGAGAGGAGAGAAAAATATACATACAGAGAGCTACACAGTAAAAGCAATGCATACATGCAGTTGCCTCTAGTATATACCTAAGTAAAGGTGTCCTTGATGGTAAACAAGACACTGACGTGGTCGGAGTTGCACCTTATAACTTGCAGGAGACTTTGCCAACATATGTGATGTTTTATAGATGTACAAATACACTCTCTCTCTCTCTTTTCTCTCACTCTCACTCTGTCCCCAAATTTCAGCTGACGAGACATCATTAGAGACAGATTTATTAACCAACTATAATTTACAGCTAGCTCTGAACTGCATTAATGAAAGAGGAAGCTCAAATCACAACACAGAACTTGGACCCCTCAGCTGCAGACTACGCCATCGCAGCCCTTGAAGAAAATGCCGCCAGATAATGCACAGCCAGGCATCCAATTTTATTGGCATTTCAACTTCCTTGTTAAGACAGCATCCTCATGCATAGGAACTGGTCTTAAATACAGAAGAGAAATGATGATGGACTCCACTGTACGAGTCCTTCCTCCAAAACGCCACAGGAGGCACACCAAGCACAGCCCCTGACCAAGTCCACCTCTGTTCTTGTGATGGATATCCTTCTCTAAAGGAACTCACCAAAGATAAATGGTTGCTTTTTACCCCGTCAGAGTCAAATGATATTTTGTGTTTCACTAACGAGCATGCTAGTAGATTGATTTCTGATAGCAAATACAGCTATCAAGTAGAATATATCGAATCATTTGCTAATATTAAAATAGTCCCAGATATAACATAAGAATGGTCTACACTGTAACAAGTTATAAATGGGGATATTTCAGTTTTGTTTTGGGGATCAAATACCTTATTTCCTATAGTACTACAGTAATGCACCAAATTACACTTCCCATGCTTTCTAGGGTAAAACTCAAACCTGCTGCCAGTTCCCTCTAGCATAATTCAATGGGCTTTGCTACTTTTGGTGAAGGAAAGTCAAAGAATGACTGACTTTTTTTCTTTTTCTAATCAATATGTAAAAGCTAGAGACTGCTACCGGGAATGTATTCTCCATCACAGAAAAGCTGTAATTTCTTAAAGACCTTAACTGTTATTCTGAATGCCACCAACATACTGCTGTGTGCAACCGGACTGCGCAGAGAGACCTCACGCACATCAGAGTTAAGGTTTAAACACAACTATCCGCTCCCTCCCTCAGTATTCAGAAAATTTAATATTAACATACAAGGAAACAGTGGGCTTTTTTTCTGATATTTTCCTGGTAATTACAACTGAAAGTTAAAATCAAGTTTTGATTCGTGATTAAAGCTACCCTGCAAACTTTTGCTAGATAGCCTTTTAAGCTGTTCTCATCCATAATGGCCAAAGGTCTTAGTGTGCCTTTTTTTCCCCACTACTTATCTTCACACAAGCCCAAGCTGTTAATGGCAAGTGCTCAGTAAATGTATTGCTGATTAGCTTTAAATGCCAGTGATGTATTTCAAGCTGTGCAAATAAATAAATAAATAAATAAGCCACCTGCACTCCAGGCAGTGTTCACAGCTAGAACAACATGAACAAAAGAGACCCAAGGGATAGTTATATATTTTCCTTAAAATTCTAATACACAATAAAGATACACAAAATATGAAGATACAGGAGAAAGAAAAAAAGGGAGGCTGTGACTCCAAGATGACGTTAGAGTTTGCTGGGGGATTTTATAAAAATCACTGAGAAAAGGAGTGCTGAAAAGCCTGTACTGAGCCCTTAAAATTAAAGGTAAACTTGGTTCCGATTTCATGGAGAATGCCCCCAAACACTACCTGCAGAGGGAACAGAGGCAGATAGCTGACATGACAGGACAAGATCTGTTTTTACGCAGTGATAGGGTTTTGAACTTCGGGACATTTTCCAGTTCGTGGTGCTCAAGAAATATGCAGAGACACCCACCCATTTTGGCTTAGTTTTCAATTTACACCCAGCGAATGGAGTCAAACCAAATGTCCACACCTTATCATCCAGCTGTCTGTAGAGACTGGCAATCTCCTCATCATATTTCTGCTTCTCCTCTGTCGAGATGCTGGCAACAACTGGTGTGATGTTGTCAATAATCGGGGTGTTATCACAAGGCTCCAGGTTCTTCTGGTCCTTTGCGCTGATCTGTTCATCTTCAGGCACAGCTTCTCCTGCAGGCACACAATCCGTGGTCATTACAATCCAAGCGAGAGGGCTGCCCAAACCCATGGACATCCTAGGGTGGTCCTTCACAGTGGCTGAGGGGGACTCAGCAAAGCAAAGAAGGGCTGCATCCAGCTGTGCACGCTTGCAAACGACAAGCAAAAGCAGGTGTGGAAAGATGGCCATCCTCCTTAGAAAGATGACCTCCGCGGTTAGAAACGTCAACACGCAAAATGCAGCAACAGTTCGAATGGCTGCCATTAAAACCACTGAACTCCTGGCTCCCCTTCCACTCAAGTCCTCTGTAGATGGGATTAGCTCCATGGATTAACAAAAGTGTAAATAAGGAGGAAAAAAATCCGACTTTCAGCCTAAAGCCTACTGGCAATTAAATGTCTCTTCCTCTCCAGATTTCCAACTGCCTTATGAACTCTCCCTCCCCCGTAATGAACTGCGAGAACATCAGGACAACAAGCAAGACAGCTGCACTTAAAACAATATTCACCTTCTGCCTTGTCGCATCTAAAATTAAAGCGCATATACCAATTTTCAGATGTTGCCTCTGCATACCAGACAGGATGTTCTCCCTACCCATTTTCTTTCAAAATCATTTTCTCCAAGGAATATTTGCTTCGGTAACGTCGCTGCATTGCAATTATGAGCCTGCTGCAGTTCAGTGAGGAGGGACAGGCAAGGCGCTCATGCCAGAAATTGAATCGACTCTCATTAGAGTCTGGTGAGAGACTCCGCGAGGCACTGAATGCCGCACGTCTTGTTCGAGGTGCGGGAAGCTTACATCCAACCCTTCTGCACAAACAGGTTTTTTCCTTTTCTATGAAAAGCTACAATATTTTAGTCCCATAAAGCTTTACTAGCCATTCCTCTTGCCAGAACAGCAGAGGCACTATTTATCTTACTGGCAGGGAAACGAGGAAACGGGACAAATATACCAAAAACTAAAAGGCAGGCTAATTCAGGCCCCAAAGCAAAATAAAACAGGGCATGAAAGAGCACGACCAGCTAACGGAGAAGATAATTTTTTCAAGCTTAAAGCATGAAAAAAAGAGTAATTTGAAATGAAGCACCATAACCTCTATAAAGGTACTTCACTCAAAATACTTTTTGCCCTCTTGCTAATGGCTTGAGGATATTTTATATTATTAATGAGAAAAATGCAAATTGATTTTTCATTGTTGTATTTCACTGGAGCGGACTAGGAAAGGTGGGCTCGGTCAGGCCGTGGGACCTTGCACACAGAGCAGCGCTGCTTAGGCTGCGGAGAATCCATCAGCAGCCTCCCAAAATGAATCTTTAGATTTTCATTCACTGGATGAGAACAACCTCCCACCTGTAAAACACAGACCAAATTGTGCACTTGGATACAAGGCTGCTGAAATCCTGCTTCAGTAAGAACTGGGGACACCCATTTCCTGCTACAATTTTATTTTGTATATTATTTTCTAGATTTACAGAATAAGCTATACCAATGGAATATTTATGCATCTATCTTGCATTTCATATTCACAACACAATTTCTGTGACACTTTCATTTGTAAAGAGCCTCCTTTGACAGGATATCCTTCCAAACGATGCTATTGCAGGAGGCCAGACAAGAAATCAATAGTATTTTGAATGCATTGAATGTATTGCTGGGTAACGCCGATGAGAAAAGGAGGACAGATGGAGGGGATGAGGAGGTGTGCATATTTAGACAAAACAATAGAGACAGCACATTATAAGGCTTGTTTACATGGCGTATAGAAAGGATCTATACCGGGGTTTTAGAAAAAATATGTTTCTAGAAGGGAAAGTAAATTAAAGTCATCACATTTAGCAAACACAGAATGAAACATGCAGAACATGAGCGGGTTATAAATCCCCAGCACTCCTCAACACCACCAGCAGACCGACCGTCTCCATAGCAATTGCTCTATGCTGATAAGGGAAATATTCCCTGTGCTGAAGTCTCCAGAGAAAGACACGGAGCGCAATCATTAGGTAACAATCTCATCTGAAAGGCAAGTAAACAGCATAGGGAGCTGAAAGAAGGAAGCAATTTTTTACACCCATAAAGGTCAGGTATTATCTTTTAAGTAGTGATTTCACCCAGGATGTTCAAAACCAGACTTGACTGTGCACAACAAATTGTGACTAATCATTAAATCAGATTTGTTCTCGCTTTAGATACTTCACGTTTGCAAGAGTTACGTATTATTGAGCTGCGGGAGACATCAATATGTAGGACTTGGATGACAAGCAATTTAGAAAATAAAAATGACTCCAGAGAAGCAGTATTTTACTTTTGGGGATTTGCTGGGATTTCTGGGTGCAAGGGGGATGCAGGGTTCGTTCCTTTGGGTTGGGGGGTTGTTTGTTGGTTTGAAGTTTGGGGTTTGATTTTTTTAATTTTTTTTTTAGTACATGGAATAAAAAATTAAAAGTAAGGATGGTTTGCTAAAATTATTTGTTAATGTTCCACATTAAATAAAAATTCTTTATTTTGTATGTATGCAAAAAAATATTCTTCCTCTTCTACCATCCCACACTTGATCTTACAACCTACCCTGAACCACGATTCCCTGTGTTTCTGAACAGAAAATTGGCTGTTCTCAACGTAAATTTCACTTGGAAGCCACAGAAGGAGACAAAGTGGTGATTCTTCTAATCAGCTGACACTCCTAATCATTGTACTAAAGGACTAATTATTCTAATGTTAAACTCAATTATAAACAGCCCTCCTCCCAGATCTAGTTACCTAACAGTGTAACAGAACTGATTCTCATGCCTGAGAAGCAGAGTTCTTTAAAAAAAAAACCAAAGAAAAACAACAGAAGAACAAAAAAAAAACCCACAAAAACCCCCAAAACCCAAACATGATGACATTTTACCTTTTCTTTATTAGTATTACTAACCTTACGTGCTGGTTTGGGCTGGAGGAGATTTTTTTTTTGGTGGGAGGAGTTCATTGCAATGTTAAATGCTATAATTTGACCCAAACTACTATAGCGGGAACCACCTGAACCTACGGAGGACGAGCCTTACCAGAAGCAGCGCAAGCGCAGCAGCGAGCCGACCTGAGGTGGCTTTGGTGCCCAGGAACTCCACGTGACACGGCACCTCTCCTGTCCTGAGTGACCACCGTCGGAGATGGAGCCCAAAGTCACGGACTAAATGAACTCAGTGGACATTTGTGGACATTTATGGACATTTTACAGACATGTCACAGGAGTGCTCCATACGCTGAGGGAATGATATCTGTGTGTTGTATCAAAGGATGGGGAGGGTGGTGGTGGCTGAAGAAGATATATTGGATAGTGTGGGACCTCAGTGTGACGTAAATGGTACGGAATAAGGGGTGGAGAATGTGCTGGTTTTGCCTGGGATAGAGTTAATTTTATTCATAGTAGCTGGTATGGGGGTATGCTTTGGATTTATGCTGAAAACAGTGTTGATAATACAAGGATGTTTTCATTATTGCTGAGCAGTGCTCACGCTGAGCCGAGGCCCTTTCTGCTCCCCAGCCCACCCCACCAGCGAGGAGGCTGGGGGGGACACAAGGAGTTGGGAGGGGACACAGCTGGGACAGCTGACCCCAGCTGACCCAAGGGATATTCCAGACCATATGACGTCATGCTCAGCACATAGAGCTGGGGGAAGGAGGAGGAAGGGGGAGACATTCAGAGCGATGGCATTTGTCTTCTCAGGTCACCACTACAAGTGATGGAGCCCGGCTGTCCTGGGGACGGCTGAGCGCCTGCCTGGCCGCCCGTGGGAAGGGGCGAGTGAATTCCTTGGTTTGCTTTGCTTGTGCGCGCGGCTTTTGGTTTACCTATTAAACTGTCTTTATCTCAACCCGTGAGTTTTGCCTTTCCCCCTGCCCCGATTCTCTCCCCCACCCCACTGCGTAGGGAGGAAGTGAGCGAGCGGCTGCGTGGTGCTTGGCTGCTGGCTGGGGTTAAACCACGACAGCTATTAAAAATTACTGATGCCTTCCCATATTCTTTACATCTGATATCATGCTAGTTTTGGCATTTAACATGGTACCTTCTGTAAATGGTTGCTGCTGGTTTCCCTGGTTTTTGCTTCTTCACCTTTCAGTTACTATTATGAAGCATGAGCTACAACTCTAAACAGTGAGCTTAGAATTAGTATGACTTGTGATTTAAGGCAAGATTTAAACATGCGTAACTTAAAAATACAAAGACATGTACCCATTCCCATTTTCTGGTACGTACCGTTTCTCCATCTGTTCAGTTCCAGCTCTAGATGCTGGATAACATTCTTTAGACTCTTGGTTTTGTCTTTCTCCTTCTCGTACTTTTTCTTCCACTCCTCCGCGGTCAGCTCCAGATTCACAGAGACCGTGTTCTTAATCGTCTTAGCTCTGCACAACAAAACCAGAAGGTGTCAGTTGCTCTGCAACTTTATCTCAATACAAGAATAAGGATTCAGAAACTTTTCCGTAATACAAAGGGAAACTACTAAACGTTTGCAATTTATTTTCTAAAGTGCAATGCCACAATTCAATTTTCCCCTCAAACCCTCAGTACCATTACTACCTGGAAGCCTCAATAGAAAGTTTTTTGTATCAAAATCCAGCAGCCAGTGACTAGTTAGGCATGGATCTGCCTCTTCAGATTCTTCCCAAAAAAGCAGCTCTGGAAACTGTTCTTGGGTTAAGGACAAAACCAAGCCCTGTCAGTATTGCTCTCCTGGGTAAGCTGTCACCTCACAGCTTCTCCTGGCCTGGCACCCACCGCAGAGTACCCCACACCAGTGTCCGACCACGGGCTCGCCCCATCCCTTGAACTCCACCAGCAAAACTCAGCCGTATTTCAAGCATCACAGCATGAAGCATGTCAACACAGTGGAGCAGAGATATGGAAGCTTATCCTTCTTGAAAGCCAAATGACGCTTTCAAATGCATTTTTGGGGGTGGAAGAAAAGGAAGGAGGAGAATTGCAGACCGCCACCAGGTAACTGGGTTCCTGCTGGGCTGAGGAGGGCTCTCAGTGGGAAGGGAGCCTGAACTCGTGCCTGCGCCACTGTAGGCAGGCTCACAAGTTACTGCCTCTCTAGGCAAAAATATCACAATATTTAAACCCTTCTAACAACAACCACCACCACCACTTTATTATCGTGAAAGTGCTTAGCTCCAGCTGAACCTAAACAATTGCATTAGGAAATGCAAAGTAAGCAGAAAAAAAGGCATAGCACCTACTCTAGCAAATCCACATTTAAAAAGAAAAAACAAACAAATCAGTACGAATTAAGCAACCTTCAGATCTTTGCTCTTCACTGCTCTGACACTGAGTCCCTCCAAATGACTCCAGTGTTATCAAATAAAATAGAGGCTAAGTAAAGGAATAACAGAGAAACCTCCCTCTGGTTTGTAAAGTGTAGGATGAAATGCCGATGCAAGAAACTACGTCTGGGAATGGGCTATAGATGCACTGGCTGACTCTCCTTTGGGGCGAGCACATGATCTTAATTATTTTCTTCACAGCTCTCAGTTACTGACTCTAAAGCATCCTTAAAATGTGGCCAGTCACTAACAATCCTGAAAGTTTGTTTTGTCAGCAAGAACACGCTCCCGTATCTGTGCCTCATACTCCAAACTGTGCTCCAGTGATTTGCACTATATTGCAAGCAGGACTTCTATTACGTTACAAATATTTAAAAATAACCTTGTACTTCTAAAATAATGCCTAATGGTTAGCTTTTACATATTGTCTCTGCCAAAAGCATGGCTCAAGTTTCCACTCGTTTAACTGTACTGGGGAAAAAAATGCCACACCATAAAGTTTATCGACTGTGCTACCCTAATGATGGATGAAGCACTTACTGGCAAGTAAAATTAAAAATATAAAAACACAAGAAAAGATGGAGCAGAAAGAGAAGAAACCGACTCACTACTAACAGAGGAGCACATGCATGTGTTGATTAGTCCAAGTGGGCCTGTGAAGATGAATTTTACTCCTGACATTTTAATGGTGATATAATTCTTTTTTGCTAGGAAAATTGGAGGAACCAGTAATCACCCATGACTCATATACCTTCCCTTTAATGTTACTCAGGTCCTTAACACTGTCACATCAGAAAAATGGAACACTACAACCAAAGAGCCTGTAAAAGAAACCACTTCCCGTAGACAGCAATATTCCTATCCAAAATGCTAACAAATAACACTGTGTATGCATAGTACGTGTGCTGCTCTGCAGGTCTAGCGCATCATCAGTCCTCCTACTTGTATTTCCTTTCTTACAATTAAATGCTCTCCACAAGGAACTCCTATTTCAGCTCAATTCTATAGCTTTTAAGCAAACAAAGACCCCACAATAAACCCCAACCAAGCACTCTCACAAAGTATTTAGCCATTTTTGCCAGTTCCTGCAGCTGACATCCTAGTCCTTGGTAAGGAACATCTTAAAAATGTTCCTCTTCCTAGGAAAGTGTTAGTCATGTCACACCACTCCAAGCTCTAGTAGCCAGGATGTGCAGAATTGGTTTGAAAATTATTTTGCCCCAAACAGAAAGGCAAGTTTTACTGATTACTGAAAAGAGAAATGAAACCAAGAGAAACATAAACTGAAATACCATGGAAACTGGACTTCCTCCAAGCATACAACTTCCCAGAGATCGTGGAGCACTGTTACACATTACAGAGCAAAAGCAATCCTCTTTTAATCTAGATTAAAAAATAAAATAAAATAAAATAATTCTAAAACCGCTACACCACCTTTTAATCCCTTTAATCTGAGCTATTATATTTTACTGCTTCCATTTCTTTTTACTTCACACCATACCTGCAGACAGAGAGTTCAGCCTAACGGCAAGCAGACCGAAACCTAACACAGTACCTACTCATCTATTTAAAATCCAATGTCCCTTGCAGCTGCATTACTGCTCTGGAGCCTTATCCAGAAGGAACTAGCGGGACCTTTGGGACTGCTTTTCAGGTCTACAGAGGTGCAAGACTCAACACTCGTCTGAAATCACCTGCAGTGAGAAAATTGTACGTAGGGAGGTTTAAACTGTGAACCATCAAAACATTTAAAAACTCTTACCATCAACAAAAACTGCAACTCATAATACTTCAGAGTTGTTAACAATCTTTGTTTAATTACTGCATCTTAATATTTGCATTTACTCAAAATTTCTGTGACACGCATTATAGTATACGAGATTTCAGCAGAAGCTTACATCTTCACTGACTTAAACACATGTTCATCATACAACGGTGAATTAAAAGTGCACAACAACCCTTAACCTGATTATGTTAATGACCACTTCCTCCTTTTATAGTTCTTTTCCACAAAAACTTACCACAGTGACCTGTGAAGCTCCCTTTGGGGAGATTTTCCTGCATGCTGTTATTTAAGTGAGTAGCTTATAGTTCTGCAGCGAAGAAAGGAAACGCTACTGGAAGCGGAGACCAGAGGAATTCATGCTTTTTGCAGCTACCTGGCTTGCAGCATGTGGGTCTCCCTCCACCTTTGACAAATCCCAGCAGCAGATGACAAGGACAAGTTAATACTGGTTCTGGCAATGCCAGATGGAGAGCGTGTCGCAGAACTGTCCTCCAGCCCTAGCCTGCACTAATCCGCAACTCTCCATTACGAGGGACTGCACCCTACTGCAGCTGTTTGTCCTGCAATTTTACATACTCTTACATGAACACACTACAGGGCTCACCTTCCCTCATGAAAATCTAAAGCAAGCTCACACTAAAAGATAAAAGTGGGGCAATGAATTAATAGAAGGTTGTCAGATTAATTTTTTATATGATTTTACTTGTCAATATAAAATGCTCCTTAACAGTATGGGCTTCGATGGAAAAATTATTCATGGTGGAAAACAACTCATTGTCAGTCAAAGACAAATTTACTATATTGTACAAACTGTTAAATAGAATTTATTTCAAACAATCATAACTTGCTAATATTTTTTCTTTCTGCTATTACACAAATAAAAGAAAATGAGTAATTTTCCAAAGTGTCAGAGTTCTCATTTACAACAAAAGCAATAATTACATAATGAGCCTGACCTATTTTCACAAACTTTCCAAATGTATTTCATATGACTATTGCCAACAAACACATATGACAGAGAAATTTTCTTTCTGAATACTTCCACACTTATTTCATCCTTGCTTGTTTCTGAGGGCTTGTTCCAAAATTGTTAAGATCCTTCAGTCCTACCAAAATGTCTGTGAGCTGTCATGGTAACCTATCAAAGTTGTCAATATTACACTATGTCCACACTGTTCATTCTTCTTAAAGGTTAAAAAAATATTTTTTTACAACCCTAACAATAATCCCTAAGATGCCATTCAAGGAGAAGGCACATCTTAAAAGCATCAAGAGCAGTATCAGATAAAGCAAAACCGAATGTTTTCCACTGAGTTAGCCAACAGAAAACCGCCTAATACCATTCTCTTCCCCATAAAATTTCAAAGAACTACTATAACGCTTTGTACTTTCCACGGGAAAAATTAGCAGAGCTTCTAAGTAGTGCAGCGGCTGGCCAACATTAACATTTATTTTTCTGGTACCATAGGGAATGAAGGGACAGTTTTCCCAAGTTCTCCAGTACTATTTTTGAACAACTCCAGAAACCATAACCTCCCTATTTTAAAATGCCTACTCATCTTGCTCCCCTTTGCACGGCTGGCTCGGAACATGTGGAAGAGCCCGAGTAACTGTCATCCAGCCTAATGCCAAGTAGGACTCACCGCTGTCCGAACATCAGGGTTGACTTCGTTTCTGCTTCGTTGAACACAGAAGGAGAACAGCATATCACGATGGTGGTTCTGCAGTTCCCACCAAGGGAATCCTGAAGTATTCGGGTCATTTTGCTATCTCGGTATGGAACATGGGTTTTCTAATCAAAATATAAATAAGAGACAAAAACATTTTTTTTTTAAATTATAGTATCGTAATGAGAAAGAATGTGATTCGACAATGACAAGTTTAATGGATTTGAAGCACACAGTCCTGAAGAGTAATTGTTTTGATTGTGCTAAGATTGGATAGCCACTCAAGTGAAATCACTGAGAATTAGTTTCCTATCTTCAGCAGAATAGCAAAAGTGTCACTGGTTTGTGGCTGGAAAGCTAATATTTTCTTCTTTCTGAATTGAAATGTTAGCTTATTTTTTTTATGTGCATGGCAAAGAAACAGATAAATAAAAAGCCATTCTTCAACAACACAAAACAGGATTACTTACAGTTCCTTCTGCCAAGGCAGATATCACATTGCCTAAAGCAGACAAAGACTTATTGATATTTTTAGCTTCATCAAGAACAGCACCCTCCGCTCCAGTTTTGCTGACCTACCAAAGAGAGCAGGCAACAGTCAGGCTCAGCTACCAGCAAGCGCCTGTACAAATACAGCTACAATGCAGATAGCGCAACGGTTAAAAGATGCTCTTGGATGAAAAACAAAGCAAGCTTATCCTCAGCATGAAGGAGGAGAATTTTCTATGCACTTTTTTGTTAGTGGAAGCCTGTAATACTTCCACCTTTCTTCCAGCGTAACAGCAAGTTGACCCTTACTTTGTTCTGGGAGAAGCTGCTAAGCCCGTGCTCACCTGAGGACACTTGGGGACCACTTCTGAGACCAGACTGTCCACACAGATAGGGAACACCGCAGGCAGAGTCTCAGGGCACACTCAGTGGCACAGCATATGCCACCAAACGAGTATCTTGGCTTTGTATTTTGCTTGCATGGACCGACAATATCAGGACAGAAAAAGTGTGATCTCACTCATCCTGAATGCAAGGTTACGGGTCCGCAAACTGGATGACAAGGTGGCCCGGTCAAGAAGCTTGGTGGCCTGAGACCAGCACTCCTTTAGACAGCACCACACAGTTTTATAGTCTTTTCTCTCTCTTTCTTTGGGGGGTGGGGTGGGTGGGGAAGGGCAGAGAAATGTAGGATAAAGCCATATATTTTTCTCTACATTAAAACTACTGTATCTGTACTTTCCTCTAAAAATGCCACATGAGAAAAAAGGAAACATAATTGTATCTTTTAAGAAGACAATCTACCAAGGAAACCCTTATTTCAGGTTTTATGTGCAATGTCCGAACAAACATAATGAACCACAAAAGTGTAGTTTTCAGAGAAGAGTAGAGCCTGACTAGGCACTCATTTTCTAAACACCACTAAGAGTTTTTAATTTAACATTTAGTATTATATGCAATAATAGAAATTGATATGATTAATTAGTCTGGTGAACAGCTTCTGCATTGTACTGATGGCTTATTGACTGGTGTGTCCCAATGAGCAAGCCGAGAGCTGCACAGCCTGTCAAACAAAATCTTTTATTTTACTTCTCTTTTTCAGAAAGAAATGGAAGTCTAAGACCACAATGAGAGACATTGCTTCATCATAAGTAATTATTTTGACACGCACAGTAGTTACCCAGGATCCAGCTTGAATAAAGAATTCCATAGCCTTGCAAAATGATGAGGTTTATAATTTGCTTATTTCATTTACAGTTAAACAATTTGAACACTCCAAAATGTGTTAGAATGAGAACTGGGAAACAATGACATTTTTGCACTGCAGTACTGTTCTAGACCATTACTCTTTTGGTAAACAGATACAAGTTCTTTTCTGGTTAATATTTTTGTATATTGGAAAGCAGAAATAGTCATGACAATCGAAGGAGTTATTCAGGGAGCTTCAGATAGACTTCAGCTGTATAACAGCATTAACTGCTGTTATTTCATTGATCTAATTTGTGAAATAATTACAGAAAACCTAGAAACAGGACACGTCTTGATATAAGCAAATTAAAATAGCTGTCTAATTTGACAAATTACATTAAAGTTACATTACTTCCTTCAAATACCCATAAGTAAATGTGAAGCTATATAAAAGTACACTGGTGCAATCCACTTCATTATAAATGAAGCTATATTGCAGATTTTGGGGTTTTGCATTTCATACCAATAGTTCTGATCTATTCTTTTTCTCTATCTCACATTAAAAAAAAAAAAAAAAAAAAGATTGCCATACTAACAATAACCTGTAATGGGTTTACGTGGCAAGGTTTTGGTAGTGGGGGGGGCCACAGGGGTGGCTTCTTTAAAAGTTGCTAGAAG
>JAVKLA010000001.1:51340430-51383945 GCA_034782735.1 Sagittarius serpentarius | reverse complement strand
GTTTAATTAAGGAGGGGGAGTGAGAGAGCAGCTTTGGTGGGTACCTGGCGTCCAGCCAGGGTCAACCCGTCACAACCTAAGATAAGACTTCTGCAAAACCCAGCTTAGTTTTGCACTGACACACATTCACATGATCAGTTTAGCAATCCCACTAAGATCATCCAGCGGTTCAGGAAAAAGGAAAGATTACCTTCTCGCTCCCAGCCAAATCTACCAGGTAAAGCTTTCCACTGAGTTTCTTCTCAGTTTCCACATTCTCTTGTTTAATATTAATGAGGAAGATACTGTGGCTCCTAGAGCTGTGTTCATTCATATCTGCAATCACATTTGAAAGGTTTTGTTTAAATGACTATAACCTGACAAGAAATTACGTTTCATCACAGCCAGCCTCTGGCTAGCAAATTCAGAAGTACAAGGTGATTCAGTGGAAAGCGCAGACCACTGTACTGACAGCAGCGTCTACGGCAAGATTGGCAAATAAAGCTCAGGGACTACAGAATGAGCTCCTACTTTCTCCCAATGTGACCAAATTGACCAGAGTCACAATAAATGAAAGCCTTGGGAAAAAAAAATCCTTTTTTTTTCCTTCTTTCTTTTTTGGAAGTTTTTTATTCCCCTGAAGCAATATAATTGACCAGAAATAGTAGAAAATAACAAAAAAAAAAATCATACCATGAGAATAATAAAATAACATTTCACAGATACAGTAAGACATAAAGGTTCTGCCCTTTTATGCTTCTTCGTGAGTATAGACAGCTCACAAAAAAAATACTGTGATATAACATACACTATTTAGACACAGATCTACAATGATGATCCTGGAAGGAAGAATAATTCTGAGCTGAGCAAAAGAATTTAAAGAGAAGTAATAATAACTGCACTGAAAATTAGTTGGGCAGGTCTCAGTGCACTTGTGTGAGGAGACCTCCCAACATTTTAGCAAAAGTTTTCATCAAACCATATTATTTAAATTAAAATTTCAGAATTATTTTTATTGCTTATGTAATCAAAAATCCTCCTTCATCCAGGCAGCAGGTAAAACGCAGGAAGCTACAGTTTCAGCTTCCACTTATTCTAAATTTGTTTGTAACCATGTCACGCTTGAAGTTTCATAAAGTAGCAAAGAGAAAACATTAAGAATCAGTAAACCACTTTCATCTGTTTTCTCTGTTACTTTAAAATCCACTACCACCTTTCCCCATTCACATTCACAGCAATATTTATATTTATCTGAACTCCCTTTTTCTCCTCCATCTCCAAACTCAGTTTTTTCAATAACACTTCCAAATTTGCTCCTCGCCATTTCAGTCTAGGTAAAATGCACTCTGTCAACTTTTGTCAGAACTTTTCTGTGTGGACCAAATGCAACAGGTAGTATCACAGCAACAGGTGTATTTGGATATTTTTTGTTAAAGAGAATAAATAGCAGAAACAACAGGAGGAAACATTACTCAGAAAAAAGAGAATATATTTCTATTAGTATGAAGAGAAAGGCATGGGGAAGCTAAAGCAACATAGTATTTACCAAAGCAAGAAGGCAGAGACATGGAAGAGAAAGAAGTTACCCAGTGCCTCATAAAAAATAAAATAAAATTAACAACAACAACAACAACAACAACAGAAAACCCCACCACCCAACAAAGCCAAACCCATCCCCCAATACCTATACCACCACCAAGATTTGAGTTACAAGCTGAGGTTCTGCCAAGCTCACTGCTTGGATGAAAGACATCTTACAGTATAAATTGGGAAACAGGCCAAAGATACCTGCCCTTTTTATCACCCTAATGCTAGTAGGCTGCACGCAACACAACGTCAACAAATTTGGCAGAGGGTGAAGCGATTACTATGTTTCTTAATTCAGGAAGATTTGTTCGGTTTGCCATCATTGGAACTCAATCCAAGTCACTGCTTCACTGGGATGACTCGCAAGAGGTACACAGGCAGAGTCTGGTAACTGCTTGGCAGTCTTTGCCTGCCATTTGACCGGTGAATTGCTCTGAGTTCTTGACTTGTAACACGAAGTAGAATGTACATACATAATTTCAAAATACCTATACTGTGTGTAACAATATATATTTTGACGTTTTATGTATCTAATACTATATAATGCCATATATTAAATTCAGAAGTTCTCCAAGCTGAAAGTCAATAAGTGTTTCTGTATGCAGTGAAGCAGTAAAAAAAGTACAGCCTTATTAATTTTAAAGTGTTATAATTTGTGCATCCTTACATCGTGCACATAAGTAACTCAAAGTACTTTGTGAACATGACGAATCAGCAACACCACTAGGAAGCTACAATCATCCACACTTCACAGCCAGAAAAGCTTCCACAGAATACTTACTTGTAACAGCTACATGACGGTTAGCTTTCCCTTCATCAATGACATCCAAAACTTCTTCAGGGCTAGATACAAATCTTTCTGTACAACCCTGTAGAAATACGCAAGTCGAAAATAGAAAAGTTTAGCAAGTCTCCAAGTACCCCAGATGCCAATAGGAAGAATATTTAGCACTGATGAACAAAATAATTATAAGAACCATCAACATCCAACAGGATCATTAGCGAGGCAACAGACCAAAACATGCCTTTGTATGACTTTCAGGAGGGGTCCATGGGATAACTTGAGAGAGACAATATTCGTTCACAATATTAAAGACTCTGTCAAATCCCAACATGCAGCAGGAAAGAGTTTCTATACATAGAACACATGGAATGATATGGCATCTATTCCTATTACTAATTTGGGTTAGATTACATACCCAAATTAGTTTTTCTCTCTCAAAACTGTAAGACAAGATGCATAGTCCTTGTTGTCTGCCTTAATGGTTTATTAACGAAGGAATTATTTTATCAAATTTTTTTTGCCCTCCCCAGGAGGAGAACAAACAGAACAATATTGTTTGTATATTATTAAGGCTCACATATGTTCGTAACAAGTATATTACATTTAAGGGAGGGCCCAGGAAGCCAAAAACCAAATTCCTAATCCAACAAATCTGTTCTAAAATATTGCGAGATTACAGCATCTGTGCAACAAAATATTAAAGAACAAAATTCTTCAAGATGTTCTCTTTCATATCTGACATGATAGGGAATATGAATACCTGAAATTTAACACCATACTAACAAAATGTAAACATTTAAAGTCAGGAAAATAAAGCAAACATGATTCAAGCCCACTAATACTTCAGGAAACTGTTTAAATCCAGGAACCAATACTACTTGAACATTCAAGACTCTAAACAGGAGTTGAGCCGTTTCAGCAAACGCACTGGGATACAAATGGAAATGTGTAAACAAATGCATACATGAGAAAGAATGAAAAACTGAGCATCAAATTTTCCTTGTACCTTAACATATGGGACTCTGTTTTTATCTTCATGTACAGCGAGGTTTGTCTTTGACACTAGAAAAAGATGGAGATCATTAGGAATATTCCACAGGTAATAATATGTCAACTGTAGGCATGACAGACAAAATACCATGAATGTATGAAATTTGTAAGTCAGAATTGTAGTTGCTTCCCAATCCTTAAGAACTACCAATATTTCTGTTACATGAAACCTGTTTCTTGTTCTGTCAGTCTCGTACCTGTTTCTTTAAAGTCAACTTTATGGCACAAAAGCTTTTGTTTATTGCTTGGATTAATAAAATAAACACAGACTGAGTCGGATTTTGCCAAGCCAGCAAGAATTTCAAAAAAGACAGACGAACTCACCGGAATTTAAAAAAGCTCAAATACCTGTTCCTGGTTTTGTGTCATCATTAGCATACATTTCCCTGTCTTCAGACTGATTCAACACAGACAATTCACACTTTCATTAACACACAGCTCACATGTACAGAGACACAAACAGTAAAGGAGACAGATCACTCCCAACAAACTCTGCCTAACAGAGGTAAAGCAAGGAATAAGTTGAACTGAATGTATTCTAAATTTTTTAAAAAAACCTCAACTGTATACATTTTTCAATTACTGTTTGACTCTAAGAATATACAATGCCATTGAGGCTCAGACCTGCCTTGAAGTCTGTAAAATTCTCTGTACTCACTGATTTATAATCGAGCTATGTAGCACTGCAGAGGTAGGGGCACAAGAGTCAGAGATCAGATGACTTAAACTGCAAAATTCTCTTTCACAAACCCAGTCATACAGCTTAATTTAAATCACTCTCAAAGAAAGTAACTGTTTCCCCTTAAGCATTGATTCAAAGCACTATACCAAGCCAAAAAAACACTTAGTCACATAAGAAACGCAGAACTTACCATCAAGTAGGTCCCTTATTTTGTCCAAATATATCTCAAAGTAGGAAACCTATTTAAGTAATCATAAACATTACCAGGTTAAACTTTGGCAACTGAAAAAAATCTCTGTACCTCTATTTCCCTATCTGTCAAAATCAAAAGCACCAAACTAAAAATAAAACCCACCTCCCACATAGTTTGTCTTACACCTTTCATGTGAACATACTTGTATTTTGAATGATTTACAAGTCATTGATCTTTCTCCGTTTATCAATGATTCATCAGGAAAGTATACCAAAAAAACTACAGACAACTCTTATCTTCATCTTCCCCCTTCCCCCTCACCAGGCAAAATTGACAAAAATATTGAACAGAATCAAATCAATTCAGCTATTATCATATCCGTACAGCTGCATCATGAGAAGGGTCAAGTTTAACAACTGTAAGAGGTATATTGACATTCACCAGCACAAAATCAGACAGCACCTTTGGTGGTATAAGTTACATAAACCTAAGCAATATAGATTAAATTAAACTTTTAAATAAAGCATACATAAAAATTCTGTCTTGAATCAAGTCCCAAAGAAGAAACTGAAAATGAGCTTTTCTGTAACAGAAACAATTGTCCTCCAAAAAAAAAAAAATTTAAGGAGAGGGAGAATGAATGAATTACTCTCTTAATAAAAGGGTATTCAACTCACAGAAGCAAACAGAAATGTGTTAGGGGCGTGGTGCCTAACCGTACCCTGAATAAGCTTTATCCAGGGATTAGTTAGCTAGAATATTAGATGGCTAAATTCTAGGTATCAGTAAACTCTAGCTATTTAGTAAAGTATCATTTTCTGTCATATGAAAATTAAGTTATGTCTGGTTTTTTATAGTGACGAGTTGATCTTCCTATGTAACAACTGCTATTAAATACAGATATATTTTGCTTCTGTACATTTACTTCACCTGTGTCCCATTTAAACCCATCCTCTGGACCCGCTCATTTCAACAGTCCAGTTCACCCAGACTTAACTCACGTGCTTTATATAATCCTATTCACACACTGCTGAGAACCAACACACACAGGAGATACCAAGTTCCCCTCCCCGTTCTAAATGGGTCACTATTAAAGAGGGAGAGAAAAAAAAAGATACTAATTTTCAACGTTGGCTCAGTTATTAAAAGAGTGTGACAGTTTGGTTAAATTCTTGCTCCCAATGACAGAACATGCCTTTCTCTCAACGACAGCTCCTTGTATAATCACTCACTCACTCATTGCTACTTAGGCAGCTTTTCTGTTAAGATATTCATAAATGTCAACTACAATAGGACACCACTGAAACAATTCAGTGCTGGCAGAACATGATTTATGAAGTGATAATCTTCTGCTGGGACAGGAATTTACCATGTCTCATACAAGGGGGTCCCCATCTGTTGGTATCCAAGTGCTATCATGTAGAATAGCAGTAGCCCCAGGGAGAGCTTTACAGATGATAAGAAGGAATCGGTGTCACTGCTATGGAAGTCATTTCTATGAAAATTCAGAGGCGTCTCTTCTTAAGAAGCTCAATATTTTACAATCTAAGGTCTATTAAAATATTTAGATGGGTTTATTTGAACTTCGTAAGGCTGCTGCTTCTGTCTGTACTTCACGAGCATCCCCACAAACAGGCTAAGAAGGTTCTCAATGCAAAATGACCTAGTCCTTCCAGAAGATCAGTAGCTGGTTCAGACGTACTCTGCTAGATTATTAAAATATACATACACACTTACATACCCCCAGAAGCTTTAATGCAAGCAGCACTAAAAAGTCACTCATCTCTAACTTTTAGGCATGAGAGGGACGGAGGAGGAGAACTCCATTCTCAAAGAGCATCACCAGGTCACAGCAGGAGAAGGGACAGTGTTTTCACACTCCACCTGTGCTCAGCTACTTAACTTTACTGAAGCCATCTAGGTATATTTTGGGTGGTTTGGGGGAGGGATGACACAGAGGAGTACTCATTTTTCCTCCAATCCACTGCGTAATTTTACTGATGTCTGCTTGGAAGCAAGGTGTAGCCTGACCCCAGCTCTGCCAGATGGACCAGTGCCCCCCCATGGCTGACAGCTCCCCAGGAGACTGGATGAACAGTAGGAATTAAAGGTCACTCAAAAAATTTGAAGAGATCATATGGTTGGGATCAAGCTAGAGACACAGAAAAACATAGTAGCTGTTCAAATTGGGACTTAGACCACCAGCTTAAGGAACCCATACGTAAGCTTTTGAGCTAAATATTGCTTCTAAATATCATTCCATAAATTGCCCAAAGCCATCTTTCCTCCATTTCAGACCCACGTATTATGGAGGACTGCTTATATCCTTGAGATGGGAACAACATGTCAGTATTCTCACAAACGTCATGCAGATCAATGGTATTTATGGTCATAACTAGTGGGGCTGAGGTACACTCTGTGGAGAAGCTGCAGTGAAATAAGCTTTTTCTTACCGTGTTGGCTAGCCTGCCAACTGTGGTGAGAGACAAGGCAATCAGCAGACTAGCAAACCTGAGCTGAAAACATACTCAACAAAAACTTCCGTCAAAGGCTAGTAACTACACTAGATTACCGCTAGTAAATATCCTCAGTAACGTAATGGGTTTTTGAGTTATAAAAGGGAGAAAGGAAAAATTCTGCAGCACAGTGTTATAGCACGAATGCAGATTTCCCATCCAGCTCAACTTTCTTCCATCCGACCCATTACTTAACACGTCATTCCGCATTTACCTTTATATGAAACTCCAGGTTTTCATCCATGGAATAGATGTGATCAAAGATGTCATGTGCAATTCTCGGAATGATTCCCATGAGCTGAGGGTCGTGCAGCTTCCCCTGTGGACACAAAACCAAACGCTAACTTGGAAAGCCTTGCTCAGGCGCAAGAGAGGAGCGAGCCTTGTCCAAACACACCTTCCTCCAGTGGGCCCCTATGAACGTCTCTGCTGCTCTGGGGGGCATTTGCTTGATAGAAGTGCACAGAAAAGGTGGCAGAATGACTCGATGTGTTAGCACTCCTCACCCAACGGAGCACCTATCTGTTTTGTCAGCTCCTGCCATTTGCCAAGCGTGCTGTCCTGCTGCTATTTACACTGGCACTTTCCGACCAAAGATAGATGAATTAGCACAAAGGTACAAATTACAGCCTGGTTCTCCCAGTTAAATCAGATATTTGGAAACATGTCAGAAAAAAGGAGTATTAAAGCATTTTCTTTCTCTTTCACCAGTACGCTAGAAAGCTAAAGGGAAATCTGGGCTGTGGGGATTTGGGGATTAGAGTAGTATATTCGGATTTGAGATTGCTGGGCCTATTGCCAGAGAACTGTGCCTTACAAACACTAGTGTTCTCCATGTTAATTTGCACAATACCTTCCTCTATTCTTTCAAAAACTGAATATTAACTTAAAACAACAACTTCCCTGGCTGCGTCGCTCCTTTTAGTTGCATTGCTCTTTTTGAAAAAGACAGACATGTACAGGAAAGCTAACGCCACTTGAAAACGGAATAGAAATATAAACTCAAAATAAAACCCTTTTCTGACTACAGCATACACTGTATTGTTATTTCCAAATGTTTTATGAAACTGCTTAAATATGCAATAACAAGTCAGTAGTCGTAGGACTCCATCAGAACATAGCATCTAGAAACTCTAATATACCTTTTGAATATGTCTTCTTCTAAGTCATACTGCCCTTATCAGCACAACAAAGCATCTTACTCCAAACAGTCGTAAGGAATATTTTTTTTTTTTTAAATATAGTGGGTAACCATACAACTCCAAATCATGGGAAGTCAGATTTGATCTGCAATTGCTAAAAATTATTAAACACTAGATTTTTTTTTAGCAAAACAGGAAGAAAATCATACACATGTACATGTGTTTTTCAACATTATGTATGTTTGTGAATGACTAGTGGTCACATTGACCTGTTTTCCAAGTTTCTCAGCCTTTATTAGTATACTCAGATATAGTCTTCCTAGATACCACTTCCTTTATCCTAAAGTTGGTGAAATGACAGTCAACTTCTAAGCATCAACCTAGGATGAAGGAAATCTAACAAGAAAAACTGACATACTCTCTCCCTCTATCTCAAAGCCTGTATTTAAAGTAGTTACTAGGTTTCTGCCCTCAAATTACCTACACTTCTTGGAGAAAAAAAGGGGAGGGAATATAGATAAATCAGTTACATTGCTGACTGCCTTCCCTATAAAGCAGCACTCAGCTGTATCTAAACTGTGCATATTTTATTTATATTATACAAATAATATTACCTTCTGCAGCGGAAGCAGTTAAGTGCTATACCATATCCAACATCCTGTTAAGCTTCTCAAAAACTAAAGAGTCCTTGTCATATGATACACCATTTTATTTCAGACTATGAGAATGAAAAAGAGGGTAATTAAATAAACTAAATCCCTGATGGAGGGGAAAACTTGTATGCACAAACACACACTTAAACCAAACCCCAACTCTTTATTGTACTTTGCCAGCTCCGCACTCAGTTCCCACCACACAGCGCTGTTATTGAACAGACTGCAATACAATTTTCACACTATCCATCTCTTCTCCCTGAAGAAGTCCTTGAAAAGCTCACTGAAACCAACTGACTACCCTGTATTACTGCACGGAGAGAGTTTTCCCGAAGAGGGGAAAGGAGTTTTTCCTAAACTAGGATAAACAGAGATTTGCTGATATTTCTTCAGTGCGCACGAATCCAACCAAAGGTATGTCTACACTATAAAGTACTGCAAAATGCAGCAAAGGCAGCTACAGAACCAGAAATGCTAGAGCTATGCAGTGCCCCCTTTTCTGTAGTAGCTTTGATCGAGCTGGGTTTTTAGCTCAGCCAAAAGATGGTTTGAATTCAAAGCTGTGTTGCATAGACTTCTGTCTGCACAGAGGTGCATCAGCTTTGGGATCACTGCACCAGGTAAACATATCCCCTAACAATTGTGGGGAAGAGACAACTTATAAAAGTATTTAATTAAACATTCTCCCAAACCCAACAAGCCCTGTAATAATTATGCTTTCCCTTACATAGCTTTCTCTAGCTCAGAAGAGAAATCAATTTGTAAAACATGATAAAGTGTGCGTGTATCTCAACCACTGCATCTACAACTTCTTGGGCTCAGACCTTCGCATTATTTAAGTCGGTAGAAACATCGGTGAAGCAAGATCACATTCAACGCTTTGAGATGAAAGAGTTAAGATCTTTAAAGCGCTGTAACACCAGCGGTCTGTGACGCATTGAAAAATACTCATTTTTACTCTATTATAAATGGATTTTTATTAAAACAAGAGATGATTGAAGCAGGCCCCACTATAATTTGTGGAGACCATAAACTGGAAGGGAAGAGAATGGTAAAGGTAGGCTATTCACTGGAAAGCTGGAATTAAAAAAAGAAAAAAAAAAAAACAACAAACACTCTCATGGATTTAGCTGTAACCTCAGAAAGAGTCTGCAGAAATATGCTGCTGCCGCCATGCTGACATTGCAGTTAGTATACTCCCCCAAAACACCCGGACGGAGAGTTCTCTGCTCATTAAAGCCTCTCATTTTAATACGAACATTAATTTCCACATTTAAACATAGCTGGTATGCAGTAGCTAGTGAAGTGTAACATTTGAGACAGTGCTGTTTTATTTCAGGATGTTGACATAATAACTACAATCTACAGGGACCTAGTATTGAAAACTACTATAAGGTCAAAGCCCATCAATACAATCTTATGGGCAAAAATATGTAATTTTTAAGAAGGTATCTATCCTGCTATACAGGTCGGTAAATGTTTTATCTAGCACAGGAGAAAGACCTGTGTATGTCGGAAAGTCTGTCCTGGCTATATTATACTACCGTGTCCTGTTTAAGCTTAACATTAATACTATGAAGCATTTCACGTTTCACAGAAAATCCTCCATAACAGCTTTACCAAGAGGATTTACTATTTCTTCAACTTCAGACTATTTTTTTCTTCCACAACATGCTTTAGCAACTTTACAAGAGGATGTTAGGTTAAAAGGGGGATTAAAACTGAATACAGACTTGATTCCACTTTAAAATGACAGCTTTTTCTTTATTAAGAAGTAAACCAGCCATTTTTCTACAGTCATTTTCTTTACTGCAGCTTGTAATTCTGAATATAAACTGGCTTTAAGAGATCTTTCCCCATGCCATGTGGAAGCACCAGCTCAAGCCCTGCAGACATTTTGATTTAATTACATTCAGAGCTGGTGGATTACTCAGCCATTGTGCCATCTGTGAGGGCTGAGCTAGTGATTTCCCCCATCCTTGCAAGGACAGACTTAATTAGACATGAGGCATCAGTTACTGCATCCTCCAGGAAAGGAGCAACTGTGGCAATCAAACAGCAATTTCACCAGGGCCTGTTGGCTCGAGAGAATATTGCTTTTCTTCTCCTTTAACCTTCAGGTTAGGTAGGTCACCCGTGTTAATCATGTAGTGAAATCATCTGATGCTGTTCAACAAATGAAAGCTCATTTTTTCCTTTCAGTTAGCAAAACTTTGCTGTAGACCTCCTGTTTAAAGTTCACAGTTGAACTGAAATGCTCCAAGACGTATACACCCAGCTTGTACAGCGTTGTGATGGACCAATCCTATGCGAGGATTAAATGTTTGAATGATCCTCCTTTTTTAGAAAGAGACTAAAATATCTAAATGTCTTCTAACAGTTAAAAAAAAAAAAAACCACAGGAAAAAACTGCACTGTCGCACTTCATGTAGCAGAAATATGAACAGATTTAGGACTTCAGCCACTGGAATTTGGTATCATCTGGTATTCTTCTCCTCCAAAGCAACAATTTTCAAATTCATCCATCTGTGCTGCGGCATGCGAGAGTGGTATTCCCAGAAGGGGAGTGCACACGAGAAAGCCAATAACCAAGGCATGAATTTTCATAATCCTGCATGCAAGGGAACTCTACAGACCCTTATTACTGTTTGCATTTGTGGATTAACAAATCTCACTCAGATCCTTTAAAATACACACATAGCTAAACTGTTACTACAAATATGGAGAAACTATACTCGATATTTATTACTCACCATTTGTTAGTTTAGCTAGGTATCTGCAGACATCTCTTGAATAAAACTCCACATTGAAAGAAATACTACAGCTTAAAAGGCATTAGAAGCTAAACATACCCAGATATCCTTTTATATGTCACTCACAGCTGAGTGCTCCAGATAGCTGGCTTGTTCAGGTAATTGGTACACATAATTCTACTTCTGCTACCGAACTGATTTAATTTTGCAAATGTACCTCCATAGTATGCGTTTTTCCTGATGATGTCTGTCCATAGGCAAAGATTGTGCCATTGTAGCCTTCAAGAACATCTGCAAGAAGAAAAACAATTAAAACTCATATTGACATCTTAAAGCTGGATTATCAGCATTTCATAGGTCTTCTACAATGTTGAAGCTCAATTAGAAAATAGTTTGTGCAATAAAGAATGGGAAAAATACAACATAACTAGCTACCTTTAGGCCGAAAAAAAATTCACAGTAAAATCTAAATTAGAGAATTGCAGAATTATTGACATCTCTCTCACTTTCCTGGGGAAAAAAAACCCAACAACTCTCTGGACACTAGATATGATGCAATATACCTGTGTAACATGAGAAAGAGAAAACTTAATTGCTTGCATTTTAAACCATCACACACCATAGAGAAAATTAAACAAACTCATCTTGAATATTTCTACTACTATAACACCCTCAATGGTTCATTAGTTTCCAAGCTTGTCTGCAAAGCAGGAGAGCAAAGCAAGAAGAAAGTCAGATGAACAGGAATGTGCCTTATTGAAAACATACTTCTCTCAAGGCAGAATGAATAATTTTATATTGCATTAAGACATAAAAACATCCACTTTTATCTTTGCAGTGGTTAATGTCTTTAGCAGCTTTCAGCAATCTGGGAGGGCTGGAAAGCAGCTGGTTCTTCGGCACAGTCCCACATCCATTCATTGCCGTTGAAAGGACTACCGGGTTGGTCTTGCTCCAGGCAAGTGAGTTTAAAGTCTTAAGTAGGGCTACCTATTTATGCAGCTTTCGTATAAAAAAGAGTAACACTTATTATAGTTGCTAATAAAGAATGAAGGAAACCTCCAATCTAAAAAACAGTGGTGATAACCCTGGGCTGCTCCCATCAGGCTCCTCTGAAAGTCCCCCCAGAACCCCCGGAGGCAGTGAGAAGGATGCTGGCCAGGGTGCCCTGCTTGGGGACGCCCACCTTCCCCTCGCCACCGTGCCCGATGCCTCTTGCTGGGGGCCAGCAGCGTCGTACTCGGTACCGGAGCTCTGCTACGGGCCTCCGGAGCAGAAACACCCGACGGAGACGGAGCAGCAAAGCCAGGGGGGAGCCAACAGCGACAAACAAAAGCAAAAGGAAAGCTCGGCTCTTGCAGCCTGCCGAGGGGACTGAGAACAGCCACCAAAGCCCAGCTGCCACCTGGCAGGGCAGAAAGTTTCCTGTCCATGGCCACTTCCGAACACATCTCCTGCTTTTAGAGTTGGCCTTCTCTGCTTCTGAAATATTTGTTACATTTCCCACCCTCTACATCTGTACTAATAGAGGTTACCAGGAGAAAAAAAGTCTATATATGTGTGTGCGTATTTATAGTAAATATATACACACGACCATATTATATATTATTACATATAATGTCACATATATTACATTTACATAAAAACACACACACATATAATCTCCCTATTTGTATCTCCATATGTATGTATGTAGATGGTCCAGACAGGAAGGATAATGAAATAAGATATGTTAGAAAAATATAAAAAGAATGAAAAAGGAACAAGCATTAAAAAATTCAGAGAAAAAACAAGCAAGGTGATTTCAAAGAAAAGAAATGGATAAAAAGAAAGGAGAGGGAAAGACATCTTTTTCAAAGACAACTGCTACATAGACCCACATTTCCTATACAGCAATACTGAGTAAGGATGAAATTGGAATGAAGCCATTTAAAATAAATATATTCTAATTAAACACAGAGTGTAACCATTTAAGTCGTGGCAGAACTATTTTGGAGCGCTGAAGAGGACAGACATGTCAGAGGTTGCATAGACCTCCACAGAGTATTGCTCGGTAAATTTTTCACCAGGCTCCATCTTTGTTAGCCAGCAAGGAAGGAAAATATTTGTGTTTGGACTTTTTTATTCTAAACTAAAATCTAGCTGGAAGTTGGAAAAGAAGGAAGGTTCATTTTCCTCTTCAGACGAAAACCAGTACATGGGGAAGATGAGCTAAAGTGTCTGGAAGATGCACAGAACTAGAGTTTCAAAGGTGTTTAGGCATCAAAAAAATACAAATAATTGTCCTGTGGGGTGGTTCAGAAATCCTCGAGCAAACATGTGCAACTCCTCTTTGTTTTTAAAATACCACCTAGCATCCAAATACCTTTAAATTTCCAGGACAGTTAAACAGAATCTAAGAGTTCACTACTATTTCCTCTTTTTGCCAAACTTGGTTAACTTAAAAAAAAAAAAAAAAAAAAAAAGGAGAATAGTTTGAATTAAAAAAAAAAAAAACAAACTCCACAACTTATTATCTCCAGGTGAATGCAAGGTACAATGTCAGCTCTATACTGGTACACAGCCTAGGGGGAAAATAACCTGATTAATCAACTGTTACGTAAGAAAATTGCTCAGAATTTGCATCAATGTATACTAAGATACATTCTGCTTGAGGAAGCATAGATAAGTAATTTACCTTCTCAATTAGCAAAAAATACCTTATTCTATAAAAAAGCAGTCCTTTGCATCACCTGCAATTAAAAAAAAAGTCAGTGGTCTCAGTAGTAGAAGAGGTTATTTTTGTTGGAAGGCTTTCTACCTTAAGACAGCTAATATACCATCTGTCAACTGAATAAAGAAAGAAGACAGTCCCAGATAGAAACAGCCTGCACAAAACTTAAGAGGGAGGGAGAGGGAGGGAAAAAAACAGCTGAACAAGGTGACTGAACAAAGATCAGTTGGGATTCTCATGTAACTCGTAACAAACAAAAAAAAGGCCAAGTGCTTTTCTTAATTCCTGGTCCAACTCTCTCTACAATGATTTTCAGTTTGATTTATGCTTCCCACAAAAGCCAGCTACTCGACTCAGCCACTCAACTGCTGCCAGATGGCGTCGTTCCTGACGAGGATGGATAGGACAAGCAGCAATGGTCTAAAACTGCAGCCCTTTTGTTGAGGCTACAACGCAGACTCGCTCAGGTTAGGGACCCAGAAAGCCTCTCCAGCAGCACCGGAGAGCCCAGTAGAGCTCTGCAACAAATGGCCACGGGCAGCTGCCAGGCTGGAGACCTTTCGAATGCACCACTGACAAGTATAGGAGTCTTAATGGAAAGAAGACAGACCAAACGGCTTTACGGAAGTCCTTTCAGCCTCATTTCTAGGACTACATTTTTAGGTCTATACTTATCTTTTCCATCTCTAAACTTTCTAGTTCTGCGACTCAGCGTTTGAGGCTCGTATTTGTAACCAGAATAGAAAGTCAATAAGCTACCAGTGAGAGCAACCCCACCACCCAAAAAATCATTACAGCAATTTTCTCCTCCTCAGAGGACACACAAATATGCAGATGTTCACATGTGCACTAATGTGCTCACAGCTCCAGTGCTCGGCAATAGCTTGGGCCATTTTATATTTTCCTCTCAATGTAATTGTAGGAAAGATGCAAAATCCAGATACAGACATCCATCTGTGTAGACTGAGAAGATAAAGCTGTTTGCTGGCAATAGAGAGCAATGGGAAACAAAGCAAAAGTGGTGGCAATCACACACTATTGTTCCCTTTCAGATTTAGTGATATTTCTTAGTTTGATTTAAAAAAAGAATGCACACACAAGTTCCCAAACGGTGGTCACAGGCACCAGTGATGATTCCACACACACTTCCACCACTGGTACTTCTGCCCTTGGGAGCGCCTTGAGCAAACACCATCCCAGCACCCACCCCGACGCAAACTGCTGTAGCACACAGATTGCTTCTCCTCCTCTAAAACCCTCCTTGTTTCTCATGTTTCTCACGTATTGAATGTGAAATACTTTGACTTAGTCATTGAGCTGTTTACTTAAGCCTAATCCCATTTCTTTTTTCATGAAAAAAACCTCATTTAGATCATTCTTATTGTCAACATAGTTATTATAACCATTGTCTTAGAGACTGTTAGGCCAGCTGGCATTTTCTGTAATAACATTAATCACAATGAAACCATCAGCCATTTCATGAGAGCATAATGAAATCTGATAACAAATGGTAACCTTGAAAAGCTATCTAAAAAAGTCTCAAAGATTTAAATAGTGCTCCAAGTTGTAATACAGTCAGCTCATATTTCCATGTAGTAAATTACATTGTTCCAGTCTATCAGAAACAGCCCAGTTCGTTTCACATTCTTCACTTTATTAGGCTTTAAACTGGAAATTAAATGTAAGGAAATGTAAGCCCAGAGATCAATAACATCACTCCAGTAATGCTGTTCTCTCCCTCCCTCCCGTTCTCTCTCTCTCCATCGTGCTCCTTCTCCCACTTCCTCTGTTTCTCCCTCTCTCTTTTTTCCCATTTATCTTCCTCTTTCCCTTTCTTCCGCACCCTCCCTCCTGATCAAATTGCCTTTCAAGTTATCTAGAAGGTCCAAGTTAACACACATGCAATAGTATGTTTGACTTTGGAAAGTATTTGCCTTTCTATTTCTTTAATGAAGAAGACAGTCACTGATTTAGCTCTTCCAAATTGCTCTCACACAGGATTTTATTTCTCACACCATTTTCAGAGGAAACCAACTTCCACAGGGGATATAAATACCCTCCGCAAAAGCGATGCGCTGCTTCTGTTAGCACATGCTGCAGTATTGAAACAGTTCCCCAAACTTCCAAAAGCTGAGTGGCATGTCAGCAACCCAAACTAATGATTTCTAAGCTCTACAACTCCAATCCCACCAGTTTTTATTAAAGGCTTACTCGTCTGAAGTCAGAATTGCCGTAATTAGGCTCCCCTCTGAGAAGAGGCAACTGAAGTCTTATGACTCATTTCCTCTCTCCAGCATCAAATAATTTCGCTTCTGGTCCTCACCCCCAATCATCTAGACTACATTCACGTTGGTATGCTCGAGGCTGTCTGAGTGAGCCAACCAATTTCCCCCAGAACAGAACCCAGAGTTTGCAGCCGGGCTGCTCACCCCAGGGACCCCTCCCCACCGGCAGACGCACAAGCTCTCAGCAGATCCAGCCCCGTGCCTGAAACGCTACCGAGTCCTTCAACACTGCTTCAGTAGCTCCTGCCCCTCCGAGCAACGCCAAATCTCTCATGCCACATAAATTCCAGTGTTCAAGAAGCAGCCTTGCATTGCTATACAAGCACAACTCTGACCAGCTCTGACACACTTACCACTGCCTACGTACTTTTATTTAAAAACAAAAACTGAGGACCAAATCTTGGGGGGACACAGGGACACCACACAAGACCAGGGAACAACGAGACCAGGTGCTATTCATAACCCCCGAGATGCTGTAGCACTTGTAATACTGTCATGGATGAACTATGCAGCACCAGAACCAAGTGGGAGGTCTGAGGGTGATTTGAGAGGCGGGGGAAGTATGGCAGGCAATTAAAATGCACCCAAAAAAGTTTGATTCTCAAGTTATAGTCTTGAAATTTCAACAGTTTATGAAGGTTCTGTTTTAAACAAATAGGGTGCTATCCAACAGGCACTTGTATTCTCATTTCATTTTTAAATGCAAGCTATCTGCATGCAAAGCAGCTACAAAATCAGTGCCTTCTACATTTTCCTTTAATGGTCCATCCTTGCATTCAAAGACACAGCTATACCACACTCATCCCGTACTGAACAGTCTCACGTTGCATGAAGAACATGGTTTTTGTTGCTTATTGTATAACACACACAAGGAGAAAGTAAGGAAAAACTACTGCAATTCCTTCAGCTCTTTTTCTTTTTTTTTTTTTTGTTTGTTTTGTTTTTTTGGTTTGGTTTGGGTTTTTTTACACGGACAAGTCCTTAAAAAAGGAAACGCTTGGAATTACTAATCTCCCATTCAGACGTCTAAACATTTATTATCCTGTCTTTAAACAGCTTGAGGGGACAGGGAGACATCTTCTTCCCTCCCCCCAAGCAGAAATAAACAAAGACAATACCTACCTTTAACAATCTGCTTGGCACAGGCATTATAAACTTGTTCCTGGGTTGTATTAGGAGGTAACACTCTATCAAAGACATATGGCTTCCCTTGCTGCAAACAAAAGAGAAACTCTGTAAGATAAAGAACATTTAAAACAGTTTATAGACCCAATTTAACAGGCATCCTGAAACGCAGCATTTACTACAAAGGAAGCCATTCAGTGCAATGGAGACGACAATATTTTGTTGACTAAACAGATGTGACATCTCATGTGCTCCAAAACCATCTTTTCTATAGCTGGCAAATAAAACTCGGCATATGTTTTCTGTGTGTTCACATTTGGGTCAGCTACAGTTGCAGGAAACAATAAGCTGGAATATCAGCAATTGAAAGCTGATTATTTTCTTCCTTTCCTAGGAGTCAAGGGGGAAGAGCCATAAAAATATTTACAAAAGATTTGTTCATTACTGCAAACTAGTGAAAGCTGTGGTGTGAGAAACAGCAATCAGACCTGAGAGAATCAGAAGTCTGCAGGTCCTGAGAGCTGCCTTCTGCTAAGGCCGGGCTGGCCCAGCACGGTCCAGGCACGGGCCCAGCACACTAGGTGTTCCTTCAGCAGAAATAGCTCGGTTTCATTTCTGTGCTAAACATACAAACGTCGTGTCGGTAAAACCATAGGTTAGACCCAAACCAGGCAGCCCAGTCAGACTCTTATGTTGCCCTAAGCTTGTATTTTATTCAGAAATTGTCATGATTTTTATCCTTAGCACCAACAAATAACAAGATGCTGTGTGGAAAAAGCTCGAAAATGATGTTTTGAACAGGATCAGGGCCATTTCCAGGTTGTGAACCACCACCGTCTCACCACAGACACTGCACTGCCCTAATTCCCAGGTGACAACACAACTGACACTTACTCACATGTATATACGGTGTAGCACAACCTGCACATCACTTTCAGAAAATTTTGATTCCTCTTTGTAGCGAGTATAATTGGTTACAAGAGAAACACATATTAGCAATCCTAAAAAAAGGTTTGCATGACACTTAAAAGGCAAATCAATTCTTAAGACAGCAGTTCAGCTCCTTACAACTCAAAAACAAGCAAGATATTTGCATTTAAAATATGATTCCTTTATTTAAAGTTACACTAAGCGGACGTGTAACATCTTTCTCATCTTTCATCAAAGCCTGTAATATTTCCCTTCGAAGATGTGACACCTGCTCTGAGAACAGCGTAACAAGGGCTTCAAAGCTAACTGCGAGGTGGCTGGATACCCAATGTAGGAGTCTTGTTCTGTTGAGTCGACGTGCCATTTCTGCCATTTGCAGCCAGCTGTT
The DNA here is from genome assembly GCA_034782735.1 of Sagittarius serpentarius. Classification (NCBI taxonomy): domain Eukaryota; kingdom Metazoa; phylum Chordata; class Aves; order Accipitriformes; family Sagittariidae; genus Sagittarius; species Sagittarius serpentarius. The sequence continues at coordinate 51,365,165 of JAVKLA010000001.1, read as the reverse complement.
CAAATGCTGTGCTCAATTAGCCGTTTTTGTCACACTTTGATTTTACTTCAAGCAGATCATAAGCTTACACTTGCCTGCTCCTTAAACTTGGGTACTTAACAGCCACAGGGGAAAAGAAGAGAGAGACGCATTCGCCTGCAATGTGCGTTCTTCATGTTTCATCCCACAATTTCGGATCTCAAGGATAAGGAGGCAATTTATAAATGGTTTAGTAAATAATTCATGGTCTTGCGTTAGCATGGGGTAAACACTGAGCCATCCAAGCACCCCACTTGGTAAGACACAAGCCCAAAGAGGGGACTCAGACCGACATCACCGATGCAGCCCCAGACTCTAATCCTCACTCGCGGCAGCCCCAGCCCCCGGGGGAGTGGTGGGACTGCTGGGAGCACCCAGCTGGCACCTACCCCAAATTCTGTCTCTCCACAGCTTTCCACGGACTGTGCATGTTGTATTGCTCTCAGCTACACAAAGCTCTTTGCTCCCAGGATGAGAAGGGCTGCCCAGCCCTGCTGTAACTATTCTGGAACAATTTCTCAAATGGACTTTTTACCTACTTACCCCCATTTTGCTTATTCCAAGCACTAAACAATAAGCCCTAATGCAAGAGGCCAAAAAACACATGAACACACAACCTCAGCCATCCACTTATCTCATTTATTTCCTTCATGCATGAGTTGAGGCTTATTAGCTAAGCAATGTGAGAGAGTAGCAGAGAGCGATGCCAGTACATCACCCTACCACAGCAAACACAGCACTCCAGGCAAACGTTGCTCTGGTGCAATCATCCAGCTCTTCCTCTGAGCTCTCAACAACTATAGTGTCAGAGAGCCCCAAAAAACAATCCCATCATAATTGTACTGCACGCAGCTGAAAGAGGCACCGGCTGCAACTGTTATTTATCTGCCAAAGTGAAAAGCTACAAATGTAAAGCAGAAATTCATGGAAGTGCTACATAGGTCAAATTTCTTCCTTGGGATTTTTGTTCTGGGAAGCTAAAAGACTGGAACACCCATCACTGATATCTGAAGAAAATAAATGAATGTGAAGGATCACAAAGCATCTGTCACCAACCATACAAAATGAGAAAGCTCCATTATCCAAGCAGCACTTACAGGTTTTTGGGGAGGTTTTTTGTGCTTCATCTCCGCATTGATCTTAGACAAAGGCGACTCATGGCTCACGCTCCTTTCTGCAAAGGAGAGTGTGATGACTGGACACAGACCCTGTCTATCCTCAGTTTGAGAGTTTATACGTCTTTTGCTCTACATCGCTTCTCTTCCTCTGCCCTAAATCCTCTCAGTCCTGATCAACCCTCTTCTCCCCACCTACATCGCCAGCTGCACTCCCTGCTCCTTAGGCTCCTCATCCTCCTCCCTCTCTTTGTTCATAAGTTCCTGCTGGGTCTCTGATGTTGGAGAAACGTTGGGCACGTCCCAAACTCACCTTGTTCAGTTTTCTGACCCTTCCGTCCCACTAGCTCTCCTTGGAGTCCTCCTCACCACCAGCTCCTGATGGCAGGCTGTGACCTTCACCGCCTCTCCCACTGGGTTGTCCCTCACCCCTTCCACGTCCCAGCCGGGCAGCCCACAGACCCACTCTGCACGTGTCCTGCAGGAGCCCACCCTCAGCTTATAGTGGCTGGAGGACACCACAACACCTTAGACGGGGAGAAGATGGCCAGCCTGAAGGAAAGCTGTGGCAATTCAGTTGCCAAGATACTGTTAAGATAGAAGATTTTTCTCTGGACCAAACTATAGTTTGGGGATGTTTTTTTTGTTTTGTTTTTGTTTGGGAGGGTGTTATTGTTATAAGCTCTTAATTTTTGACAGACTTTCCTCAAAGGTAACAAAAGCTATATCCATCCTACAAAGGCAACGTGCTGGCAGATCCAAAGGTTTTGCTCCTTGAGAGAGAGGGAGGGTGAGCAAGCATGAACATCACCTTCTTTTTAGCTTGTTCTCAAGCTGTAATTTTTCCCCTATTGTCATCTTCAGAAATAACACAACTACTTTTGGGGTTTTTTTCAAATGTAAAACTCAGCTTGAATTAAATACCAATCAGGAAGATTTCAGCCTTATTAGAGCTCATTCAAGAAAGTAATAAGCAGCTAGAAATAAAGTGTTATTTTCTGAGTTGATGCTAACAGTTTTATCTGTGCGCCTCCTCCATACATTATTTTTCAAACTTTCTCATTATATGCAGTGTATTATCTCTCATACATAAATCACATCCTCCTTCCTATGCCATTACTTCCTGCAGTCCCCCTGACAATCTGTTCCATTAACTTATGCCACTGCTGCATAATGGCTAGGATAAGTGCTCTGGTCCGCCCACACAATTCCTGTCGAAGTTATATTGACAGCAAGATAGATTCTGTTCTGGCCCTTCGATAGCACAAAAATGCTATTCGTGTGTATTGCCAATTATTATTTCATCAGCTTTACGTTTAGAGAGTTTCCTACCAAGTTTACAGGCTTGGCATTTAAAAAAACTTGAGGATTTCACAAGCACAAAAAGGATCTCAACCATAAACACATGTCCTACCACTACCATCATTTTACAAGCAACATCACAGAGCAGCCCTATCGCTAGAAGCTAAGACAGTCTCAAAGATAACCAAATACATTTCCTGTTTAAAAAAGAAATCTCACTTCTTCTAAATTCCTCATAGACATGAAATGAGAAGTGCTTACTGCTTAGAGCTGCATGCTAAGGATTAGGAGCCTTAATGCGATTTCATGATTAATGCCCTGTGATCTTGAGACGTTCAGGGTCGACTCCACCAGTGTTATCTGCAGGTCATGATGACACCCGACTTTCAGGCATCTGAGCTTGGAGGCGGAATCCACAGTCCAAGGTCCATCCCCAAAGTGCCTTATAAAAACCATGGGCAAGGGGAGATTGCTTACAATAGAATTCCCAACAGCCAGCATGTAGCTCAGATATATAATTGCTAAAGTAGAAAGGAAGAAGAGAGAATACAAAATGCTGGGTTTCTTTGCTTTTTTGGGGACTGTGAGGAGACATCTGAGGCAGATGAGGAATTACAGCCTGAAACCATCCCATGGAATTAGAGATACCATCCAGATTTATCCCAGGACAGATGCAAGTTTATCCTGCTCGAGCAGAAAACACCTGTGAGCAAGTTATATGACGACTGGCGGTTGTGAATATGCCTAGTGCAGTTCTGACCCCAAACATACAAGCTCTGCTGATGGTGGAGGTGAAGCTCATTCACACTTGCCCGCAAAATACCATCCCAGTACATCCCTGAGGGGGACATCGTTTTGAACGAGACTCAAGAAGAGGTCACGCGTTCATTTTTGAAAGACACAAAAACATCCATCAGTCCATCCAAGGCTCATCTCCACACATCCCAAGGAGCGCAGAAGCACAGAGGCAGGCAGGGGACCCACATGGCAGACTCCAGGAAGAGGCATCCTGACAGGGCTCCTGCCAAGGCTGTCCCTGGAGAGCATCTGCCCCATGGTCGAGGTGTGAAAGCCGTCAAGACGGCTCCAGGATCACCTTTCAGACTGCTTAGTGGTACAGCACCCATAATGGGATGCAGGGGAAGAACATTTCAGGATTGCACAACAGTTAGGGGAGGATTAGGGGAGGACAAAGGCAAGGAAAGGGAGGGATGAGTGTGATTTGGGGAGAAACAAACAAGTAAGCAGGCTGCTGGTCACGATGCTTGTCTGGCCATGCCCCACACCTGATCAGCACAGTCCTATCTTATAGAATCATAGAATCATTTAGGTTGGAAAAGACCTTTAAGATCATTGAGTTCAACCATCAACCTAGCACTGCCAAGTCCACCACTAAACCATGTCCCTAAGCACCACATCTACACATCTTTTAAATCTCTCCAGGGATGGTGACTCAACCACTGCCCTGGGCAGCCTGTTTCACTGCTTCACAGCCCTTTCAGTGAAGAAATTTTTCCTAATTTCCAATCTGGCGCAACTTGAGGCCTCTTGTCCTATCATTTGTTCCTTGAGAAAAGAGACGGACACCCACATTGCTACAACCTCCTGTCAGGTAGTTGTAGAGAGCGATGAGGTCTCCCCTCAGCCTCCTTTTCTCCAGCCTAAACAACCCCAGTTCCCTCAGCCGCTCCTCACAGAACTTGTGCTCTACACCCTCCACCAGCTTCGTTGCTCTTCTTTGGACAGGCTCCAGCAACTCAATGTCTTTCTTGTGGTGAGGGGCCCAAAAGTGAACACAGTATTCGAGGTGCAGCCTCACCAGTGCCGAGTACAAAGTGACAATCACTTCCCCAGTCCTGCTGGCCACACTGTTCCCAATACAAGCCAGGATGCTACTGGCCTTCTTGGTCACTTCTTCTTGGCATCATCTTACTAAATTCTTTTCTAACTCTTTTTCCAGGCTAGGGAGTTCATTCTGCAGGCATGCATGTGTATGGGGGTCTAAACACCAGCAACTGAGGTGGGACCACAGGTCACAAGGTCCGCGTGTCCGTGCTGACAGCTGCATCCCTGTGCGAGGAGGTCTGGAAAGGGGCTCAGCCTCACCTCTGCCAGGCTGCCGGATTCGGCTCTTCCTAACAGCCGAGAGCGCACTCAGCTGAAACGGGCAGATAGATCATGTAAGCAGGGTCCCTCTCATTCATCTTAGTCCTCTGTCCCCTTGGAAGGCAGAAATGTTCTTTTCTCCACAACCTGGTCAAATAAAGGCATCCCCTTTACCCCTGTAAAAAGGGTGCATCAGTCATGCAATCATCAACTGATAGCTCGGGAAAACTTTCGGTCCCTGCAGAAACAAAACAGTGCCAGATCACATGGCTCAGTTTACTGGATGAATCGTTTGGCAAACCGTGACTCTGCTGAAACTCTGTCATTACTATTCTGGCTCTCTGTCCAAGTCAAGGAGTTTTACTGATGCAGTTGGAATGAATGATCTACGAGCGGGTTTAACATATCATACATGATGCCACTGCCAGTACTTACAACAGATCGAGTATACAGGTAACAGAATCTTGTGACATGTAGGAGCTTAATTAGTGGGAAATTATTTCCCAGCTAGTTTTCTCTACCATAAGTGCTCTTGTAGGAGAGGTTTTATAAATAAAAGATATATAATTGCAGGCCTGGAAGACAGAATTTTTCAAAGCGCAGAAAGCAAACTATTACCAGCAGCAATTCAGTTTTTCAGTCAAGGCACATCCCTCGCGCAGCACTGAGTTTCTCCCTCAGAAGGTGGCATAAAACACATTTCTGCCCTCCAGCCTGTAGGAGTAGGAATTAAAGTCTTTACTCCCTTTGAAAACATAGAGGGCACATTTACTGAACGCTGCATCAAACTTGCTCCATTTGGAAGTGGGATTCGCAAGCTGGCCCTGAAAATTCCCCCCGGAATCAGACAGAACTTGTTACATAGAAGGACTTCTTTTCCCCGCAAGTTATTGAGATTCTGCAACTACAAGGTTGTTACTATTTTGCTGATAAAAGCACAAGAAATAAAAAGGATCTATCCCATTCTTCCATCCTATCTCTAGTGAGAACTGAAAACATGATTAAAGACAGAGGGAGAAAATAAATGCATGTTAGCAAAACAGTTAAATTCAGTTATTATGTATTCCTTTTATTCAGTTGTACTGACTAGGGAAATACTACCGCCATCCTACCTCTTTTCCCTGTTAGCTTGCCCTTTAAAAACATTGGGGCAGTAGCAAGTCACTAGGGGATGAGAATTCAGAATACTTGGGGTAAAAAAAAAAAATTAAGGAAATTTATTCAGAATAACCTGAATACACTACATAGCCAAACCAAGTTGTCCAAAAAGAAATACTTAAATCTTGGTAATGCTCCTAAAACTCAATTGGAAGATAAATTAAAACAAGCAGTCATGTATGAACAGGCACTGCAGAGCAATCTGAGTCGAACACAGTACTTTTGCATAGCAGGCTTAATTATTGATCTACCTCATGAGTATTTCTGTGGAGCTGAAGGAATTTGGCTCATGGCCAGCGATCCACTTCTAGCTTTCACTCCCAGCAGAAAGAACCTTTAAGTCCTTGCAACAAATCCTGTTTTCAGAAAGCATTATTTTATTTTGGCATAGATCTGCAATTTAGGAAACCAAGCCTTAGAAATTATTTTAAAGCTTTTTTTCCACCTAGATGCATGACTCGGAAAATATACTCTTTAAGAAACTTTGTATGAATTTTAAGTATAAAGGTCTCCCAATACAAAGCCAACTTTAAATAATACTCTTTAGCAACATTATTTTTATACTTCTGACACAGCAATACCCAGAGTCACAGTTCTCCATTATTATTTACTTGCATTGGTGCAAGCTAGTCACCACTGTCCAGAAGATGAGATAGGCCCAACGTCTCCAGCCACCACAGACCCCCAAAAGCTCTAACCCCTCACTGGCACTTCTCAGCCTGTCAGACGGGACATTATCTATATAACGCTAGTCACAAAAATAAAAAGCATTGCAAACTGTCTCCTGGCCCCCAGCCTGGCCATCAAATGACAAACTGCAGGCTGACAGACTCCTTGAATCTAGGAGGAAGGCTGGGGCGAAGAGCTGGAGAAGCAGCGCCCTGGTGCACCCGGGGCTCAGGAGCTCCATCACTGCTGGAGGCTGCAGCCCTGCCGGGAGCACCCACCAACACCACAGAAAACGGGACCTCCTCTTACTTGAGGGCAACCGACTCGCTCCTCCTCCTCTTCCGGGTCTCCCCAAAGCCGCGTGGTTCGGGAATGGGACATAGAGGCGGAAAGGCCCCAGGACACAGCCTCCTCCCGCTCCTCGTCATCTTCATCGCTTCGCAGGCAGACGGGTGCAGGCTGCCTCGGCAGGGGCACCGCCTGGTCGGCGACTGCACGCCCAGCAGCACCAAGCAACGCGTGTGGAAGCTGCGTTACTGGCAGCGCTTAGTCCGCGCATCCTTTGGTACTCCTTCCACGGTGCAGCCTAATAGTGCCAGCAGGATTAGTAGGACCATCCTTCCAGCCCACCAGCGCCCCGCCCGCCACACGGCAGCTTGCAGATTTGGGCCTCGACTACTTAACTGCTTACGCAGTGGCACAAAACTGGGTATTTGGAGAGCAGTGTTATCCTCCTGCAGTTAAATTTAATCTCTGAAAAGATGAAGCTATGTTAATGATTGTGGGAAAAGGGATTTCAAGCTAGTGCTGTACAGAGCACCAAATAGGATGTGCATCATTCCCCCTTTCCCGGGTCTTTCAACCCACATTAAGAAATTAAGATAACTTTTCCACACTTGTGCTTCTTTTGCGAAATTGTTTCTACCATCTTTTTTCACAAAACTAAGTTTTAAGTAGATCCGCGATTGTAAGTTCAGCAGATCTCTCCGCTTTATCCTAGGTATTAGACATAGGCTACTCTAATGGTCCTACGGGAAACAGGGTAACATCATCCCCAGCACCATCCCTCTGCCTTTCAGGTAGCTTGCACCACTGTTATTAAGTGCAACAGATAACTACTGGTTTAATTTAATGTGCTCTAACTAATTTAATAGACCTTTTCAGGCCTATTCAAAGCTACCTTCACAATCTACTCATTTTACTTCAGCAAAACACAGACAAGCTAAATTAACTTTAAAATGCTATCACTCGCATTTCAGATCGAGATCCTCTGCACGTCAGAGGTTCTTAAGTAAACAGAAATCTTGTGAGGGTATTTACTACAAAATATTCCAAGTCACAATCAGCACACAGGGTCCTTCTCTAACCTGCTTTTGATGGCTTCCACCTTCAACAGCCACCTTCCAAACGTTTCTAGGAAAAAAAGCACTCAAGGAGCTCTGAAGGTAAGCCAGACTCAAAATTATCCAAAATTTCTCCGGTTTTACCAGGCTCCAGCATTTCAGCTAACCTACCCTACTCCCTTACACCAACAGGATGAGAGAATTTGGTAATTTCTTTTGCGCATAAAACCATGCAAACCAACAGTTTAGAAAGAAAAGACAGAAAAATATTCTTTGCAGCAGAAAAGAGAAAGAAAGGTACCATAATTGTAGAAGCCCGAGACTCCTCTACCTAAAGGTCTTGTGATTTTAGCAACAGTCGACAATGAAAAGAGAACAACATATTAATTGTCTATTTTGTAAAAATGCAATACTTTAAAATTGGTTTTAAACTACTGACTTTTAGTTATTTAAAGAACGCTATGATTTTCTTTTAACAAAAATAAAAATTCCATAGCTAGAAAATGATGTAGTAAAACCTATCCTCAGGCAGCTCCCTACAGCAGCAATGGAAGAGGAGTCAAGCAAGGCCACCTCATGGGTGAGGGGCCGTGGGAATAAGTTGTGCGTGGAGCAGTACCTCTGCTTATCGTCAGCATTTATAGTATTCCAACAAAAACCAAAAAAGCTAGGTGGATATTTCCAAACATGAAACGAAGCCCTTTTGGTGAAGTAAAAGTCCCAGGTAAGATGCTGACCTTCAGCTCCACCTACAGAGGAGAAGCGCAACATAAACGAGCCCCAGTTCAAGACATAACTACATCTTAATTCTTCTGTGGCAGTGTTGTGTTAATCTCCACTTTGTTAAACATATCACTTACAGATTTATGGGGCAACTGGGTGGCTCAGGAGATTAGTAATGGGATACTGAACACTGTCAGTTGTAGATTCAAATCCACCTCGGGTCAGGAGAGGTCAAAATGAAATGAGAGGGCATCACTGGTCTGTAGAGCAGCTTTCTTTTCAGCATGCTCCACAAAACCAAGGATTGAAGGGGATCAGAGAACAAACTGCACCATTGGTCATGGAGCATCCCATCAGGCTGGATATACATTGGCAAAAAGAAACAAGTGAGATGCTTGCACCCCACTGCCTGCATTGTACAGTATTTGTTCTGCAGAGAAAGCAGTTCACAAGCATAAACTGTCACATTTGCAGCTGGGCGATATACTCATTCAGTCTCCCAGGGATTAACCCAGAGCCGCTAATTTATTGTGTGACTGAATCCTGGGAGGAGTTCCTGGAGGATCTCGAAACTGTCCTGGCAATCGCAACAGCAGAGAGCCCAGACCCCAACAGCCAGCTTACGCAGCGAGTCTGGGCACATCTCTGCTCCCCAAACTGACTCCCTGCATGCTGATCTCTACGGAGTCAAAATGCCATCTGCATGGCAGCACACCATGGGGAGAATGTGGTTCTCCACTGGGGACATGCTCCACCAAACAGGGCTGAATTGTTCTCATTAACAGCAAACTGTGGGACCAACAGCAACACCGGTACACGTAGATTATTTTCCTCTGCTCTCAAGAACTGAAAGATCTCAAGTGTTCAAAAGTCCAGACTAGTAGCGTCCAAGACAGGTGAGAGAGGAAGATCATAGAATCATAGAATCGTAAAACGGCTTGGGCCGGAAGGGACCAAAGGTCATCAAGTCCAACCCAAGATACCAGCGTCCATAATCTAATGGGGTAACTGTACTCCCAGAGATCATGAAATAACCCTCACCCCTTGATACCTTGCTGGTTGAGTGTGTTCCTGATTCACTGGGAGACCAGTAACAACAACTTAGGCTTGCTTCCTCATTTACAAACTGAGATACTAAATGCCAGTACTGCCAGGAGCTTGTGTGTTTACTGACCTGATGTTGTAGCAGGATTTTAAAAGCCTGTAACACAAACGTTATCACTAGTCTGCCCCAGCCTCCTTTCATGCAATGTAATTAAAACCACATGCACTGAAAACACATCAGAGAATTAAGGAAGGAGAACATCAGCACTACTACTCTTGTACTTCCCTCTACCTTTTCCACTGAAAAGTGATACTCAAAAGAAGAACTGAAAGGGCACCAAACAGTGCAGTGCTGTATCTGGTTTTATCTATAGAGATATTTGATGCACAGCTGCCCTGGCATTACCTTCTGTTTTGCAGCTTGATGGCTTGTAGCCTAGACTCGTATATTGGAAATATTCGGCTCTGCATCTCAATGACTACAGTAGCAGCTACAATTTGAGCATGGAAGAGCCTTCACAGGAGCTCAGATGTCGAGGCAGGCAGAGCAATTACCCTGTCACCGAGTAATGCAGACAAGTTGTTCCTGGCAACAAACCTCTTCAAATATGGACGGAGAACAGCGTTCACAGAACAGAGACCCCATGCATGAGTACGGCCATTTTGATGAGCTGCTGCGCATCTGCCATTTCTCTCTGTTCTGGTACTGCAGATGCTGCAGCACCTGGGGCAGACCCATTACTGCTAGGTCCGTGCTTCACACGTGAAATGCACATCTAAAAGTTTATTTAATAAGAACATGGAGCAAGATTAGATCTTCCGGGAAGGAATGTGCAGGAACTGCAGCGTTTCACACAGTGTTTGATTCCCACTACAAAATCGCTGACCTCCTTTCACTCTGGTAACACTTCCATTGATTTCTTTTACCTTTTCTTCTGATTCTTGTTTCAGTTTGCCGCATTTCTTCTCCCCCTGCCATTTCACCCCATTTAAGAGAGACGAGGGTGGAGGAGAGAGGAGGCAGCTCCCCTTTGGGAGGAACAAAGCCACCCGGCACTGGCCAACCACAAGCCCAGTCACTTGGAGCCTCAGCTTTAGCCTGCAAGAGCACCAGTTCTTGTCATCCATACCCTCTGTATGAAGAGGAACCTGCTCACTCCCATCCATAACCTTACATCCAACAAGCTTCTGCTTCTCGGCTTGTTGCACTGCTTTCCTTATACATCTCATCTCATTAGCTGGAGAGAAAAAAAAAAAAAAAAAAGCAGAACTCTCAGTTTTACACTGGGTATGTCCAAATCTCACAATTTTAGAACCAATCATCCAGTCTTCCTCAAGCTAAAGCATTGGAGGCCAAGGAATCATACAAAAATCAGTTTTTAATAATATTAAACAAATAAGGATTGTGTCTCTGACGTAGTGGGGGATAGGAACGCTTAAATAGGAAACTGTTAAAGAGAGACCTCCTTGCTATTTTTAACACCCATACATTTGTGGGAGCAGCATCATGATACTGCTGTGCTTGGTTTGTTAATACTCAGCAATCCTATTCCAGCACAGGCATTCTTGTTTTTACCTCTAGTCCATAAAAATCACATTGGGAAATTAGACAAGTAGAGACAAAAAAAATCATCCTTACAAAAACATCGCAACCCCTTACAAACTAGAATTACTGCCTCCTCCATTTTTGCACCAGTTATCAGGAGGAAAACAGAGTATTTAAAAATCTGCTTTTTGCATTTCTAGTAAGTTAATCCATCACTGATAAATTAAGTCAATCATCAAGAAATTCAGAATTGTTCAAATCTCATTCAAAATTCAAGTGGAACTGGTTCCAAATGGCTTTGCATTTGGTAGCGAGAACATCTCTTAACAACTTGTCCCATACTGAGAAATTTGTGGTGACAAGTTGTGCTTTCCTGGACAGCTGGCAAAGGGGTTCCGATTGTGTTACTACACAGAATATAGCTCAAACTATTACACAAATAATATGAATAAAAGTGATGTTACAGAGCTGGTTAGAACACACATACCCAGGCACACAACAAAATATCCTCCTGTGAACTTCGTAAGAACAAAAAGCTGCAGAATTTCATTTTGAAATGCACTGCTTGGACCTTCTTTAGTAATTTTTGGTTTTTTAAGTGCAAAAATAGATTTTCTGGCTCATAACCCTTTCCTGTGCCTTCCCTGCAGCTAGAAATGCATTACAGCTTACATATACAGCACATCTCCTCTTACAGCATAGCAATGAGATCAGCAGAGCAGCCCCACTTTCTGCTAAATTATCCAGAAACAGGCAATGCTGCCTGGAATTATCTGACAGTAATTCTATTATCAGATTTAGTAATGCTGATATATTCCTTCTGCATTTCCCAAATCTTCAAAGCAGAGTACAATCTGGCCTGCCACACTCCATTCCCTTACAGTGTTCAGGAGGCACAAAAAGTGATAATGTTAAACGTTTACGCAGGTGAGCGAAAGCCCTTGTGCTGTTTCTTGACCCACTGTGGCAAGGAAGATGAAGAAAGGAACATAACCTATAAGATGAGAGTCATATAAACACAGAACCTTGTCTCATATGTAAATCATGATTCATATTCCTATTTCTCTTTGGCAGAAACAAACAAAACCTGCAAGACACAGGACTGTCAACTAGCAGAGAATAAGGAGGATAAGGAGGGTGCAAACAATCATTAAGACCTTTTATTTGCATCAGCGTAATTTGCAGTCGCTCTTCCTGTTAAGTCACAAGCCATTCTGCTGACGGACTTCAACCTCCATCCACTCTGCTTACCTTTAAGCTCATCATTTGGCACTATTTCCAAAAAAAACCTTAGTCCTGAAGCCAAAGAGCTCTCTTGTCTTCCCCCTCCTTCATGTTTATCCGATTTTCACTTCCTAGATCCCAAAGTCTCTGAAACCCATGACACTCCAGGTGGCATTTTTTAATAATAATAAAAAGCAAAACTAAAAAGCAAGCAGCTCTTGTTACACAAACCAGCTGAGCCTTGGCGATAAGTGGTAAATGAACACAGTCTCCTCTCCACCTGGCCCTTCTCCCCCGCAGCCCCTCAAGAGGAGGGGTAACTTTTCCCAGGCACACCAAGTCTGCAGCGGCAGCAAACAGAGGCTGCCCGCTTTCCCTTTGCAGCAGCTTACCTAGAGAGGCTGAACACCGCCTACTGCGTGCATCCAGGGCAACAAGGCATCTTTATTAGCGATGCTCCACTTAGATGATCTCGGGAGGAAAAAAAAAAAGCCCAGCGCAGGATCAGAGCCGTATCAGCGGGACAGCGCTGCCGTTGTTGCCCCTACGCGGCTCTCGGCGGGAGCTCCTGCTCGCGAGCTGGAGGAGCAGTGGGGGTCCAGCACTTGCCCCTGCGCACCTACGACTGTGGTCACACAGTTCAGCCACTGCGTGCGGTAGAAATACACTTACACAGTTACCAGTGGCTCTTTAGAAAAGTGAGACAGATACACAGCAATGTACTCCAAGCCCTAAAGACAGAAGGTATCTCTCTCCAGGACAGAGTAATTGCTCTGAATTGCCATGTCCACCAGCAAGACTACAGCTATTTCAGCTTTCGGGCTTCTTGCGTTTTAAAGACAGAGTCCCAACTGACTTTCTCAAGATGAAACTGAAGTGCGTACCAGCAGCTACCATAGTACCTAAAATCAGAAAACCCTGAAATTTAAACCACCAAACCCAAGAGCAGGTAAGAGAAAAGCAAGGAGTATTTCCATTGTATAAACAAGGGACCAAGGATCTGATGAGCCTAAGGTCACTTGCAAGTCAAATCCAGGTTTGTTCAGTTCCAATACAAAGTCTGAATGCAAAACAGGCCAAATGCAAGCTCTGCTAAGGTTAACAGTAAAAATTATGCATTCATATAGCACTGCCTTTGCTGAAATAGCACATGTATGTATCATAAAACATAAGAAGGGAAGAGTTCACTTAATTTCGAGAAAAACACAAGTCCCATATTAAGTGATATACTATTGGCCAATTCTGACAAAAGTGAATTTAAAAAAAAAAAGATTTAAAAACCAGGGCAATAGTTCAGTCTGCTTCTAGAAGACAACCACATCCATAAACCTTTCCACTAGCTCTGCACGCAGCCAGCCTTCAAAAAGCACTGCAGGCAGTACCAGGAGCTGGTTCCCCCTGTGGCAGGTCCGGTCCTTCTGCCAGGAGGATGAAGAGCCTGGAGGGCTGCTGAAGGCAGTGCTTCTCACCGCTCCGACCGAGGCAGCCAGTTCCGCACTTGCTGCACTTACAGATATTCGTAGCCATCTCAAATAAGCAGCCCTTCAAACATCTTGATTAGAAGATGGAGATGGCAGTGACTCATCTCAGCATTTTTTTCCCCAAAGGGAAGCAGTTCTGGGGGTGAGTCGGGTGTTTCCTGAGCCAGGCACTGACAACCAGGGGTTTCCACTTCTCATTCTTTTTCCCAGCTCTGGCGCTGGCTCACATAACAAGCCCCATATGAAACCACCTTAGGTGCTTCTATTTTCCTTCAGCTCTTTGCAGCAGAGTCCTACCTTCCTCCCACACAGGAAGAGGGACGGCAGCTCTTACACAGTGCTTCACAGCTCAGCGATCACATATGGTACGATTAAAATAAATTGTTTATGCTGGCAACAGCTTTGTTTGAAGTTTATGGCTAAGGTTATTCTATAATACTCAGAAAATCTGGGCTGCGCATAAAGCAAGCAATGGACAGAATAAATCCTCTATTACCAACATAAGCAAATATTTTTCTCAAGTATAAAGAAACATGTGCTTCTGTATAGCAAGATTAACTTTGCTTTAAGACTTGTTTGCATCATTGAACTACTTTGCTTTGAAGTTAAACTTTAAAAGATACCATAAAGTGAAAAATAATCAAGCCAATGTGTTTACCAAATGACAGCAGAGTTTCCACTAGATATTTATGGTTGACCCAGAAAGTGGTAAGAAAATAAAAAAGCATACAGATAGGTTCTAAGAGGAGAAAAACCAAACAAAATGTAATATAAAAAAGGAAAGGAAAAAAATAAAATGCAATATAAAAGGGAGGAGGAAAAAAAAAGAAAGGTAATATAAAAGGGGAGAGAAGTAGAGGATGGATATGATGTGGGGGTAGCAGGTCGAGACTAACAAGTCATTCTTCAGTAGTGGCATTCTGTATGATTTATACAGTGACAGAAATCAGTGTTGGGCTGTTAAAGAAGAATTAGCTGCTGCTGGAGAAGACTGAGCTGTATGGGTGCAGGCAACTGTGTTTGCACTGTAACTGAAACGGCTAGTAAGCATCAGCAGTAAAACCGAGGAGTAGCATGGCTTCTCAGGGTCAGAGAAGCCATTGCATTTTAAAAGGGCATGCAGCACTGATCAAACCATCAGCAAATTCTGTCAGGTACATAGCGAACAAGGCAAGACGTATACATTTGCTGTGCCTGCTCCAGCTGAATTAGCCACAAGCATCTTGTGTTAGAACATCACTGTGTGTTAAGCTAGTCCGCTATACATATAGATACATACATACATAGACACATACACCCTCCAAGTGCATTCTGTGCTTCCCTCACTAGGCTCTAGTGCCTGCAAGTACAGCTGCTCAGCTATTTGTATTACAGAGCAATGTATTAAAAAAAAGCCAGATGACTTTCCTTAGTAGATTTTTGGAACAGATTATTACTAAGTGAACAATATAAAATCTCAAAGCTCTCTGAGAAGTTGCAGCATTATCCACATCTCACTGTTGGCCTAAATACAGAAATTCAAGCAATTCAGGAGAACCGTACAGTCAAGAAAAGAGATTACAACTGCAGAAAAATCCGACTTCTGTTAACAGCTTTGCTAAAAATATTCACTAACCCAGTTACCCCAATTCAGATAACGGTCTCCTGCACATCCTTTGCTAAGCGAAAGAATAATTTAGCAGCCAGAGTCGTATTTGTGTATCAGAGATTCAACTTCCCTGTAGATTCCCACTGTGACATTAAAAGTCAACTTTCACCTCCCAAAATAAGAGGTCGTCTTTACCTCACAGGCTGCCACAAGGACAATTAAATAGAAAAGACTGTGTCATAGCAACAATCGTGACTGTAAATATCTAAGTAAATTCAGGAATATTTTGTTCAGGAGTACAGCAAAAGTTATTGCAAGCCCTTGGGCCATTCAACATACAGGAAAATGTGTTTTTCAGTATTGCATTGTCCTCATGCAACAGAAATGTTTAACAGCAACTTCAAAACCACCACATTTTTTCAAGAATCCTACTGCTCTCTGACCCAGAAGAGAGTCTCTTACACCAACCAACAGCATCTCCTGTACATCATTATAACTAGGTAGCAGAGTAGGATTTCTTTTAGCACAGAGTGAAGCACTGAAAAAATGAATCACTTTTTGAAAAGACATCTAAGAGACTACTATTAAATATTTAAGTCCTTATCTCTGAATACTCATTTCTCATGGGGAAAAAAAATCCATCATTCTTGGTTTCAGTGAGACTCTATCTCGTAATTTGAAAATACGCATTTTCTGAAGCTGTCATGGGACCAATTATCGGTATTATAATGGGAATCTGATAACAATCACATGCATTTCCAGGACATCCCATAGAAAGTCAAGACCCAAAGAGGTCATAAATATACAGAAATGGCTTGGCTCTTTCCAGTAGATGAATTTCCATCAGAAATACCACGCCTGCGACTCCACATCTTTAAGGATCTCAAGGATGCCATTTTGGATATTTTGAGGTAAAGTTTTTTTTGCTGTTGTGTTGGTTTTAGTGTTTTTAAGTATGCAGTATTTTCACACTCGAGAACCCAATAAAATTGAATAAAAGTATTTTCGCAGTTCACAAAGCCATCACACAGACAAGCACCTTTATCCAATGGGTACCTTCCAGCAGAGCTGACAAACCAAACATCTGCAACACCACAGTCAAGTCAAAAGTGTCAAGCAATTACTGAGCAATGCTAAATCACTTTTCTGCTTCTACACCCGCAGCGTCAGCTGAAGCACAGATTACCCCGTATTGCACACCCAGGCTGTTGTCTCAAATGACTTGGATCCAATGTTCCTTCATTTTTCAGCCTGCTGCCAAAGCAGAGCTCTGCTGCCTCACCCTGCAGCATCCTGGTTCTCAACAACAGAACTGAGAACAGACCCTGAACCACGACTCATTCCCACACAGACACACGTTTTTTCAGTCATCTGAGTAACTTAGTGAATATCTTTTCAGAATGAGTCTTACCTTGGTGTGACCTCTGAGTTTTAAAAGGCTGCAGCAACACAAAAGCAAACAAAAGAGGGAAAGTAAAGGGTCTGAAAGGAGTTGGTAGATAATTGTGTTTGGTCTTGGTGGGCTACATTAAGACACAACATGTCAAGCTCAAAGGGATCCAACAAAAACAGGCACAAAACATCCTGTGCACAGGACTATTGTGTGTTAAGAAAAAAAAGAAACCAAACAAACCACAAATAAACCCTCCTGTGTAGAAGAGATCTTTTGATGAAAACATTCATGCCAAATTCCAAATGCACTTTTGTATTCAACTAAGCCAGCCAGAATTTAATGAGAAATGCATCAGCAACCAGACTGTCCCAAGCCGTGGAAGCTAATCAGTGGAAACTGGATTATGTGTGTTTCTTTTCCAAGCAGAGAACAGATCACCCCATTCATTTGTTTCTTCTATGCCACTGCCCCCTTTTCAACACGTGTCCGCAACTCCCCTTTTCCCTACACATACGGTATTACCGATGAACAACACAGCTCAGTTTAGGCACACTGAAATCTTCAAACAAGAGAACTGACAAATACTGATGAGACAAGATATTTAACTTCAACGTTGTCCTCAGCGGAAGGAAAGTCCACCTTTAAGAAAACAGTTGTGAGATCTGCAGGTGTTGCAGCTCTGCAGCTTGCTCTGATCCGCTGCTTACAGAGTTAGAAATGTATGTTAGTGCCTGGAGACACATTAGGCATTTCAGAACAAGTAAATTTGGAAGAAAACAAATCCTAAGGTGAGTCATTTTAATGATAACAGGAAGGACACCTAAGATAATACCAAGGCTGCCAGCAGACTAGTTAAAAACTGTCAAGAAAAACTAAATTAAATAATCTCTCCTCCCAAGTATCTGTTTTTACGGAAGCATTCCCTTCCTGCCCCAATCCTCAAAAAACTACTACAGAGAAAAGCATATTAATATTAAAGACTTGTAAGTGGCATCTCATCCTTCATTTTATCTTTTGTAACAGCTTTTATTCTTCTGGCACAGTTTGAAACGCTGAAACAATATGTGGAGATGTAAGTACACATCACTCCCTCACAGCTTCCTCACTGCACGTCAAGCCTTCATTTAGGGCAGAAAGCTTCAGGAGAAATCATCTCCAACGATGCAGAAAAAAAAAGCACTCCCAGACTTCCCCAAATACCGATAAATCTGACTGTACCAGACTGAACAGCCATTTGCAAAAATGAATCCAAACACCAGTGACTAACTACGGCATCTCAGGGGAAGGAAACAAAGGCTGCAACAAGCTGGAACGAGGTACGCCAGGACAGGTGCTGAACGGTCTAAACCTTCTGGTGTAAACCAAAGGCAACCTGCGGGAGCTACCAGAGGAAAAAAGACACTTAGAGTGGCATGAGACTACATTTTCCAGTTGTTTGACAATCTATCTTGTTGAAATATATCATCTATATTTTAAGTTTCAAAGCTTTAAGTAGGAATCCATATTTTTGACAGGCTAGGTATGCAGGATGAAGACATTTTTAAATAAAGATATCCAAATGGGATTAGAAAAAGATAAAAAGAGCCTTCAATGCCCCAAGAAAACACAAAAGGGAAACTGCTTTGGTGAAAAAATAATAAGCTTTGTATTTGGAGCAGATCATCTTTCTAGCACCACCACCCATAAATAAAAGCTATTTTCACACCTTACTTCTCACTACATTTTTAGAAAACAGAAAAACATGCAGAAGCACAGCTTCATCCAAGAAGCACACATTGATCCGTGTTGAATAATTTTCCCCCAATTCAGCACTTACAGACAAGCTTGAAAGAATATCCTTTCCAAGACAGAAACAGCAGAGGACTCAGAAAAGAAACAAACAGAAATTCCCCCAAACCACTCTGTCCCCACCGAAGTGATTATCCGTGCTTAAATCTAGCAAGAACGTGCCAAGCAGCATTTAACAAGCTGAGGATTTTGCTTTGAACCTTAACTGGAAGGCAAGTATATCTGTCTCAGGAGCATCTTAGAAAACTGGTTCGGTGCCAACAGAGTCCCAGGAGCCGAATCGGCTGCCACTCATCCTGACACCTGTGGTGCAGCCTGGGAAAACCCCGAGAGCATCACCTGCCACAGGGCTCGGGCAGACACAAGGGCATTGCTCATACGGCCACTCGCTGTTCTCCAAACAACAGCACACCCTGCCCGAGTGGATATTCCATGTTTCAAAGCTCTACATGAGCCAAATCCTCATGCAAACCCACAGCATTTCCTTAGGAAAGCTGCCTCCCCATCCCGTACCGACCCAGCCCAGGTTATAGGATTGGACAGATGCAAAGGCTGGTGGTGGAAAAGGGGAATGTTTGGGGTTTGGAGAAGCTCAGAGACCTTTTTGCAAGCCCTTACCAAGTCAGATTTTTTCCATGACTTACAGCATACAGGGAGAGTATGTAATACTGTACATCACATTCGCTTTGGTGCTTCATGGGAGCATCACTGCATCAAGAAATAAATGTATTGTATTTCTCGATAATGAGACCCAGAAGAGTTTCATTCTTTAGCCAACACTCTGTAAAAAAGAACCAAAAAACTACTGTGCCAGTCGTCTCACCAGTCCCATGATTTTAACCTTCTACACAAGCTCCTGAAAGTAAGTGTAAAGCACAGCAGCATGCCTTAGGAAAACTACTCTCTTTAAATATCAAGCATACGAGCAGCTCCCTGAATGGCTACCACACCAGTTCTTCAGTAAATGGAATAGTTTCTTCTGCAAGGCACAGAAAAGCCATCTGGACCCAGTGGAATCATCTTGTGTTTGTTCTTTCCCAAATAAACAGCAACATGCTATGATCTACAGGCTTGCACTTCTTCCCAAGATACCTACTTAAGCTTAAGCGACTGAGAGAAATCACCCAAAAAAAAGCAAGTGCCAGATCTGCCAGTCTTGTGCTGCTGCTGCTGCTCTGGAAATAGTCTGACCTGAAAGCAACATAGCCCAAAGCCACAGGAGAATGGGCACAGCACATCGTGGTTCATCTCATACACAAAACAGGAAAATGCAGCAGGTTAGAGACGTTCACAGCTTATGCCAGGGTACAGGAAAATCTTAGGGTGCAGGAGGATTAGTAACACTTTTGAAAGAAACAGCTCCCACAAAGGTATTTTGTCAGCTCTTGGTGTCTTCAGATACCATCGATTCCATGTAAGTGTCATGCTTCGCTACAGCAGCTACTTGTATCTCACAACAGTCCTTCACAAAAGCTTTCAGACAAAACTTCACTGGAAAAGAATTGTTGAGCAGAGCCAGAAAACACACCAAAGATGCTGGGAGACAAAGCAAGCATTAGCTTTCCAGATTAAGTGTTCTGCTAGGAAAATGGCATGCTACATATCCATTGACATATTTTACGCCAAGACAGAAGTCCCATCTCACTTCACATTCTACATCAAACCAGGGTGAGCTTTTTATAAAAGGTATTTATAGATACATCATGAACAAATCCTCCACAAGCAGAATTGTGCATTTTGAAGTAGAGATGGATGCTTGGCTTTTGTTAGAAGTACAATGTACCACACGCCATGAAAAAAGCCATGCAGCACAGGGGTAGGGTTTTTCAAATGTCTTTTTTTTTTTAAACTAGTTGTTTATCTGCTATTCCAGGGGGTTGTTCTTTCAGGTCTGTCTTAACCACACAGTGACAACTGCTTAACAGCATACAGAGCTCTCTGTACAGGAGGCATTTAAGAACATGTCTTCTTTTCATAAGTGCAAATTCTGCTGACTTCGCTGGCACACGTGAAATAAAAGGTAAAACATATCCAAGTATTCTAGGGACAGAAATAAGTGAGAATGTCTCCACAAGACATTCCAAACAGTACTTATAGCAGAAAGTATTAAAAAAAAAAAAACAAAACCACAACCCACAAGCCTGCTCCGATTCCACCCCACCCGCTGCTAAGGCATCAGCCATCAATTTTTCTTTTCCTTTATTTCATGGAATATGACGCTGCAAAACAGCAGTGACCATTGCACAGTAGCAGAGTATCAGGTGATGATTTTTTTGTTTGTTTGTTTTTAGACACAATAGTCAGTTATGTGGAACATTTCACGGATGAAACAACAGACTTTTCCCCATGTAAAGCACAATGCTGCGGGGACCCTCCCGTTTACCCTGTAGCTCTCCGTTTGCCGAGAGAGAGCTGGCAGGGAGTCACGCTGAAGCCCCCCGGCGCAGGCAGCGAGGGGCTGAGGAAGGCTCTGCGCTGCCCGCCTGACACCGAGCGCACAGCAGAGAACTGCAGTGCTCAGCAGCTCTTGCTAAGCTGGGCTTTATACGTGCCTTCACGCTGCAGCTCAAAAAGCAGCTGACAACCAGAATGAAGAGTCTTTTATCCCCTTTCTGGTAATAGTAACATGAGGTTTCTGAGCTGGCTAGAAAGATTCGGGTTAGATGTTCTTCTTTCTAAAGAGGAGATATTTGTCTGAAAAATCAGTTTCAGGTCAGGCTTGCACTAAAAGGGAAGCGGTTACTCTAGACCTAACAGAAAAGAGAGGTGAAAATACCGTCTCCTTCACAACTCAATTCCTTAATACTTTACAACAGGGGAGGGCGAAAAGGGCTGGAAGCACTCTCTCGCATAAACCTAAACCAGAAAAGTATCCTCATGGGGAGCATCCCACCAGGTGCTGAGCCTCTCTGCATCCTTCCTTTGCAGATGCTCGGGAATAAAAGCACTCAGAAGAACAGGGAGAAACATGAAGCAGCACACATCAGAAGACTGCCTCAGTTGCTTACTATAGCAAACAGCTCCATGCTCTCCGACAAGACCATAAGAAGCAAGCCAGCTAGAAAAAAATACATTTTTAGGTATGTCAGCCAACACAATCAATCTGAGAGTCACCTTGAGGTTGCAGAGGAGCAGAAACAAAATGAAACTGCAGTCTGTTGAGACTGTTGGGTAGCTAACCGCAAAAGAGCGTGATGGATTTACCACTGTCGCCTTTTCCTGCCATGGTTAAAGATGAGATACATCTAAAAGGCTTTTATATTTTAAACTTCAAAGTAGAATCAAAATACAGTCTGTTTCTTCTGTTTTAACCAAAGGAAAATTTAAGGTAAGACATTTTAATCTCCCACACTTCACTGTGTTCCACGTGCAAAGCGCATGAAGATGGATGGAAGAGGCCAGAACAGATGACAACTTGGTCAAGTCCCAACTCCGAGGGGTTTAACTGGTTTGAACACAGTTAGGACATTGCCCTAGGACTTCCCTGAAAAAGAGCTCTGAACCACACCACCACAGGCATCGTAGAGATACAGCTTTAGTCATGGTGTGAAAGATATCCTGGGGAAACTCAAGCCTAAGTTGTTCAACTTCCTTCATTGCTGTTTGTTTTCAAGAAATACCATCAAGTCACGATCTTTAATTTTTGTTGGAAAATCTGCTCAAGGTCCCAGGGAAACACAATGGAAGATGATGGTGGGAAGTTCAGAAACAAAGCATTTTCCCCACAGTTGTTTGTTGGGAAGGAGAAGTAAATTTATTCAGACTTACTAGTCAGAAAAAGAGGCATTTCCTTTAAACCATTTATATTTTATTTTTTCTTATGTGATGACAGAATTCCTCTGGGGGGGGAGGGGGGTGTTTGCTTGGTTTTTTAAATTTTAACAAAACTCCTTTCTTTCTAATATTTTACGGAACAAAAATAAAAGCTGCATTGCAGTGTTTTTCAAATGCTGTAGTAAAACAAACTAACAAAAAAAAGTGTTTGGTTCTGGTTTATTTTTACTTTATATAATGTTTCTACAAGCTTTTGAAGACTAAAATCCTGCTTTTCTAGAAGGAATTCTACTCTGGCAGTGCCTTCCACCAGAATCGGGATTTGGAATTCTACTCTGGCAGTGCCTTCCACCAGAATCGGGATTTCTTGCTGCTATCAGGCATTATCTGTTGGAGCTAAGCAGCCACCCTAAACCAGTAAAAAACAACAACAAATACCACTTTTTACTAACATACTGCAGTGGCATCCACTGTAGCTCAAGTTACAGCAAGGCTCAACGAGCCCAGTACTGCAAACAAAGAGGACAAAGAATATGGAAAGATTTTCACGTTCATTTACACTTATAAAACCATAAATATCCCCACGGAACCCCAGCCCGATGGTTTCTCCTTGGAGAAAAAGAAGCTGTGTTTGAGGACATATTATACTAGTTAAGATGACTAAAAGGCGCACCTAAAAAAGACCTGTATCTTGCCCTGTGAAGGGAAAAGAAAGGCATACTCTAAGCTTCTGACTTCAGTTTCAAGATGGCAAATAACCCCCAAAAATGATCTTGCCAAACTGAATGTACATATAAAAGACAGATATTTTATAAGTATTTATATAAACATACACACTTTCCTTGTTTCTTTCTAACAATTTTTTTGAACTTCCATGGTAGGAAATCGACAGTTGCTGTTATTTTTCCTTTTTGCCTTTACTAAAGGAATTATCTCCTGTCTGCACCGTATAAATACCTTTTTCGAAGCATCATAGTTACTGTTTTCCCGGACAACAGATACTTTATAGACAAGATGCATTACACACTTGCACATGCACTTAGGTGGGGAAAAAAGGATTCTGAACCCTACTTCTCTTAAAAAAATAGTAGTGTTAATGGATTTACAGTAGATGCATTTTAATCTACTTGTAATATGCCTGAGGGTTTATTTATTTGGGGGGGGGGGCAGAATTTGCTTACATTTGTTTCTTAAACACCCAAAAGACTGTGCTACAGCTACGCCTTCGTTCCAAATATTTGTTGACCAAAGACAGCCCTCCATTGCTGACTGAGACTGATAACCAATTTGATTACTCCATTGTTAACATATTGTTGTGGGTGTTATGACTTTAACCTTCAAATAAAGAAAATTAATTTGGCTACACAGAAAACATTTAATAAAAACAAAATAAGAGAAACAAGTTAGCCGTTTCTGTCTAGAACTGAGCAATTCTTTTTCCTCGCTTTTCCGTAACTGTTTTGCAACTTTGATGAAAAAAGTTTCTAAAAAGCTCCAGGTTTTAATAAGAATCGTGACGAATCATACACGTAACTGCTCGTTCTTTGTATTAACAATTAGTTTTAAGATCTCTTCATCACAGTACAGTATGGATTGTATTATCGGTTTAACACTGTAGACCAATATGTAAAACGAAGCCAAAAACGTAACTCAAGTTCAAGCGCCCGGTCTTGTCTACGTTGACCCAGCAAAACCAGCACCGGCAGACTCCGGAACGCGACCCCAACCCCGACACCTGCTTTGGAAATCTCCAGCGCCGAGAACGAAAAGGAAAGGCACTTTCCTGCGCAAGGCTGATGAACGCGCTGCGCCATGTTCAGCACTCAGCAAAGGAGCCACATCCCGAACCGCAGCGGGCCCAGATAACACCCACGCTTTGTTCATTTTCAAGACTTTGCTATTATCAACAGCCTACCCCCTACGAAGCGTGGGGAAAACGGAGAGTTTGGATATGTTGTTGCTGCAAGCGGGTAGTGACTCGGTGTTTATTTATTTATTTGTTTATTTTAAAAACGAGAAGAAAAAAACTTCACCTCGCGTGGGGCATTTTAACCAACGACGCTTCTGCGCTCCCCGAGCTGTTCTGCCCGGCACCCGGCAGCAGCCATGCGGGGACCGGCACAGCGCATCACCGCCCCCCACCCCCCACCCCGCCCCGCTCCCGGGACACCGCTGGCCCCGGGGAGCCGTCCGGCATTTCGGAGCCGGCTCGGCTTTGTCTCTCCTCGCCGGGCTCCGCGCCCGCGAGGGGCGGGAGATGCTGCGCGGCCCCCGCAGCCTCGGCGAAGGGGATTCCCCCCGCCATCGCCATCATCATCACCATCACCACCATCACCACCACCACCACCACCATCACCACCACCCCCAGCAACCCGCGCACCGGGAAAACTTTCTCGCCGGCGGCTGCCGCAGGGGCGCGGCGGAGGCGCGGACGGCCGCCCCCGCGGAGCGCCGGCGAGCATG
>JAVKLA010000001.1:51292374-51340330 GCA_034782735.1 Sagittarius serpentarius | reverse complement strand
GGGGTGGGGGGAAGGTGTTTTTAAGATTTGGGTTTTATTTCTCATTACCTATTCTGGCTTGACTGGTAATAAATTACATTCATTTTTCCCCAAATCAAGTCTGTTTTGGCCATGACAGTAATTGGTTAAGTGATCTCTCCCTGTCCTTATCTCAACCCACAAGACTTTCGTTATATTCTCCCTCTCCTGTTCAATCAAGGAGGGGGACTGAGAGAGCGGCTTTGGTGGGTACCTGGCATCCAGCCAGGGTCAAACCTCCACAGGTTTTCATGCAACACTGCCATCACCATCAACAATGCAGGTGGCAAGCAGATCAAAGCTGCGTTGTAAATATTCTTGCAAATGAAATTTCCTAGTGTTTCCACTGCTGTTCATTAACGTTTTTTCTTCCTGAACATGCAAGTGAGAGCATGGCGATGCTCATAAAGATCCCCTTTTCCAAGATTTTCCTTGCTCTCAAAGTCATTTGGAAATCTGCATTCACTGATGGCACAGCAATTCATCATGTGCTCTGCCAAAATTTGCAAATAACTGCAGAGGAGAATGGGATTTCTGTACATATTCCAGGCTGAACCACATGACATTACAGGTAAATACCAGAATGGAAGGGAGCTATTTGCCCACCTAACCATCAAGTTTATTTTCAACACTTGAGTTAGTGCCTTTTCCTGTTTCTAGTCGATGTCAGCTCCACAGGATCCAACTCTGGGCTTTCTGTCTTCTTCAGCAGGTGCTCTATGCAGTCCATTGACTATATGGAAAGCTAAGGTTCTTAATTTAAGCTTACAGGTTATATATATGAGTAAATTAATCAGAGCAAATCTCAACCTCTCCTCCTCCTCCCAATCACTGAACTTCTTTGAGAGTCATCAAATCCTGCAGTGGGATTTTTAGCCATTTCATCAGGTTTTGGACTCAGCCTGCAGTCAGTCAGTAACAGTTTTTCATGTCTTTTTCTAATATGCCATTTTGTCCTCGGAGCCTGGCAAGTCCTGAAGGGACAGATCCCTGGTTTAGCCAGCAGGAGAAATCTCCCTCATGATAAGATTACAGCATAATCTTAAAACCCTTCCTGAAACTTGAAATTTGGAAAAAGCTATTTGCAACGCTGCCAGCAAGGGACACTGCAAAACAAAAAGAATTTCCCTCAAAACACTTCATGGGGATATGTGTACAAGTGCCCGCTTGTAAAGCTTTCAGCCCTGAGGAGGGGGAATTATACATTGATAGCAGACAGGGTAAAAAAATGTATGTCAGATTTCAGGCAGATTGTATTTTCCTGTCCTGTTTAATCTCTGCTGGGGGAGAGAATGGAGATTTGTGCCTGAATTGTTTGCTTTTCTCCTTGTCATTACCCGTATAACAGATTAAACTCTCCTCTTCCTAATCTGAGGTGACTTACCAAGGTTCCCTATCAAACGCAGACACTATACAACACTGTGTTAGATTACACACTCTGTCAGAAAATTGGCACTTTAGATACTAAACGATAGCCTGTGCTCCGCAACCATGCTATCATTCTTGCTCTAAGATCTTGTCAGAGCCTATAAATTAAGCAGGATTTGGCCCTGGAGTTACATGAAAGGGAGGGCTGCAGGAAACAGGAGGATGCTGTCTCAACTCACAGGACTTATTTAAGGGAAAATTCTCTTCCATCTGACCCAGGACAAGAGCACCATCCCAGCACAGGCTGTCCATTTTAACCTATGCATTACTGAATGAGCAGCAGCATCAGGATGCTACCTAATGCTATTACTTGAAGACTCTATATCATGAGTGTCTCTATCCATAGGAGCTGCATCTCCTACTGTGGTGCTACAGCATCCAAGCTCTAAGAGATGCTGCCCAAGCATGCACCGACTCTGAAACGACAGCTCTGACAACAGCTCGTCTCCGCAAGGCAGTAGGTCACTGCTCTGAGAAGCTGAGCCAGCATTGCCCAGAAACAGCACGTGAGTTACTGCAGAAAAAGGAGAATATAGTCAACCAGCTTGCCCCTCTGCCACATTCCCATGTACATTTTAACCCCAGGGATGAGAACTGAGGAATCCTTACTCTTCAGCCCCTTGCTAGCCTTCTACTGAGGAGATGGAGGAAGCCCTTTGATACTGCCCGTATCTATGAGAAAAAGTCAGAAAATGGACAAAAGAATGGTGCAGTGTTCTTGGGATCTCCAACACTACTTTCATCCAGCGGTGAACATCCCACAGCAGTTAGGCATAAAACTAAGGATGAATATAATTTTGTCTGGCAGCCTTCCCAGGAGTACCTAAATGCTGTCTTCACATCTGCAGGTATGTTTACTTCAGGGACAGGTAGCCATACCACCTACAAAGTTCTTTTCTATCCCTAAAAAAAGGAGACATCCAATTTCACAATAATTATTAGGCCTGCATGGTGCAGCGACTTCAGTCAGACAAAGTGTGTGCAAATCACATGAATGACCACAGAACGCGCCGGCAGTGTTACGCTCCTTAGCTGCACAAGGACTCAAAGCATCAGTAGCTTTGCTGCAGCCATGTTGCTGCAGGATGTGGGGCTATGTTTTTGTGCAAAATAAAGGTAGAAGAAACACAAGGCAGTTTTCAGGAACACACAAGTCCTTCTTCAGGTCTGAAACAGAAGTAATAAGATTTCAAGTTAACGACAAATAAGAAACATTTGCTTCAAGTGTAAATGAAGTTGCTTTGAGTAACAAACACACACCTTGTAGAGAAGAGGGAGCAGGGTGTCAAAACTCCCTGGTTTGGGGCAGCTGCTGCATTGCCCTTTCTTCTCGTGTTCGAGCAACGGTGAGGGCTAGCAGTGCAATGACAGAAGGACAGCTATGATGCCATTTTCCCAGCGCGCGGCCAGATGCATTCAGGCCATACACCCCGGTTTCAAGCTTAATGCAAAGGGCTGTGCAAGCCGTCGGCTGCCCTTTGACAAACTGGAGCTCCTCTTCGCCCGGCACTTGCGAGGCTGCGACTCAGCCCATCAGGGTGGATTCACGGAGCAAAAAAGAGGGTGGAGGTAAAGCAGGCACAGAGCCGTCGGGCACAGGCTCCCCCTTAAGAACCTGCCTGCCACTTGCCAGCTCGAAGGGAAAGCTGGTGGAAGAAGCAGGCAGCGTTAGGCAGCACCGGCCCTGGAAACCGGCCCGGTGGGCTGGAGCGTATAGTTACAGTGCTCTCTGGTGGCAGATGAAATCCTCACCCGCCTTCCCAGCCCGCGAAGGAAGGGGTGGACGTGCTGACTTCCGAGCTTCTCTTTATCGTGCGAGGATGAGGTGATGGAGTCTCGGAGCATAAGCAAATACACAGACAAGCACAGATGCGCATTTCAAAACGCGTGGAAGAGCTGGGCAGATACAACTGCAATCAAAATTCTCAGCACAGCAACAGTGTTTATTTTTAATAGCTTTGTAAAAAGCAAAGGCTTTTCTGCTCTGTCACACGGGCACATTTTTTCTATGGAAATGGATGCCACAAGCAAAAAATAAATACTTTCTTGTCTCTAAGTGAATGCCCATATGCCAGTTTCACCAGCACGAAAATTCTTGGCACAGCATAACACAGAACAGTCACTCCCGTAGTGCCTGTAATCTGCGGATCTCTGCACACTTTACACAGCTCTCTGATGAAGTTTAGAGTATCACAGTAAAGGAAATATTCATACCTGGAGCACAGCTGTAGACAGGCTACAAAGACTTGCAAGTTGAAATACAGCAGGGAACATTGGGTTTTGGCCTCTGCCTCCTACCAGTGATGCCAGACTTGCAAACACCAGAAGCCACATGCCAGACTCTTAGATTTTCTTCTGAGTCACCAACTACAGGCCACGAAGGGTTTATCAACACAGAATCACAGAATGGTTGAGGTTGGAAAGTACCTCTGGAGGTTGTCTGGTTCAACCCCCCTGCTCCAGCAGGGCCGCCTAGAGCTGGTTGCCCAGGACCATGTCCAGATGTTTTCTGAATATCTCCAAGGATGGAGATTCCACAGCCTCTCTGTGTATCCTCTGCTAATGCCTGGTCACCCTCACGGTAAAAAAGTATTTCCTAATGTTCAGATGGAACCTCCTGTGTTTTCATTTGTGCTCATTGCCTCTTGTCCTGTCATGCATGTCCTTCCATGTTGCACATGTACACCAATATTCCATATTTCATAGCACACAAGCCTTTCCTACATCCAAACACATTTATACTGGCCACTGGGATGCTTTAAAGGAGTTACTACTGTTGGCTACAGAAAGAGTTGACCAACAGCCTGTTAGAGGGAGTACCTATCCATTGGGGGGGGGGGTAATAGGTTTTGCTTCATTTATACCTGAGAGAGACTTTTCAACAACAGAATGCAAGCTTTCCTTGCTACAGTGAGGGATGATTTCTAGTATTTTAGTAATTATATGTAAACATTTTCATTTCTCAGTGTCCGCTCTGGCACCTCTGCCAAGGCTCTGCTGGCAGACCTGATTATGTACTGAATCAAGCAGAGGTCAGTTGGGCCAGAAGCAGAGGCTGCATATATATATACATGCTCAACATAACCTCAGCAAGTACAATACTGCCACAGGAATGTGACGACATATGATATTGCTGGTTTGGAGGGCGGGCAGGCAGCACCTGTCATGAGACTTCAGTCTATACAGAATATAGAATTAGATATTTTAAAATTAAGAGATTACTATTAGGACACAACTGACTAACAATTCTTGAATTCAGTCATGTACGTTTTAAACCACAGAAACTCAGCTGAAGCCATGAGACAAGCAATAGACTTCATCTGGATTGACAAACCTGTAACTCTATGCAGAACTTGCTCTCACCTGTGAGGGTGAGGCTGAAACAAGCTGGCTGGAGAGCTAAAATAATACTAAGAATACTAATACTACTAATACCACTAATACTACTACTAATAAAGTTGAAGGTACTTTCCAACTCCAGTACCCAGACCGACCCCCATTTTAAAAGCCCTAAGAGTTGAATCTAAAGACTTAGACACAGAGTCAGTCCAGACTTAAGCTGCACACAGCACCTGAGTCCCACTGGCTGTTCAGATACAAGCTCTCAGCTCAAGGCAAATGCAGGAGAGCTCAACTTACCTCACAGTCAAAAAGACTTAAGTTACACCAAACATTTTGTGTTTGCTGTAGGCTAAAAGAGTACCTAGCCCAGCTGACTTTTGTAACCTTAGCATACATGTGATTTTTTTTTCCCTCATCAGGTAGGTCACATTCGCACTGAACTCCCTGAAGGGGATCTAATTAAGTCAGGCAAATAATTTCATATGAGCTGGATGTCCTTTTTCACTCTCCACAAAATACACATAATTCTTCAAGCATTTGTGTGGTTTGCTTTGAATACCCAATATTAAAAATTAAACATTTCATACTGATTTCTTTTAAATAAGTTATAGAAAAAATCCACAGCCAATGCAAGAGCAATCAGAGAAAATGAGAACAGAATAAAATTGCAGTATAAGCTATTTGTCGGCAACTGTTCACTTGTTTTTATGTTGATCCCTCCAGTATCAACGTGAGAGAGATGGGGTGGGGGGGAACAACACCACACAGAAGAGAGACCCTTGACTAATTCCTTGATCCCCAGAAGTGGATATCTGCAACACTTCGTGCTGTAAGATTCACAGCAGGTTTTACTGTTGCTATGGTTATTCAAAATCTTCTTTTCAACAGGAGAGAAAGAAATTCTCCAGGTCTCTGCAATACATAGTAACACAGCTGTCTCACTGTCAGACTCTCCACATGGGGGTAGGCTTCAACAGCATCACCCTAAATCTAAACATCAAACATCAAATTAAGGCCACTTAAATATTTAATAATAATGAAAAGTGACAATTACTTAATGTAGAAGATGGAGATGGTGTGAGAAGAAAAGGAAGAGTGGGAAGGAAGGAGGGAGGGAGGGAGGGAGGGAGAGACGGCTCCCCCCGCAGCGGCCGGGTTAGCTCTTCGTCCTTGGTGACCGATAGTAATTCACCGGGGGTTTTCCCTCTCGCTGCGAGACAGGGACCGTGCGCGGCCTCGGGGGGCGGCGGGGGGAGATGTATCAAACAAAACCGCACAAGAGTGAGGCAGGTATTTCGTGTCCGTCCCCCTCCCCGGCTTTGTCTGCTCCGTTTTTAGAGGGTAGGTCCTCTCTTCGGGATTTAGGCCCCCGGCTGCTGCTGCTGCTGCTTTCTAAGGGAAAATAAGACGGGAACAAGGACAGGGGACTGGAGCCAGATCTATAACCAGGTTAAGGGATATTTATTCCTGGGATGTCATGCCAGCGCTTCCCTTCGTTATATTGCCCTTATTCTCTGTGAGAAAAAGCAGAAGCAGTGGTATCTCTGGCTGACGCTTTGACCTTGTTAAATTTACAAGAAGTTTGTCACGATGCAGTCAGTGAATCAGCATCTGGGAAGAAACAGTGTCTGTAACCTGTTCCTACACTTCAGGGGTGCTGCCCTCCTCCTCCCCCTTCGCTCTCTGACAATGTTTCTTCCTTACCTGCTAAAAATACCTGCAACTTACCCTCCTGCCCCGAACCTTGTGCCAAGGCTAGTTCCTGGCACTAGATTAAAGTTATTTGAAATAGTCTAATGTACCACACACAATCTCCTCCTCCTCCGCCTCCATTATTTTCTCCCTGGAAGAAGCTAGACTGCTTGAAGATGAATGCAATAACCGTTGATGTCTTCTAGAAAGTTGCAGACATTCCCTGGACTTCAGCAACTCCCAGCAACTTCTGAAACTGGTATCCGCCAAAGAAGAGGGTATCACTTTCTTTAAATTAGCCTCAGTCATACAATTAAGATGACAGTGGGCAATTTTTCAGCATTTCTACAGAGATTTCCCTTTCTTCTAGCCACAGTGGTTGTCCTCAGTACCTGATGCAGACGTGAGAAGAGCAGGCTAGTTGCAAAGGCTCTCATGCCCTTCTTAAAAGCAATTACATCAGGGGGAGTTAGCAATGTGCAGCATGTGATAAGACATTATTATATAATGTGATTTATTCCCATGGATTACCAGTTATCTAGCCCTTTTATTTCTCTTACGTTTCAAGCTTTTACCCTGAATAGCAAATTTGTTAGTCGTGACAAGTAGGGGCTTAGTCATAAAAGACAACCCTTTCAATGAATTAATCCTTATTTTTCTCCATTATCAAGAGCTCATTTTGGAGCAAGATAGGCAAACCTCTATACCTACTCTAACAGCAAAATAATCTGCCGTCAGTCAGAACGAACTGAAGAGCCATCTTTTCTTAGCAGTTTTGTCACAAACAATATTACATTGTCTGTATTGTAGACAATGCCGTATTGTCACAAAGCTGCTCTTTTTACTACTTATTACCAGATTACTGGGTTAAGCAGCCTAGTCAGAACATTAGTTTTCAGCCAGATTCAGGAGTGATCAGAATCTTTCTTGAGCTTGGGAGCTTCTCCCAGGCTGTTCTGGATGCCTGATGGAAGGCATGACTTACAGTTTATTGGCAAACTGCTTCACATAAAACATGAACTATCAAGATGCAGGCAAGTAGTCATACTCGCTGCTGTAATCTCGGGCATTAGCATTTTTCATTTCTGAAACCACACCTTTTTTCAGATTGTGTACCTACAAGAACCACCACGATAGCTACAGTTCGCTTGGGTTTATTGAGCTACAGTACCCCAGAACACAAGAGAATTTTCTTGCTACCAGTACCACAAAAATAAAAGAAAGTGAACCTTGATGTCATCTCCTTTTCCTACGTTTCCAGCAAGTTCTCCAGCTGGATACTGGTTTAGATCACCCTGGCAGATTAGATACAGTGTGATGACGAGTTCTGATTTTTCCTGAAGAAATTCTCAAGCTGAGCCAGCCTCAGCTGGGACAGATCACTAACCAGCCCAAGATGTCAGAGGTCTCCTCCTCAAAGACTGGGGTGAAGGGGGACAGCCATAAGAGAACAAGGAGATTCTGTTTCTCTGCAGGTAAGCCGCCAATACAGCCAAGCTGTTCACCCAGCAGGAAAACCAAGAAGGGGACATGGGACAGAGGTTCTGAACAACGGTAGAATGTGGATTCCGATAGAGAGGGAACAGACGCCTGGGCATTTCAGAAGTGAAAAACCAATTTCCTATCCGCAGAGCCAAAAGAACACTGCTTCTTTTCATTGCTTCTGGGCTCCAGGAACGAGCTTTGGATTTGGGAAGGAGCTTCAGAAGAAAAAGAACAAGCAGCTTGGATTTCTGTTGTCTTTAACAATTCAGTGCGATGAACAGACACCAGTACTGGCCAGGGGTGTAACTTATCAGCAGGAAGAGCGGCTTTAATGTAGATTCCATTGATCCTAGTGTCTCAGCAATGGCCATTGAGATGAATTTTGACAATATGCTTGTGTCATCAGTGCTGAGATATGTCTACGGGTAAAGGGGTGGTAAAGGATTTCTTCCAGGAGGTACCAAAAGGGTTGGGATCCCCATGACAAAAAGCAATTTTCAATGTCAAGGATAGTTAATGTCCCACAGTCACCAAAAGACACTGTTAGGGGTACATCAGGGAAAACGTTTACAAAGCCAGAACATGAAGTGTTTAACAGAGAAAGAAAGAGAGAGAGAAAGAGAGAGAGAGTGCCCAAGACTGAAGAACAGGCAACAAAATGAGCTAAGAAGTGCTGAGAAGGCAGCTAGGAGGAACTGAGTTACAGAAACAGTCTAATGTGCATACCCATGCATCACCAAAGCCAAAGGAACATTTATAGTTCAGGAGAGACTAGGCTACAGGAACATTTGTCCAGGCAAAGGAAAAATTTAATAGCAAAATGTATAGGATCCGCGTAACTGACACTCTCGGTCACCCAAGATGATTACCCCAGAAGTAACATTTCCTTTGATCAGACAGGTAATGATTTGTTTGGCGATCAGGGGCCACAGGGGTTCCTTTCTCGCACTTCCACAGAAAAGTCAGATTTGGCACTAGAGTAGCACCGGTCAAAAGATACTCCATCAGAAAGTGTTTGGGCTATGCTAGCAGGGAGTTTAAGAACAGCCACTGTTTCTGATTTGCAAAACACTTCAATATATGCTCACTTTAAAGTATATGTATATACACTTTTATAAATTTTATATATTTTAATATATTTATATATTATTTATCTATTATATATATTTATATATATGTTAAGTACACACAAATCTCAGTCTTTGTATAAATTATTCACATTATACAAAGTCATATATATCACGTTAACTCATCTATAAAAAGATGGGTTTGCTCAAAATGAGTAGATCTGGTTTTACCACTTTGTATAAAACAGCAAAATGTTTTAGTTGATTATTCAATACTCAAAACGTTTTTCCAAGTTACAATCCTTTCACTTGCCTTACTCGATAAATAACCCAAATAAAAGGATTGTAACTTGGAAGGAGGAAAAAAAAAAAAACCACCAAAAACCAAAAAAAACCAACCCAAAGATTTGTCTTCCTTAACTATAGGAAGCTATAAAGCAATCATAAAAATCCCAACCAAAGAACCCTGAACCCACTAAAAAATACACAACCCCAAAACACAAAGCCTCCACACCGCACACCAAATTTCATTGTGAGGGAGAACACGTCCATTGTCACCCCCCCCACACCTTTATGCATGAAGATCCAGAAATAGTTAAACAGCATTATAGGCAGATGATGCCATCTTCTGGTGTCACTTACACAGCTGTTGATTTAAAACCACGGTGACTAGTCTAGTCAGATCACCATCAGGAAGAGAGAAGATGATGTTATTTTAAGCATCACTTTATCCCCAGGGCAGGGTTCAATGAAATAACATTAATTCAGGAAGAGTCAGTGAAGCATTAACAGCGATGGTGGGAAAGCGAGCACCAGGCTGCCATCAAGTCACAGGGAGCTGCCACCAGCTCGTCCCCAGGGGGTGAAGTCGGGGCACATGGGGCTACATCGCAGCTTGCTGCAGCAGGGCCTTGCATCTCTGTCAAAAATCAGTCTGAACTGCTACTGAGGTCTTGAAAGCGCAACTATTAATTGTGCCTGGCCTTGATCAGTGGATCATCTTCTGCCCCATTAACTTCTTTCTGCTATCCTTAGGAGAGTTCAACAGCTCACAGGCACAGTACTAGTTCATTTTTACAGACATTCCTCAACAGGTAAGATCTTGCCAGAATATGATAGGATGGGTATGGTGCTGTGGTCAGAGTCTTTTAATTGTTATCTGTCAGAACCCTGAGGAAGTGGTTGTGTACTCCTGTCAGACAAAAGGATTTAGGGCAATAATATCTGTTCTATTACAAGTTTTCTCTTATCATTATCTGCTATAGTATAGCCTTAATTAATTGCCTCCCTCCTTCATTTGCCCCTTGCTCTCTAGTTGATCTTTCTACATTATCCTCCCCGTGTAATTACATTTGTATTAGAGTTAAATCAGTGTGTAATGGATTGAAGCCAGATTGGACTAAACAGATTTTCCCATTCTTAAGTCACAGAAACAATTGTAACTTTAGAAAAAAAGCAGTGTGTCCGGGTTTTAGCTGGGAGAGAGTTAATTGTCTTCCTAGGAGCTGGTACAGCGCTGTGTTTTGGGTTTAGTATGAGAAGAATGTTGATGATAACACCCTGATGTTTTCAGCTGTTGCTCAGTCGTGTTTAGACTAAGTCAGGGACTTTCCAGCCTCTCCTGCCCAGCCAGCAAGAAGGCTGGAGGGGCACAGGGAAGGTGGGAGGGGACACAGCTGGGACAGCTGACCCAAACTGGCCAAAGCGGTATTCCATACCATGGGACGTCATGCCCAGTGAGGTGGAGCGGGGAGGAGGTGCTCGTCTGGGGCGTCAGTCGGCACTGCACTGTGCATCGCTTGAGTTGCTGGCTGGAGTTAAACCATGACACAGTGCAACTGGGGCACAAGGGAAAGGCTGTTCTGGCACACCGACGGGGCTCAAGACATCTCAGATTTTCTGCACAGGCGATTTTGGGCTGTCATGTCTCCTCATGCCTGCACATCCATAATTTTCACAGTTGGTACAGGGACCGCCGCTTTCAACACTACTACGTACGGAGCAAGAATGGGAAGATGATGATGACATTCAGAGAAAGGAGTGGACAAAGCCCGTGTTCAGGAAGCAGTTCAGTTGCTTCACTGTTACTCCCTTCTAGTTTTCAGATTTTAGTCCTATTCCAACTAATTTTTTTTTTCTTCTTCTTTAAACTGTAGTTACTGGGTGACAATACAGACTGACTGTGATTAAGCGGGGTTAAATTCATAGCAAAATGTAACTTGCATGGGTGGTCTTCCTTAATTTTTTGAGATTTCACTATTTTAAAAAATTGCATTTCGAAATACACTAGGTGACTTGGAAACAAGCAAGCCACTGAGAAAACAGGGAACTTGACTTGAAACTCCCTTTTCCTCCTGCATCACAGAAAGGCACTTCAGAAACAAAACCATTCTCACATTGGGGAACGTCATTTTGGGTAGTGACCATCACTGCAGCAGGACAGCACACACTCAAACCAATTTAGGGACAGGGGAGAACCTCCCATCACCTAGCTTCAGACACTGCTCTTGGGTTCCTGCAAGTAGGACGCTGGTATTCCTAGGTTCTCCCTTACGCGGTTCAGTGAGGATGCAAGATGCAACTACCTTCAGTCAGTTAATAGAAGTCATCTGAAAGCATTGTGAAGTCACTCCTTTAAGAAGGCTCTGTGTTCACTAGCAGGAGGACAAGCGAGACACACAAGTTCAGTGCTCAATGAGCTAGGTGCTCACAAGGACAGAAAACATGAGTAAGAATTGCAGCCTGCTTCAAACTCATTTTCTTAGGCAGTGGACTTTCTTACCAAATAGAAATGAAATCAGTATTACATCCTCCTTCTGGCTATTTAAGAAAAGCTTTGTAAAGAAAATTACCCAAATATATTCCCATTTCATACATGTGCTATTCTCGCACATTATCACTGGCCTACAAGAGAAATGCTGCCATTAAATGCATTGAGGCACACTGCAAAGAGCTAGAAGGCTGCTTTATTTCTATGTACGCTAGAGCAACACAGCAGGGTATCTGTAACGGGACCTCTGTCAACAACAAGCAACAGGCTCCCCCCAGAATGGAAAAATCCAGATAATGCAGTTCGGTAGGATGTGCTGGGAAGCACAACAGCCCTCGCTGTGGATCTGCCCTGGCTTCAAGTAACACTGCCCTAACCCTAAAACTGCCTGTTCTTTTCCCAAGAAACCCCCTTCCAAGCAGCTGCCTGCTTTAGGGCGCTTCCCGCGTGCAAGTGGTTCTGCAGCGGGGCTCCACGCGCCAACACACCCTGCCTCCACAGGGATCGGGCTGGATGGCTTTCCCCAGAGATTAACCTGACCCAGGGTTCCTTTGGCTCACAGACAGCAATCGCCGGTATCTAATGTTTTCTACATAATTAGCTGGTTAGATCAGAAGAAAAACAATTATCCACCATGTGCCTGTATTCAAATGTAAACACTTGAATCTTAATAGCTAACCCCACTTAAATTGCCTGGGTCTGCTGCTACACAGGAAACATTTCCTCTCCGTTACAGAGATGCCTTTCCTTTTTTGTTCTTTCTCAAGTAGCAGTTTACTGTGAGGACATGCTTTAATTTACGAAGGTTATTCTCCCTCCTTAAGAGTAGGTCTGACTATCGTAAAACCTAGAAGAAATAATAGGGAAGTGAGATTCAAAACTTTCTCTTGAAGTCAAATCCAGGAAGTCAGTTGAGATGACAATCCTGTGTAGAGTGTTTAGTTTGCTGTAGCCTTCAGAGCTTTCCTGTTTCAAGATGTGAATTTCCACCAGGACACTCTATTCTGAAGGTCTGAGCAGTTCTTCCCAAATGGTACTGGAAACGGAAGAAGGCTGACTAGCTACGTGCATGATGCCGAGTCTGCTTCAGGGTAACTCACTAACCTCCTGGAAGGCTGCACTGTCTGAAGATTCTGCTTCAAAAAAAAAATCACAATTACTGTAATAAGGAAACAGGAAACAGCTCTGTTGATCTCTACAAAGGAGCTGGAGGTGGTAGAGGAAAATGGACTATCAGGGAAGGGAATGGAGTCTCGGAAGTCAGAGCCTCAGGAAAACTGTAAAGGGCTGCAGTAACTGTCGTCTTGTTTGGGGTGGGGGGGAAAACCCGCACATACAGTCTACTGAAGAGGATTAAGGAAAAGGGGCAGCTCTGTAAATGGAATAGGGTATTGTTTAGATGTTGTTTGGAAAGGGGAGGGGAAAAGCCCTGCAGCAGAATTAGAAACAAGATGCCTACAGTTAAACACATACCAAAACACCAGCCAGTCTACAGATTAAATAAATTAGATAAACCTTATTAGAAAAAGAATCATCACTTTCTAGTATGTGACATTTAAGGGAAAACTCTGCACATTACACTTGCAGTCCAGTGTAAATTGCTGTAGATAAACTACATTCAAAAGTCTTACCGGAACAACGTTCCCTAATATGTAATAAACAGAAACCACTATTCAAATCGTATTGCACATACGCATGACTGCATGATGTTTAAATAAGGAAATTAAAAAAGATGAATGTCATAGCCTTAACACACACTTTTAAAACAGCACACAAAAATAACTCAGTCATTGGTGTTCCGTGCTGTATACCAGTATCAGGAGAAAGTAGAATACTTTCTAACAGTACTCCCTTTTTTTTTTTTTTAAATGAAGATTTATTCCTGTGGACTACAGTATTATTTGTCACTCTCCTTTTCTTGCATTTGAGGCACACAGTTAATCGCTAGAAATTATTAAGATGACTATTATAGTTCTACTTTACAGAAACCTACGTCAATACCAATCCTTTAAATGAAATTCATTCAACATATGGCATACTTACCATTACTAGCCTTTGAAGTCTATGAAATCCTTTTCTCCACCTCACATTTTTCCAGAATCTATTAAAAGTTAGAAGCTCCAGCTAGAAGTTTTTTAAGTAATTAGATGAGGATTAGACTACACCAGGTCATGGATACACAGCAATCTTGGAGACATTTTCAGTCCAATTTACCATGAAAGTGATCTACGTCTGTAGTGAGAAGAGTCTATGCTACAGAGCTCGGTAGCTGTCATTTGCTAAGTGTACAACTTTCAATCTGCAGAAGAAATGACTTCACATTTTCATTAAAACCTCAGAAGGGTTTTGGGAATATGTTAGAGAAGCAGGGCTATTTTGATATATCAAGGAGAATAAGTTTTTTTCTTTTTAGACACAGTTTTGCAACAATTCTGCTTTCCAAAAAAAATTTGATTCATACTTCAGACCACATAGGTCGTAGTAATTTCCAGAAATTAAACTGGTTCTACAGAAAACCTCAGACATACGTGAAGAAATCATGTACATGTAAAGAACGATTTGTCAGTGAGCAGCCGTTCCCATGAAGACACGGTGCAGAAAGAGCGATGAACAAGCATGCGTTTGCACAGGTGACTCCCCCTTGTGCCGACACCCCCAATCCCACCATCGCGCCTCGCCCGACCAAGGCGGTGCCACTGAAGTGTCATGGGTTCCTTTGACTGTTCTCAACAGATACAATCTATTATCGCTTCCTTGCAGACTTCTTACTGAATAGAAAACAGAGCATCAGTTAGGCAAAAATTAATTTTAGACATCCGAGTTTCTGACAAGCTCCTGGTATTTAAAGCTCTGCAAGTGTTTTTAACTGTCAGAACTTTTAACTTACCGAACGTACGACAAAACATGTTTAAGCACAACTTAGATTAAAAATAGCTCTTTATATAAAAAGCCAAGAGGAAAAATACACTGACTGCATGACATATAGGCAAATCATATCTTGACTTTCTTTGGGAGGGTGAGGGGGGGCTGGGCTAGACAACGTCCCAAGGTTCCTTCCAACCTCACTGTTCTATGATTTGTAAGAAATACAGAAACATTATCCAAATTACAGGTGGAGAACCAAACAGCAGAAAATTCAAATGACTCGCTGAAAGTAATACCTGAAGTTTCTTTAGCAGAACAAGAAACTTGACTTGTCCTGATTATTCCGAGGTCTCAGGTCCCAGCTACCGGACCACCCCTCCCCTACCGTATACTGTAACCCCAGGAAATAATCACATAAACTGAAGCCTCTTGGAAAAAGTGCATATGCTTTGGTCAAAATCATCAAAAGACCACTAACTGCCTCCAAAATTTACACTTACATTGCTTGCACATTGTGAAATAAACACATATGCAACATGTCCATGTTTTGATATGTATTTTTATTTCCCTGCAGTTTTCACTTATCAAGAACAAGTAACAGGGAAAGTTGTCTGAACTAGTGCATAAACAAACATTCTGAAACACCACTACACGTATCTAATTTACAAGAACCGTATAAAAAAAGTCACTAAAACACTACACTACGAAGGTGTCCAACGCTTACAGTCAGACTTTTTCCAACCCGTTACTTGCCTTGTAGCCACAGGAAAACTCTCCAAAATTGAAAAGACAATCTTGCCACAACCCTCCCTCCCCCCCACCACCTGGGATGGCTCGATATCTAGACATCCAATAATTAATTATTGCAATGATATATAATGCAATACATACCTGGTAAAATATCCTTTATGTGGTGTGTTACAGTTTTAAAGCCGGTTAAAATATGCAGTCTTCAGATAAAATGTAATCAGTTGAAAATTTTCTCATATCTGCACAGTTTTATATGTGCTAGATGCATAATTTTCCTAGTCAGGTTTTTTTTTCTGTGTAATTATTTTTTATAAACTGGTATTATAAATAGAAATATACATTCAAAATATATGGAAAAGTGAGTTACTACATTAAATTTGCATGTATCGATCCATCCCTTTCCCCTGCACAGTAATAGAAAATACTATTTTGCCTTGAACTTCATATTTGACAGTGAAATGCCACTAAAGTATTTACCAAAAAGTCCATCTAGTCAAATTGTGAAACAAAATGAACCAAGTGAAAACTTTACATTTCCTTTAGAAAAAAATTACAAGAATTTTGTTTCTAGCTATGAATCTTTAACTTTTTTTTTTTTAGACACAAAGTTGGATTTATTTGTACAAGATACAAAATGTAAACATGGCAAAATAAATAGTTAAAACAAGTGATGCAGGATCCCATTTCATGCTCATGATCCCATTAAAGAATTATTTTTTAATCCATTCAGTTGCAAATTCAAGTGCAAAAGCATGATGATGAATATCTACTATTCAAGTAACAGAAATAATATTGATGATACAAATAAACTATTTTACAAGGTAGTGATTTTCCCAATTTTACAAAATTTACATTATATATCGACTTAATACACGATATAATGATAGTCCATTTAGGTCCATTTTAGTTCTCTGTGATCCACAGAGTGCTGTATTTTGCATTCAGTTGGAATATAAATGACTACACCATTAGCACAGGTTGAGACTCTCGTTTGAGGTTATGTCACTTCCATGGCTACTGTCGTCTCTGCTATGCCATTTAAACCCAGTCGTTCTGGTTCATGGTTCTCTCTGCAACAGAAGAAATATTCAATAGTTACAGGTAGAACATGAGTATTTCCTTATGCGCTTTTAATAATTTCTTGCATATGCTGTGTGTTTTTACATAGCTCTTACCTGGATCAGGGAGAAACCTTAACACATACACTAGGAACAGATTATTTGAAACTAAATACTGGCATTTAAGAACTGATTTTACTCCACTAACAGTGTAGTCCCTTCTACAAGATTATTGCATTTAATTGTAAATCACCACCCTAAATTATGGATAAGAGTACTAAAAAGTCTCCTGAAGGAGCAAAGAAAAGATATACCATGATGACTCAGTATCAATTGTTCTGTTAGTGAGCAAAGCATTGTTCTAACATAGTTCCCCCCACACACTCAAATTCCGCTTTAGCATTAGTGCAACAGATCTTAAATGTTTTTCTAATTTATTATCATTCTCTGTAGAGAAGCCTATGACCTATCCAGCCAAGGTGATACTTTTCAAGGCATTTGCTGACACGACTTGAAATACCCCTCTGACTTGAGGGAAACAAGAACTAAATGCATTAATGATATAAAAAGTATGCTTTAAGGCATGATAGCTAATTTAAAAATACCTTTTTCTCAGTCTATGCAGTGACTAAATTATACATGCAATTTTCCATCTCAAAAAGCTCTTTTTAACCCCTCCAGAAGCATTATGAAATAATCAGTAAGCCAGATTTGCCAATATCCAGTTTTTACTTTTCTAATTCATAAACAGATGTGAGCTTTTTTTAAACATCACACAATCTAGCAGAGACTTAAAACAAAGCCCAAATATTGTAATTTTCAGAAAACTTAACCAACTGCAAGCTCCTGCCGCTCCTGGGAAATAAGAGTGCTGCTGTTCAATGAAAATCAGTAATTATCTATCTATATACCTAAGATAAACCAGATATGTGCCGGCCTGCATATTTTACATAAATACGTAATGCATCTATCCATATGTATATATAAAATAGGTATGTGCCAGCCTGCATCTTACAATATGAGTATACAAAGTTCTGGAGAGAACACGTGGAAAGTCTGATAGAATCTACCTAAGAGTGCTGCACGGGAAGGGACAAATGAAAATGGTTAGAATGAAGCCATTTTAAACACAACAGAAGTTTACCAGAACTACCAGTGCCTAAAATCACTGCAAATCATGTGGGGGTTAATCTCCAAAAATCAGCTCTTGTGGTTTGTCGTGGCCACGCTGAAGATGGCAGCAGCTGGATGTTTTTGTGAGGTTGAAGCTCTACCAAGAAGTCTCTTAGAGGTGGAAACAATTCTATTTAGTGCCTTAGTGCAGGGCTGGGCACATTTATGGAGACATTTATGTAGCACAAATGTAACTTAAAACGGCTCCAACTTGCTACATGCTTACCTTGCTATACTGCTGATGGCACTGCTAGGAGTTACCTTTGGCACTCTGTCCATACTGGCAGCAACTGTGGCAAGTTTTAAGGCTGTTGGCGATGGTGCTGAAGTCCTTGTATTGATATGCACATTGACTGGAGAAACAACACTGACATTGTTGAGGTGCACGGCGTTCGTCAGGCAAGAATTGTTCATGGGAAGCGTTTGAGGGCTGCTTGTGCACAATGCTGGAATTAAGTGGTTTGTGGTGGTGTGGCCAACTGTCCTTACAAGCTGTACAGTTGAAATCCCTGGGCTGGATGATAAAGCCATGTTGGTGGAGTACAAAGTTCTAGAGGTTCCTGTTACAAAACAAACGTCAATTAAAAAGATGCCCTTCCTTAGATTCAAAGCCAAAGATTAACCTTAAGGGTAATGCTTTCAGTATATACGTCACTGGAATTGTGCAAGGATCTGTTTTTTAAAGATTCACCAAATGTAAAATTTTAGAAATATTTCTAGTTAACATTAGAAATATTTCACTTTTTTTCCCCATTCACAAGAACATCCGAAAGTAAAAGAAGTTACTGTGTGACACAGAACTCTTCTATTGCCCAACTTCGTACACCTCATTACAGGTGCCTTAAACTGAAGGGGCAATATTCCCCATAAAAGCAAACTGAATGGGGAACACCTTAGCTAGGCAACCTCAGAGACCAACTGTGAGGCCAAATTCTGACGCTTTGAATCACCACCTCACCTCCTACCTTGTTCTGCTGGCAAGGTAAAGAGGTTCTGGGGACCAGGCTCTCTCAAGACAGCAAAACTAGGGGTCTAAGACTAGGCAAAGTAGAAAACTCCTTTCAGATTATGTGGCAGTGCTCCGTTTGCACTCCTGAGTTGTGAGAAACTTCAGATTTCACAGTGTATATTCAAACCAGAGGTTCTCAAATTTCATCTTGGTATCCCAGCTATTCACTGTTCTGATTTTTATCACAGGGGAACTAGATACATTTTACCCTAAACTCTTATTCCTGGGGCAGGGGGGGGAATCTGCTTTCAGCTAGTATTTCCTAATTTACAAGTCTTCCTCAAGTAGGAATAGCTATTTTACATCATTGCCACTTACAACTTTAGCCAGTAACAGAAGTCTAATTTTATATGCATAATATTTGCAACGGTCTTCATCAATCGTAAAGCTGCGTACCATATATCAGCATGGTACACCACCATGTGCCTGCTCTTATACCCATTCAAACATTACCCTCTCAGATACAATCTTACAGAATTATACATAGATGTCTTTTTCTTTCCTGGAACTGTTCCAGTATGTTGATTTTATTCAGCTGTGTTTTTTCTCCTTGTATTCATTTTGTATTATCATTAACTCAGCCTGGCAGAAGGTCTATAAAACTAATCACATCATTAGCTGTTAAAACAACAAATTACTCTAAAAGCCTTTTATTTGTTATGGCAGTCAAACGCCAAATAACATTTGTCTCTCAGCAACATGGCTACTGCACCAGCATGACTGGCATTATTGCCTTCTGATAATGGAGGTTCTGAAGGAGGGGTGGGGGGAATGTAGCAAATGCCAGCATCCACACTTTTGCCTCAACTTGGGAGGAATCCTAAATGCAATGAAACCTGAAACTTCTAGCAATTCTTTTGACATTACTGTAAGTAGCTGATTTGCATGTTTGTCTGAATACGCAAGTGAGATAATGACCAAATAATGTAGCAACTTTTCTATTTCCTTCTCAAAGTACTTAACTTTTTAAGCAATTGATTTCTTTTAATTACACATTCACACTGTTTCTAAAATGCTGTCATTTACGCTTTTGATCGTAACAGATTATTAAAAGATAAAAGCCTACAAAAGAAAACAGAAACAGTACTCTTCCAATGTAAAAGAGCATTTGATAGTTTTACTACCATACTAACCTACATGCCATTGCACAGAAGTATTTTAAAGAACAGTATTGAGGAGGATCGCAATTAATAGATTTGATTTTTTTTTGTCTATTAAATAGTATTTTAGAAACCAGAAATAAGATCAGCTGACATATTCACAGCTCACACTAGACCCCTAGTTTTAAGAAATCATCACCT
Organism: Sagittarius serpentarius; assembly: GCA_034782735.1. NCBI lineage: Eukaryota > Metazoa > Chordata > Aves > Accipitriformes > Sagittariidae > Sagittarius > Sagittarius serpentarius. The sequence goes on along the minus strand of JAVKLA010000001.1, from coordinate 51,320,372 downwards.
GAAGGCTGGACAACACCATTAATATTGTTGTGGCTGGTGTTTTGTTCCTTCGTTACCTCACTGCGACTAGGAGCAGGTGCACTAACCACTGCAGATGCAGCAAAGTGGGCGCTGGCTGAATCAAGTGTTTTTGACATACAGTCAGAGGTGCTGGAGCCCTGTGGGAATTAAAAAAAAAAATTTTTTTTTCTTTATTATTATTCAAGTACAAAATGAAATACCACGTTAGGATTGCTATAAGGCACAATTACCAGCAAATAAATAAATACACCTTCTAAATGTAATCTAACACACTAACATTAAATATTTCCGTATCACAAGTCTGATGAAAAGTTGAAAATTAGTGTCCAAATGAGCATTGAGTAAGTCCTGCCCAATTCAGTCCGTCAACGGCAAATGCAGTTCTTAGCACGACAGATCACTTTCATGATGCGTTGTTCAGCCTGGAGAAGGCTCCAGGCAGACACTAGAGCAGCCTTCCAGTACTTAAAGTGGGGCCTACAGGAAAGATGGGGAGGGACTCTTTGTCAGGGAGTGCAGTGATAGGCTGAGGGGCAATGGCTTTAAACTGGAAGAGGGCAGATCTAGATGAGACGTAAGGAAGACGTTCTTCCCGGTGAGGGCGGTGAGGCGCTGGCAGAGGCTGCCCCGCGAGGCTGTGGGTGCCCCGTCCCTGGCAGTGTTCAGGGCCAGGCTGGACGGGGCTTTGGGCAACCTGGGCTAGGACACCAGGAAGGTGTCCCTGCCCGTGGTGGGGGGGTTGGAACGAGATGGTCTTTAAGGTCCCTTCCAGCCCAAACCGTTCTGTGATTCTATGTGTTAAGAGACGTTTCCTTAAAGAAAATGGCTATGCCTTAAGTTTCCTTCTCTCTTCTGTCTCCAGGCAGCAAATACACCGCAACCGCAAGTCTAACTAATTTTCAGTATTTATGGTACATTCATTCTCATGGAGAAATTTGTACCACAGCATAATTGCCCACCACATTCTGGAAGTACACATCTTCTATTAGTCCAGTTTCTCTGAAAGAATGGTAAGTACCTGTCGTGGGAAAGACACCCTGAAGTGGCAAATGTATAATTCTGCAATTTCAACTCATATTAACTAAGAAAGTGACTTTGCATAGATATTCAGAGTGTCTTAAAAATCCAAAATTCATTCCTTTTCATGTCTTTACACTTACAAAAAAATGTAATCAGTAACCGCCGGTACAGAATCCCTGCTTGATTATAAGTAGAACACACTGAGGGGAATGGACAAGCAGCACTAGCTATTAGATATAATACATTCAAAGTAAAATACATTTTCCTAGTATATGTTTTCCTAGTAATAGACAACAGCAACAGTTTTTATATTTTCTTGGTAAGAAACTAATAGCAAACTAAGCTTGACAGAAAAAAATATATCCTTCCCTTGCAACGCATTACAGAGGAAAAATGTGATTCTTTTAGAAGACAGTAGTAGTAACACCAGGGATGGGGAGGGGGAAGAATCAAATTAAATACGCAAAGCTACTTTTTTTCCTCTCAGAAGCTACCAGTTTTTAGCACTCACTGAACATCTGTTCATAACAGAATACATTACCTCATAAAGTAGTTTTAATAAAGAAGTCTCTTCAGAGCACTTATACAAAGGAGGATAAAACCAGTGAATATAGTATGACTTGACAGAGCACTGGCTATTTCTACACTGACCAACTCTGTGAACACAACTAACACATTAAAATATGAAGCGCCTCTTACTCAACTTTTAAAATGCAGCCATGATATATAACTTTAAAAAAAAAAAAAAACACCACAGGTTTTGATGCTGAAACTGAAAATATTCTCTCATCCCAACGAGAAAAATGAAAGCAAGGTATTTGTACTAGCTACAGCATAAGTTGCCTTCTGGGCACTACATAGCAAACTGGAAAAGCATCTTGACCAAAAGCATTCTACATTCCTTCTAAAATTTAACATATTTACTGAGGTGTTATATTTAGCTTGTAAGAGAGATGAAAAACACAGTAAGCAAACCAGAGGATATCAGCATATGACAACAGGTAAAGTGCATTACCTGTGCTTTCGGATGTGTCTGTTGTGAGGAATGCTGAGATTGCTGTTTCTGCTGAAGCTGAGCAAGTTGTTGCCTCTGCATTTGAACTAACTGCTGTTGATGTGTCTGAAATTGTTCTTCTGTGATACCCCCTGTTACTACAGAACAGAAAGTGAAGCCAGTGTTAAATAAGCCTGCACAAAACATACATCTAAAATGCAAGAGTGCATCCATGTTGGATAACAAGTGATTGAAGACAACATACATTGTGTTAGATGCTTGCAAAGATCTTCATATATTCTTGTGTAAAGGAGAGGTCAAGCTAAATTTGTTTGTTGTGTTCTTTTAGCATTGAATCTATTCACAACAAAAGAATTCATAGCTTTCATTGCTTTTAAGCAGTTTCTGTCTTTGGTGGCTTTCTCTCCAGCAGCTTTATGCAAAAGTTCAAGAAATTATTTTTTCTGGCATTCACAAGACAAGCACAACCTAAAAAATCTTAGTGAGGAAGAAGTACACTGGGCCAAGCTGAGTGTCTTCTCTTCCAGTGAGCACTGGGAGTTTATTCCTGTGCAACTTTCCTTCCTACAGTCCCTTATTATTGTCCTTTTCTCTGACAACAGAACGTAAAGGAAGCATATGCCTGGCATTCGAGAACACCTACTTCAACAGCACAACCAGAATACAGGTATTTAAGTAGTTCATATACAGTTCCATACCAACCCTCACTTGAAAGGATTATAAACCAATATACAATGACAAAGCTCATCTCCAGGTCTAAAACTTAGTAAATGTTTGCAAGTACGACAAAGCACTATTTAGCAAATCCAGTTCGACCCTCCTATTTCACACTTTTTTTTTTCTGAAGGAAATGCTTAAGTTTCACCTGAACAGGATTTTCTCCAACAATTAATTTATTTTAAATGGAGTAAAAGTTTAAGAGTGACATAATTTGTTTATTTATGAAAACCAGGTTAATGCAACCCCAGTAGTACCATACTCTCAAGAAGTGAAGGGAATGGTGAAGTCAGAAAAGCTGTTCTCCGTATTCTCCCCCCAAAGAATTGCACACTTGATAAACTGAAAATACTGTCAAATGTTTCATGTTAAAACCTGAGGTTTGTGCAGTTGATGCTAACCTGAGAACTAAGTTCTCCTAGGAGGAAGTAAAAAGAGCATTCACTTTTCAAAGATTCCCATTAACTACGTTTCAGCAGTTCATTCTGAACTATATTTTTCAAAGACTGAACCTGTCACTCATCTCAAACACCTGGATTCTGCAGGAATATCATCGTATCAAGAGACACTGAGCTAACATTAGAATATGAAGTAATCTATCTGGCTCTTTCATTTACTAGTTGTACTCCTCGGCAGTTGTCCTGCAATTCCATCCCAAATAAATACAAAATTAAGACTGTGACTGTTTTAGAAGGTAGTACTGAAACTTCTTCTCTACTGCTACATTATTAGAACAGGCATCAACCACATCAGGAGGGAACTTAAAAATTCCATGACTTATACAGTTACTCCTATGAGATTCTAGGGGTTTTATTATTATTTCCAACATATTCTAAAATAAAATTTATTTCATATTTAGCTTTACTTTGTTCCTCTTGAATATTCTTACCTACTACTACAAGCACTTAAAAGTTAAGTCAGCTAAACCTCCTCAGTTCCCTCACAACAGTCTCCAAAACGTATTGCATTACTAAAGGCAACAGAGCCAAGAACAGCATTATGGAGCATTACATATATACATATTTCTACTTTTAAGTTCTGAGGTAACAAATTCCAGAATATGTCTCTTTGTTTTATAAAAAAAATGTTTTAGAACAAGCTTATATGGCACAAAGAAATACCTAAATTGCATTTAGCCATAATTAGCTACTATTTGTCTGCAGTACAGGGGTATTCATCTAGACTCAAAGTTGCGTTCTTCTATGGACTGTAAAGACATAACAGAGAAAGCAGTCTCTACGTCAAACGATTATCTAATTTAGCCTACATACCCATTGTTTTCCATCTCCCTTCCTTCTCAGTTTGACACAGACCATGAAGTCATGAAACACTCATTACAAGGTACAGGGAAGATACTGTAGTAATGTAAAAATCGCTTACTCTGCCTTCACATGTTTAAATTCCAGTCAGTTCCCTACCTATCACCAGATATTTATACAGTGGTCAGACTGAACTCAGCTGTTAGCCTTGTTATAAAACAGCAGATGTTCATTAGCACATTTAATATCATTTGCTTCTGCCAAATCAAACAACCAAAGGGTCCTAGAGAAAAAAATAGCAAACCTCCATGATGTCCAAGATAGCCTTTAAGGTCATAGTTAAGTGCAAGTCTTCTATGCTTCTTATAAAAGGTTCCATTAACCAGAATTTTAGCTTCCACTGCTGAATATCCGGATTTTCTATTTTACCATAGCCTGACTGTATTGAAATACTACAACAGAAGAGGGTAAAAGAGTCAATGTGAAATTAAGTCTTCCAGGCTCCTCTCCTCCTTGACAGCTTTGGTTTGGATTATTATGTCACTTCTCTTAGGATTTGACGGCTTTAATCAAAGATCATCTTTCAGGCTGCCCCAAAAGTGGCATTTCATTAATTACTTCTACATGGTATTGAATTCTGGGGGGAAAAAAAAAAAAATTACCTCTAAAAGGTAAAAGCTTGTTCCATAAGCAAAATTCTTCAACTGAGAATGCCATCATCTGCAGTTGTCTTTTATATCTAGGGACATGGTAACTAAACAGATAACTACTTGAGCAGGTCATTGGAACCGGCAGCTGAAGCAGACTGGAAGCCAAATTCAACACATTGACTGTACTGCAAATTGCTGAAGATTTTGCCTAAAGCTACTTCTTACTTCAGTCCCCAGAATCAGCTGAGTTGCACTCTAGGAATTCAGCAAGCAAGTTATGTGTTACTTAGCTGTCGTAAGAGTGCCTTCTACAAATTCCTGGTAACTTCCTCCCTCCCATCATCTCTCCTGATGATCAGTTGTGTCCCTAGCTCATCAGTTTATCTCATTTTAGATTAAACAGAGAATTCTTCTGGAGGTGTCTCTAGAAAAGAGACCAACTTACTTTTCCAGAGAGAGTGTGTAAGGCTACAAAAAGTTTACACAGCTGATCAAAGGGATCAGATTGTTTCAGTGACCTTGCCTCTTAAAGTTCCTCAAACTCAGTTTTCCCACTTGCAGTTATAACACGAGCAAGAGAGTAAGTTTGCTTGAAACAGTGGTTCTTTATTCATGCACTGATTAGGCACTTTCAAAAAAAGACTAGTCACACCATTTTTAAAGTAAGTCTTCCCTTTTGTTTGTACAATGCCTAGCATTTGAGGAAATACCAGAGCAACAAGAGCTGCTTTATTGATACATGTGAAAAATATAATGCAGAGGTAAGTTTAGATACTCTTGGGCACCAAAAACCAAAAGCAAGCAACTCCAAGTCTTCTCTAAACTAAAAGAAAAGAAACAACAAGCCCTGTTAGTTCAACTCCTCTCACTGTTCCCTCTACAGGCAGCTTTATGTTTACAAGTAAATGTGCAGTAAAATCAACCGATTTCAACAATCATCTCCCAAACAGAATTACTTTAAATGCGGTGACAGTACCTGTGCTCATTTAATGCACAACCGGACTTTGACCAGCCCATTTAAAATTTACTATTTACTAATGAGAAAATCTACCAGCAGTGCCTCTTGCTGGCTCAGTTATTTGGTGAAGAAGTCTGTTGTCTATTGCATCTGATCCTTTACCAGAATTACAGGATCTGTTCTGTAATTTATGTCTGGAAAGAAAAAGGTCTTCCATAACCATAAATTCCCCTGCATAATGTAATTCAACTACTAAGTGATCTCTATTCTAATCTAAATGTATTCTTCAGATGATTTCTAAAATTATGTAACAAGTTAATTATTGTTCCTCTACAAAGTGGCTTAGATCAATCAGATTTCATTTTATGCATTTTTTTTTTAGATAATAGTCTCTCTCATCATTAAAATGCTTATTTCTCTTATTCGTTCCTTTAGTTCTCTTTCCCTAACAGTACAAATCCTAAAGTACCTGAGTGCTAGTTCACATATGTGTATCAGGTCTGTCATTACTTTGCCATATAGCACCAACAATTTAGATTTTTTTATTCTTCTTGATGGTGTTACCTGAATCATGAAGGACTGACTTTTTTTTATTACGTATACACAGTACCCTACCAAAACACCGGCCCCCCTTTCCCCAAGTATACTGCTTAAATGCTGTTCTCATTTTTGTTTTCTTAGTATGTGCCATCTCTCCTATAGCTGCTGCAACCTTAATTTATATTAAAAAGCCAGGTATGGAGATTTCACAAATCTCTTCAACCTTTTTCCTTCACTCATTTCTTCATATACTACTAAAATCAGATGTATCAGCTTCCATCCCAAAATATTCTCCTGGTTTTTTAGTTAGACTCCCCTCTCGGGGGAAAAAGAAAGGTCTCCCCAGAGCAGAATTCAAGGCCTCAAAGTTTTACATCTAGCTAATCCTTAAATAATCCATTGGTATTTATTACATTATAATGAAAAACTCTACAGAAAAAAAAAATCAACTTAACCTATATCTTTTTAAGCAACTTTCCTTACCTTGGTGTCATCATACTTTATTCATGCAAACAGAAATCTTGCAGTATTACTTGCTCTTGTTATATAAAGAGCTACAAGCAAATTCTCCGTTGTTCCTTACAGTTTATAGTCCATGTTTCACATCCTTAACTCTGACAAATAGTATTCCTTTCTATTTTCTGCATTTGCTTTAACAAGACATCTCTTGATGCTTATCAATAATCCAATCACACAAAACTGCCCCTTTCTGCTACAGGTGCAACTCTCCAGACCTTCAAGTTCCTTACAAAAAAAAAATTATACAAAATATAACTATAGCACATTATGTCTGTTCTCTTCATACAGCAGAAAATTATTGTGCAAATCATTGCATGAGAGAGAGGACAATATAGATTGCAATGACTATACTGAAAACTTATAAAAGTATTAGACTGGAATAAATATACAGTGTTTATGTCAGTACTACACTGATGTTACTTAACAAGATAATGCTCAGCCTTGTAAAACTGTAACATAGAGAAAACTGCTTTTGCCTTCAAGAAATTTAATTTCTACACATGAACTCTAAAGGTATGTTATTGAAGATTAAATACCCAATCCTGCAACTGGACTTTAAAAGAGACGGACCATTCCACATAAAGTTAATTACGAAAATCAGAATCAGCCTATTATATTATCTAATTATCCCATTTTACAATACCTAATTCTGTGTGTACACAATAGAGTAGGAAAATACTCAGATACTTGTTGATGCTTGGTAGTAGATCTCTTTTGGCATATCTCCAATTGTTCAGCTTTTTAAAGAATCATACATGCTTTTACAATTATAAAGTAGTGACAATGTTAACACTTAAGCAATTACAACTCCTAGTACATGAAGCAAGTGATGTAAAGACTGCTAATGTAAGCTTAAAGCAATTTTTTCTTTTGTTGGCTTTTATTTCGACTAGTGCTTCTATACCCAAATCACTAACAAAGGGTCTACAAAGATCAGAAGTGTTGTGTATATTTTATATTCTTGTGAAGACACTACAAGAAACTTTTTTTTTTTTTTAAATGTAAAACCATTTGTGTGTGAATGGCTGTCTTTCTTATCTGGAGCTATCAGGTCATAAAGCTGAATGGTAAGACATGGCTGCGTTGGCTAGGAGAGTTAGAGATGACATTTAAGGGAAAAGGCAATCTATCACACTTGATTATCAACGGCTGATGATTTTCTGAAAAATCAACAGAGAAGGTGCATCACTGGATGCTTCCAGTGTCAAAATTTTTACTGTGACAGTTATCAACAGAAAGTGCTGTTTTCAGACTTTTTCATGCCTGCTCAGTATACTCACTTACTACTGGCATTCCAAGATGTTTTGGCAAGGTTCAAAAAGAGGAACTCCCGACAACATAAACGACATCCCTCCCACTCCCCACCCCCAAGAAACCAGCTGCTTTTCTTCCGCATTTAGAAAGAGCACCCTTCTCTCTTTAAACAAAGTTAGACCAATTAAAGTCTTTAAGACTCAATCACACCTCAGCAATTCTTATATACAAGCAGAATCCCTCCTTTGAATAATGCACGTTTAAGTCCAGCACTTTATCAAGATTTTGTTGAAACTGTTAATAGAAGTAGGAGGAAGAGGGCTGTTTGTGGAAAATTTCTGTATATTCTAAGAAATACAAAATGATTAGCTTGTATCTTTGGTTTGTCACTGCCAAAGAGGTTATCAGTCCAGTCACAAGTAAAAGCACTGGAATTCAATATTTTAAGTTCCGGAAGAATTAAAATCCTTGCCTACCTGATATGCCATTCTTGCTGGTGTTCAATAAAGCTACAGATGCTGCAGAGACTCTTTTATTATTCACAGTCTGCCCTGGTTTCCTTGAGGTACATTCTTCGCTATCGCTGTCCTGTAGATTTAGCAGCCTTGGCTGAAAACATTGCAGTCGACATGATCTGATATTGCTTAGTATTTCAGAAAGGGACAGTCTGTTTTCACAACGTTTATTGGAAGCATTGGTCCGTGAAAAATTAGAAGAAAAGTCTAAAGTCTGGGAAGAGCTTGAAAAACTGTTCAGCATTTCCGGATCAATCTGTCTCAAGACAGGATCATGTTCTGTGGATATTCGGTCCATTATAACCCTGATTAAAGAGGATGAAAAAGAGACATCAGTTTAACGATCTCTTTCTAATACTTTTATCCTTTGAAGGAGAATGAAGAGTAAAAATAACGCAACTGTACCTTCCACCCCTGCCAATTCGTCTTCTTGCAAATCCTATACACCTTCTTGGAATTGTAAGGGTTGTAAGGCAATGCCTGAACCTCAGTTTGTCCAATTCTGCCAATTCGGAGTTTTCATATGAAGAATTATTTTGGTCCAAACGAGGCTATAAAGAAAAAAGGCAGTTTTGCACTTATTTAGTGTGTATAGTGTGATTAGGTTACTACTAAGTGATTATCACGCATAGGCTACAGTGTAGAAAATGCTAAAAATGCCCACAGAACTATCACTTAATATGCTCAGATCATAGAAGAATTTGACAGATTTTTTTTCATTAAAAAAGCCATGAATTCATTACGCAGAAAATCCTCGTTCCTTCATTAGTCATCTTAGACACAACAACCAAATACAGAACAAGCCAGAAGTAATTCATTCCTCCAAGAAGCCCGTAAAACTGTCCTACTCGGACACTGGTCCATCTGGCCCGGTACCTCCTGTTTGATAATGGCTCTTTTGGTGATTCATCACAAGATAAAACACACAGGGAGCAATTCTTTTCTTGTTACAGCCTCTGAGTTTCAGGCTCTTAGCAGCTGAAGGACTTCTTGCAGCCAAGGCTGCACCTTGACTATGTTTTGTGATCAGCTGAGGGCCTATCCTTATTACAAATGTGTCTAATCCCACTATAGTAATGGTGAGTAGCATAAAAGCTTTTGTCTGTAAAAATGAGTTTATGAAAAATAATTGACACAAATGCCTCAAAACTATATGCACATCTCCAGTGCTAAGTACCACGCTACAGAAGAATACTTTTAGTACTTGTTGTGACAAAGGAAATACCAAGAAGGCCTGTTCATTTATCAAGGATCCTGCTGGATCCTGCTGAATCACCAGCTGTACAAAGCAAAGTGACAACAATTCCCAACTCTGATAGCTTGCAAGATAAGCGTGTAGGTAATTTCAAAAGGGGTTCCTAAATTTGCAGTTTAGTTTTACTCATGAAACACATACAGCCAAAGGTAACAGATACTGATCTGAATGGCCTTTGCTGCAATACACAGCATTCAGTTACCGGATACTGATGGTGTATTTTCTCTATCAACTTACCTTAGGGCATTTTTATTACTCCATGAGTATCTTTGTTACTACTATGAACTCAAAACTGCATAATCTTTACAAGCAGAAATGCTGTGTGCTGTCTGAAATGTCTTATATGACGGGTTGTTAATTATTCATTAAAATAATCAGGTTTTGACATCAGGTTAAATCTACAGCAACAGTAGTGCTGTAGATTCATTCAATTTCTGTTAAGAGTTAATCAAAGCTCAAATAGCTTCAGTAGTTAAAAAAACCTAAAAGGCTAACATTGTTAAATAACCTACTTCTAAACAGCAATGGAAAAGTAACAGAAAAGAACGAAAATACAAGTTTTCAGTCGTCTCAGCTTTTTTTTGGCAAAGGACTTAACTCACAGGCTAAGGAAAAAAAAAAAAGCAGGATAAACTAAGCAACAGAGAAGCTTCAGCTAACTCTGGAGCGAAGCAGAAAAGGTGACTAAATTAGCAAGCAACAGGTAAAAAAAAAAAAAAGTCACCCAAACTGAAAGAACAAGTTAAGAGGTGACACAAACAACAGGTGGCAAACAGACATGTATTATCTTAAGTAACCCATTAATAAATCTCTAAAAGAAGAGTAGTTAAAACTAATGACATTCGTAGAAAGATCAAGTTGTCTGTGGTATTCTGGAAGTGACCACAACACAGCAGGATGCTGCAAAGCAGACACAGGAGCAGGTGCCAGCATGGATCTGACCTGTGCAAAGAACTTTCAGTACAACTTGTGTGAGATGCCCGTGCCACAATTTGAGTATTCAGGGGCATGTTTGGGCTTCTGAAACAGCCTATCTAGTGACTAAATGACTTCTCTATAAATGGCTTTAAAAGCTACACTATTACACAATTATTTTGCCACGTAACTTCATTCTTCCCATGGGAAGCAAGCAAAGAAAAACCAGACCCGTTATAGGGTTGTGTTGCTCTTCTTGGTCCTCTGCAGCCTAAAGCTCCCCATCTGTAAGCACATGCTTGGTAAAAAAATTTCACTGTCAGTGGTTCCAAGATGATGACAGGACATTTGTAATTAGTCCCTGTCCTCTGCACATTCTTGCAACTGCAACCTAATGTTTCTCAGTATACCTACAGTTTGCTCTGATTTAAAAAAGAAAATTTTGACTTAACTGTATGAAAAAATTCCTCAACAGATTAAACCCCTCTGCTTCAGTAGCAGACTCTACTCGATGCCCCAGCAGGAACTCTCAGCAGGTCTGAGAACTGCGACAACTCGTATCTAACTCTAAACAAGCTCTACAAGCTGGGAAGAAAGGATGTGCTAAGAGAACTGAGGGTGACAACAAAAAAAAATCTCCCCCTTCTTAACAGTGGCTGAATTGGTCTGCAGGCCACACATTACCTTCAGGTAATCACAGAGGAAGAGTATAATGAGAATAAGTCTCATTAAGACTGAAAACAATTGTCTTTGGATTCACCAAATCAAAGCTTTGGTAGTGAAAGTGGGAACAGAAGAATTATTACATTAGCACTATGCTAATCTCTATTTCAAAAAAAAAAAAAAAAAAAAACACCTCAACAACATCACAAAACCCACCACACTAAATCCAACAGCAGATAGTCTTACAGCATAATACTGGCATCCTGCTCTTCTCCTGAAAGCACAAGGTCCATCAGGATCATTTTCTTCTTCTGCTTCTGATACTGGTGAGGGTACCTACATCAGAAAGCAAAGTCGTTCTTCCAACTGCCATATTCTTTTTTTTTTAATTGATTATACAAGTTTATATAATATGAACTGCCACATTTATACATTAAATGCAAACTTCTCTGAAGCATAGCTTAGAAGAAGAAACCAAACTCAACGTTTATGCAAGTGTCTTTCATATAACCACTGTCCAAAGTTACTCTCCATCTTGGGCTAGACTGGCCAAATTATGGGCAACCGAAATTTCTGCCTTCTGTACGTTGAGATTTTTTAAGAGTGTTACCTGTGGGAATTCATCTTCATCTGAACTGTGGAAGTCATACTGTTTAATATCACTCTTGTTGATAACAGGCAAGGGCTCAGCAGAGGGCTGTTGAGGAGTTACTACACACTCTATTTTAGGCTTCTTTAGATACTTCTTCTTTTGACGTACAACATCTGACACCTCTTCCTTTAGAGACGAATGATGAGGATGCTGTTTGTGAAAAACAAACAAAAAATTTTTACAAAATTAACCTTTCCTCTTCTCATGCCTTAAAAGCCACGACCGCTTATCTTCCAAAGCCTCTCAACATGCAGCATCTGCAGACTATTTCAGATGCATAATGCAAGATTTACTGAAAACATTAAAAAACCTAGAACTTTACCTCTAGTCATCTTTACAGATATTTATGAATAAACAAACTGAAAGCTTTCAAGCCATATGACTACCAAAGAAGTTCCTTGCTTTGCAGTACACTCAGTATATTGTAATTGGAAAGCCTATTCCAATTATTTTCTGAAATCTCATCGTTTTCTATGGGAAGCACTTTCAATTTTCTAAACTGCTCAGATATGTCAAAAAAAAGTGATCCAACTTGTTTCATTTTTCTCAGTTTGTATTTCTGAAAAGATGTAATGTTCTCAGTTTTGCCATTTAAGCTTTTGCTAACATAAACCCTCTGTAGTAAGCAACTCCATCAACATTAAACTGTTCACTTGAACACAAATGCTATTAAACTTCAAAGCTTTTAAATTAAAAGGAAGATTACTTCACTTGCAAAATTCTCAATTACACGTAAAAACCAGTGCCGTTTTGAAAAAGTGTTTAAATTCTCCCCCAAAACTGGAACTAACTCCAGTAATGGAGCTCAGCTTCATAACCAGAGATCAGAAACACAAGGTGTAAGGAGCTTGCTGCGAGAGGACCAAGGCAACGGCTCGGTGTTAAATGCTGTCACCACTAGATGTCGTGGGTGCTAAATACAAATTCCAAAAGGCCTTCAACTCTCCAGCCTTACATCGAAGAGTTTTATAAATAACTAGTATTTCAGGGTATTTCTCAAAAACACACCCTAATTCAAAGTTGGGTGCATTTTTTTTCCTGTCACATTAACAGTGGAACATCAGGTCTTACCCTTTTTCTATACTTCACTCAGTTCAATGAGCTTAGCTATAATGATGACATTCAAATGGTTTGCAGTAGAAACTTGGTCTGTTTTAAAAACATGACCACCTAGGATTTATGTTTTAAAGCAAAGACAGCTCCCAAGAAGGATAAAAGATACTTATGGCTTAAATAACAATTAAAGAACACATGGTATGAAGAAGGAGAAACAAAGACAAGCAGAACAACCATTTGTAATAATACAATTATGCTAAGATTGGAAGCAGTTAATTTTGCCATTAATGCCTGTATTAACTGAAAACAAAACAAAAAAACCCAAACCTTATTCCTAAGTAATGCTTTTAAAACCATTAATCCAAGATGGATACATTTGTCAGTACTGCTGCTTGTAGCTGCTTATGACTATACTACTATCTTTCATTTAATTCCACTGGAATCGCACATCACCAGAACCAACAAATACAGTCACAGTCATGGTTAACTAGGATCCTCTGGAAAAAAAATATTTTAATTCTCTCCTGCACAGATGTAAAGACTGTCCTCATAGGAAGATCGTAATGAATATACAAAACATTACAATCCTATTTGGTACTGTATCTGAACAGTGAGAGAAGATACAGAGTTCGCTTTGATGTCTTTTTTTTTTTTTTTTTTTTTTTTTGAGTGTAATAGGTTTGTTCATGAGAAAAGAAAAAAGAAAAACATTAAAGTTTTGCATTTATATCTATAAATTATTATTATATTACTACTTCTCCAGATGTTACTAACCAGGTCAGTTATAAAAATAAAATCAGGTCCATTAGGTTTCTGTACAGATAAAAAAAAAGTAAAGGAAGACTTTGTCAAAGTAGCATTAAGAACAGCATTCCACAGATTTGCTAGTTTTAGAAAGATGAAATAACCAGTGTGTGTTACACACCAACTCAAGTCTTACATCCTTCTGCACTCACTCTCTCAGAGCAGCCTTCGATCCCTTTGCAGAAACTAAAGGCTCCCAAATTTAGCCACTCTTTCTTCCACCTTCCTGTGTTTGTTACTTACCTAATACTGAGGGCCAAGCAATGGCAGATACAAAAATGCCTACTTGGTATTACTGAGAAGTGTACAGCCCTCAGTAATAACAAACTACTACAAATTCCAGTCAGTGTTTTTTAAAACATTAGTTGCTTGCAGTTTTCAGCTGTCAACAAGATAAAACAGTTGCATTCTTGTGCCTGGAAACGTTACTAATCAAAGATCACTGCAATGTTCAGAATAGTTCCTAGAATCCTTTGGCATTCTAGCTGTAATTCAGTAAAATCCTGTATTTTCAGGACTATCTTTACACTGAGGGCCAGTCAGTACTCACAGACAACCCTGCCAGAAAAATTCAGTGCTCTCATCTCCCTTTAACGGGAGAAGGAAAAACAACTCACTATATTTTGCAGTCTCATCGAGGTCCTGATGACCATGTAACATGTTCACGTTTACATCACCTTAGAACGAAAGAGACAGAACTGAGAAGGAAAATGAAGACTACTACAGTGCTGCTGTTTTAAGAAAGCAGCAATGGCAGCCAACCCTCTTAAAATTTAGGTGGGAAAGACAACAAGCATTAAACTGGAAGCAAGCACAGCAGTCTCCTGGTCTCCCACCTTCAAGTACGGCAGCCTCCTACTCAGTTTTCCAATGCAAACATCTGCTGGTCACATCCAAAAGAATGATGAAACTGATAACAAGAGACTTGCAGCAGAAGAAAGCTTACCTTAACTTTACATTCTTGAGCTTTGTGATGATTTCCATTATGAAGAGTGGATGGAGTTGTGTTCATCTCTTTTTCAGGTCTATTAAGCTTCACTTCATTGAGGATTTCACCTCCATAGTCACCCAAATGGTACCTCAAAAAACGCGATTAAAAATATAATACTGCATTTCCACTGGGAAATGTTTGAAAGACACAAAACAGGCAAACAGTCTGCATAAAACCCCTTCTATTTCAGCTTCTGAAGTTTATGGTGCTATGCAAGTCTTCAGTCATGCATGTGTGAAGACTAGCATCCATACAGAAATAAATTACAGGAGGTCTTTTCAAACCTATCTGATGAGAATTAAAACCCTGGTGTTATAAATGACTTCTTACAGATATAATTTGCAATTTTACCTTTTCTCAACAACTTCTAATGTTAAATGCAATAGCTCGCGTTTTGTCTTCTCTCTTCTCTTAATCATCTCCAAAATTGTTATGGCTCTGCTAAACTCTCTTCTTAATTTCAACATCTTCTCATAAGACGCTTCATCATTCTTTCGATTCTATTGGAAGATTGAACAAATTTTAAGTCAAAAGCAAAGTCTGTGAGGCATAAATAGCAAAAAAGTTACATAATGCTGCTGCAAGTGAGAATAATATGAGTACACTCAGAAAAAGCTTTTCCTAAAGCATAACCTACTTGGTAAACAAAGCAACAAAAAGCAAACAAAATCCTGACAAAAATTTAAGAGTAAGCTGAAAAAGAACTTTTCAGCCATTTTCCCCCCATACTTTGTCTGCTCAGATTCCCTATCAGCCCAGTGGAAGTCTGTCAGAACAAGGAATTCAAGACTTGGTTCCTAAAACACTTCTCCCACCTTGAGTCTGCACACAATAAGGTTGTGTACACACGTGTACAACGCTGACGTAAAATGCTGAGTAATTAACAGATCTCCTAGTTCAAATCAGTTCATGCTACAAATACCAAAACTGAACTATTTACTCCATGGCAAACAAAGATCTTTCCCCCTTTTACACAGAAACAGAAGTTTGTAACCTAGCAAGTCCCACAGCTGCTTGTTTACGCGCCAATACCTATAAATCACCCTTTGAGCTTCAGCTTTCTAGAAAATGGACAGACTGTAAATTGTCTACAGAGAACCGATGGATTACACATTGACTACATCGTTCAGCAGGTTTGAAATTTGGCTGTGTCATCCAATATTGCAACTATTAATAGAGGCAACCAGATCAGTAACTGTGGATACTGTAGGACAGATCCTGCATGATGCTGGATAGGAACTGTTTTGATTCCTACCACTGTAGGATTTAAAGTGACAAATTTTAAACAGTAAAGTTCGACAAGTTACCTTTCTTGTCTGCATCTTCTCAGTTCTCCTCCGGAAGGCAACGTAAGGGTCGTTGTTGGTGGAGCCATCCCTCTTTTCTTGTTTGATTTGGGGGATGAGAGATGGCCCTCTGCAATTCTTACGCTTTCTTACCCAGTAGTCATATACAGCCTTAATAAGGTAGTCATCCTCATTTAGCAGCAATTTAGCTTCCTGAAGTGTTACAAGCTAAAAGGGAAAATTCAAAAGATGCAATTGAGATGAGGGTGGGGTGGTGGTGCAGGGAGAAAGTCACCACACATTCACATCTCTTGTAAACATAAACTTGATTCTTTTCTAGTACAAGAGAGTAAAGAGAGGAAAAAATACTGATCTAAACTGAAGTACTTAAGCCACCAGTTGGTCTTCCTGAGTTAACTATATAGTTCCCAACTTTTCTGAACCAGCAGCAGCATCATCATCATCTCAGAAATTTTCATACAATAGTCTAGAACTTCTAATTTTTCATGAAATCTGAAAACATTGTTTGAAACAATTACAAGCACAGGATATAACTTACTACAGTCTGCAGATCATGATTTGGGAATCACTTTGACTGGTTTTTTTCCTAAAATTTTTCTTATTGGTTAGCCATTATTAATGTATGATTCTTTGCAGTTTAACGCTGATTCCCCTAGAAGATATTTTACTGTAGACAGGATATATTCTGAAGTAGTTTCTTAATTTCTCCCTCAAAATGTTTACTTTGTGATAGAAAAGGATAATGACCATCCCTGTTTATTACAGCCCAGAGACACAAAGACATTCACTTCTTAGGTAAGTTGTTTCAGTAGAAGGTAGTTAAACACAGGTAATTAAATTATAACCTTTTTTTTTTTCCTCTTCATGTTCAGCTTTTTATATGGAAAGTAGACTCCAAATAAATGCAAAAACCATCATTGGCTAACTAGCACATTAGTTTAACACGCTCATATCATCTTAAACCCATTCATTAAATAAAAAGAAAATAGTATCTCTAGTATTACTTGAAACAGAAGTTGGACAGCACTTCATCTTCCCCATAATTTGAAAAATACCAACTGAACAACTTAAATTTGTAGTTTTGCAACAGGTCAAACTACGTTAAATCTTGTCCCTATGTTAGGATAAGCAGGAAGAGAAACAATACACTTCAGAAAAATAAGGATATCCTAAGTGTAACCACTGTTACTATATAAGTACTAATTCCAGCCAGAAGAGAATAAAACCCTTGCAATCTACACCAGAATTTGAAAAACACTGAACTGTTTTTAAAAGAAAGAAAGGGGAAAAAAAAAAAAAAAAAAGAGGTGGTCACTAATCCCTCTGTGCTTATGACCTCATGCAGCACTAGAACAATTTTCCCTCTGTTCTACCTAGAATGGACATTAGCCTGGTTAATCAAACACACATACTCACCAGCATACCCTGTCTGTATATAAAAGTTGATATGATTGTGTGTGTAGCTAATATACAACTTATACATCACTCCATCACTGTGAATATTGCTTAAAAAAATTTCAGTCTTATTTGTCCTTTGTTCCCTTTTTTCCATTAACGTATTTCTATAAAAAGAAATAAATTTAAAAATCAACTCTGCCTTGAGTACACCGCTGGAAAAGTTAACTTTTGACCCTGCTTGCTTGTTTTTGCAAGTACCACCAGTAACATGGATGCAGAGTCCCTATATTCCTTGCTTAAATCAAGTTATCTAAATGCCCAAGAGGAACATCTGGAGCCCTCTCCTTGGTAAGGAAGGCACTCCCACCAGCATCCTTTTATATTTCAGAGGTAAGTCATGTAAACTGTTAAGGGAATTGTGCAGTAGTCCCAAGTGGGATTCAAGAGCTTTATATCCCCATGTGGGGAAGGAATCTGCCAGGCAACCAAACTTCTTTCTTCCCCAGTCTCCAATAACCTGCAAGAGTTGTTTTTATCTTACCATTCCTAACACAGAGCACAGGACAGAGCTACTCAACATCAGCTGGAAATTTTTTGTAGCCCAAAAGCAGGACAAGAAGCATGAACACACACATTGCAATCCCTGAAGTTAGGCAGAAAATCCTACTGAGGAAGTCCCATAAAAATATCATGTACAAAGAGGGATTTTTCCTTACGCACCTTAGCTTCAAGAAGGAGCCTATGTTGTAAGAATCAATTACAATGCTTCATGTACATGTAAGATCTTTTCTGTCATGATTTCCTTAAATAAGGACTTTCTGGTTCAAAATGCTCTTCACCTCTGTAATGCTTCAGTGATACTTAAATTTAAGGGAAAGAGAAAGGGGCAGCTGCCCACAGAATAAAATCCATATTCTTGTAATATTTTATTTTAGGAAAACACCTTTCAGTTCTTAAATTTAACTTCATTACTCAAGCAAGGAAAGATGAAAACAGCATAAGAAGGATGCAAAATTAACCCTGAAAAGCGATAACCAGAACCGTTCTAACCGCAAGCCAAAACAAGGTTATCTACATCAAAGCTCTAGGAGAGCCGAGTAGCACATGTTGAACAAGCATCATCCAATGTACTCTGCAATTTTTTCTTCACATCCCATCTTTGCAGCACAGTAAGAAATCTTTACCTAATCCTTGTTAAAGTTGCTTCAAGATGTAGAGAATACAATATTTTGGCTTCTTAACACATAGCATTGAACTAAATCAGGTTAAGTAACTGAGGCAGAGCTACAGATCCTGCAATGGATTTTTCACTCCTGCAAAACATCCACCCCACTGAGAAATAACCCCATCTATTTCAAACCTGCCTGACAGAAACTGATCCTTCAGATGTAATTTTCGAGTAATGTTTTTGGCTTTAAGAGCCTTCTCCAGACACTGGCCCCCCAGAACACCTCAGGAACTGACTATTAAGATACTGGTACCCTTCTGATAAAATAAGTTACTAAATAATACACAGCACATGCTTGCCTCTAAAGCAAGGAAATCAGCCTCTGAGTCTGAATTGGGGTATAACTTACTTTCTGGCATCTGTGCAGTTTCTACTACAAGGGCCAAATTGTAACAAATGCTTTGCTTCACTGTCTATGCTTCTAAGTTTCTAACCTTCAAACATCAACTGAAGTCCCTGTCCACTAGTACCAAGTGAAACAAAGAATTTGGATTCTCATACCTGTTTGTAGCCAAATCTATATACCTACCCATCACCACAAGCTTCTTCCATACCAACACAGGTAAAACAAGATGGTTTAAGCTGTCCTGTCTAACACACTGTGGTCAGGAATTAAAATTTAAAACCAACTCCCCCCAACCAGCCCCCAAAGCTCCCTCCCCACCTCTTTTTTCTAAGTTACCAATACTGACAATAAGAGACAGCAATGTGATTTCTGTGTAACTGCAGACTCACACAAACACACTTATCCTGTTAGTAGGAAATAAAAAAGCCACACAGAACCACTCCACCAGAAAACTCAGAAATCAAAAAAGCCTCAGTGATTTCTTAACACAGTACAATACCTGACTAGAACTGGCTTTTTCAAGTCTGTCAACCATTATTTCAAACTGCAGCGGCTTGATTTCCATCTTCCGATTTAGTCTGTTCAGTAAGGTTTCATCCTCAGAGTCCATATCATAATCTGGCTGTTCGTTGTCCAGATTAAATGCTGAAACAGAAATATACACACACAAAAAAAACGTGAAATGCTTGGTACATAACATGCTATGGAAATACAGAAGCGTGCACCTGACAACCAGATATCAAAAACGATCGATAAAATTTCAGATTAGCATATGTCTGCCATAACACTTTTTTCTTTATGCTAAAAAGTTTCCCCATATAACAGCTGCAAGACAGTAGTTAGAAGCTGCTTGTCTCTGACTTCCAATATGAGTGAAATCAAAGCAGTTTCATTTTATTTTAAGTGGCTTGAAGGGGTGACAGGAAGAAAGCTTTAGTTTAAAAAATTACCATAGAGGCTGCCCTGGTTTTGGCTGGGAGAGAGTTAATTGCCTTCCTAGGAGCTGGTACAGCCCTGTGTTTTGGGTTTAGTATGAGAAGAATGTTGATAACAGCCTGATGTTTTCAGTTGTTGCTCAGTCCTGTTTAGACTAACTCAAGGACTTTTCAGCTTCTCCTGCCCAGGCAGCAAGAAGGCTGGAGGGGGCACAGGGAAGGTGGGCAGGGAGACAGCCGGGACAGCTGCCCCAAACCAGCCAAAGGGGTATTCCATACCATGGGATGTCACGCCCAGCTTGTGGGGCGGAGGGGAAGAGTGTGGCTCAGGCGTCGGTCGGCAAGTGGTGAGCAACAGCACTGTGCATCACCTGTCCTTCGTATTCCAGTCCTTCTGTTATTATTGTCACTTTATTGTTGTTATTAGCGTCACAGCGAGATGCTTCCTTTCTGTTCTATTTAACTGTTCTTATCTCAACCCACAAGCTTTACCTTTTTTCTGATTCTCTCCCCCATCCCACTGGGTGGAAGTAAGTGAGCGTGGTGCTGAGTTGCTGGCTGGGGTTAAACCACAACAGAGGCATAGAAACTTTAAAGTATCTTTGCAAAACAAAAGCAAAAATGCTTCTTAACACTGTTACAATACAGGTCCTCTAGAATATTGTAAGATTCTTAACAATTAAGACAATTTTCAATCAAACACCAGACTTGAGAGAAAAAGCACTTACACTGAAGTTCCACTAGAATTTCAGTTGCCCATTTTTAACTAGTTCAACAAACCTAGAGTCTTATAGTACTTAATAGACTAAACTTTCCCCTTTTTTTTTTATCTTTATGTAACTGTGCAACAAATGGTAAAAGTGCTACATGAATCCTGTGGGAATTGTTACTTTTTCTCCAAAACCAACCCAGCTCTAGATGCAGAACCTGAATATTCATCCATACTCTCCAAATACAAGTTCCCGACTTTACAGCAAAGCTCATGTCCTTATTACAGATTGCGCTATTCATTTTCCATACTTAGACAAAGTTTCTGGTCCTATTAAAAGCAGAAGGAAGTTAACAATCAGGTAGCATAGCAGAAACTAAATTTTACAAGTATGAGTAAATTGCATACAACAGCAAGAATTCTTAATATGAAGTCTTAACTGTACCTAATAAAACCTTGAAGAGGTGAAATACTAACTACAACACTCCAAACACTCAATCAACAAGTTACTGTATTAACAGCAGCGAAAGCTCATGGAAATACATTCTATTCTTATTAGACAAATAGCACTACCTTATCTTTATGCTCTTAACTTATGGCTATATCTGAGGGCTAACTTAAAGAAAACCTCTGCTACTGAGCTTCCCAGTGTGCTTTGAGAGGACCTTAGAACAAAAACTTGGAAGACCAGGAAAGACCAGGAACAAAAGAAAAACGCTGAAAAAAAAACCCTTTAAAGCAAATTACAGTATTTCCTCTCCCATGGTCTGACCAGTCAACGAACAGGTGGTAAGTAGCATATTCTTTCCGTATCTCAGACTAGACCAAGACCACCCTCTCTGTATTCCAATACAATAAACTAGCTAAATCACTACTAGCATTTAATCTATTTGGCTATGCATGGAAACTCAGTCAGATACAGCTGAGAAGTGCTAATAAGCAACCCCTTACCATTTTCAGCTGTAAACTGCTACCTCCCAGAGGAGACAGTGCTCAACTGTACTAATTCTGACAACACAACTTGGTCAGAAGACTTCTCTGGCCTAACACACACTGTAAGCCTATTATAAAAATTCATTTCAAGAAGAAATCAATAATAACAGGCTGTAACTATGTATTAAGTGGAATTATTAATAATATTAATTCAATAATACAAGTTGCATGGCAACTTTATTTAAGACACTGTCACTGGGCACATGACCCACAGCTCTCCCTCTAACAATTAAAAACTGTGTATTAGACTTAAACTACAACATTTTTTCTTTACAATATTGCATCCTGCTTCTCCAGTGGCCGTCTGTAGGAATCAAAAGTTTTGAGACAAAAACTGACCAGGTTGTTGTTGGCTTTTTTAAATTCATAGTTCTGTAAAGCTGCATTAAAAATGTCACCAGGAGGACTACGCAGTTGAGAGAAGAGAGAGGTTGTTACAGTACCTGGGGTGACTGCCACACAATCCTGTTCAAAGAGCTGAACAGCCAGTGACTAGCCAAATATCCACGAGCTAGCTGCCAAGTATCAGTGCTGGACTCCATGAAACCAGCCTGCTGCATATCACCTTCAGTTCCTGTGAGCTCTCCTCCAGCTTCTCCTGCGTGGCCCCAGCAGAGCCACCTGGGAGCACAGAGCATTGGCACCAACGGCATATCGCATCAGCCATACACTGAAATGGGGTAAACACCTGAGCTGTAACCCTCACACTCCTTCACTCAACTTCACTTCCAACATTGGAAAACGCTTCTCTCTCATACAGCACTGACCACTGTTCAAATACGGACCGAGCATGTCTGACTCCACCTGTTATTCACTGCAGTTTCAAAACTCTTCAGAGCTCTCCCAGGCAAGTCCAACCTTGGCAGCTCATACTTCTGCTCCTGTGGAATGATGCCTGATATTGCACTTTTCCTCTACTACAACCTGTAATTTGATGACCTCTTAAACATAAGCTGCCGCTTTCACCACCAAGGAAATTGCAAACATTTCCCCCGCCCCAGGACCATCCCCAGAGCCTGCAAAACTACTACAGTCCTAACGTACACTGTGAAATCACATTCAAACAACTCTGCTCAAGGAAGGCAGCCAAGACTTTCTAGATCAGATATTCCCATCATTTTAGAAGAGTTCTCCTAACAATAAAGGTGTCTCAACTCCAAAAAACAGGTGTTTAACCATGTTCTCACAGATGACGTGAGAATGCACAGAAATCCACTGAAGTCCAGAAAAGGCACTGCTCGTTTACCCTCGGGCAGATGTTGATCTTACTCCAAAAAGAGTCAACCTATTACCTGTCAGCAGATAATTCAGCAGTCCCCTGCAAACAAAACGTTTCCAGTCAATTTTTCTAAACCAGAACACCAGTGAGGAAGAGGATCCCTATGATAGAGAAGACATGATGCCCTTCACCCGTAAATTGTAAGCAGTGCCAGTAAACTTGCCTTCATTTCCACAATGAGGAAAGAAAAGTCCCTAGAAGTTCTTCAACCATGCACCTTCCTGAGCCACCTTTCAGAACAAAATCAGACAGGCTCAAGTGAGATGCAACTAGCAGGAGATACTAAGACTAGCGAGATGAAGAGAAAAAGCCCAACCATTCCATCGACAAGCAACTTGAACAACCATCCTCAGGAACGCATTATGAATATTAATGATATGAAGGTGAGATCTCCTTCTCAAATAGAGAAGGCAGATTACTGCACTGCCAGCATCTAAAGCGACCCTGTGGTGCACCTCAGCTGAAGGCAATGGAGTCCCTCCCTCTAACTGCTCACTGTTAGCAAGTTGAACCAGTCTGCAGAAGCACCCAGTAAGCGTCAGGAACAGCTGAAGACACACAGCGGTGTATGCAACCAGAAACAGAACAGTGAAGAAAAGTGGAACCTCCCCTTCTGGCTGTTACATTGATTCATCTGCCTCTGTGAACCACTGGCTAGTGGACATGTCAAGTCCACCTAACTTCATGTAGTACTAAGTTATTTGCTGATGAAACATCACCTCTCTTTAGCAGTCACTTTGAGATTTCATGAATAACAAATGAAGTGCTGAAAAATTGGAAAATAGAAAAAACTGTAATCATTAAAAAAGCCAAAACCCAGAACTACACCCTGAATTTCAACTCTACAAAAGTATTTTGACAAATAAACAAAATTACTAGATTAGAGGTATCCAACATGTACTTGCCAGGCATAAGTTACATCAAATAAATCCAGTTTCATTTTCTTATACAAAAAGACATCGGTACTTTGAGAACAGTAGTAGCCCTTGTCACATATCCTGCTTTTCATACCTTCTAGCAATGCTTTTCTCTTCCTAGCAAGGCTTCTCATGCTCTGTCATGACCTGTAGTTACCAATACAGTTCACTTTCAAAGAAAGGGGGTTTACACAGAGGCTGCAGGTTAATGACACTGAAGTAACGGAAGCAATACTTGCATTCCACCTCCCGTTTCAATGCAGACAGGAAGGCCACAGAGCCTCAGCAGCCTGCAGAGGTCTGCAAGTCTCAGGAAATGCAAGGCTATCACTGCCTTTAACTGCTGCATGCAACCATAAGGAGTTCATCAACCCCAAGCTGGCTCGCCACAGCTCTGGGACACTCATGGAAGAGTCCTCCTTCCCTGAAGTTCATCCATCACTGCACTCAAACATACTTTCAGCGACATCCTTAACCATCAGTTTTCTTCTTTTCCAAAGCACCGCGTGAACTGTACTGGTTCCAGAAAAAGCCATTTTTTATCCTGGAGTTGGCCTCTAGTATGGCAGCTTGCTGGCTTCAAAAGCCATCACAAGACACAGGTGGTTTATGTGCTGTGTGATGTAGCTATCCATCACCACCCACTACTTCTGCCCCTGCCATAGCAATAGATGCAACTGTTCATTCAGGCCTGCAAGAATTAGTGAAGAACTAGACTCAGCCACAGAAAGCACTGTATTTCAGATGACCTGCTACTAGTTAGTATTTTAAGAACAACCAATCTGCTAGTTCATGTAGTTAAAAACAGATCCTGTATATCCCTTCCTCCTGGTAATTCCTGGGAAATTTCTTGTGATTGACTGATGAATCTAGTATTCCTACTTAAACTTAGGCATTTCTCCATGTCGCATGTTTCTACAGCGCACTGCTGGACAGGGCCATGGTGATCCTACCCATAAAATTTACCTCATATGAATGCTCAGAACTTGTTGGCTTGCTAATAGCTGTTGCAAAACCAACATCTTAGTTTACATCCTCTGCCATTTTAACCGCTCCCAATGGTGGTACCTGTCAGAGGGCTTTGTTGTTTTTTTTTTTTTTAACTTGAGCTCCCCTGGAAACCGACTTTAGATTAACTTACGGAAGTGCAATTTGTTTTTAAATTGTTACATTAAATTGGGTTTAACTTAACTAAATTAACTAATTTCATTTAGCTAACTAAATTAAGGCTGTGACTCCACAGTCATTTTAAGCTGACACAGGCGTGAGTTACCACTGAAACAAGCGGTTCCACTAACTTCCCTCGCCAGCAAGCCACTTTCCTACCACCTTGCTTGTGCCAACACCACCAATCATGCAATAAGCCAAGACAGAAAACTGATAAATATGGAGGTTCACTTAACCAAAACAGGAAAGATAAGCTTTCTGCCAGATCACTTCCCAAAGTTAGCTCACCCGTGAACACAACTGCCACCAGAAAGGCACCAGCAGTAAGAAAGCAGTGGGCAGTGCTGATCCTGATGGGAGCAGATACACCTGTACTGACCAAGAGCAAATGAAGAACCACATCATGGTAATTATATCCAAAGTAGTAACAAAGCACCAAAACACCATGTCGCTGGCAAGTCTGCAGCACCCAACTGGAACAGAGCTCCCAGCACTCCCCACCTGCATCGAAATGCCTCAGCAGGGGAGGGATCATGCGAGTACCCAGTTTACATACCCAGGCTGCAAGCCCACAGCCTGAGCAGATCCTGCCACAGCATCCTCTAAAAATGTGGAATGAATAAAAAATGGCCAACTCTCAATTACGTGAAATGCACACACTTCACTTGGTTTGTGGTTTTGTTTTTTGGGGTTTTTTTGGTCTTTGGGGATTTTGGTGGGGGTTTTTTTGGTTGTTTTCTTAAATTTAAAGAGTGACTGGAGTTCATCCCACACAAGTTAATGAAGATTATTTGACCTATATTTGAACAATCTGACTGCGTTACTTATGATAAAGCATTAGTATGGTATCATTACCCTTTATATACACACATAGGTAAATTACATATATACTAAGAATATATATTTTGCCCCATTCTTATTGTTTCTATTAGGGACACTAGTTTTCTTACATCCACTTAGCTAAAATTCTAGCATAGGTACAAGTGTACTAACTTATTCTCTTTGCTGCATATTAATAACTTAAAATGCATCTCCATGTTACTGAGACTACAAACTTTCTTGAAAAATTAAGCAGCACACTGGAATAATTAGAACAGCTCAAGGCTTTTGTTTTATATTCAGAGTCACCTGAGATGGTGCTACCTAGGTCGACTAAGACCTGGAATCATGCTTATTCATTAATTCCATGCCTCAAAGAAACCACCCACTTCTCTCCGCTTTGAACCACTAGTCGAAATAAAAGAATTATACTGGTAAAGTTAAAAACATTGAAATCTTTAGCTACCAGATGAACAGCAAAACATAATTTGCTAGAAATAACCACCAGTAAGTATGGATTACAGTACATGACCTCTTGACATCTATCAGTTTACATAACTTCCGGGCCAAAGTAAGTATTGTTGCTCTTCCTGCTTTTAGCATTAAAACAGACTTCTAAGCAGTTTATGTAGGATACAGCTGCCTCGTATCACACCTACTCCAACCAGAGTATGTGGGAAAAATTATCTTGGAGCAGTATCTGATGTTTATCTTCAGCTCAAATACCTTCTGTAATTCTGTCCAGAAAGATTGAGGAGTCTCAACAAGACAAAGAACATTGTGATATAAAATATTTAACACTTTTAGACATGTTTATTAACAATATTTACAGTGTTTCTGGCAACATCCAACAAAGAAAAGACTAAAATACATTCCTCATTCAACAGCTTCATTTCAGTTAATTCAACCTGCCTTGTTTGCAGGTTTGTTTCTCCTACTAAGAGGAGAAATACTTAATCAATTTCCTTTACCTCATTACCAGTATCTCTACTGTATCACAAAGGATCTTGAGCGTGTTATTTCCAAAAATCTATTTTCTAAGTATACGGAAAAAATGAGGAGATTCACCATGTTCATGAGAAAAGATGCAAGCATCTTCAATATACAGCTGGTTTCGGGCCTAAGAATCTTTGCCTAACTTCAGTTTCAGTTATGTCTATAAGCAGAAGACACACAAACAGAAAATGCTTACTCTGTTCAAATCTACATGCAGATCAACAGCCTCTTGTTGAGGCAGCTGAAAAAACTGCATGAGGAACAGATTTTCAACACGCTCTGCCTGGCAAGATGAAGTTCAGTAAGATCAATACTGTCTGCACAAACCCCAAAACTAACAACTGAGGACCACATTCCTGTTGAAGGTGCTTTAGCACACCCCTGCCAATAGTCTTTCCAATACGACTACGAACCAAAAACATGAACAAGTGATGAGACACGTTTTCTCTGCAGAGACCCAAGGCTGAATTTGCGCTTTACCATAAGGACTGACAAGCCACTGTGATGACTGAAACTAAGATTTTGCTACGAAGACAACTCCTGGGAGAAGTCCAAGTCACAAAATAACCCCCTAGAACAACATGCTGCAAAGGACAAGCATGATCTGTGTGCCAAGGAACAACCAAACTATAAATGTGTGTCACTTGTCAACAGAACATCAACTAAAAAATGTGTTAAAATTAATCCAGAGACCACTACAACTACAATTTTTGATTAATTAGATCTTTTAAGACATAGGAAACTAAACTCGTGCAAAAGAATACTTCCTTTTATCTATAAAATAAGCTCAGAGTTCCCTACAGAAAGGGAACTCTAGAGTTTTAGCAAAACACAGAGGAAAAGTAACTGTTACCCACAGCCCAGAATACATCCACAATACAGTGAATAGCCTGAACTCCATTGTTACCACAGCTGAAACTTTTCATGGTTTTGGCTGGGAGAGAGTTAATTGTCTTCCTAGGAGCTGCTACAGCACTGTGTTTTGGGTTTAGTATGAGAAGAATGTTGATAACAGCCTGATGTTTTCAGTTGTTGCTCAGTTGTGTTTAGACTAATTCAAGGACTTTTCAGCTTCTCCTGCCCAGCCAGCAAGAAGGCTG
>JAVKLA010000001.1:51272456-51292274 GCA_034782735.1 Sagittarius serpentarius | reverse complement strand
AGGAGCACAGCTCAGGCATCTGTCAGCAAGTGGTGAGCAACTGTGTTGTGTATCACTTGTTTTGTGTATTCCAATCTTTTTATTATTATTGTCACTTTATTGTTATTAGCATCCTTGTTAGTTTCTTCCTTTCTGTTCTATTAAACTGTTCTTATCTCAACCCATGAGCTTTACTCCATTTTCCAATTCTCTCCCCCATCCCACTGGGTGGGGGGGGGAGGTGAGTGAGCGGCTGCGTGGTGCTGAGTTGCTGGCTGGGGTTAAATCACGACAAAACTGAACCTTCAAGAACTCTATTACAATCAGTTGAATGAAGGCTGATTTCATTACCAAAACTCTTCTATTTTATTGATCTCCATTTATATAGCACTTTCAAGTTAACAAGCATTCTAGATTCATTCAGCAAGCAAGACAACCCCTCTTCCACTCCCTGCATTAGTATAAGCAACTAGGAGGCAGCTAGGCTAGTTCAGTTATTCCTTCCCAGAATTAGGAAAAGAAAAAAAAAAAGAAAAGAAGAATGGCTTGATCAACAATAACGGATGACCAACAGACAGGGTAAGGTTTGCGAGCTACTGTACACAGACATATAGTATCAGCACTGAGCCCATAAACAAATACAGCAGGAAAAACCTCAACCTTAAATTCTTCCAGAACTTCGGAAGAGATACTGGAATTTACATATATAAATCCCCCTTGTATTTCCGAGTCCTCCCTCTTTCTGAATATTGTAGCAACTTTATCCTTAAGATTGTCTGAAGATTACTCAGTTTCAATAAAGGGGGGGGGCAGGGCAAGGGGAGACGACACATGAACAAACCCAACATTTGTTAACTTACGTTGAATGTGAATGAACTGCTTTGGTTGCTTAAACTCTCCTTTATACAAACGATTGTAATAGTTGACATTGCTCTCCGCTTCAGGGACTGGGATAACCATGCTCTCTTTCTTTTCTCTGAAAACCTGTTGTGCTGAGATAGCCCGCTGCAAATGATGTTCCTGCAAGAGGAAAATTAAAAGAGTTTGTTTATTTAGGTATCACTATATAGAAGTGCATACAGACCTAGTCATCCTTTTCTCCTACTGTTTTCCTGGTGTTCTACAGGAGACCCAGACAAAAGAGTTGAGGCTTTACTGTATTTTAGAGGACAGCAGGATGCTTGCTTCCAGGTTGGTGACAGGAGAAGATGTCTTCTCCATCATTTAGCATACCGTAGGGTTCCTAACTGATAGGGATCTTACGAGCTCCAGTGAACGTAAGGCAGGACTACAAACAGATGAAGAGAGCCCTTTGTACAGACAACAGCACACACCTTCTCCCAGAGTGAGGAAAACTCAAACATTCAAACAACAGAAAATAACCTTAGTAGAAAATTAGGGTGGGTAAACCCAAACTTATCAAAACCTGTCATTGAGAAAATTTACGCAAGATAGTTAACAGATGCACAGTAGATCCTTTAAAGTGTTATAAGCAACAGATTCAAATCAAAAGAATAGCTAATTTCATCATTCCTGTCTACCCAGCAATTCTGACTGGCTGGCTTTCTTTAGAAGTTCAGCTAGTTAAGAGCAACAGGAAGAGTAGTCCTCACCGAATAACGCTTGAAAAGCATGGACTCCCTAAACAGGCATCACTTCATCTTATTCTTACAGTACAAGAGTCAATTCCTACAGAATCATTTCAAGTAAAACACAGATCACAATTGTGTTAAAAAAAAAATCTTTGTAAATTAATACACTATGTTTAGTTTACTCAGTGCAACTCATCTACTGCTGCAAGTTAGTGCTAACCTGTGGCTCTTCTCTCAAAGATTTTTCATGAATATGTGTGCTAAACTTTGGCAAAGAAAACCAGTACAAAAGCAGTATTCTGATTCGTGCTACTGGCTATGTATCATTTCAGTGCAGTTTGCAGAACACCTGATACAAATTGATCAGCAAAAAGAGGAGCCTGTCTGGCAGACTGTCAGACAACGGGATGATTTTGAATGCTACCCCTCTTACTGTCTCCCTCCTTCAGCCAGAGGCTGGCAGCTGCACAGCATATGTGTATGCCTCAGACCCTCCAGTGAGTGCAGTCCACTCATTTAAACCATCACAAAAATGTCTCACGCTAAGACTCCAAATGGCTAAGCTGGCACATGCTGCCTTCTGTGTGTCCAGCGAAGAGGACGAGTGGTAGTCTTTGCCGGGACGAGATCTGAAATCACTACAGCCATTTACTTGGGAAAGTTAAGTCAAGAGTTCTCCACTCGTGTAAGTCAGACACATACCGAGCAAACTGCAGTCTCCTAGCAGATTAACTACTAGTCTCTAGCATAACCATGAACCTGAAAGTTTCACTCTCCTTTCACTGTTCTCCCCCACTGCAGCTTCCAAAAGCCTCCAGCTTCCAAAATTTGAGGGGAGGGAGGATGACACAGCAGATTATTAACTTGAAAGTGAAGCTCTGCTCTGTCACAGATCTACACAACCTTACTTTGCCTATTCCAGGGGCTCTAGGTTATCCTCTAGCCATTCCCACACACCTGACTGCTATAAAGAGTATTTGCTCTGAAGGGGGGGGGGGGAAGACTTTGCTACCCTGTCTCCTTTGGTTTTCTGGAGCACCCCTCCCCACAGTTAACACCAGTGACTATCCTGCCTCACAAGAGGCCAGGCATCAACACCACAAACAGGAGAACCAGCCAGCATTTCAGTAACTCGATTGCAATGCAGTCAGGCAGACACGGCACTCTTGCACACAGAGATTCTCTGCTACACACTTGGTAAATTCTCTCAAGAACAGGCTTTCTTCCTTTTTAATTCTACAGAACATTACTTAAAAAATGGTAGTGAATGAAAGCAAATCTTTAAAAATATGTAAATGATATTTAATAGATTATTCCCTCTTAAATATTAAGATCTTACAGAAGCACAAATAACGCAATTTCTGCAAAATTAGAATATAACAAATCAGTGACTGGAACAGCAGCTTTGGGAATCTCCTGTAGCAGATGAAGCAACATTAAATCAAACTATCAGGCTCCCAAGTGAATGCTATTAGAATTAAGACAAGCATGCAATCAAATATCTGGTGTGATCTGCTTGAGTTACTACACACTGAGTAAATCTGTCACTCCACCATCAAAATGTGTCTTGGAGAGCTCCACAGCACTGAGTAGGTAATTCGACTAAAATAAAATCTGTTTCATTACTGTGTTGCTTTCAACTGATGTCCCTAGAGTTGTCTCCTAACAGTTAACAACACAGTACATAGGAGTACCACAAAAATGCTGTTATGAAGGACTCGTGGAGGTTATCTGTTCAACTCCCACTTGAAGACTATTATCTCCAACACTAGAGAGGTCAGACATCACTTTTTCAAGTCCTGAAAACCTCCAGCTTCCACAGCCCCTTTAAGTAACCTGTTTCAGTGATGTACTAACCCTCTTTTACCAGAAGTAACAAGAGCAGTTCCCTCACCCTCTCCTCAGAGTAGCTACAGTCTAAGCTTTTAGCCACTCTGGCAGCCCACTGACAGGTTATCTTAAGAGTTTCTCCACATTTTTGAGAAATTTGAGGAAAGCAGAAAAATTTGAGGAAAGCAGAGTAACAGGAAAGAGCATTCCAAGAGCAGCCTCACCACTGACAGGTGGAGAAGCATCGTAACTTCCCCATCTGGTAGCCACATTCCTCCCAACATAGCGCAGCCTACACCATGCCTTAGACACACAGTATGTGCACACTGCTGGCCCACCGCCCGGTGCTTTCTTCCCATCAGCGCTGCTCATCAGCCAGGCAGTTCCCTGACCGTATCGATGCAGAGCATTATTATTCTGCCCCAGGTACAGAAGTTGTGCACTTCTAACTCAACTTCACATTTCAGCTGGGCCAGTCCTCAAGCTTCTCAGCATCCACAAAGACGGACGCTCCACTATTGGCAAGCCGACCACTCCTCCCAATGTAGGATCACTGACAAATGTGCTGAGGATGCATTCCTTAACACAGCCAACCAACTGAAGCTGACCAATTTATAACTCCCCACCATGCCCCCAAAATAAAACAAACCCAGACCCTCTTCTAAAATGGGATTAAATAACTTGTAGAGAAACCACTCTCGTCCACAGTGGCCTAAGTAATGAATGGATAAATAAGGTTTAACTTTCAGAAGAAGTAGTGAAGGACAAGCAGCAACGAAAATTCAAAACATCTTTTGGCTCCATAGCCCATCAAACAGTGCAGATGAATAATTCAGATTCTCAGTTTTTGTAACACTGCTAGTAACTATACAAAGAGTTCCCAAGGAAAATCTGACAATAGATGTTAGTACTCACTTTAGTATAAAAAGCCTTCAAGCATAACACAGCTTTCAAACAGAAACAAACAGTAGTGCTTCGAAAGAGATAGATAAGCTAATTTTTAAAACTGGGGGGACAGGACAGGGGACGTTCTTTCTGTTGAACATGAAGTTACGGAAAATATCAATTTTAACTCCTGAAACAGTTCTGTTTAAACAAACTCTTTAGAATTTTATATGAAAGTTGGTCTAATTAAATGGCTTTATTAAACCTGAAAAAGCATTTTTAAGGATAGTTTTAGTAATTGGTATACCAAATACACTTTTTTGTCTATTTTTCACCTTTTCTTATGGTTTTGAAAGACATACACCATATTTTAACTTGTACTTTGTTCTGAAGTAGGAGAGATAAAAAGATCTCATACAAAAATCACTGAACATTAGAGGAAACAGTGGTGATAGCAAACAGAACACGCTGACATGGGAATAAAAAGCAGAACCTGTCAAAGAGTTATTACCCACTAATTCCTTAAAAAGCATATCCACACCTTTTTCACTAGTATGACTAAAAAATTTCAAACAATACAGCTTAGATTGGACTATTTCTTCATCTAACAGCGTAACAGAATTAGAAATATCTAAATGTTCAGTATAGGTAATACTGCCGCTTTAGCATATTTACACATTAAAATGAAATTATTCTCCAAGTGAAAGATTCATCTCTCTAGATACACCTCAGCCATGCAGGTACCTTCACTGTACCATAACCATACTGACAAACGTAAATTGAGTTTACAGCAAATTGCTCAAGTCACTGGCTTTATATAATCCAGTATGTTTTCCTTGGCGTAGACAGCCTGTCCTGCCAGCATGAATGCACTCATTCCGCACGGAGTGGCACAGAAGAGTACACGGCACCTAGCAGTCTCATTTGAAGCTCCAATACAAATGACCTGACAGCCATTCACAACAAAGTTGACAGAGTATCAGCTTTAGTCCAGAACAACACTTGCAATCACGCCTCTGAACCCATACTGAGACAGTGCAGTCCTTGCTTTAATTTTTCCTCAGAGGGGAAAAACCAAAAAAATCCTACAACACTGGTACCTAAAAATACTTAGCTTTGGTTATACACATTTAGAACCAGACTCAAAGTCCAAATTAGAGCAAGGTAGCTTCACTGCTATGTCCTTTCATCCCTGAAATACCACAGGTTTCATGCTCTTTCTAAACTTTCTACCTGGGAGTTTCTTCTTAATGAAAAAAAAAAAAAATTATTTCAACAAAAGTAATAGGTCAACAGGTAATACTGTACTAAAGCTTATTTTTGTTAGGCTTTAAGGGAAACAGTGATTGATACTGAAGATTATTTTTACCCATCAGAACTGTATTTACCAATATACTCCCTTTTATTCTGCTGCTGCAAAACAGAGCACTTGGATCCTACAGACCAGTTTGGTTTTTTTCTTTATCCTTTAAGTTCCTGTTGCCATCCCCCATAGTACTCTCTCTGAAACAGAGTTTATCATACTTTAAATAAATGTGCTAGTTTTTTGGATGAGCATGGTTGAAGACGCCTCTGGTTGAATACCATCTTCACACTGAAAAGCTGATCTGTCTTAATTATGAAACTGCAACAAGCAATTCTGTATTGGATACGGACACCCTAGGACGAACCTTCAGGACTACATGTATCTGTTCCCTTCTTCATTCCTTAAAACTATACCATACAAGCAATGCTACAACTCTTTAAAAGGTTATTTCACCACTTGTAGTCACTTACTAATATTTACATTTACCCTGTGAGGTAGAAAGTAATGAAACATACTACAGTTTACTGTGACACTGTTTCAGAAAAGAATTTCCCCTTTGCCAGTCCTTTCACAACAGAGCTTCAGGTGACACAATTTACATTAGATATTTGCAACACTATAGACTTCAATGAAAGAATCATCTTGACAGGATAGCGAGACTTAAGGGAAACAAAACATAACATACCACAGCTTAGCTGTTAAAATCCACTCTCGTAACAAGATAGGTGGCTTTAACCCCATAGCACTCCACTGTAAGTACGATGGAAGAGAAAAGTGAATTTAACAGCTTTATCTACTCAAAATAAGCTATTTCTAGGCCAACCTGGAGTGAGCCTTCCAATCTACCTGCAATCCAGAGCAGAATTAAAGCAAACAAGGAAAACTTAAAGCCTAGAGATCCTATTTCCTTGACATTATATTCAAATTAGGAAATACAAATTAACTGACATTTTTATATTTAATATGGAGATTCAGTAACAAAAAGTACAGAACTTTAATCTGAAACGCGCAGACTCATCTTGCAAAGTCTCAACGACAGCTAGTACCACCTGTTGACAACACTTACAGAAAAAAGTGCCATGAAGCTCAAAAGCTACTTTGATCAAAAGCCTCTCACCCTTCTAAAGCCACAGGCCTACCTACTCCTTCTGTGCGCGCGCGCACACACACACACGTCTTTTATAAGAGACATCCAAGACAAAAGTGTAAACTCAAGCACCATCTTTAGTTTTCTTCTGCAATTAACCCTTTAAATCCTTAACTGCCAGAAAAAACATGGCCAATGAGTATTTATCCTCCTCAGTGCAGAAAGCGCTTGATATTTTCTATCAAGAAGGATTCATTTGTCTCCACAACACCAACAGGATTAACCTCTTCTTGAGCCATTAGTAGCTTACTGGCAAAGCTGCCTTTTTTTTTTTTTTTTTTCCAAAAGAGATCCCTGAACATATCAACTTGGTAGAAACAAAATTATGACCAGTTACCTGAAGTATGATTGACTTCTTGCCTTAACATTATCATAACTGAAAGCAGACCTAAGCAGCTGAAAGGCTTAAGAGAGAAAACACACATGAAAACAAAAACACACACAGAAGAAGGGCACACACCTACAGACCTGTTTTCCTTTCTTTCCCCTCCCTCTACCTTCGGATAGAAAACTGTTAACTGCAATAAGAAGTCACGTAAGAGCAGGAAACCTGTCTGTGCACTACAGCAATTTTCACCCTTGAGACAGCAATGAGTATCTTAGGAGAAACTCATTGCTTCATTTCCAATTTATTTTGAAAAGCCAGTATTTTAGTGAATTAAAGTTGTAAAACAGAAATTCACATACTGAGTTCAGACCAATGCACCCAAAGCAAAGCTGCTTTACAGGACTGAAACTCCTCTCAGTTTCCCTAAGGGGTTTCTGACACTCAGTACAAGGAAGCTCAGGAAAACCCACAAGAAGCAGAAGGTGTGGTGTAAGGCCCTCCTTACAACTACTTCTCAGTTTCACTTTTGGCCATATCATGTTTTTCCAATGGTACCCCCACCCTTTTTTTTTTTTTTTTTTTTTTAAATAAAAAAAACAACCACTCACCACACACTCGCCTTCCGTACTGCCAAGTTATGTCTACAGGCCAAAAAAACCCACGTTCTAATGGTAGGAGGCTGTTACAGACGACTCAATGAAGGAGTCAGCAGCCAAGTGAATCAAATTGTACTCCCCCATCCTAAAAATTCACAGAAGTCCCTAGAATGGGTAAGATTTTATTTTTTAGCTACTCTAAATTCATTCTATTCTTTCAGAATTGAGTGAACTAATATGTCAACAGAAAAAAATAACACTTTTCTGTCACTTTCTTACCTTTTCCAGTTCTTAGACAACTAATTTTACAAAGCCCTGCTAAGTGCTAGCTAAAGACCAAAGACAAGCCATTCTGTGAATACTTTACATACAAATCGCCTGAATGTTATCTCAAGAATGCTGAAACAATACAACAGAAGGGCCATCAGCAACACCTAACTGAGCCCAACATCCTTGGATGACCCTTCATGTCTAGATAGATAGGTCTACATAGAAGCTGGGTATCTAAGTGAAAAAAAATCCAGTTTGGACCAAAAAAACGCCAAAAAAATCCTTCATTTCCTCTCTGGCAGTCTGACTAAAGCCAATTTAAGCACTGTAAAGCAACTACAGGCAAGGTAGGAAAAAAAGAGTGGAAATTAGCCCATGAGACACTGACGGAGGTATAGGGGGAAGTGAGATAACCAGAGAATATTGCAATCATTTTTGTGTTTCTTTAGTTAACCTTGCAGCACAAGAAAAAACAAAACAGAAACCCCCCCACAAAACTACAAAAATCTCTAAGTTTAACGCAGAATAAGCAAGCAATAAAATCTCAATCATCCTATGTAATAATGGACATGAAACAACTGTGAGACATCCCAAATATTACCCTACTGAGTGGGCCAGTAGTAATGCATGAGAACATGAGCAATCTCTCATGCCTATAAATAATGATTGTTTGCTATTTATGAGCATATCATTGACACAAAACTGTCACTGTCTATGAAATGTCAAAAAAAAACAAACTAGAGCACCGTATTTTAAAGCTACATTTAATTACACAAGTTTCTAGTCTGCCAAAATGTGAATATAAATTATTAAAAATAGAATTATTGTTGTAACAATTAAACTGAATTATTAAAAATTCCTTTTGGAGAGGCTGAATACAGTGCTTTGAGAAACGTGTGTTTCCTGAAAAGCGGGACCTTTTTTCCCCAAGATGCCTTTGCATGACCTTAAGAGAAAATTGCTACAAATACTGTAACATGTAGTCCAAAGACATAGAAAGTAGTCTCCATCTAGCTTGTTCTGATACATTTGTATCATTTACCACTTAACAAACCCAACCTTAAACAGAAAACATTGTTAGCAAATTGCATCTGAGGAATTCCTCTTTCTTTTCTTTACAGTCTGCTCCAATTAGCATAACTTGATTGTCCCAAAGTCAGACAAGCTGGGATGGAAAGGTATACACCTACATATATACGCTCTCTTATTTTTCATGTAGTTAACCCCACAATGTATTTCAAAAGGCTGAGATTCCACAACTGGTTTTCCCCTTTACTAAATACAGTATTATACACAGCATCTGAACTCAGTTTGATTCCTGGCTCCACACATCAAAACCTTCATGCGACCACAAGTCACAGAACTGCGCTCCTTGCAGAAGAGGGGACGAAGAGTCGCCAGGAGGGAAGACTGGAAATTCTCCAACAGAACCTGGTAGCAGCTCCTCATGAGACCTGTCTCCCTGCTGGGAGGCCACAAGGACCTGGGAAAGGCAGCGCAGTAGCGGCCGCTGCCTCACTTCATCCCACGATTAGATTTTATTAGCCAACAACTTCATAACAACACACACTGCTTCTGGTCCCAGCACAGAAACCTCACTTAAAGCTGCTCAAGAGCCTCATGTGGCCAAGACGTCGAAGGCTTCTTGCTCTATGGTATTTGTTAGCAAAGAAACTGTGCTACCTTAACATTAAGGATGTGGTCTTTCAAAACATCAGTTCTCACTCATGCCACCAAAGTTAAGTGGGGTCTCATCTTGTCCATGCCTATCAGAAGCTTAAAGGCTGGTCAAAGACCAAGAGGTGTGAACATGCACGACTGCTAAAATGAAAGATGTGCATTAAAAATAAATTTCTGTGGCCAAAGCAGAACTTACTGCCTTAGCATGGAAGTTCAGTTACCAAGAGTTTGGGCACCAATGCCATTTCCCAGAAAGTTTCAGGTATAATTTTTACATTCAAGAACAAGTTGCTTACAGTACCTCTCCCACTCTGCCTGCACTATGCATTTCACTTTCTGACTTGTAACATTTTCTTTCCAGGAGTAGGATCCAAAGTTCTTATTATGGATTCTTATTTAACTGAAGTACACACACCAATACCAGCGAATTTGTATTCTACAGAGTTTCTAAAACAATGTCCTCAACCAAAGCGATGAGACCTGGAGTGCTGAAGACCTGATGAACCAAACAGAAATCCATCATATTATAATAAAAAAAAGAGATACCAGAGATTGGTTCTAAAGTTAGGACAACTTAGAAAAAGGTTAAAAAAAAATTAACACACAAAACACAAGTACACATACAGTAATTGGTAGGAATTAAAGTTATTAAAATTTAACTACAGAATTCCATTTTAAACACCTTTAACTCAAGAAACATATATATTACTATTTTTTAACTTTCTGTAATAACAGTGTCTCTCTTACTTATCTAGTCATTGGATACCACTGCAAGACATCCAGGATTTTGTTTGTATTTAAGTTTAGCACAGGGGAATCAAGACATTACCAGGATGTTTAGGAAATAGTTTTTGTTATGCAACTCAAACTGGTCAAACAGATAAAAAGTACGAG
This sequence comes from Sagittarius serpentarius, assembly GCA_034782735.1. NCBI lineage: Eukaryota > Metazoa > Chordata > Aves > Accipitriformes > Sagittariidae > Sagittarius > Sagittarius serpentarius. Next base: position 51,281,767 of record JAVKLA010000001.1, on the reverse strand, counting down.
TTACAGCCATAAAAATGGCAGAAAGCTAAAAAACCAAATTATAAATTAAATTGTAAACAAAAAAAAACTAGGGAAAAGGGGGGAGGAAACATCTATAAATATGCTGGCTAAGAACTGATGCCTACATGAACTACTTTGTGTGTCACAGGGGACATGAGATAATAGTTTACTGATGTGGAAAACTGACAGAAAAGTGACATCTAATGAACTGAAGAACAGTCTCACAAGGCAAGCTGGGTAAGCTCTAACTTCCTGCAACTGAAGATGACAAACATGAGAAATACATTACAGAGAAAAATTCTACTGAAGTAGACATATTGGTGAGGTGTGACATACATGACATATGTGACAGACGTATGTAGTGAGCACACCAAACTTCAGAGACCAGAGAAATAAATACTAGGCAAAAGCACCCCAGTTCTGTCCTCACACATTTACCAGTGGGGAATGGCATTCTTCTTTGCCAAGTAATTTATTTGAGAGGATACAACTCTGGTATCGACTCACCTCCTCTTTCCACTCCAAAGTGTGCATTTAAAATAATGACAGACCAAAAGCATATTTGTACCTAATAAAGTCCGAAATTCTTACTCCAGGCATTTCCTTGTTGGCTTATTTCTGAAGACGTAAGGGTTTTTTAAAAAAAAAAAAAAAAAAAAAGAGAATCAGGTGTGGTAATCTCTCCTTTTACCTTAAAGGATTAGGCATTTTATTGCTGTAAATGTATTAATCATAATCAGAGTTGCACAAAAGTAAATTAGGAAAAATAAGAACTCAGATTTTTTTTTTCCTCCAAACTTCTGCTCCCTTATATTTAGAGCACTTCTGTTATAAACAGGGACAGTATTTTAAGATAACACCTCCAATTACACTGTAGGGTGATCATTAAATATTAACAAGTAGGAATTTGCAAAATGGATTAAAATCAAAACTTCAAAATAGTACATTCCAAAATACTTCATTTCTTTGACTCAGAACTAGTCAACATTAAATGCAAAATTATGACAGTCTGTACTGACATTACTTTTAGTTTCATAAAATCATTCTCTCCACTTCTTACTCCTTTTCATACGCAGTAATTCAGGTCTGGTTCAGTTCTTCTCTACTTGTTACAGAAATTTCAGGTCTATAATTAATCTTTACCACTAGTGACTTTTGAGACACCTAAGGTTTAACCGTAATTTTGTATATGTAAATATTAAATGTGTTATCTTTTAAAAAGTTAGAACAATAAATATGCTAAGGCATATAACTTCAAGTAAGTATAAACAGGGCATAGTTTATCAGCTTTGTTGGCAAAATAAATTATAAATAACCTTTTGAGTGTCTAGCACGAATCAAAATGATCTTTCTTATTAAAAGAAATTAAAACCAAGATTAATATAAGCAGATTTAACGTCTGTTGATCTAAATTATTCAAACAGGACATCTCAACTGATCTCAATCAACACAGAAATTGTACAAAGCTGACTACTGCTCAATTTTGCGAAGCAGGAGCAATATGAAATCTGGCACAATGTAATTCAAAGCACAGCTGAAGCTGCTTGAGGTGTTTCTTTCCAAGGTTTTCTTAAATTGAAAGAATAGGAAAAACTGCTACCTACATTTGAGATGTTCCAGAGCTGAGCGAGAGAGCACAGATTTCAAAACGTTCTCCTAAACTTTCGTCATGGAATTACACCTCATCCTGAGGAACCCTACCTATAAGGGAAAGTTCCTGCATAATGATTGAGGTGTGACTCGCACCATCCATGCAGATACCATTGTCCTTTACTATGGACTCAGGCACCCAAACCAGTTAGGGCAGATTTCACTGATAGGGCAGATTTCACTGGTGTTAACTGACCCCATGCACAGAACTCTAGCCTGCAGCAAAAAAGCAACTTCATCTAAATTAAGAGTGTGGTTTTAAGATATGGCTGAACCCATCTAACCTCAGGATGACACCAAAGGCATAGCAGTCTCATGCTTTTCCATTCCCAAGCCTTCAATCCCCACATGCTCCTACCACTTCTCATGAAAGTACAGGATGCTCAACTTGTCCATGCTGGGCTTTCACCTCCCATTACTGAGGCAGATGGGCCTCAGTACTCCCAAAAGCAGACCACCCCTACCAGCTGCAGACCACAGTTACTGTCACTCAGCTGTATCTTAAAAGCACACTCCAAGACAAATTACTCGACATTTGTCACAGGCTAAGCCTATACTCACAGGCAGTTGTTACAGGTTAGCTGATAGGTGTTAATGTGATAAGCCCCAATAAACTGACTGTGAGTTTGAGACTTAAGAGCAAATCTTTGTATTGTTTAACTTCAGACACACAAATACAGCCAGAACAAATTAAAACAAAAGCTACTCAGTTTAGCAGCTCACCAGTTAACTATGCTCAGCTACTCTAACGTTTAGATGGGGTCCACATTCATCAACAGCTTATTTTCATTCCCACTGCAGTATCAAGCTAACCCAATCCAACCTAATTAGCATTAAGTCTGATATACCATTACTGAATGGGACACCAAAAAGTACCAGTGGTGGACTGAAAGGAAGTTTCTGTTACCCACAAAAATATTTTGCAGGTGAAAGCACAGGAAGGGTAGATGATCACAGCTGAAAATTGAAATAATGCCTGGGAAATGGAGTTGAAATGTGCACTTGGGAAGAACATCACTGCATGATGCAATGGGTCTCAAAGGGAGGGAGAAAAATACAAGACCTGAAGGCAGGGAAAGAGGTCTCAAACAGAACTAAAGTTTAAAATTCCATGAATAAAGATTACAGCACAGCATTATGCTACCTACTACCAAACATACTTCAGTAATCCCAGCAGTCTCCAAACATACCCAAAATAAGTAAATAAATACAGGTGCTGAATTCAAACTGAGAAATAAACTTCTACTGGGAAATTGCATTTCCCCAACACATAAGCCAGTTGATTCTAATCAAACCCCATTTCCTTCCTAAGGCAAGTCTGCTGTCTCAATTTCACTTAGTTCTGCACGGAATTACAATCTTTTGAGTTTCTTACTTAAACTTTCATGAAGTGTTTTTGAGGGACTTTTGTTTTACAGAATATTTGCATGGTTTGAACTAAAGTTATCCTCTGTTGACCTTTTATTTTACACACTGGTGTCCCAGCTTCTCCTTTGTTCTACAAAGCCCCTAATTTGTAAGCAACTCTGAGGATTCAACCACAGGTTATGAATGCACATCCGACATACAAACCTCAAGTTAGAACAGGTTCTGTCCACACGGGGAATTATTTATGTACATTTATGTTTTGAAACCTAAACCTGAGTGCATCAGACAGTACAGGCAGGTACTTCTGATCAACAGCTTAAGTAAGTCCTCACACATTTTTTAGCTCCCACCTTGGAGATACTCAAAAGCTGTCTGGACATGGTTGTGGGCAACAGGCTCCAGGCGGCCCTGCTTGAGCAGGGGCGTTGGCCAACACGACCTCCAGGGTCCCTTCCAACCTCATGCTTTCTGTGAGAGTCTGTAATACTTAATTGCATTAAGTATCTTCCTAGAAGTCACAGATGTCGACAGCACAACTAACAACAGAACTTCCTCTCTCTCTAAAAGAAAATTCCACCATCATCACAAAATTTAAACTGTTTTAAGCCACCTATTGGTTAAGTTTTAATTTAGTATACATAATTACTGCTAAGTTAGGATTAAAAGAAGAAAATCTATTCATCCTATGAAAGCAATCACCTGTAACATTTCCATATACAAAATCAGCTTTAAAAGACTTACGCTTCCCAATAAAGATGTGATATTGTGTCTGGAGTGGAGGGGAGAGACTCGAGTACTGAACTCCTAACTCTGGCTTCATTGCAGAAAGCAAGCCAGTTGCACAGAGGCACTCAACAAAATTCCAGTGTGTAAAATGTTTATCAAACAAGACTCCTTGCCTTTACATATTACAGCTAATTGTCAATGTAAACAACTCCATGAATCTCCTTATGAAATAAACGACACTATCAGTTAATGCAATGTACAAAAAAATGCATAATCTATAAAATGCCTACCATTTCAACAACAGACAAAAGCGGCAAAAATCAGAGCACCCCTGAAATCTCCAACCAATACTAGTATGTTTATGCTCACGCATTGTCCTGATTTTGACTGCGATAGAGTTAATTTTCTTTCTAGTAGCAGGTACAGCACTGCGTTTTGGATTTAGTATGAGAAGAATGTTGATAACACCCTGATGGTTTCAGTTGTTGCTGTGCAGTGTTCATACTAAGTCAAGGACTTTTCAGCTTCTCAGGCCCAGCCAGCAAGAAGGCTGGAGGGGCACAAGAAAGCTGGGAGGGGAGACAGCCAGGACAGCTGACCCAAACTGGCCAAAGGAATATTCCATACCACGGGACATCATGCCCAGTATATAAACTGGGGGGACCTGGCCTGGGGGCAGATCGCTGCTCGGGAACTAACTGGGAATCAGTCAGCAAGTGGCGAGTAATTGCACTGTGCATCACTTGTTTTGTGTATTCCAATCCTTTTATTATTATTGTCATTTTAATTATTATTATTGTTTTCTTCCTTTCTGTTCTATTAAACCCTTCTTACCTCAACCCACAAGCTTTACCTCCCCCCCTGCCACTCTCCCCCATCCCACTGGGTGGGGGGGAAGCGAGTGAGCAGCGTGGTGCTGAGTTGCTGGTGGGGGTTAAACCACAACACACATGCAGGATGATGCCCCTCCAAGAAAAGATTAAGAAGAAATCGCCAAAAAAAAACCCGCACCAAACATTTAGGCATAAGAATACGTGCAAGAAAATGTGAATGTAGGACTGGGTCATAACAAACTTTTAGAACAAAAGCAAGTAAGCATTGCCATAAAATTAACAATGTCTCTCTGCATATGCAGATATTTTGAAGTCGTCCTGATTGAACTTTTCCAGCTCATTGTTTCAGCAAAAATATTCACTGTTACACTGTATCAGCAAAAATATCCAAACAAAAGACTTGTGCAAAGTTAATGCTTCCTGCTTTAAAAGCAGAATGAATATTCTGCTTCAGAAGCATCACTAGCTCCACGATGCCTTGAAAGCCAGATGCTGAACACTTCAAGTTTCCAGTGCTACAACAGAAACTGAATGAAGCAGGGGATGAAGAGAGTACGAACAGAAGAGAAAGCAAGAAAAAATTTCTTCAAGTTAACTACTTCCCGCCTGTCAAAATATTAAAAATTGACCATTATATTTAACAACCAGTGAAAGATCATCCCAAGGTGATCACTCAAGGACTGAGAATGAAAGTCACTTCTCATTCGTACTCTGTCAGCATTTTAATAACATTAAACCATATCCTTAACTTGCTATTCATGCACTTTTTTCTCTATAACCTTAGCCTTGTGATGTGATGTCAAACTTAGCTGTAAGCGAATGTATGTTCAAACAAGAATTTTGAGATGAATGTTCAGATAGCTTTGACCAAGCAATCTAGGTATCATCAATTACCAACATGCTTTTAGCTTTCTAACAACTCCAGTAAATTTATTTCCGAAAGCCTTCAGCCTGAATCTGCCTCATTATAAAGCCATGATTTTTCCCCCAAAATGTGCAACTCAGCAATCTCCAGTAATATGTATTCAAATAAAACCCAGTTATGCGATAAGAAACAAAACCACGGCTTATCTAGCCTGCAACTTTTCCCCCTTCTAGCCAAAACAATTCATTAACATTATGAAATACAGCTCTTACTCCTCAGGGAAAAAAACCAATACAAAATGTTACTGCTCGGTTTCTGAAGCTCACGAAAGGACATCTTCCTGCTTTTGCTTAATAGTAATCTCTCTCACATGAGTTTAAAAACAAAAAACAAAACCACACAATTTTCTTGCTCAGGTTTAATTTAGGGTAAATTATAAACACTTGCTAACAAACATGCTACAGACCAGAAGCCTTATTCTTTCACAGCTGTAATCTCGAAGTGAGAGAAATGAGCTGCTGATTTGTAAATAAGATACTTAGAAATAGTTCCAGAATATTCACAAAGATCAAAGCAGAAGAAAAGTCAAATAAAGGTGCTCATACTGACAAACTGGGCAGTATACTTTTTTTGTAGTGGGATGACTGGCAGCACGTATTGTTGCCCAGTCTGGGACTACAGTGACTGTATGGCATTTTAATACACAGTCCAAATAACTTAAGTAATAGTAGTAGAAATTAGTGATAATCATTAAGATGTGTCATGTTCCCCCACCCAGGCTTTAAGCTTATGTTCCAAACAATAGTATTAGTTAAAAAAAACACCAAACAACCCAACAAAAAAAAAAAAAAAAACAACAACAAAAAGCAAAAACCACAAAACAAAGTGAACAAAAGCTGCATTTCTGTATATACAAAATATCAATCATAAACAAAGCAAATCATATGCCTGTACTAGCAAGAATACGTTGTAAAGAACGGGTCAGACAGACACGTCAATCTTAACCATTTTACATCTTGCAAATCTGTAATACACGATTATTTTCAGCGAAAGTCAGCCCTGGAAGATGATATCTGACCCCACGATACGCTGTACTACAAAGACCTTTCTGATTTCACCAAGACTTCATGCAGGGTGGCACAGCAAGGAAAGCAGCGTACTGGGGCCACAGTAACATGAGCTTTGTGTCTTCGTACAGCAAATGTCAATCCTCAGCTACCCTGATGGTTCAAACACCTTCACAAGATGCACCCCTGGCAGAAGTCTGGGCTAAAAAAAGGTCTTGAGACACTCTGTTAATTGGTATGTCAGAAATGAGTATGTGGATCTCTTTCTCTGCCCAAAAGTCTCTTTCAGAATACCTTAAATCAATCATAGCAGTATTTGCTATGAATAAAAGCTGTTCAAATATTTCTCAATTATTTAACTACTGACATCCACAACAGCCTTTCCTAGAAGGGCTTTACATACCACTACCACAAAAATTTTCACTAAAGAATTCTTTGTGCAATGCTGGGAAAAGGGCTACCCCATGAATGAAAGTGTCACTCCACGGCAATAATCTGAACAATCTATTAATAGTATAGTTTATAATCTTGTCTGGCTGATGTATCTAGCACTATGCTTATACATTCCTTCAATGACCATTTCATTTTGAGACTGCTACATAATACATCAAATATAGCCACATTTCAGTGCAGAGAAAATAAAATTCATTCTTACAGAAAAGCAACATTTTAGTACAACACTGAAGCAGTTTTACTGAAGTACAAATCTAATCTTCTTCACAATCATTTAAGCAATCCACAAGCAGCTTGCTTGAACTCCTACAGCAGTTTTCTATTAACAAGTTTATTTAAAATATAATTTATCAAAATAACACTATCATTAAAAACAAAAAAGGAAAGCCATATTTTATAAACATTAAATGCAAACACAGGGCTGCAAGGTAGACTATTTAAAGACTGAGAAAACCAAATTACTCTCCAAGGTTGCTTCGTTTGTACCACGTTGTTGTTTTTTAATAAAACACTCCCAGATTCTAGTAGAAATTTACTCTTCGGGAAGTACTGGAAGTTTTGATCACGGTGTATTACCCACAATAAAACAATGGGGGAAACAGAAAAAAAAATAAATCACAAAAACCACAACGGTAAGACAGAGGATTCCTTTTAATATCAACAGTCAAGTGAGAAAAACCAATCAGAAAGGCATGGAGCCTCCTTTGACAGCTGTAACCTCTGAAAAGCCAATCCACATGCATAGGGGTTTGGCTGAGGCGGAGACACGGATTCATTGAAGAAATTCTTGAGGGCACATTTACTATCGGCTCTACATACAAGTACAGACACATTAGGCTACAGCCTATAGCTAAGACTTATACAACTCTAAGGAGCACAAGAGTTGATGTTTAAAAATCAGTAAGACAAACCAATACATTGAAACAACACCAGAACGGTGGGCAAGCATTTTTGAAGTGGTGCTGTACTACTGCTTGTCAAAACCCCCAGAAACTTACCTTTCCTTAAGTGGACAAAAGCTCTTCCCCCCCCCTTAACACTACAAGAAGAACAAGCATCATATATCTATTTTTTAATGCTTGCTGGTTTATTTAGAAATCATCTAAACGCTTAAAAGCCTAACAACGCCGACATGTCCAGCTGATGCGTCTGACATTTGAGGTACACCATGCAGCACAAAACATCTCTCTTGAAAAAGTTACGAGCACGACGCGCACTCGTTACAACTACCGAGCATTCCTCCCACAGCATCTGCAGCAGGGAACGAGCTCTACGAGCCAAAGCTGCCCGCTGTCCCCTCCAGCCCGCATGTGGGCAATCTGTAGTAAGCGCAAAGCGCAGCCCACAACGGCCCTCTGCTTTCAGCACGGGCAGACAAGGCAGAAACGCCGCTTGTCACTGCAGCCGCGAAGCGGCCGGCGTGCAAAGCCACGCTGCTCCGCAGCTTGGGGCCGCGCAGCAGCGGGACACTCCGCAGCGCCTTCTGCCACAGCGGGAGGCGAGAGGCAGGGCGTCCCGTTCCCGCTTCCTCCGCTCCCCGTCCGCTGGGCCGCCGCAAGGCCGCTACGGCGGGCCGGCCCTCCGAGCCGCCGCCGGTCCGCCCCGCTCCCGCTCCCCGCGCACAAGGGAAGCGGCGGCAGCAAAGGCACGCTACGCCAACTGCGGCCGCAGCGCTCGCTCGCTCATTCAGAGATGCAGCTTGCGCCTTCCTCCTTCTTACGCTAGCGTAAAGGCCTCCCCCCACTAATCAAAACACTCGCGAGTCGGGACGCAAAGAAGATGGCGGAGCAGGGCCCGCTTACGGCGTCGGACAGCAGTTTACGCTGCGCTCTTTGCGCAGGGCCCCATAAGAACCGTGCAGCGCTGCGGTGGGGAGCGTGCGTAGTGCGCTTAGTGAATGCCAATGGCCTATTTCCCGTGAGGGGAGGGGGGTGTCTGATAAACAATGGTGCCCCCCCTGCGCGGCTCCCTTACCGATTCCTCCTCTTTCTCCATCCCCGTGGGCATCTGCGGCACAGCCCGGTTGATGGAGACGCAGTCGTTGAGGTCGGGCATGTCCTTGCCGCGGTAGATGGGCAGCGGTTTGGCGGCGTCTAGCGCCCGGGCTCGGAAGGAGAGTTTGCTCATTGTCTCCCCCTCACAATAACACCCCGGGGCCGGGCGGGCGGGGGGGCCTTCAGTGCGGCCTCGCCGCCGCCTCCCAGCCGCTCCCGCACCCGGCCCGCACCACCATGGAGGGTCCCGCCGCCCCGGAACAGCTCTCCGCGGGGCCGCCCGTAGCTCACAGCGCACGCCCCGCAGCCCTAGATCCGCGCCGGGCTCGCTCGATCCGCTCCCTGCGCCATGCCA
>JAVKLA010000001.1:51261857-51272187 GCA_034782735.1 Sagittarius serpentarius | reverse complement strand
CCCAACTCCCGCCGCACACCCCCCACACCCCCCCAACTCCCCTGCGGGCGGAGCATCGGGAGGGCGAGGCGGGAGGAGCTTGTGACTGGAGAAAGTGGCGCCGGGACGGGCGGCGGCTGCGAGCGGGTCTCCCTCCCGCCGCTGCCGGCCGGCCCGGAGCCGGTGACAGAGAGCGAGGGTCACCCCCGTGCCGGTGGCGGGAGGCCCGTGTGGTGACTGCGAGGCGGCAAGGGCGGGCTCCTTCTCTCCGGGGCTGGAGCCCGTGTCCCCGGCCCCGGGCTCCTCTCCGGGGCGCACGGCGCGGGCTGGCGGCTCGCATCGTTAGCTGTTTCGGGATTAAAACGTTTTAGCAATAAAAACAGCCGTCAGGAGAATTAACTTCAGTAGTTATTGTTACAAACCAACACTTCAGAAACAAACTCATACCTGCTCAATTTTTCTTTTTTTTTTCTTTTTTTTTTCTTTTTGTCGTTAAGAGATGTCCTGTATTGCTCTAAGCGTGGACGGAGCTTCGAAGAGGGGTTGAAATTCTGGCTACGGCAAAATAAGGTGCTTCTCATGCACCGAAGTTCGTATTAAAGAAAGACCTGTCCGTAGGTCTGGAGTTTCTCGGGGACAGCTGTGCGGTGCGTGCTCGTTGATGCTCTTCTGCTGTAGAAGCGCCTCGCTCCTGTCAGGTTGGGCCTACTTTCAAAGGGTGCAACGCTAAAGAGGAACAAGGCGTCCGCCTTGGAAAGAATAATCCTGAGTTCTCCACGTGGGCAAAGCCACAGTCCTCTACCGATCCAGAGCTTCCCACCTCGGTTCAATGTATTGACTTTAGTCTGCAAAGCCCTTCATCAAAGACCTGTAGTACTTCAAATACCTCCTCACTTCAAATACCTCCTCACTTCCATTATTTTGACACCCTGAGATCAGGCCAGCTGCTTTTTCTCACCTCCGCTTTTGAGCTCTTACAGGAGTTGTCAGTGCAAACTTCTGTCTCTGAAATAAACTGGAGCTGTTGGGCAGACAATACTTGATGACGTTACTGTTTGGACCACAGTGTCAACTGTAGCTAATATTCCATTTTTTGATTGGAAAAAAAAAAAAAAAAGCTTGACCCAATATGTTCAGTCTCTGAACCGCTGTTCATTTTCAGCTACCGGCTGCATTTGTTATTTATATGGTTTTATATAGCAAGTACAACTACTGTTCATGATAAACACATGATTTACAAAATAAGGAATAAAGAATTGTGTCAGCCAGAGAGAGAGAGATGGAAGATGACACAAGTGCAGTAATACACAAGAGGAAAAAGAGAAGCAGCAATAACATTACATTCCTGAGCTATGGACTCTAATTAGCTTGGGAAAGAGATCTGGAAATTGTATTAGCTACTCCTATGAAAGCATCAGGTTAATGTCTGGTAAGAGTCATATGAACAAACGAAGCTTTAAAAATTATGAGAAAAGGAACAGAGAACAAAACTGTGATAGATTGCACTTATTTATAATTCCCTTAAAATACTTTTGTTCATAAAGAGACAGTTCTTGACTTGGGTTAGAATTAACACGCAAATATTTAAAAGTTGTATAGGTTCTAGCTTAGAATCTATAGCTCAGCACCATTTAGAAGTGGCTGAACTTCCAACATCCAAAATCATTTTGATACCTCCAAATTGGTTAACAATGGATTGGTAGCAGCGGACGGTTGCCATTTTCCAAAGAGTAATTGTGACACCCTTCTGCCTGTAGTTGTCTTGTTTATCAGCTACTTAAATGCGTGCCTAAAATAAATGCTGAACCAAATTCAACCTCACCTGCCGGGACCCACCTTCACATCTTGGCGCAGACATTTAATATTGTACCCAAGAGTGAGCTTCCCCTACAGCTGTTGACAAACAGCATATGAGGGGCATGAATTCCAGCCTCGGTAAATAAAATGCATTTTCAGCTCAAGTTTCATGAATTTTCTGTATAAATGCCATTACATAGATTCTGTTACGGCCCTGCTGTACAGATAACGTGCATTTGAAAAGGTTATGTTAGCTGCATGGAACAGGCAGTTCCTCCTGAAGTACTTCCTCAAGTAGTTAAAAGACAAGAAGGACTTTCCTCTTTCTGCTTCCCTTCTAGCAAGAAAGAGGCGTTTTACACACTGCTGTAAGATTTTTTTGCTTTTTCAGTTAGCACAACTGAACAATAGGTAGCAATAACCTTTTCCTTTTGTGTCCATGTTCTGCTCTTTTTCACTGCTTAAACGAAAAAAAAAGAACAAAAATGCAACATATTTACCCTCGAGGTGGCTCTTGGTCCTAAACTCATCCCATTATTTTATTTCTACAAGCAATGCAATTTTTTTTTAAATTACGCCCTGTAGGATACTGAGGTTTTTTTATGTAGTCAAAAAAGCCATTGCACAGAGCCGAATGTGGGCAGAACTAAAGTTTCAACTTACATTAGCTTAGCTTTAAGCCAGAACCATACATCTTTTCAGTACATACTCTGATCCCTTTATCTTGTAAAATATTACAGGTTTTCTGAAGAATTTCAGCTGTAAAAAAAAATTATGAGTTGTACTTGACCTATAGATAACTTACTTTTGATGCACGAATCAAGGAAACAATGTCTTTAAAAAAATTACTTGTTCAGTAGTTGAATTCTGACTTGTCTTCTTATTTTCTGTGTAAGAGAATGCAATTGAATATGCACACTTTCATACTGGATAGACCAAAAATACCCAAATTTCATTTGAACACATATGTCAATGGAAATGTTAGAGTTATATAGGCTTGGGTGCTTTATCACATCCTTGCTTTTGGTTCTCCTTCTCCATAGTGACATTTAACACAAGGAATGCTCTCACGGTAGTTGCCTAAAGCCTGGGACATTTCTGGTGGTCTTTTTGCAAGTTTTTCCTGGTTTGGTTTTTTTTTTTTTTGGCTAATAATACACATCTCCCTGCATTAGTTTTACATCGAGCAGAAGCATCACTTATGGACAATTATGTCAAGAAATCTCAATGTACATTATTGCAATATGGTATGTCATGAGCATGTTATAGTTCTTTATTCTGTGCGTTGTTACCTTATAAGTACAAGAAGTAGTAAAAAAAAAATAATGCATGGACAGTATAGAAACAGCGATTCCAGATGGCCTCTGAAAAGGGATAGTGGTGTTCAGCCTTGTGGGGTGTTTGAAACCTCAGTTAATTGTATGATGTTAAATGATACCTAGAATTTTAGGGTGCTAATGACTTGACTGTAAATACACAAAAATAATCATCAAGATACGAAGTGTCTAGAAGAATTGTCTTTCTCTTCTGCAACATGCCAGGTACACACTGCATGAGGGTTAGAAGACGCGATTAGGAAAGTGATGCTGACGAATCTATGCTAACAAATATTTCCGATGTCACTGATACAGCCATTGTACATTCAGTATTCCTGCCTCGTTAGCAGCAGCAGCAGCAGCCGCCTCATTATAGAGTGTTTTGATCTCATGTTTAAGCAAAGCTTCACTAGAAGGGAGCCTAAAAGTAGCCAGGAGGCTGGCTTAGTAACTTCAGCACAAGGGAAAGTGCTGAGCTTTCCAGGAGATATATGAATGGACTAGGGGAGTCTTTTTAAAGGTTATGAAGTCCTTCTTTCTCCCTGTGTCTGAGAACTCCTATTGAAGTGAAAGGAACCTCTGTCCTATTCATTTCAAAGGGGGTTTTGTCAGGAAAAAGAGCTTGATCAAAGTAGCTACTAAGCATGCTTAGTGGCTAATGTTCAGAGTTAAATGTATCAGCTGTTCCAAACCATTTCTATTTCAAATTATTCAAAGGGTTTAGGGGACTGGCAGCCTGCACATTTTCCTCTTTAAGGTCACCAAAACCTATCAGCCAAAACCTGAAATCTAGTATGGAATAGCTTCTTGGGAGATTTAAAGCTCTGAATGAAAATTATAAAAGTTGAAAACTGAGTTAAAATCTTGAGCCCAACAGCAACAGACACCATATAAAGCTAAATAAAAAGGCAGCTATGAAAATAGCTGATTCCCCAAATTAGAGCAGGAAGGTAAAATGATGAAAAATGCTTGAGCTAGGAAGCAGCAGGAAGCTCCTGATTTAAGAGTTTTATACCAAAAATATCCATGTCAAGAAATACATTTAAAATGAAAGGAAAGCGTGATTTACGTCTGAAGGTTAACACCGGCATCAGGAGGGGTCATCAGCTCTTTAAAGGAACCTGGTGCAGCAGTTTCCTATTATATAAAATCTTGGATTCTTAGTCAAAAGATAAATCTACTCTCGACTGTGACTGAGCTCTCTTATGACACAATTCAACAAGTAAGTTAACAACAATGACATTATCAGACCAGATGAATTTGTCTTAGAATTATATTCCATAAACCTGCACATTCATATGACACACTACTTCCTTACAGAACAGCTAGTTTGCCCAACAGATGCCAATCGCTGAGGTTGCAAAAGCTTTCATTTTAAGAGAGGTCATTCATAGGTGCTTATAATGACATTAAATTTTACCTTTCTAGGCTGAAATTTGTTCTTCATTGACGTAGACATGCATACATGTCTCTATTCATCTCTCTCAGAGTTAGTGTTTAAATTGAGCATGTGTAGAACATCAAGCAAAGCCGTTAGCCACCTGTACGAGTGCAGCTCAGAAACATGGGACTCTGGGGCTGATTTTTGAAACAGGCAGGACAGAAAATGAAGCAAAAATGATGCATTTGAAAAAGCAGTGTTCTAAAACAGCAATACTTTTTCGCCAAAGGGTATTTAATAATAAGGATATTCACAGCTAAAATATGATACATGAATTCATACTAATCGCTGTGTCTCAAGAGATAAACCCACTGAAAATCATAAACATTAAAAAGTCTACCAAAACCATTTTGAACCTATTTGACATCACTTGATGTCAAACATGGTCAGCATGGAGGGAATCGGTGGTTCTTTTGGTAGCTGACAGGCAAGACTTGACAGGAGATCCAGAGCAGCAGCATTGACATCACAGCCTGTGACCTTGCAGGCGTTGCAGTGAAAGTGCGAAGTGAGATCACGTTAAGGCAGCTGGTTCGCTTACTCACCGGGAGGGTTCAGCAGACTGGCCAGGGGCTTCCAAGCAACAGCTTCTTCTTTGTCATTAGCTAGATCATACGCAAGTGAACAGAAGGGGATAATGCCAAATAGTGTAAATACCAAACCCCTTCTGTATATGAGGAAATCTCAGCATAGGTTTTTTATTATTTCTCTCAAGACGAACAAATACTCTTTCCGATTCTTTCCCCTTCCCCCTCAACCAAAAAAAAAAAACCAAGGCCTTTTGCACTAAACAAAACCAGATGATGCTCGGCGTGGCACGGGCTAGTCCCTTCCTGGTCATTCTGAAGAGCGCTGCGGCTTCCGCTGCTGCCACATGACTTGTGTAAGTGTGGCACATTCATTTGTTTTACCACCAGGAAAAAGGTAACTTTACAATGCAGTGACTAGTAAGGAGGAAAAGAATGGGTATGACGGGAACTTCAGAACTACTGTTAAACTTGGTACGTAGTAAGGATTGTATTTATACCATTAAGTTTTGGGAAATAACAGTAGGCCTTAAAAAGAGAGAGATTTACTCAACTGTCATTTAGAAAAATCTAGCAGAGAAAATAATGAAAACCAAGTTTACAAATGCATACAAATTTACCCCAAAGTCTCACACCTCAGTAGGCAGATACAAGATAATTTTTTTTTTAAATCACTGTGTTTTGAGGAGGTGGAAGCTCCCCAGCTTGTGTTAAAAAATTAAAAAATAAACCCCATCCTCTCATCCATGGAGCATTAAAAACTGTTACAATTTTTATTCAGAGTTCAGAAGCCAGAATGAAGGAATTTCCCTAGAGTGGGCTCTGTGAAAAACTCTGCCCAGGAGTAAGAGGTGCTCCCTTTCGTCTTCAGAACTTCAAAATTCCGCTGAATTTTAGCACAAGGTTAGATGTGGGTCTGCTTTCTAAAAATAAATTTGCAGGCATCTGTAAAAAATAAGAAACCAGGAAATACATGAAGCATAACTTTTTATAAATACCGAAGCAAATATTTATATTTGCTTCGGCCTGATCTGGAGTAGCAGTCCTTGTTGGTGCGGGAAGGGCATATTTAATGGCTTAATACAGTGAAAACAGGAACCATGGTGCAGCTGGCAGCAAAGTGTCTCCCTGCAGAAAGACACCTTTGCCGATGCAGCACGCTGTTTTTTCCATCGTGGCAGGATAGCTTGAGAGGGAGCCTGACGCCGGGGTGCCTGGCTGAACCAAGGGTGACCGTGGGTGCTGGGGTGACCCTCTGGATTTTGTGAATTCAGGCATGGGCACAGTCCGAGGCTTCTCAAGGTGCCCAGGCAGAAAGCCTCTGCTGTAAATGCTCTTATACCAGCAAAACTCTATCATTTCCAGTACGTTTTTTTCCCCCTTTGCGTATATACCAGACCTTCAGCGTGCACACCATCAGATCTCAGTCTTTTTTCCCCCCTTCTCAAACTCTTAAGTCCTTCCATAACTCCTTAAAGAAGAAAAAAATCTCCTCAGTGCTGCTCTACAGCTAGGGTACAACCAGGTAGCTACCCCAGCTCTGGAGCAGTAAGGTGCCTGTAGTTGCCACTCCGCCTCTTGCTCCGGTGACCTCTTTCTCTGTCACGCTGTTCCTCTGAATGGCATCGCCCTGGAATTTACCGCCAATCTGGATCTCATCAGCGTCCCCGGTAGCGCAGGCCACTCGTCCTCTCTATCAAGGCTTGGGCAATGAAAGGGTGGTACAACCCCCTTTGAGGGGTGCTTGCGAAAGGCCGCTTTGTGAGAATGATTTCTTGCTCATCCACTCTCACCGATGATAGCTGCTGTGCTATCATAACCCAGGTCTCGCTCCTCGCAGCGGTTCCCCTGCCCCAGATCACTGTTGCAAATTGCAGACGAGAGGCGTTTCCCTAGGAGGAAAGATTGTGCTTTTGTTCGACTGGGATGCTCATCAGAGGGACGTTTATTATCACTTGTATCGGAGTAGTGTCGTCGTGTGTTCTGTACTGCCCCCATTTTTCTGGAAAATGGGACTGAAAGCAATCACAGAAAACCACGTCTCTCAACAACGATGCTGTGCATCAAGAAACGAAAATATTAGCTTGATTGCGAGAAGAGTCAAAAGGAAAATGAAAGCGTTACGTTGGCAATGAAGAGTGGCGATACTGTTTGTAGTACATTCTCAGTGCATAAATTCATCAGAACAAAAGGAAGTTTTTATTCTTCTATTGTAAGTTATGCAATCAACACACAGATTTAAAAATGTATTCAAGTTTCAAATTCCTGTACTTCCTTGCCAAAGAGGTTTTTTTAAGAAAACAGTATATAAAAAGACACTTTTATTATGCAGACATCAGCCATAGCAAATCTGATACAGTCTTTCCACTTCCACATTGCTGTTGATCACTGTTCATTGAAATATCTTGCTACGTATACAACCGTATCTTGATAAATACACAAACGCTTTTGAAGACCTGCTTCCAGGAAAGTCACATATTTATACCAGCTATTGCTTCCTCAGGAACAATGCTGCGAGCTATGCTCAGCTGAGCAATTTATTCTCATTTAAGTAACTAATGATTCAGCATTGCTCCCTGAAAAGATAGGAGAAATTTGCCTATTGGCACATTCAGCTTCTTCGCGCTTGTGCTTTTGGCTCACAGTCAAAGTCTTTTTTGGAAGGAGGAGCAGCGTGTTTACGTTTGAGGTGGACCTCAACGCCTCGTACCCATTGCCAGGTCCTGTCCTGGAAAGTCCTGCTTCAGGGGTTAGAACTGAAATGATGGAGAGGTGGGAGCAGACAGGGAGAAGAGGGGAGGAACTAGTTGTATTAAAAAAAGGCAAGTGAGCTACCAGTTGTAGATGTTAATGCGTATTCAAGCAGCCCTTCCCTTGCTGTCACTTCCACATGGTGTATTCAGCCAGTATGAACTGGGAGGACTTGAGCGAGGAGCTGCAGCTGGCCCACGGTTACTACATGCACCAGTTGTTGAGTGCTGGGCTGGGTTGGCTGCCCAGGGTGTGTGACGGCAAGGGGTGGAGTGTACGCACCAAGGGCATGGGGCAGGCACACCGGGTTTTGGGTGCAACGCAGAGCTGAGAGGCGGCCAGTCTGGAGTACGCACCAGCTCAATGCTGGGAGAAAGCTGAGTAAGCAAGAAGAGGGAAGTTGGGTGCATGTACAGGTCCGCAGGCACTCTCACTGTATGAATAATGCCATTTGCGCCTCTGAGAGCTTTTGTTTCACCTTGAATTAATCTTGAGAGGATATTTTCACACAGCTGAGTCTAACTACGTACTCCTCTAAGAAGCTGGATGTGTAGAGCCTCCTCCTCGTGTCCTGGACTCAGGTTTGGCATACAGACAGAGCAGTAGCTGTTCACAACATTTCTGTGAACTTCACTAGGAAATAAAGGAAGAAAAGAGTTAAAAGTGGGAACTGGATTGTGGGCGTGGGATAGAGCAGACAGGGTAAGAGGACACTGGTGAAAGTGAGGGGAAGGTGGGTGATGCCTTCAAGTTTGAGTTTTCACACGTAAGCCGTGGAAGCTCGCAAATGCAAATTATGGATAACTGAAGGTAATATTTGCGGAACTACAATGAAGATATGTAGCTAAACAGGAATGGGAAAGCCTGAGAAAAGATAATTTTGTCATGCATATTTTAAATAAAAATTTCACTCTCTGCAGAGGTGCAGTAAGACTGCCTTCCCCCCAGTGAATCAAATAACCAAGGGGGCTCAGAGATGCCCAGGTAGGCACCCAGGGTCTCCTAGGGTAGCTGCTGGGCAGAAGACATCGCAGGGCACTGCAAACACCTGGCTTCCAGCAAGCACAGGTCATTCGTCGGGGAAGAGGCAGGATTTACCGGAGAGCCAGTGCACAGAGGAGCAGAAGAAGCTGAAAACACCTTGAGACAAGAAGAGAACGGAAGAGGTCAACAAACTGCGTGGGGCAGTTTCTGAAGACCCTGCACGGGTGTTGTTAAACTGTATTAGAAAACCAGCTGCAACCGTTTCACTTTCTATCTAGGTTACCCCACGGTGAGGCACGGTGAGTCAATGGAAAACAAACTTCTGGCAAGCTTTACTCCTTGCTGCCGAGGCTTTGAAGGCTCTAGTAACATTTGTGCAATATGTCCCACACATGTTCATAGGAAAATCAGGGAATGTCACAGACATGATGGGAATTTCTAACCCTGAAACCCTGAATAATGCCTATGAGATTATTTTGTTGTTTGTTAATGAATTTCTTTGCACAGTTCTTTCTTTATTTTAAACACAGAGTATTTTTGTGAGCTTTTCCTGAAGGTAAATCCTTTAGAGGAAAATGATCCATAAAGCCTAGGAGTTGCAAGGAACTGTAATCCCAGCCTGTCTGGATTATCCAAAATACATTTGTAAGCCACCAAGCTTTTTCCTCTCAGTGAAATTATAATGCAACATGGGCTATGCTTTCTTTGATCAAAAAGAATGACAGATTTAAGTTTTCCTTAAAAGCAAAATATAACGAAGCGAAAGATACCTTCTTCTCTCGCCTTAACTGTCAGACAGTATTCTATTACAGTAACTGCAATAGGAGATATAAAGACAGATTTCTTTGTAGTTCATGTACCCATTCTTCTGAGCAGTTAACCACTAGGAGAACCTGATAAACAGCTTGTACTCAAAATGTAAATAATAATAAATGCACACAAAGTATTGTCTACCACCAACCTATAGCGACCTGTAAAGCAAAAGAGAACACTTTCTAATTGATTCTTGTAATATTCAACACTGAGCCAATAAAACTTTTATGTGGTGGTTCTAGCAGGAAAAAGTATATTACTCTCAAAGTAGAAAAACAAATGCATAGATTTCGCCCAGTAGCAATTTCTTTGTTTAAAGCTTCAGGCTTATTGCAATGTGTAGCCTCCTAAGGTTATGTCATGGTTTAACCCCAGCCACCAGCTAAGCTCCACGCAGCCGCTCACTCACTTCCCCGCTCCGCTGGACAGGGGAGAGAAAATGTAACACAAGGCTCGTGGGTCGAGATAAGGACAGGGAGAGGTCACTCACCAATTACTGTCGTGGGCAAAGCAGACTTGACTTGGGGAAAATGAACTTTATTGACAATCAAACCAGAATAGGGTAATGAGAAATAAAACCAAATCTTAAAACACCTGCCCCCACCCCACTCTTCTTCACAGGCTTGACTTTACTCCTAGTTTTCTCTACCTCCTCCCCCACAGCAGCGCAGGGGGACGGGGAATGGGGGTTGGGGTCAGTCCCTCACACCTTGTCTCTGCCG
>JAVKLA010000001.1:51167019-51237389 GCA_034782735.1 Sagittarius serpentarius | reverse complement strand
TGTCAGGGAGCTGCAGAGAGCGATGAGGTCTCCCCTCAGCCCCCTCTTCTCCAGGCTGAACAGCCCCAGCTCCCTCAGCCGCTCCTCATAAGACTTGTGCTCCAGAGCCCTCACCAGCTTCGTCTTTGGACGCGCTCCAGCAACTCAATGTCTTTCTTGTAGTGAGGGGCCCAAAACTGAACACAGTACTCAAATCCTCTAAAATGGTGCTAGTTTTACCCTGGAATGACAGCACACCGAGGGCTATGGCAAAGGTCGGGTGAAGACTTTCTTCTTCCAAACCAAAAGTTACCCCAAGTCATTGGGCTGCTACATACACATCTAATTTCACAGCGACATTTTTGATTTATGTGTATTTCTTCTTTAAAGAAGTTTCCCACTTGAACACCATGCTCCGCATGACAGGTCATACTTCTGTGGCTCCGTGTGCACACCTCAAGAGTTTCAAGCTAGCAAATTGTACTTGAGCACAAGTTACTATCGTTTGTTGACAGCTTGTTGAGGATCTGTGCTTAAAAGCAGGTGTGTGTATATATATATATAGATCCATGACTTCAACTGAATAGGTGCATTTAGAAGAGTAATGAACTTGAAGACAAATGGCTGAATACGAGATGAGAGAGAGATCATCCTGCAGATGAGAGACAGTGTTTTATGCGCATCCATCACAATACCCTCACGAAGTAAGAAAGTACCGCTATCCCTGCTTTGGAGATGCAGAAATGAGGGGCGGTAATGGCAGAGACAGGTAAGAGAACAGCTCATCCCAGGCTAGCACGGATGGTCGGGTCACTAGGACCATCCCTCACAGAAGGAGACACTTTCTAAAAAAAAACCTTTCCTTTTAATAAAGAAAGCAAGCTCACCATGTCAGCTGGGACATCCTTCCATGGGACTTAAACCTTTATAGCAACTAAAAGCACTGGCAAAAGATTGACACAGAAGTAGCACAGATGAACTATATGACCAGCGTTGCTCTACAGCAATTCCATCCCCTAGTTCAGCAAAATGATTTTCATACCCATCAGTACAGCTAGGAGATCGAAGATAGGAGATCAGAGGGTCTGTTATTCATTACTCAAATAAGATATTCTCCAACGCCATTTTGCATCGGTCATCTGAGCTATACCAGGGCATGAATTGCACAAAAAAATTAAAAAAGCTAAAAACATTACTGACCTGACTGCACAGAAGTGAAGTATAATAGGACTTCACCCACACATGAAGTTGCACAAGTTTAACTAAGCTTTGAATAAATTAGTCAAAACGGTGGTAAAGGAGTTTTGTGCAACTGTAAAATTATGTATCCTGTTGTAGTTTAAATCAACCAAAGAAGCAGTAAGATAAACTGAAATAAATATTCGCCTACAAAGCCTGACATGTCCACCTGGGTTTTTGAACTGCTCAAGTTAGACTGCTTGCAAAAGCAAGTTCAAGTTACACAACTTGGGGAGGTGAAGGCTCCTTTAGGTATTATAAATGATGAACAGAATATTGTTCAGTGGCAACGTAACTTCCTATAAAGGTAATATGACTTTATTTATAATGCAGATTAACTTAATAACTGATAGCACTGCTGACTTGCGTGTCATCTAGAAACAGATGTCAGATGTCAAGTTACCTATATGTGACGTAAAGTTATTTAACCAACATTATGCTCTATCAGCAACCCACCCTTATTACAATTATCTCTGAAATTCTTGCTATTAGTCAAAACAGCCATTTGAAAGTCTTTAAAATACAAATGATCATTTGAACTGTAGTCTTAAGACACTCTTGTTATGTTCATTTTAGTGTGAAGATGACGATCTGCCCCTGAGCAAATCAAAATTTCAGAAATGCTCATCACTGAAATATCCATTTACTGCAGACAAAACACTGCAGCTAAAAACCTGAGAATCTGACACCGGATAAACATACGCATCAGGTCTCTAGTGACACAAACCAACCTGTAAACATCACAATTTTTGTCAAACTACATTTAAAAGATCCTAGCAACAGTTTGTTCCTCTCATTAAAAAGCAGCACATCATCTCTTAGAAAACCTCTCATGGCCCACAGCTTTGAAGAAGGATTTAAATTCCTTCCCCCAGGAAGGGAGGATAACCTTTTTGTCAGAAGCGTTCTTTTAATCCTCCTCCTCCCAACCAAGGCCCATTAAAAATTTACCACATTGTATCACCAAAATGAAGTCTGAGCATGTTTTGAGTTGAAGTTCCCTCCCATAGTGGACATATTCCAGACTTCACCTGCAATTGCTGCCTCTGGGCAGCTCTTGCAGCGATAACAGGGACGTCTGAGTGCACCCACCTTGCTTAACTCTAAAAGCACGGGGCAAGCCGCTACTAGACTCACACCTCGAGAAGACAGAGAGACTTAAGATGGTGTCAGGACGGAGACTGACTGGAGCTGGAAGTTGGAAAGGTGGCGGATGAGATGCATTAGTTCTCTCCTTACTGGAGTCCTGTTCAACTTTGAACATGGCGCATGCCCAACAGGAGGGACATGACAGACGTAACTGTTCAAGTCTAAGAAGCCACCGCTCAAACTTCATTTTGAAGTAACTTAGTATGATGTAGGTAGAGGTAGAGATGATAATGGTAGGGCTGGTAAATGGCACATTCCTGACAAAAGAGAAGCCTGGTGTGGGGAAGGAGACACTGGTATTGGGTGATGACCCTTGGAAGATACTTTGCATGCAGCGGGATAGGAGAACGCTAGTGAACAGAGGAATACACAGAACTACGAAGCTTGGGAAGAACAAAGACCGGATCAGACGAGGCCCTGATAAGGGAAGACTGGGCCTCCAGCAGACAGTCTTCTGGAGACTACAAGCGGAAAGGTACGGAAGCTGCTACGTCATGACCTGCCGGAAGCAAGAAGGGACAGGGCTCAAATGGGAACGGAATGGCTCAGATGAGACGGAACTGAGCAAGGTCGGGATGGCTCAGCGGTTTGTACTAGAGCGCATCTTCCTCCAAGGCCTAGGATAAATACGAAGTTTAGGAGTCACACCATGCCTCTGAGATATCCCCAAGCAAAATGCTTTCTTGCTACAGAAAATGCTTTAGATCATACTATTAGTTGAAGTTACAAGGCCCTGGGCAACAGAGCTAACACATCTGATTATGCTGATGAAATGTGCTACAACGACATTTTTTTCTGGTGTCTTGTTCAGAAACCTAAGAAACTGAACGCACAAACCACTTCCATTTTAAAACCTAATACATCAGGTTAGATTAAGATTTACAATTCACAAACACTGGATTTAGGCTGCAACTTGAATTGCATCCTATTACATCCCTATTATAACAGAGTTTTTAGCTTTGCAAACATTTTCCATCTTTAATTTAGTTTTAATAGTTTCATATTTAATATATAACGTTAATATATATTATTGGAGATTGAGTCAAGACTGTGCAGTAAAGAAGACGACTGCAGAAGTCCCGTAAGTAACATTTGTTGCCAAAATTGTACAATATACTAGGGCTGAGACACAAACTGTAGCAACACGAAGAGTAATTTATGGCGTTAAGGTATCTGAATGTCGTTTTGAGGACCTGGATGCTAACCCTGCTTTGGACGAGATGCTAGTCCATGCTCTCTCAACACAGATTTATCCTGTGTTTCTTTACCTATGTCTTCTTTACTGTAGAAGTGTTCAACTTGATGCCAGTACATGCTATGTGTAACTGCTGAGTACTTATACAGCTAGGAGACAGAAATAGAAGTATTCTACATGTAGCAGTTATATCGAGTGTTAAATGCTTTAAAAAATCTGAACCCGTGTGTAACAAGATACTACAGACATATACCAGAAAGAAGACCATGAGGAGATTAATAACTTTTTCAGATAAATTTACAACAGTACACAGGAAAAAGAGGAAGGGTCCATGAAGAAATACCAAAAGATTTGAACTATGAAATAAGTACAAGTAGAAATATGGAGAAAAAACCTATAAGGGCTGTAAAGCAACCCTATGGAAGGGGCAACCAGGTGCCCCAGGCTGGCTGGGATATTTCATGCCTCCTGTTTCCTCGTGGGCAAGCAATGGGGCAGAACCAGACAGCCCACAAAAAAGGCCACTGGATTTCGTGGAACTGCAGACAATCCCTGCAGTCTGCTAAATATACAAATGCAAATCAGAAGATGGGACTTTTTTTCTTAAGTTGTACTGTTTATTTCAACTTTAACACCTCTTCAAATTTGCTCCCGGTGTCACCTTACTTGAGTCACGTATCTCGCTTCAGGGACACGAGCAAATAACTGGGGAGTTGCCAAAAGCCATTCTACGTTCTCACCACACACCCTTAAACTCCAGTAGAGATACTGTGAGGATGATCTTGGAAAAAACCACCACCAACATTATCTCATTGGCATAAAAAAATATTTCTCTTAAGCGCCGCGTGACACATAAATAGAAGAAAAGCTTACACCCTAAAAGGAGTTGAAGACAAATAATTATTTAATTCCTTTAAGCCTACGTTTATTGTGCTAAAGACAAGTATTGCAAGCTGACTTTAGATTCTCGCACAGATTCAAAGCAATATATTTTCACTGCAACAGTAAACAAGCAACAGCATCCTAGAAAAAATCCAATCATAGTACAATTTCTACTTTTCTATCCTTTTATAGCCGTCCAGATTTTTTTTTTTCTCCTGAAGTCAACCATTTTCCTCTTTTTGTCTATGCTGATGCTTCATGTCCTAATACTTACTGTGTCACGGTCTTTCTATCCCTAGATATTTGTAAATAAAAGCTAAAAGGCCAGATGAAACCAAACAGTTCATACATGCCTGACACAGAGCGTTAAGGAAAGCTCTGCACTGAGCCCCTTGTCTGGTTAAATACAGCCAGACTTCACAAATTCTGAAACGCTTCTCGGCAATGGGAAATAAACTGAATTTATCTGAATAAACCTGTGCTCTGCCTGCAGCAGCAGCTACCAGAGGGAGAGGGAAGAGATAAGAAGGGCACATCTTGTTAAAAAGCATATTTGGTCAGAATAGTTTTGATGTAATAACTTTTTTTGCTGTAAATTAGAAATCCTACACATGAAAGCTCAAACAAGTAGGCTGACATTTTACAAAGGCTACTGTAAATATCAGAAGAGGCAATAAAAATGCAGATATCAAAGATCTCGGATGATTATCATAACCAACACAAGGAATTCAGAAAATTAACTCTTCAGTTTGGCCGATCTGCTAAGCTCCCCAAAATGAGAGTCTTAGGAAGCAAAAGAATTTAATTTTTCCATTTCACTAGTAAATAAACGAGCATTTACTTACTTTCTGTTCCTTTTTCTGGCTCGGTTGTAAGCTTCTAGACCTTCTGTTAGTGTCTTCAACTTCTCTGGCTCCACCTGAGTGAAGGTATGAACACCAAACCACATTACCCAGACCTGCAATTATTAAACACTGCTTTTACTTTACTGCTAGACATGCATTATTATGGAGCCTAATTTTCACTGCATCCATAAGACACTAACATTCCCAGCCAAGAATAAATTAATGTCTAGCTATATACACCCCCTCATATAGATACATATAAAAATAATTCCTCTAGATGTCCACACCACTAGCAATAGAAATACAGAAAACAAAACCATGACAGTCACAAAAACAGAACTAGGAAGGAGAATAATATTTTTTAAACCTTGTTTGTCTTTATATTACTAATATGAACACTGTTGTTAAAAGTCTCATATTCTGTACTCACATCTTACAAATGCATTTTACACCTTTGAGACCACCTGGTATGCATTAAAATACCAAGTTGCCTAGTACACACGATAGAATTTTTACAGATGCCATCAACACAAAAGCATTTCGCATCACCTCAGATTTCTGGATAAAGTATTTAAGGCCCCAGTTCAACAACGATGCTGATGGCACGGCCAAATTCGTTCCCATTTCAGAAGAGCAACGGTACGTGGTTCAGTTAAAAGGTTTAAGGCCTTAAAAGAGGGGCGGGCGGGCAGGATGACAAGCTTTATTTATGCATTATGAATCTCTGAGTCTTAACGAGAGCTCGCTTTAGCCAGCTAATTTATTGGTCCTGAGAAAGGTCTTTTAAAAATTTTTTTACTTAAGCACATACTTTAGCAATCTGCTGAGTCAGGAATGAATTTGAGCACGTGCTCAATAGGGTTGCTGAGCTGGTACTGAAAGTACTTTAACTGGAAATTTAGGTTCTCTTGAAAACAATCAGAATTATAATCTTTTAAGCAATTTCTATATAAACCCCTGCATATAATCACTGGCACCACACCAGTTAGTACTAGTATAAACAATACAAGCAAGAAGAAAATGAATTATATCATCTGTACGATTTTATCATTTGCATCCTCAAAACATTAGTCCACTTAACTCTGCACATTATTTTGATTTGGCTCAGTCATTTCTGCTTGTACAAACAAAAAAAGGTATTTAACACACATCAATTTAAAGAAAATGAATGGATGAATGCCTTTTTCTTTGTCAGTACTGTGACATGTTGCTTGACTTATTTTTTAATCTTTGCATAACTCAACAAGAACCTTATATAGCATTTGTTTCATTAAAAAGTACAGCTTGTATTCTAGCACAAGGAAAATTAATTTTATAAATACAAATTTATTAAGCATGCCTATATACAATCCGAAAAAGAATTTAAATGCAAATTCCCTCTAAACCCAGCCTTTCAATTACTAAATCATTTATATTCACAATGAAACTGATTTTTAGATGTGACAATGTGAAGTTAATGAGTGAGCAAGTTGTCAGAATCTCCAGAAATAAGGCCCAATATATGTTTAGACCAAATTTCACGTCCTGAACTTGCGCATCTGAAAATAAAATTGGGGAATACTGCTGTTTCAGGAACTTCCAAGACAAGAGTCATTAATGGTGAAATCCGCACAAGGGGAGGCGAGATTTCTGTTTTCATGAAATGGATTCAATTATGCCAGACTGTAGCGCTTCTCCCTTAAAACTGCGTTTACTTTTAATGCAAGACTGCAAATACCTCAAATAATTCCTCTCCTAATTAGACTTTGACAAACACAAATGCATACATAAGAAATACTATCTATTTAAAACCTGTGGGGCTTTTCTAAGGATAAACATGAGAAGAAAAGGCACACAACACTCACAGAATAAGCAAACTGCCTTCGGAAGCCTATACGTTACATCTCCTACATTAAAACAGTATTATTGGAGGCAACATTACTCTGTCTGCAGTACACCACAGCTCAAGCCTTCATTTTATAGAGTGTTTGAAAAAGAGCTAAAGAAGAAACTTACATTTTTCAAACTGAACAGAATTAAAGGACAATAACATAATCACCTTGATCCTTTACCTTGACGTGACAGAGTTGTTGTGACTGCTAAATTGTACATATCCATGATATATAGGTGTATATAAGGAACAAACTTTGCAAAGGGTTGTATATGCCTGCCATTAGAAATATTCGAAAATTCAGTGGTAAATATTTTTATGTTTGAGTAGCAAAGGACTTATGTTAAGTAAGAAAAAGGAATCAATACCTTCATTATTGGAATTTTGTGATGGTAGAACAGTAAAAAACCTGCTAGCACTTTTTTGAAGAAGTAATATCAAACTGCTAACATAACATGGTGTTGGAATCAACTATAACAGATATATTTGAACCAATAATGTGATATGCCCTCATTTACAATAAGCCGTTACAACACTAAGTAATACATACAAATGGGATTTTCAGGACACTGATAAATCACACCTATTATTATCTGTAGAACTATAAAAGCTCGGTTTAAAAAAACCTAGTTTAACTGATGGAAAGTCCTATTGAGAACAATACTTGCCCCATAAGAATCACTATGAAATGTACTGGTATCAGTGAACTACTGCTCGCAGAAACCCTTTGACTTTCACATTGTTGCTCTCAAAGCCTTGTTCCCGTTTAGGTGATTTGATTTGGGTAATAATCAAATGAATCACTTAATGAAATACACAGCCTCCATTTCAGGATGCATGTGGTTTCAGGTTTGCTCCTTTCCTGTTCAGAAATTTCTGCTGCTACTGCTGCCCATCCCTTGGGTTCCTCTTTAATTTTCCAATAGCCAAAAAGCAAGTGTTCATTAGGAAACAAAGGTGCAATATTCCTCCCTTCTCCTGTTAGGGAAACACCATTCTAGCTGCTCTTCAAACAGAAGCGTTATTACTTTTAATACCCAAAGTCTTTTAAATGGAAACAAAAATCAAATTATGTATGATATAAAGAACAGAGAATATACAAAGTACCATGAAATCCCAACAGCATAGCAAAACTAACGTTACAATATAGGAGGTTAACATTTGATTATACAAAGACTTTAAAATAAGTTTTAAGAAAGCTCCACAGAAAATAAAACTTTTCAGAACTGCTGCTAGTCACTCCCACCATGAATTGTAACCTTTCAGGATTTTTTGAAGTGCAGAATTTCTGAAGACCATTTGGTTTTCAAGGTTATTTCTTTTTGGTTTTCAAGGCGGGATTGTTTGTTTGGTTTTTTGGGGTTTTTTTTTGGTGTGGTGTCTTTTTTCTTTTCTTCAGACCAGGCTGCCCAAACATCTGAAGAATGTAGCTGCACAGCATGTTATAGGAGAGTCTGAACATGTGTACACATTGCCACTGTGCGTGGGAGTTCCTATTTTCAACTAGGAACAGAACTATTAGACAGCACATGCATATTTTCACCTCTTTCATATTCCCCTGTGTCCCACCTTTCAACCTCAACTCCTGACCTTTGGAATAGTCATTCACTCTGTACTTCTTGTTGGAGACAATTAGACATTCTTTTTTGTCTTTAATATCAAATTATTATTAAATTAAAGGCCTTCTGATGTGAGAGGTGATCCATTACGTGTGACTTCTTTACGGAGAACTTGAAACAGTCTCTCTTGCTGCCTCCACAAGTGCCTTGACAGTGCTGCATGAGCAGCAGTATATGCATTTCCACAGTTTCCTTCCCTGCTGTTTGTGCTTCAGTATACAATAAAATCTGTGCCACTGAATATAGTATTACACAATGCGTATATAATATACATAAGAGACACAAAACTAAAGAAGGCGGGTTTGCACAAAAGCAACGTAAAAGATACATTCTGATATCCACAAACCTGGGAGTAAACTTATAAAATTGCTAAGGAATGCAAATGAAAAAAAATTTCACCTCCTTACAAAATTTATAAAAAATAAGCTCTTCAAATATATCAAACTAGTCATACAGGTATGGGTACACAATTTTGCGAAGTTAATGCATAAATGCATACTTGGAACATATGTGCAGTGTAAGAACTGTATTTGTAATTCATACAGGACATTGATACTGTACACCTCCTAATTTTTCCAGTTTTGTTTAATCTTTTCTAGTTTGTGGTCTGTCTCATTCGCCTATACTTTATAAACTGACTTGTAACTTGGGGATCTAACCTTTATAAGGAATGAGCTCTTAAGCATTCAAATACTGTTACTAAAGCATGTTGATTTCTCTGTAAAGTCTCTTTGAAACCTTTGTGGCTAAGGAGATGAACAGAGAAGCCACCTCTAAAGAGAGACCAAAGTTTTCTTGCAGTAGGGTTGAAACCATTCTGGCCAAACATCACCCCAGTTAATTATAGCACCAATTCATCAAAGAGCTGTTGTACTGTTTGAGGAAATTACATCTGCACATCAGCCTCAGGTTAACTCTACGACTGTGAACTGCAGTGAGACCAGCAGTGGTTACGCTACAGGTACACCACTTCCAGCTCAAGAAGTTCCTCAGCTATGCACTGGTGGGAGTCAGGGGCTGTTGGTGAAGAAGCACTCCTCAATGTGTTCTTGTACTCTCTCTCCCCTGGATATCTGCTGTTGGTCAAATTTTGGGGAAAGGAATACTTCGGTCCAACCCACTATCGCCGTTCTTATGTCCTTATGACTGTTGTCATGCAATGTACTAGGCAGGTATACGGGGAAAAAAGACATAATTTTAAGTGGTTTGATTTCTTTGTGTCAGAGGTAAAATGTTATTTCATTAGATCTTTCCTTTCTGCTTACCCATTTTTTAAATTTGCATTTTATAAAACAGCACTTAAAATACTTTACATCTTCCATATATAAACATTTTTATAAGAACTACCAAAATATAATGTTACAGAAGTAGTGGAGACCAGAATTTGAAATACTTGTCATAATAAAATAACTAATAACTAACCAATAAGTCCTTGATTACTGTATTTTCTGTATATTCCCCAACAAGCATATGGCTTGTTGACAAAAAAAAAAAAAAAGAAAAAAAAAAGAAAGGATTTTAGTATGAAAGAGCAAATTAGAATGCTTTCCTCACTAAGATGGCCAAAACCTCCTTTCAAGGGGAAAATGCGCATGCATTTCCTCTTAGAGAGCGTACGTGTCAATCAGCAAGCTTTTGCTTATTACAGACTCCTCAATCTGATTAGATCACTTTTCCTTTTTGCAGTTTTCAACACTTTTCATTATCTCTATATCAGTTTCTTTGGACACAGCCAGCAGTTCAACTAAATACACAATGTAAGTTAAACAATTTTTTGTTAACAACATTTTTTGTGTAGCAAGTCTTTTGTGCACGAATTAGTTAGTAAAGCATAATCAGGCCGACATATAATCTGTTTCATGGCATTGGTAGAAATTTCTCATTAGGCAACTATGGGAAAACTTCAGTTCTGCAAGCTATGGTTATGGAAAAAAGTGATTTGTACTACTAAAATCAGAGACAGAGAGTAAAATAAAGAATGGACCAAGATAGTTTTGATAAACATTTGTATGGGCGTATGTACATGTGTATATAGATAGATAGATAGATATGTGCATATATATATAAATATACCTTCCCCTCCTCAGCGTTTTGTTGACATGAATTGTGAACTTCTTCTTCTCTTACTAGTTTTCCAGGCCACGAAGTCAGTCCTTTGATTTGGCCCCAGACCAAGTCGCCAACATTAAACGTCCTCGGCCTGTAATGTATCAGCTCATTTGAAGAAGGGGAATCTGGGTTCCTTAGGTCATCTTCACTACTGATGCTTTTAGCATCTGAAGGGCTAGGCACACACCCATTAATGCTTTTGGCATTAAAATCTCCATTGTAATGGATATAGTCTTTAACTAACGAACTTTCCAAGCTATTTGAGGAACTTGGAGATTGCTCTTCCAGAATCAGGTCTTGTTTAGAAGTGTTCAGCAACTCCCCAAATCCTCTGTTCTGCTGAGGCTTATTTCCATTTATGTGTGCACATCGTTCCACAGTGTTCTCCAGTCTTTCCTTAAAACTCATCATAGTTCTTTTATAATTGTTATACCTGAAATTCTCCTCCAACATTTTATCACTTTGACAGTTTCGCTGTGATAACAGTATCTGATGCTGCTCGCCTTGTAGTAATGGCAGTGTGGAGATGTTATTGGGCCTTTCGTGACAAGGACTACTATGGATATGGGTAGAGTGGTCTAGAAACTCATCACATTTCCATCTGTTTATCTCACTGACAGGACTCTGCTCCCCTTCCCACTGTTTTTTGGGCGTGTTACAACTTGTTGATTTGTAATATTCATACCCATCCCCTTCACTCAAATTTTTACCATGTTCTGAATTCTTCAGTATTCGTGTTCCTCTAGTGTTCCTTATCCTACCTTCATGATCAGAAACGGCAATGTTTCTTCCATGGATTACTGCACTGACAGCACTAGAAAGATTTAATGGGTCACCAATTGAGGCTGTGAAGGCACTCATGGCACTCAAAGCTGGAATGGGACTCATCTGTGTTGTACTGCTAACAGCAGTGGTGATTACTACTTGCATTCCTTTGCTTGCAGCATCTACAACTGCTTTGTAGATAGCGTCCACCGATGTATCACCCTGAGCAGCGACATTGAGGTTATCCTTTGCCTGTTGGCCAAGCGATGGTTCAGTTCTTTGCTGCAAATCACAAGACGTTTCTTGGAAAGGAGGAAGCATAGCGTTGGAGCTCTCAGGAACCGGTGCCATTCCCATTTGAGTGATCATTCTTTTGTTTAGGACAGCAGCGTCTTCCTGCATTCTCACCTGGAGATAGTAGAGAAAAAGATGGAAACTGCTATTCTGCCTAAAGTTCCATTTTAATAGACAAACTTTATTTTAATAAAAAATAACAGGATGGTGGCCAGGGTGACTATCTGTTACAGTACATAATTTTATTTGCGTTATACACCTGTTACGAAGTTTAGTGCTGAACAAGCTAGACAGAAAACAAAAGAAGCATAATTTGGAGGAAAACCAAAACACTGGCTCTTAGACTTTGCCTCTGATCAAAATAGATGCCTCGCATGAAATGATACAACCTACCATGCACTGCACGTTATCAAATCTTTCAGAGTCTTTTCAGGTATTTCCTCACCTGATTGAAGAAAAGCACCCTCCTTTTTTCTCTCAAGTCCTGAACAACTCCACCAAGACCAGTATTTCTGTTCTCAACTATTCTCCTTCCCAGCCCCAAATTTTGCTTCTTTCTTCCCCACCAACTGTCCTTCTGGGCTCCTTGTATGCTCCTCATTCAATTTCTGGAATGTAGGCCATCACTATCCTTTTGGAATTAGCTAACATTTCTATTTTTTCCCTTTTCGTTATGTGCTTCTCTCCTGGGATTTCTTTTTACTTCAGTCCCTTGTAAACCATGCCTGCATCCCTTTGCACTGCACCTGTAATGTCAGGCACTGCCACAGTAAACTGTAACCTCCAGATTAAAGTAACCGTGCTTTTTATATTTCTTGCCACATATGTAAGCAGTGAAGACGATGTCAACAGTAGCGCCATAACAAAAAACTGTAAAAAAATGAGGGCAAAATATTTCCCAAAGCTCCTTTAAATAATTACCATTACTATTTATATAACTGAGAATCTGAAGCAAAAAATACTGATATAAAGCTACCAAAATTCATTCAAAACCAAAGAAAGGTAACAGGCAGTTAGAGGACTACGATTTTGCAATAGCAGTGAAACATCTACACTGAGAAAATGACACATCTTCTTTTTCCTTCTTAAAGGGTAAAAGCACTTTCTGGCACTACCTGCATGCTTCCCTCTTCACGTCTTGAGTTCTGCAGCAATCGTGGTAATACTGAATAATAATAAATGGGCATTTTAACTCTGGTTTTATTACCTATTTTGGTTGCTATGCTTCCTGTCAGTATGTTAGCTTGATAGTTCAGCTCGCATTATGAAGAATTGTCTATTTAGGCGGAGAGCAGGGAGGTATCATTTTTGCACAGTTTGTCACCGTATATTCATTCTAATGCCTGTTTTCTTCTGTATATATAATCCACACCACAGCTAGCTCTTCCATTCAGTTTCAGTGGGAACATACGAGAACTGGTACACACGGTCACCTACAATCATTTATTAAGTTTCTAATTACTGTAAAGTGGTACCAATATTTATTTCTCACCACTGAAATGTTAGAGTGGTCTAAACCGGAATTTATGACCATTTCTGCGGAACGGAAAACTTTTGCCAAAAATGAACAGTAATTGTCAGAACATACATTGCATAATTTTTTTCCAATACATGCAGTGTAACTCTTTCCAAAGAAACTACACCCAATTTCTAAGGAAGAAGGTATAAAATTTCAGTAACAAATGTTACTGATTTGCAAAATCCAAAACCTACTGAAAGAGGCAACCAATTGCACGTATCATATCGTCTCAATCACTCGGCAAAAACACCAGACTGTGGAGGACATAATTTTACCTACTGAGAGTTGCACATTTGTTTGAATATTGTTTTCATTTTGCTTTCTACCTGGAAATTTTGGAACAGACATGCCATGGGGTTTGGGTTGTTAGCTGGGCCAGGAATTGGGGGCTGGCCTTGAAAGCCCTGCATGTTCTGATACCCCTGGAGAAGGTGCTGTTGCTGCTGATTTGAAGGAAACATCTGATTGTTGTTTAATAGCGACTGGAGATGACTCAGCTGATGGTTATTCAAAGCAGTGTTTATAGATGACATGTCACCTGTAATTCAAACACAGGGAAACATAAGTCAGTGTAGTTTTCAGCAGTCAGGAGGAATTTCCTTGACTCAAATTTTAACTGACTGCTAAGCAAACGCCTCTGTAAAACACCACTTTTTCCCTTCAATCTTCTATGGAATGGTCCTCAAGGCATGTGTCTCCTACTCTTTACTCCTTTATTTGTGCAGCATTGTTTCTTTTGCATGTCACATCTATCTGGACTCTTTCTAAAGGCTTCTGACATGACTGTCTTTGCCTTTGGAACGGTACACAGCCAAGTATGGCAGAATGAGCTTCTATGAGATATCTGGTGTCTTGGAATCTTACTCTTAGTTTCCAAAGAGTGACTGCTTCAACCAGTACTGGGGTGGCGAGGGGGAGAAGGAGGAGGTGGAGAGAGAGAGAGACAGAAAGAGAAAATAATCAAAAAAACCCCAACAAAACTAGTTTTTCATTAACCGACAAAATCACATGAACTAACTGCAAATGCGCAAAGGCTTTTTGGCTCACAGACTTGTCAGCCAGCACTCTAAACAATTTTTTTTTTTATGCTCTAGAGAAACAACTGTATTCACATTTTGTATTACACAAAAATCTCACTTTACATGAAAATTACAGTTCTAGTAAAAACGCCGTTGGACCTGACTTTATGAAATAATAAAGTTTAAAAATCTATCTATTTCCTAGGTGGTTTTTTAATTAAAAGCTCATGTTCTTCTTAAAATTGTCATTTGCAGAATCATTGGTTAGTTGTATTTTACATGGAAAATGCAAAGCAGACTTGAGTTCACGATAGCCATTTAGTAGGTAAGTATGAGGCCTTAAGTTAAAACACTTATCAGCTCTTTTCCACTACTTAATTCCTCCTGCTAGTCTATTCATTAGATTACCTAGTCCAAACAACAGAGGAGTATTAACTGTATTACATACTCTTGGTAAAAAACATCAAAAGACCCAGGAGAAAAAACTTGTATTTAAGAGCTTTTTAATCACTTGTTTTGGAATGTACGTGTTTGTCAAGTGAGATACCCTGGGTTTCTAAACTACAAGCTAAAGTAAAAAAAAAAAAACCAAAACCAGAGAAACGAGAAAATATAAATGCACAACAAAGGGCTCGAAGGGCAACCTTCCTCTCTGAACTTGTGCAAGGACCTACTTCGAGTGCTTTATGGATTACTTTACAGGGAGTGTGCTTATGGTTTTGGCACCTTTGATTCATTTGGAAAAATGCACTTGGCCATTTTTCATCTACTGCGCAGCTACTCGTACTAACCCTGTGATGCCACATGCACTTGAAATGAAACACTGCATCCCAGAGATGCACCTGTGCTTTTACTACTTGAAAAATGAAACAAGTCCAATTGCTTACAGAATTTTAAGGTGTATATAGTAGGTCTAGGTGGCATCAGAATTAAGAATGGAATATAAAATAATTTCCAAAACCAGTATGAAATGTTACTGAATTAGATCAGAATGTATTTTCAATTTCTTACAATAACTGACGTTTTTCTCAATAGAAATAAACAAGCTGTAACACACAAAAGCCTTACAAAAAAAAAGTATGATAAAGTGGAGTCTTTAGAAATAGAAACTAGAATCCAAAATTCCCCCTCCCCAACCCTCTTCCTTTTTTTTTTTCCTTTTATATCTGTGAAGAAATTGAACTTACCAAGCAGACCTGTCCCCAGTAGAGGGTTAAGTAGCTGTGGCACCACAGAGTTATTGTTGAGTTTAGCTGGACCAGATGTATTCCCAGCATTATTAGATATGTTCAGCAATGTTTCTGCCATTGACACCACTGCTGTCCCACCACCCAGGGTTGAGACAGACAGTGCTGCCACTGCTGATGATGTAGTGGTTGTGGTAGTGGTTGCTTGGGAGGAGGTGGCTATGGAAACCTCTGGATGATGAGCGGTGTTGCCCGATGCAGAATTCAGGACACCTCCCACCAGCTGGGGATTCAAGGCCATTAATGCTGAGGCCCCAGAGACAGCTGGGAGGAGCAGGGGGTTAGAAGTAGTGTCAGTGCCTGAAAAGCTTGGTATAGGGTTGCCCAGGGGGTTGGTTAAAAGGGTATCCACCCTGTTGCTTTCTGACTGATTGCTTGGCAAATGGTCAGGTGGGGCTGTCATCTGTGTTACTGAGGGTAAAGGGTTATTTTGCTGTTGCAACAAATCTGAGATGGTCAGATTGAAAGATGGTAGGGGAAGCATGGCAGCTGCTTGGGCTTGGTTCTGAAGGAGGGTTGCTAGAAGCTGAAAATGAACAGGTTGTAATACCTGCCCATCCACGTCACTGGAGAGAAAAGCTAAAGCAGCATTTACATTCGGGTTGAGAAAACCTAAAGGGTTGAGGTTGACCTCAGACTTGCCTTCTCCTGCTGAAGGCTGTAGTATATTTAATAGATTCTGGTTTAGGAGATGTTGCTGATTCACTGGCAAAGAGATAGGTAGAGAATTGAGGAGGTTTTGATTCAAAGAATGTGGAAGATTGTTGTTTGAAGAGCTGTTCTGCGGAAAATGAAGCGAGTGTTCGTGGCCAGCAAAAGGGAAATCGCTCCCAATGGGCAGCTGGCTCTGGAGTGGGTTTCCAGCTGCAGTAGTGACTATAACACCATCTTGAAGGACAGATGTTGTCTTTGTGATGGCAGGTTGGCTGGTGCCAGCTATGGCTATGGATGATGACGGTCCTGACCCCCCTGCAATGCAAAAGAACAAAACTATTAATAGTGTACTGCCTGTTGGGAGACAATTGTCAAAGTTATAAAGTAACTAGATTAATCCAAAACAGTAATGTTTGATACCCATGCACAGGAGAGAAAATCTTTTGAGCATCCAGACTTGATTTTTAAATATGAATGTATCTGCCATCAGCTACTTCAGATAGTACGTGCTGTGCTACATCTCATCAGAATTATTTAACTATACACTTCTCTTTCCCTTAAATTTCTTTGAGTGGGGATATAATAGGATTTTGTTCATTACATATTTTGATTAGCATAAACCTAAAAGCAACCATAACTTAATGTAGTTAGCTGTGGACCACTATGAAATTAACTACTAGGAAGAAGGGTCAATGGGAGACATGAATGATGCTGTGTGAAAGAGTGTTAGTACGTGATCTAAATGTAGATGTGAAACTCAGGCACTTCTATTTCCTGCTGTATTCCATTAATGGGCTTTTGGAGAATTATTACTTAAGGCATTGTTTTAGACTCCTGAAGAGAAAAATACAATCATGACAATTACATGTCATGATGATGCCTCTGATAAAATCTAATGAGCAATTATGATCAATGTAGGTTAGCAGACAAAACCCCCCAACAATTTATAAAGAAAAAAGTGTAAATTGGGGTGCTCTAGTCATATCCATCACTTGGCACGAAAAGAAAGACCAACTGGGTAAATTTACTGTGAGGGGTTTACATGGAAAGATGAAGAGAATAATAAAGTTTATTTGGGTATCTTTATACCCCTTTACCAAATCTGAAGTATAAAATAAATTATTCATTGTCTTCAACTTGAGGCAGAGTCTTGAACTGACAGTGGTCATACACAAAAAACATATGAGAGGAGACTAGGAGAATTAAAGCAAGTGAAATTGCCTTGAACTATGCCGTTCTACTTCATCCACTGCAATTCACTGGAGAACATTTGAGTACTAAAATTATACACTGCAAAACTGTATGATTATAAATGTATTTAACTATGATTTTGATGCCATAAAATAATTTTCCATTCTCAACTGCCCGCAAATATAGCTCGTATGACAGAGATCAGAAGGTATCGATTATCATCCATATGATTCTATGATTATCAGAAAGTATCAATTATCATTTTTCTAAACAAATACTATTTGAAAAGGGATATGCAACTACAATGTTAACTGGTAACAACTGAATCAAATCTTTACATCATTTGTAACTTAAACTACCATTTTTCAAGTACCGTAATGTTATGACAACTCAGAAAGGTACAAAAGTAACACAGTACATGAGGCACTGCATTGACTTCATGAGAAGAAAGATCACACCCTCTCTCCCAGGTACCATTATCAGTACAGAAATTAAGTAATAAATTAACAGAAGATAAAGTGAGAACAAATTGTAATCGTAAGGCAGAGGATATCCTATTCTGCTGTGATGAGAAATACATTAACAAAGCAATAAAAGCAGTTTCATGACAAGTACATTTCTCTAGGCAGCAGTTTGGAACAAAAAAACAGATAAGCACTTGAGGAAAAAAACCCCAACCATGCACTGAAAATATATGTCCCATTGGATTTCCACTTACGGTTTTGTGTTTAACATTTCAGATTAGGCAGGAATAGCAAATGCTCTATATATTTTGACACCCTCAGGCCTGGCAAATGTCTCATATATACTGAGAAACCGGCACCCACGCCCTCCCCGGCTTTCTAGCTTAGAAACACAGACTTCCAAATTATAGACACCTTCCCAATAAAAGTCAATGAAAAACTGCTAATCAGACAAGTTGCTCAGAAATGACTCAAAACTAAGATGAAGCTAGTAACAGCAAACCTATTGGTAGAGACGAATGAAAACCACAGCTTTCTGCCAACGTATCTGTCCTACCTACTGGTTACCTCATTCTGGAGAGAAACCACCTCTGGCAATGCCTCCAAAATGGAACACAACAGAAAAAAGAAAGATTCTCGCAAGCACATGTTTACACATCAAGGCGTACATGACCTACTGAGATGACATGTTAAAAAGATTTTTCATGTGTGTGCACTTTTTTTTTTCATTTCAGTATTTGCTGGTTTTGTAAATAAGCCAATAGTAAAACATAGTTCGTACAAATGAACAGCGTAACATAAAATTAAATTCAGTGCGTATGGTTACTATTTATATTTAACATACAACCTTGAACTCTGGCTACTCAAATTCAGTTACACAAATCCCAGAGAACCTAAACTAAAATACAACTGCGCATCTTCTTTTTTTTTTACTAATCTCTGAAATATTTTAAACTGCATTTTTAGGCAAGTAATAAAAAGTCTTTACAATCTTGTGGCTAAAAGCAAATTCTTTTTGTTTCACTGGAGAAAACACACCCACTTGTAATAGTTTCAAACGCTCATGCCAGGCTTGTAATGGATCAGTATGTTACAGAGCCCACAGCGACACACATTATTAACCACCAGGTACCTGTTTGCTTCAAAAAAAAAGGAAATTTTCAATTTTTTCTGTTTTGTTTTGTTTAAATCAGTATCCAGAACTGCCATTCCAAGGATTTAAATATTAGGAAAAGTCACAAAGACCAAACTACAGGTTTAAGAAATACCATTACAAAGTCACTCCTATATGGTTTTAACGGAAGAATCAGTTGTACCGCTCAAATGACACAAGATGGATGCCTACCATACTTAAAATTACATAGGGCCTCTTAAATAATGTTGGCTGAAAAATTGCTCGCCGAACCAAAACTGTCACTGCACTTCAAGACACACTTAACGTGAGTGCCTCTAGTTGTAATCCAGTTGAAGATGGCCAGGTAATACCCAAACATCTTCAGATGGCTATTCCTCCCAATTGTAAATGACCTTCCACATAAAATCTTACTGTCATATAGATAAAAACAGGCTACCATCGGCTTAGCCTGACCTGCAGGAATAGTCTGATATACTGGACTTTCTAAGGCATGAGTTCGTTTCAGGCAGTATTTTTTTGGAAACTCTTTACTCCCGCAATAGGGGAAAGACAGATATACAAGCTTTTTCCTCGGTAGCTAAGAAAAGCTTCCCTTGGTAGTAGAAATCGTACTCACTGCGTTAAGCAGCACATGGACAGATTTTTAATTCAGGCATGAGGAAACTATTCTATATATAGAGCTCTCATGAATATAAAACCTAATTTTGATATTTTCAAGTGGGCCTAATCTCTGCTTTTAATTTATTTATGATCCTGTTTTCCATTCCACACAGGTAAATGACCACACGGAAGAGTATTTGGTGTGAAGCACATCTCAAACTTGTAAAACTGTTGCTAGGTTTTTGTCAAACACTGTTCTGTTTTCTCACCCCCGTCAAACACTGCTTCTGGAAATCTAACCTGAGAGGTCTAGAGTTCATTCAACACTTGCCCTTTCTCCAGATTAATTACGCAATTAATTAATTGCTACTGGGGGGGGGGGGGAAGCATGGATTCTGAGTAGGAGGAAGAAAACGTGTCCTTATTTCAACCCAGACTTGAGAAGTTTGGGAGTTGAAGAGGCGATGAGCCGCCAGACTTCAGCAGGAAAAGAAAATACAGGCAAATACCGCCCCCCAGCTTCTGTTAAACCTGCCTCATAGAAAGACACAGTAGGAACTGGTGCAGAAAAGTCCTGAATTGGGTAGTAGCCAATACAATATTTACAACTGCATTCTGGGACAAAACTGTCTCCAGCAACAGACTGAATTGCCAGAATATGATTTCTGGATCCATTCCAAAATACGATCTCCAACAACTCAATATTCCAGATGAAGAAATGCACGCACACCCATTCTCATGAAAATACAGTGCTGCTAGACATCTTTTGAATGTTTGGCCCCAATCCAAAAGAAAAAATTTGAATTATTTTTTCCCCTTTATAAAACATGGATAATTTCCATAATTGTGATTGATAGTGCTGCATCAACAAGGTGCAGAAGGCCATCTTCCTCTGCGATGACCATGAGAGCCCTCTGAACTGTCCTTCCCCAGTTTTAAAATGAAATCTCCAAGATCCAGGACAAACGTGAGCAGTCCTGTCTTTTTGACTCACGAGGAGACGAGACGCGATGAGAAGAAAGCAATGCCCAGCACCGGCAGCGTGAAGCAGCATGGAACAATGAGACGTGTCTCATCAAAGCAATGGTGTAAGCTACACTGCGAGTACAAGAGAAGAAAAGTCCTAATAAGAAGCCCGTCCTTTCAAATCAGGCAGTAGCACCAAAGCGTAGCAGCGGCGATCTGGAACTGACTCTGGATGTCCTCTGAGGTCTGTCTTTTATTCGAAGTGATATCTAGACCCATACATTGTATTTACTAGAATTTTCAAAGAGGGCAGGATGATTGTGGAAACCAGATGGTGGATGTCAGCTGAAAAAAGATCCCTACGCAAACAGGCTGCCTTGGCCAGCAGTGCTGTAAGGAAAACAGGACTGCAATTCTGACCACGTGCACCTCTTTCAGGCCTGGAGAAGGATGACAGCCAGAAGAAAAGAAGATGCACTGTAGCACCAAAGAGTTCCGACAGTGCGTTTGCTCACCCAAAACTCCACCATGAAACGGTTCGTTATTACCATATCCGGGCTCCAAGATGATAGTTGGGAGGCTTTTGATGAGAAACGCAAATGGGAGTTGAAAGCTAAAAGGAAATCACAAGTTTGATTCCAAGTTTCATAAAAACATGGTATTTTGAATCCTGGAAACCCAAGGTATTGTATATGATGGCTCAGTAAACAACAGTCCTTAATAATCAGAAACTCTTAAGAGTAAAAGTAGAATGAAAAAAAGATGAAGGAGTTAGACTAAAAGCCATAAAAGCCTAAGACAAATGCTGGCTTCCAGCTCCTGCAGACAGAGATGTCTGCCAAAAGTTCTTTTGCCAGTTGTTGAGAAAAAGGAACCGTCTTTGTAATGCAGCAAGAAGAAGAAATATCCAGAATGCTGAAAAAGTAGATCTATTGTTCTCTTAGAGGGTCAAATAGATGTTTTGGGAGTAAATAAATGGAAATTGAATAGGATATACATTTTTTAAATTACTACTTTGTGGGCTATAGCATTTTATTTACGAGCATTTTTATTTTGTTTTCTTTTGAAAGCAGGTTTATCTTCCTGTGTGGATTTTATCTGCGTTCCTTTTTTTGAAGTATTGCTTGACAGGTATTCTTAAGCAGATGCAATAAAATAATGGGTATTCTGAAATCAGTTTCTGTTTGAGAAGATTCACTCTCCCTGCTCACTTAAAATAAAGAAATTAGAATGGAAGATATTTATCATTAATATCTTAGCATTGTGCTACCATAAAAAGACAGGAACACATACGCACATCTATGCTCTTGGGATGGTGGGATATAGTCAGAGACCTATCTTGGTTTGAGTCCTGGTTTTTAAACAACGATAAGATTCGAACAATATGAAGACTTGTACGGCAAACTTCAATGGCTGTCCTCGGGAAGAGAAGTTGGGGTGTGAGCTATTGATTTCAAACTAAACAAAAGGAAAGAATCAAAAACCATCCATCATTTCTGCAGCAGCAGAAGAATCGTGTCTGCATAAAAATATGTAGGAACAGTAATGACTTCACATACTGTGAATAATGCTCATCTTCCCTATAAACCAGACAATTCAAATGAAAGCAAACTGTTCTAGTCTTCATAGATGCTAAAAGTATTTCTACCAAATCAAAGAACATTAACTATGTATGTATTGTCCTAAAAAATTGCAGTTAAAGCATACCAAATAGAAAACGATAATGCAAATAATATTTTACAACGCACTTCTCTGTAAGAAACTATCCATTATGTATTCTAATATTTCAATAGTGTCAGTAGTACATTGCTGGAATTTGTAAAATAAAAATAACTGATAAAACAGGTGCATTAAGTACTTTGGAAACTAAAAGTGCAGAACTTGCTCATTAGCCATTAACAGCTAAAACATTTTAAGAGTTTAGAACAGATGTTATAGATACCACTTTCTCAATCTTACTTTTCTGCACATTCAATCAAAATGCAGCTAGCTTTACTTTATATTTGTTATTTTCTTTATTGCTTTCTTAGTTTAGAACATTTCAAGTTTTTTTAAAACCTTGTCAGAAACTCACATGTTACTCCTTGGCCATGTAGTGAGCTTCTTGTGAAACCCTCCACCACTTCCAACCCCTCCTAGGGTAAAAGTCCGCAGCTCTTGCAGAAGAAATCTGCACAATCTTTTCAAAAAGATTGAGTTAGAGTGGAGAGAGGGAAGTTTCGCTGCACGCCTTACCCTGAGATTATGAAGGCGTGAAAGTACAAAAGATCACTTAGGCACTGTAATTACAACTCTATCTCAAATGGTTTGTGCAACTTCTACCGCATAGGGTCACCAATCCATGCTCGAGGCCTCCAGAAGCTACTGCAATACTAATATGAAATAGGAATTAACATCAACTTAGAGATATGAACACATAGTTTGCATCAGCAGCAATATTGTTAAATTACTGATTTTAAGAGGCTTAACTTTCACAGAAGTATAATCGTTGATGGAAATGATCTAAACTCATATTCCTTAAAAATCTGAGACAACGTGTTCTTGCTTTAACTACATATTCCATCACTCACCTATAAACTTAGAACCACGAGCTATACGTTTTTGTAATTATATCCCCCGTTTTCTTTTTGGAATGGAAAACATTTAAGATATTTATCTGGTATCACATTTATTATAGTGCTTTCAGTTCCGAAGAAACCATAATTCAGCAGTTAACCGCAAACTACTGTCAGTTGTTTTCCTTATCGAGATCACGCACTCCCTTGAGACAACAGAGAAATCACGAACAACAGACCAATAAATAAAACATCCTTCTCAGCCCAGCAGAACCAGTTAAAAACATGAACTCCCCTCATATACAATACTCCATCTGCACAGAATGTGTTCTTCTGTGAAACAGGTTTAACTGCCTATCCATAATATCACGCTTATCTCTGTGGCAGCTGAGAGTATCACTATGACTACCAAAGGCATAATGCTGCATGATCCTTTTTTTTTTTTACTTACAGCAAAACAGCTGTAATGTTGGCCCCGTTCTTAATACTGTTTTTCAAACTCTTGCTTTAACAGATTATTTTAAGGATGAAAATCACTGAGGACTGCAGCATGTAGTCTCTGCATCTTCTGAAGAGTGACTTAGCCAAGAATGAGTCTGTCAAAATTTTGGGGGAAGGGCAAAAAGCCCAAAGCAGTTTCTACGACAACAGAAATGCTTAAAATTAGGCTTTTTTTTTTTTTTTTTAAATACCTGACTGAATTTTGGTCTTGGCTCTTCTCCTTGCTCTTGCCTCTTCCGATTTCTGCATTTTACCACCACTGCTGTTTTTAAAATGACTTTGGGAAAACTGTTCTTATGTGCTTAGCTGTTAGTAGAAAGCAGAAGCAGTCTTCCAGTAAAAAACTGTCAAGACAACAGCATACAAATGAAGGAATAGTCTTCCAGTATTTTCTTAGTGTTGGCACTTAGTCTGACCTCGTCCTGTATCATTCCCCCCATTCACAGTTGTGGGAGATGCATTGCAGAGATGAGGTAGAACATTTTATAGCAAATTTGGAAACTGAAAAGTCAATAAAAAGCATTATTTCTTTCAATAGTCCCCACTCTACCCTCTAGCAAGTTTTGGAGTTGCCCACTGGTTCAGCTTAACAATATTTTCAGAAGATGGTGAGAGCTAAATATGTATGGAAAATCTCATGTAATTAATTCAGTTTTTCTTCACGATAATATCTTTTAAAAAAAGACTCACCTTTCCGCATTATTTTATTATTATTTTTTACAAATCCTCTAACTTTTATTAACACAAATTCCTAGAAAAATGTACGGCAGTTAAAACACTAACCAGATTAGAGTCTGGTTAACTAAGACTGTAAGCTACTGGCTAATTCAAATTATAAGAAAAAAACACAAGAAAACCCCAACCTGTGTGTCTAAGCAAGCGATGTTCTCGGTAAGCGCAGCTCAGCAGAGCTGAACTTTTAATCT
This sequence comes from Sagittarius serpentarius, assembly GCA_034782735.1. Taxonomy (NCBI): domain Eukaryota; kingdom Metazoa; phylum Chordata; class Aves; order Accipitriformes; family Sagittariidae; genus Sagittarius; species Sagittarius serpentarius. The sequence continues at coordinate 51,212,666 of JAVKLA010000001.1, read as the reverse complement.
TGGTATTTGTCTCAGAGGTAACGCCACTGTGATTCACAAACTGGGTAGGGCAGTGCCTGAAGGGCCCCAAACAGCAGGTGAGGTCAGAGTATAGCTTTTTTATATATATATATATATACACACACACACACACACATTGACAGTATCAAGTTCAAAGGCAAGGATGAAGGATGTAGGAGCAATGCTGAGGTCTACATAACCGCATACCTTTCACAAAAGAGCCTCACACATGGAGCACGCGCCCCAGGATGCGGGAGAAGCGGTACGTGACCCCATCATAACCCTCGACAAGCCAGCGCTCAGTTAGTATTACCATTTCTGATCTTCACACACCAAAACTCAACCAGCATAACATGTCTGGTAGAGCTATAAATAAAATATTCCTACACTTCTTTTTTCCACTTCTACTAAAATCAGAAGCTTACTCATTTCAGCTCCCTGTACTAAACAACTGAGTTAATTAAGGAGAGATTGAGCTGATTCCTAAGTTTCTCCAATTTGCTAGCACTTGCTAACAATAAACATTCGTAAATAGAGGTAATTCGAAAAGAAAAATCTATTCCACTTCTAAATTTTTCCTCTATTGTAAACCTTATGGTAGCAAGTACGTTTACACTGACTGTATAAAAGTCTATCAAGTTAACAATTAAGTTTTACCTAATACGATTGCTGATGCCTACTAAGTCAGTAATTCCTTTATGGTCAGAGAATGAGAGTGGTTTTGTGCATAAATCTTCTATCAAGAGTTAAGAAGAGCAAATAAATGAGAATATTCATTTCAGTTGTAGGGTAGGGAACAGACCTGACCTACCATACCTTGAAACCTTATTCTTCATGAAGAACATTTTCCCCATTTTTCACAGTTGTCATTTGAATAGAAAAATAATCACTTCTTTCTCCCCAAAATAATAACAAGGGAAAATAGGGTAGAATGTTGAAAAGTAGCTCCAGGTTTAAGTAACAGTGATTCCCTATAATCACAGCCCCCCCTGCCCCCCGAGAGACGTCCCTCTGTACATTTATATAAACACTGAAGTCCAAAACCAATAGAACATTTCAATTGGCTTTGTAATTAGAAGAGTAGCTGCTTGGCATCCTGTGTAGGGGTTATTTCAGTTTAATAAGAAACTTTTCTCAGACATAACAAGACCCATAAAGGATGCCAGCCAGATACTCTTCTGAATTTAAAGTCAAAAAGTTCTACTGATTTTGTAATTCTATGACGTGTACGAGTAGTTTCGGGGAGCAAATCCAGAGACTCACATACTAGAATATGCCACTTTGTACACGTTTAATGTGATATATTCTAAAATGCTCTGTCTTTGGTGCACAGGAAAGACCATTTTCAGAGAAGCAAGGGCCTACATTATTTTGATAACTAGCACTGCATCCTATAGTACATTTAACCTTTTATTCATGTAGTACTTTATGCTTTAGGTTCCTCGCATCATCAAAATACGGACATGACTGCAGCATCATCCCCTTCCCTCTAAAGCATTTACATCCATAGCTCTCCCAGAAGGTAAGGGAGAACACTTACCCCAAACTACAAAGAAAAAAAGGTTCACAAATTAAAATCTGAAGCAGTATTTTTCATCAGTATTTTTCACCTACATTAAGGACAAATCCTTTAGTTAGGCTAAAGGAATTCGCTCCTCAGGAGATACAGCTTTGTGCTACAGGAACAGGCAAGAGGAAACAAAACATTACAAATGGCAGAGAACCGGGAACTGTCCCCCCCCCGCCCTCCCCCCCCCCTTGCCCCTGCTGCTGAAGAAGACAAAAACCGAAGGCCGGTTTGATTTCAAAATATTTTTTCTCTGAGCTGTAATCTGATTATCAACAAGACAGTTTCTGATTCTGCAAGAAGACAATCCCTGATCGCTCCACTTTGACTAGCTCTAGCCAACTGTCAGTTTGGCAGAAAAAACATTTCATGAGTCCTTTAGGTTATATCGGGCTGAAATCCTGATAATGAGGTTACATTATAATGTTTAACACAGATGTGTAAGTATTCTGAGCAGTGAGTGTGAAAGCAGCGCAGTTCTCCGTGCCAGCCAAAGGTCAGTATGGGAGAGCAGCAAGAAGGGAACTGAGCTGAGCAGATGCTAAGGTCAGAAGCGACCACCATCATCATTCAGAACGATCTTATGCACTCAGGTTGAGAAATGTTTTTAAGACAGACACTTCCTGTTCGTATACTCAACATGTCCTCTGCTAGAGTATTTCAACATGTAGTATTCTCACAAGAAGGAAACCACTCTTTTCTTTGATGCTGAATGTACCAGCTTTCAGCCGCTGGAAGTTGTCAGCCAATGTCTGCCAACAAGGTAAAAATAATTCAGCCCTCCACCTTTTCAGATAGTGCCCAAGAATAAATACTTGTAGGAAGAGATACTGTTCCTTGGGTACTTCTTTGAAAGAGCAGATTTCAGGGAATTCCCAAGCATTCAGCTCAACTCCCTGGCATCTGGTCTGCTGACAAGCTGACAGCGTGGGAGGTGAGCCTGGCTTGGGGATCTTCTGTGAAACAGAGCCCAGACACTGCCTCTAGGGCTTCCATCCCCAGGTTTGGGCGACAACCACCCATACCAATTTTGCCTTTGGAATTGCTGGTATTTCTGTACCCTTCCCGAGGAGTGACCATTAGCCAGAACACCACATCCCAACTCTGGTTTTCTCAACTATACGCAGAGCCAGGAGCAACCCCAGTTCCACTGCGTATTCCCATTTCTATGCTTCCAAGGATCCACCCACCTTGTCTTTTTATGGTTCATTTTTTGGTTTGTTTGGGTTTTTTTTTTTTTGCAACATCATTGATCTGACAGCTTGCACTATTAAATCAAAGCCTCCTAAACCCCTTCTTTGAGTCACTGTTCTCCAAGGCAGTGTTCCATTCCCTATTATATTACACTGTACTTGGCTGTATTAAAATAAAACCTGTTTGAGTGGGACAGAAGCTCCTCACTGATTGGTATTGGTCCTGTGCGCCCCTCCCTGTTTAATTATATTTTACTATTTTCTATTCTGTAAATTTCACCAGTAAAAATTACTGTTCTGAGTCTATAGAAGGGATATAGCCTTTGCTTGCCAAATCTGCCCTTTATTTGTCACTACTAAACTTCTAGACCTAGGCTTTCTCACATTTCTGATGTTCTGATATTTGAGACAACTTATCATCTTTATTTCTGTTCTTTATGGTTATTATATTAGTTCCCTTGATTTCCCTTATCAGCTGTATATACCTTTTACTCCCAAATATTTTTCACTTGTTCTCATCTATCCCATCATTTATGCATGTTGTGCTCTTAGCAGGATTTGCATGCTGAACGTTCATCGCTCACACACAGATTTTCTACACTGTGAACTTCTGGACTAATGGCACATGCTAACAGCAAGAAAAAAAAAAAGAGCCAGACTCTGCAATAAAATGTATGACACAGTGATGTAGTCCCAGTTTACAAAAAGAACAGACAAATCCAAAGACTAATTCTGAGAGACAAAGTGGCGTAAGGAATAAATCTTAAAGCTGCTAACTTGGCAAACTGGATTCTACCTTCAGCTTGTATCAGAAGTCTGAGGGCTTGGTTGATGAGGAACACAGCATCAAAGGTTAACAGAAATATTAACACCATTCATTAGAAAAAAATGAGTCTAGAACTCAGTCTCCTGGCAGCAAATGGACTCTTTTCAAAGGAATAGGCCTAAATAATCTATACAGACCTGCTGCTAGCTCTACCTGTAAGACAGCTGTCATTAAACAGTGTTTGTAACCCAAATAAAATATAACTGACAGACTGAAACTGTTAATAAAAATTAATTGAGCATAACTTGTTTTCAAGGGCTCAAACTTGGAAAACTGCAAAAGCTTTCTACTACATAAATAGAAATTTTTATTTTTTTATTTATTAATTTTTAATTCCATCACACTCATACTGAAAATTACCTGGAAACTAAAGATACCATCTGCAGAAGAAGAGACAAAAGCTAGAATAATAAAACTTGGTCCATGTGGTTAAAATATAATTAAAAGCTTAGGCAATAACCAGCTATCTAATTGTGGTGATTCTCAGTATTTTTCCTCTCAGGAACTATTTTCTGATTAGTAGCTATTCTGAATGCTGGCACAGAAACAGAAAACAGATTTAGCAATTAAAATACTTAAAAACAAAGGAAAAGAAAAAGCCACAAACTCAAATGTGAACACAAGAGTTTCCTGAAGACATCTTACTCAGCTAAACTGCTCTTGAAAGCAGAGATCACACGGCGTGTTTGACACTGCTCAGCTCCATCCACCAGCCCTAACAACTCTCTATGCCTCTGTACAGAATAATTCACAATATACCTCTCACCACGTTTGTCTACATAACTGAATGCAGACTGGTAACTACCTTTTATTTTGAAGGTTATTATTAATGCAAAATACTCAACATTTCACACTTGTTTCATAGAAAGAATGCTTCCATTCTCCTGCAAATACAACAAAATGCCCCTATCTGGGTTTTCACAGGCTATGGATTAGATTTAAATCTTATGCCTCAGCCCCGTGCTGCTGTGATGACTCAGGCAGGAGGCTGGATGAAGGTTTATGCACCGTTTTAGGGCCTTGCCCCTGGGAATAACACAAAGATAAGAGAATCTGAAATTTCTTTTTAAGGAAGAAAATAGGTCTCTAGGCTTCTAGCCATCATGGATATTAATAAAATAATTAAACACAGGTTGTGTGTATTTTGCAAGCATCAAAATGAAAGAAACAAACCCCTTCAGTAGTGAGGAATAGAACATATTCAAATCTTCCTAGCCTTTGCCTACACAGAACTACCATTTATCACTTAGATAAGAAAAAAAGTGTCATTTTAAGGCCCTATAATTATATTGCTATAAATCCATCAGCTACCTCCAGGGTATTAGGAATACTATTCTGTAGAAATACCACAGCAAAACCGAAGTGCCCAGGTGGGGTTATATACATATTACTATTCCTATATTGATGAGAACTGAATTGGCTGTTTATGTTGAAACCTTCCTCTATGGGGCTTTGACACACACACAGATTTATTCTGTTGCATTTGTCTTCTCGGGAAGAAATTCAGCTTGCCTGAAGACAAGGACTGGCAATACAAGCAAAGGCTCTGATTAACTAACAGAGGAATGCCGACAAGCTGTGCCATCAACCCGAAGGCAGCCCCCACGAGCGGTCCCAGCTACCACCATACCAAAGCAGGGCATGGCTATAGCATAAGGCTGGGTCAAAGTGATGGAGAAGGAACAAGAAGATCCCACATGGGGACAAACTTGGGAGTCTCGTTCTTAGAAGCCTGCTTTAGTAGTCTTCAAGCAACATTTTACTGATAACTTTGATGTAATGTAAAACTTCTCTTAACCTTGAACCTTTTCAACCCTTACCCCTCACGGGGTGAGTGACTACTGCTCAGCTTCTCGACGGTAAGCGCTGGCACGCAGGCTCTTATCTCACATACCATTCTCTCCTTTCTGCTCTCTGGAGGGCCAGTTAACGTAGCCCAATGCTGCAATAACTGCACAGCTTTCTCCAGCTGTGTGGACAGTGACAATTCAGAATAACCCATACACACCAGTGTTCCCCGCTGAACTCAACAGAGATGGAAACCCAAAGACTTTCTGCTAAAGGGATTTTGTAATATGTTTAGCGGGACAGGGAAGCAAGCTCCTAAGGCAAAACCAGACCTTTGCTCCGTTTGGAAGAGTACAAAGCCTCAGAATAGACAGACTGTATCAGGAAATACTTCTCTTTTGTCAGCATGACAAGGCAAAACAACCATGCAAGGATTAATAGCTGCTTGCTTGTGACACAAACCATCAGTATGTCTAAGGAAAAAAAATGCCTTTTTTCCCCAGGAATGGAGAGAAACCCTTAAAAGTCATCAGAAACTGCGACCAGCATAATATTAGAAAATTATTTTTATATAATTCAGTTTTTATATAATTCCATTCTGTATTTTAAAGAATAAACAGCTCTCTTGGAGGAAGCTCAGGAATACATATCAGGTTCTTTCTTGGGTTAATGAAAGAGACCGCTTGCATGCTTAGAGTCACTTCCGTTTGACCTGACGTAGTTTAGCTATATCTGCATCAAACACACGCTTTGAAAGTTAACCAAGCTGAAAATCTGAAATATCAAATGGAAGGTTTTCTTTCTGCTTAAGAAATTAACACAGTACCAACTTTCAAAACTGCATGCTTTGTTCAACCAGTAGCAGTTAAATGAAATACACATTTTTGAGCTGTCTCCCTTTTATCTTTAAACAGCACAGAGACAGTAACCGCAGCATACCTGTTTCCTCTCCAGATCTTCACTGACGAATAAACCAGGAAATCTCTATGCACTCTTCCAACTGAACATACAGTTTATTCAACCATTTAATTACCAGCTTAGTAAAATTATCATGATAAAGGCAAACACAGACTTGCCATTCCCCCGCGCTGTCCCTGAAGAGGGTTATTTCATACTTTCGTACTCCTAGTATCTCCTCCAATCTCTGGTAACACCAACTCTTTAATCCAAGTAGTAAAGAACACAGGTATAGCCTGGACATACACTGCCAGGTTAGCCATAGCATTCTAGGGTTGAAGTAGCAGGGCATGCTGCAAAAAAAACCCAATTTATTTGGGCAAGTGACAAAAGCTGAGGTCTGGGTATGTACAAAAGTGCATGGATTTTATTTATGCAGAGTGTGTGCAAGTTAATAGAAGCAAGAGTTCTCACAGGAAGGAGGCCAGGATGATTTGGTTCAGAAAATGGGAGATATATTTTAGTCTACCACTGTTTTTTCTTATTTGTTTTATTTTTGAGTATCTGGATATCAGCATGAAATAGGCAGACTTTTCATACTGGTAAACTCAAGTTTAAAAAGTAGATATGTAAAAGGAACCCATTTAAAAATAGTCATCATATATTTCCAAGCAGTCAAACATAGGGGTATCCTTTTAGAAGGAAACATACCTGCTTCAGGACTTGTTTGATTACAGCTGCTAACAATGCTGTTTGGTATCACTGGAGTGGAGGATGCCTGGATTCTCGACTGAGGTGGGTTCGGATGTAATGAATTTCCTAAAGCCACTCCTGACTGACTGAGCATCCCACAGTTCCCGCTAGCCTGCATCTGATTTATTAAACCTGCAAGATGGTTGGTTGTGCCCGGGCTAGTACCGTGGACAAAGTTAGTGTTTGTGTTCTGGCAGTGTACACCTTCCCCTCGCAAGGGTAAACTCTGTGCCAGCGAGTTCTGGAGACTGCCAGAGTTCATATTGGTGTCTGCAAAATGCATCTGGTTACCAGAGCAAGGTAAAGCAGTACTGGAGCTCCCACAACTGGTGGTACTATTGCTGCTCATGTGAGAGCTTTGACAACTCATGGACTGAAGTAGCTGGGACATAGAACTGATGGGAAAGGAGCTTTGACTTTGCTTTCTTATCAAATCAGATCCAGCTTTGGAAACTCCAGAAGTGTCCAACTGAGACTGTCTCAGCAAACTCAACACCGTGGTGGTCGGCTGCTTTCTTTTTCTCAGAGGATCTTTTTGCTGAGACATCAATTTATCTCTCAGTGCTGCTCGGCCACTTTGCCCTTCAGTCGTTGGTAGAAGCACATTGGCAGCAGGAGGGAACATGGTATTTAAAGTGCTATGTCCTTCGTTGTTGCCACTGCTGGCAACAGGTCCAGAATTGCTACTGCTGTTATTGTTGTTACCAGCAAGTTTATTTTGATTTGCTAGCTGTGCTTTGGCTGCTGCTGAGAGTAAACTACTTGCTGGAAAAGAGGCAGCATTGTGCTGGTTCAAGATCTGATTTAAAGGCATTCCCAGCAAACCAGGCTGACTCTTCAAGGAACCGCTTCCAGCCGATGCAGTAGAAAAAACTGCATTGTTTGGAGGATTTAACACATTACTCATTCCAGCAATCAATGGGTTTGGGATGTCCTTGTATTGATTAAGTCCATCATGCTTGGTGGAAGGGCTGGATGGCATAGATGGCCTTGGTGACCCTATTGTTGACCTTGGGGACCTCGGAGGAACTTTTATACCACTACAGGATGACTGTGGTCCTACTGGAGGCAGCAGGAAATTTCCATGATCTGATGACGTGGAAGAAGAGCGTGATCTTTGGGGAGAAGCCTCGATCCTTCCAATCCCGGATCCCATCATGTGAACTGGGGATGTCACTGGTGAAGGAGAGAGGGAAGTTGAAGCAGAATGCTGAACTCTTTGAACATGACTTCCATGGTTCATGTGACCAGGTTTTACAGTTGGCAAAGGAAGATTACTTGGCAAAGGGACGACAGCAGGAGGCATGCTTACATTCATCACAGGTACCTGAGAGTGGACATTTGAATGGAAAGTAGTTGGGTTAATGATAACGGGATTCTGATTCACTGGTTTGCTAGGAATAGGGTCAAGTATGCCAAGTGGATCCTTTTCTGATGTTAATGGCTTTTTCTGAAGAGCACAAGAAGGCGGCGGAGGAGGTGGGGGTGGACCTTGGGGAGGTTTATGGTGAAACATTGCTCGTGGTATTTCCATACCAGTTGAAAAATTACACATGGGTTTTTTCATTACTGGGCTTTTTGTGGTCAAGGTTGGGGAAAGAGGTATATTAGTCCTTCCAGCCATTGCACAGGATGACTGTATGGGAGAACCATGTAGCATTACTGATGGTGGAGACAGAGGTGTCCTGTTCATGTGAATAGGACTAGAGTTGGGTGCTCCATGAAAACTGGGATTGTTCCTTGTGAAAACATCAGGGCTTCCAAGTGGGTCAGTCCTAGGAGAGATTGAGCCATCTCCGTATATCTGTGATCCTGATGAAGCTGGACTGGGCATCCCACCATGACTGCCACGATACGGAGACTTCTGTCCAAGTTCATTACTACCCAATCTCTGCCTAGGATAGACAGAATGAAGTTCTTGTTGCTGGCTTCCAGCCATTTCTTGCACGTAAAGCCTACCCATGGCATTAGATGCCCCTATCATCAACTTGAAAGGAGTCTTACATTCTGGCATCACAGAATTTGTAATTCCTTCATGTGATTTATTCCTCATTGATCTTGGAGTTGCTGCTCGAGTAGGAACTACTGGAGTTGCACCTGATATTAAAAACACAACAGTTACTGTTTTGAAATCCGGTATTACACATTTCAGTGCAAAACTACTGTGTGTGAAAATATTCATAAAAGCTAGAAAGCCTTTTGGCCAAACTTTTGCCTCAACAGAAATAATACCAAAATCACCAAGCAGTTGCTGGAATGGTGCATGCTACCCTAATACATAGTGCAGCCATATAGACCTTAACTCCATATCCCATATAAAGACTGCATAAATACGGACAACTTTAAATCTTTTTCCTTCCCTTTGGTCTTTTCTTTCTAACTGTCATCTCCAGTGTTCTACTCCTGAATCTCTCCAGCACCACCACTTTGGTTACCGCTGGAAGAGCTGGCAGGAGGAGCAGGCTATCACTGCCGCCGGGAAAAGGAGCCTCTGGCACCATCTATTGAGTGCAGGAGGAACAAAGCCCAACACGGGTTGAGACTAAATTTCTCCGTGCCCTACAGAGGAAAGGGTCCTGCTCCAAATGCTGTCCCTGATGGGGATGAATGGGAAGCTGTGCCGCTCGACTTTGGCTCAGACTTTTATTCAGCCAAGCACTTAATTGCAGAGACCTAAGAGACCATGGCTGTGCGAGGCAGGATGCAGCTTCTCCGGCAGTTCTGCATTTCTCGCTGGCACCAAGGGCACGGAGTTCCAGTCCTCTGAGTTAATCTGTTCCTGGGAACTGCTTTGCTAGAAAGGTGAGGACATATCATGTCCTGTATTACTTTACTGAATTAAGGCTTTTCCTACAGCTGCTGCAACAAGCTTTGCTTGGGGTGAAGATGCTAAATTCAAGAAGGGCCTCTACCTTATATGTTTATTTTCAGGATAAAGGCCTTGGGGATATTTGCAAATGCAGACATGTGAACCCCCCTACAATGGAAAAATTTCCTGTAAATCCCAGTGTTGAGACCAGACCTTCCTACAAGCACAAGACCACTTTCCTTTTCTGCTCACTAATATCAGTTTCATTTAAAAAGATTTTTTTTCCCCCTGATGTTTTACTTTAAGAACACCATCACAAGCAGTTCCAAGTCTGGCAGACTTTCTGTCAGTTTTGCTGCTCTGGGAATTTGTAATTCAGCTTGGACTGCTTGGCATGCAGCCTCTGAATATGCAAACTTAAACTCAAATAATGAGCTAAAGATTTCATGTTCAAATGAATTCAGAGGTGCTTTTAAATTCCTCTACTCACAAGAACCCAATTCCCTTCTTTCCTTCAGCCCGGCCACAGGAGACAGATGGCACTGACAATCCTGCCTTCATCCTATTTGCTCAACCAGCTACATCATGACAGAAACAAACATATTACCTTTCCCAAAATACAACCAAAGTCTCATTTAGGGGACAAATCTCAAGACTGAACTGCAAAACGAAACATGTATGAGAAGCCTCACCTTGAATGCTGGACCTAAGGAAACGGTCAAATATAAGTGTGCATAAATAAAAAGACATTTCATTTACAAAAGGAATTTATTGGAAAACTTCCTTCTTTGCTTAGTGCACAAAATTCTGATCAACAGAGAAGGTAAGACCACATAAATGTGACTTGTGTCTTTAATATTTAGCCGGTTTTGCCTCCTTAGTTTTGTTAATTTTTTGAAAACAAACTACTACTACTCCTAAAAAAAATTAATAAGGAAAAATAAATAGTAATTTGGGAAATTGCACGGTTCAGTTTAAAAACATAAAATTACATTGCAAAAAGTCAGTTTAAACAACTCTTTAAAATCATACATAGCAATTTGAAAATGCAAGAGCACATCAGCACTATGAACAGCACTGGTGTCTTAGCATTGCCTACCTATCTGAAACTTCTTATTTATTTTTATATCCTTAAAATTTTCCAGTCAGAAAAGTCAGGCTGCAGAGCAGTTAGCAATTACCCAGCTATTATTACAGTAATATAGGGGTGCAAAAGATCTCGCAGATTAGCAAGGGCCATTTCCCAGAAGTTGCACGCATCACAGTAAATAACCATAAACTTACTGAGCTCTGTCTTAACAGTAACTCCGCTCCTCTGTCCTAACCATTTGGATTTGTAAGACTACTTCACAACCTTTTCTTGTAATCCTTAGAAAGCACCTAATTTTCAGTTTAAGTTTCTAGGCAACTCTGGTTTTGTAGCTGTTTCTTTCAGTGCTAAGCTTGCCCTTTAGCTTAAGTAGCTTTATTTTCTGGTCCTGATTCTCCTGATGCCTTTATTGATGGCAATTGTACCTCCTTTCAGCTACCATTTTGCCACGTTGAACAAGCTAAACACTTTTAGATGACTTTCATAAAACAGGTTTTGCAGTTCACGAAGAGAAAAGCCTCTGCTCTATTTCAGCTTGAGTGCCGCTAGCGAGAACAGGGGCGCGGGAAGGCAGTAAGCATACAACGGCATTTGTACTTCTCTCTCTCAGAACCACGTTGATCTCCACCATCCTGCCGTCTGGTACTGCTCACAGGCCTCTTTGATCAGCCGCTATATCTAGGGCTTCTTTCTCAATAATTTACAGCTAATAGCTTTTTCTCAATAGTCCCCAGGTGAATAACCTTACAATTAACAGGATTTGTTGCGATACCTTCTCTTTCACTCCAGGTCTCAATGATCCCCCAGTTTTTCAATGTGTTTTGATCTTCTCGTGTTTTCATAATACCTGTCAACTTCATCCATCAACACACTACCTCATTTTTTGTTGATACGCATAATTAAAATGCTAATCCAGGTTGGTCCCCAAAAATAATCCTTGAGAAATTACAGTGGAGATCTTCTCTTGCTGTATATTCTGCCTTGCAATACAATTTCCCATTTAGCCAAGTCCTTAGCCACATTCTAATCCCTTTATAATCACTTTATTCTGCTTCCCTAATTTCCCATGTGACAGAATATCAGACATATTACTACAGTTCCAAAAGATGAGAGCTAATGTATTTTCTTTGTCTAGAACAATCTGATATCTTTTCCAAGAAAATCATGCCCTTCGTCTGGGATGACCTGCTTTTTAGACTCATTTTCTATCTACCTACATCTCTCTAATTACTACCTCCATTTTTTCCTTGAATCTGTTTACTATTGCACTCATAGATACATTAGACTTTTGGGGGTGTTTTTGCATAGTAATTATATATATTTAAAATTAGGTAATTAAATGATTCTGCAGGATTTTACTCACTTGTTCCACCACCAGGACTAGTCAGAACTAGTGAAGGATGCGGTGCTTCCATGCTTTTATGAAGTGTAGCCACAGCAATAATTTTCCTTTTATGTATGCATAGTTTGGTGACATCTTCGTCCGCTTTAACATCTTCAGCAGTTCTCTGCTTCACAGCAGCTCCAGGATCAAAATTAAAGACCTGAGAGTAAAAATGCCAGCATTTAAAATAATGATTATAGGCAGCAAACTCACCAACTATACCTAAACCAGAAATTTTATACAGAATTAAATTTGCCTCTGTTCCTTAGAGTTATCTGACTCCTCCTACATTGCCCAAAAGATACCTTTAGAGTACATTTCAAAATTACAAATAAAAAGTGAATCTATTTATAGTATGTAAACAGTCATGGAAGTTGTCGTCTAGCAACAGAACTTTAACGCTCCTCAGTATAAAGCGTACAGAGAAAAAAAGGAGAAAGGACCATGTCTGTCTGAGATTGCCCTCCGATGAAGAAGAAAAGTTTAGAATTTGTGTATAGACAATAAAATTGTGAAGCTGATACTGAAGCTATCATGTAAGTCAGTGTCTCGCTCTGATTCTCACATGATAACATGACGCTGTCGATGGTAGGTTTCCAGTTTAACAGGAAAATGTGCAAACACCATAAAAACTGAGTCAGGTCTTTTCCATGAAGGGAGAAGGCAAAGCGGAGAATAATTTTGTATTTTATGGTAAATCTTTGGGTGTATACCACTTATGTCATTTTATATATACGATCTGAACAGAGATTAAGTCACGGCATAGCACATCTGCTGACATAGTTCGCTCATGAGGATTATAGCACAGAGATCCAACCTGATGCTTTTCTTTACCTTGGGAAGAACAAGAGGACATTCTAGGCCACACTTGCATGTTCCATCAGTCAGCAAGTAAGTCTTCACCTGCTCCAAGCAGGATAATAAAGACCCACTGGGACTGCAAAGGAACAGAAATGATGAATACAAGCTATTTGATAGGTCATGACTTCTATCTACCATACTAACGGCTCACATAGAAAGTGTTTAAAATAACACAGCTAAGATTTCATATTTTGTTCCATAGTACTTCTTCCTTTCAGCCAAGAACTGAGTTGATACTTACCAAAAACAGCCCCCAAAACATTTTAAAGGAAGATTTTACTATAGAAGAACAAACAAAGCAAGTGCAGAGAAAAGAAAGTAACTGAGATTATTGCTGTTTACTATTCACGTTACAGTGAATGAAAGCCGGAACTACTGCCTAACTAAACTAAGATTGTTTTAATCCCTCCTCTCTCTTACGAAGTGTAACACACAGGCAGACTGCAGTCCCATGGACCGCCTCCCCCTCCACCACATCACTGCAGTTCCATGCAGGCATGACAGTCATCTGTACTTTTTAGGACTGGGACCTAATTTAAAAAGAAAAACCACAAAAGTGTATTTCAAGAAGTACAAGAAAACCCACACAGAAAAGGGGGCACAGTAACAAAACTGTTGCAGCTGGGTCTCTTAGTTGCACAAACAGTTTGGTTTCGTTCAGCTAAAATTTCAACCCTCTCACTGGAAGTGAGAAATATTACACCAAGAAGCCAGTCCAGTGAGTTTCTGATAAACTGCACTCGGGTTTCTCTAACTCCCACCAGAAAATCATTATCTCCATATCCAAAAATAGGACATTGGAAATTCTGTTACGGCAAAATCACTAATTCATAAGATGAAAAAAGTTCTCATGTCACAAGCCTCTACCTTCCAGATCGCTCTTTATTACTTACCCACCTAAACCGTTTATCAGGGAAAGAATACAATAATTTATGAGGACTGGCTAAAACACTAGTTCCTAACAGCAGCTGTAAATAGCCCTTATTTTAACAAAAACAACTTAAGTGGAATAGTTTGCATCATGAAAACAGTCAAGAGTCAAAATTCCAAACTATGATGAACTTTCGTACTTAAACCCCAATGTATAAACACTTAATTCTGCACAAGAACTAAGTCACATATAAAGCAACATCTGCAAGTGACATTTAAAGTTATGCTAACAGTTTAAACAAGCAATTTATTTGCCAGACTTGCCCTGAAATAATTATTTTAGAGAGAACTGCCCAGACAGAGTATGTGTAACAGTGACACTTCTGAGAGCAAGCAAGATAAAAGAGCAATCTAAAAATAACGGTACGGGTATGAAGTGGTAGGTAGGTCAGAAAGCCAAACCTTCCCCGTCTTAAACTGAAGCACTTGGGGAGCAGGGGGAAATTACTCTTTATTTTTATTTATTTTAATTTCAGTGCTGACCGATTGCTTTGGACTTTCCCAACCGGTCCTGACTACGCACACAGGAGCGACTGCCCACTCTAGGTGAGGTCCTTACTTGAAGATGTAACAGCTTCCCACGGGAGAAACTCAGTTCAGCATTTGCTCCACGCTCTCCCATCTACACGCAAAATCTCTACTGACACTTTCTGCAATGCTTAAAAACTCAGGTTACATGGCATCGCTGGGAATATGCTCTGGAGCCAGGATGCCATTTTATCTGCACTGGTAAAAGGCCTACTGAGCAGCAAGAGTAAAGCTATATCATCAGAGTTTGTTTTTTCCCCTGTTTCTAGAATAAAGCAATTTTAAATAACCTTCCTTGGCATGCAGTTTGCCTGGGCACACACAATCTAGTTCAGGCACGAGGAGATACTGGAGCCTGGAAACAACAGACCTGTAAGGCTCATACATACTCTGGCACATACAGACCGACGGTCTGTGGGTGTAAAGGAAGGTCTGGATATTTATGCTTACCAGGAGTGCACAGATCAGTCCACTGAATCTGTGGCATGTGGGATTCAGCATCCCTGCTGCACATATATGCATGGTTATTTGTCCACAAAAACCAACAGAATTTAAAAAAGGCCCATTTTTTTTGTTTCTGCCTTGTTCCTGGGCAGACCTACGTAATTGCAAAGTATCTTTTGTGTGCACAAATTTCTTCACAGTTCCATACTGCAAAGGATAATCCACAGCTTCCTTTGCAAGAAACTACCAGTTTTTTTCAGCACTGAGGTCATCCAGAAGTTTCAGGCCTCCCAAAGAACCAAGAAAGAGCAAATTATAAAATATATTAGGATCTGTTACTGACAGTTGTGAAATCTGTTCCTGTTATTAAAGAGTTTTTCTCTGTTTATTCCACCGATGACTATTCACTAACAGTAAGCTGAAGAAGAGATTTAGGTCCTACTTTCAGGCAGCAGCACTGTTTTACTAAGAAAAGCACCAAGACTCAACTCAGTGCTTTTACCAGGTAATAAAACCTACTTAATTAATGGATTTAATCCAAAGCAACTGTTGACAGCTGATGGAAAAGCATGCGTGCTTTGTAAGGAAGCACAAATAGAATGAGTCCTATTCAGCTGGGACCATCTATTCTAGTTAAATCATGTCAGATCTTAATATATACACTAATTTTCCCTTGGATAGCTTTTGAGTCAATATTGTTTGACCTTTCATTCTCTCAATATACGCTGTGCATATTTTCAGGGCGGTTGTTCCTTCAGAAGGGCAGTGCAGCACCAGGCCAGGTTACCCAGAGAGGCTGTGGAAACTCAGTCCTTGAAGATGCAGCTGGTGAAAGCAAGGGCTGACCTGACCGAGTGCTGTGGACACTCCACATCAAGCAGGAGGTTGGATTATTTGACTTGATCCTTTCCAACCAACATGTCCCACTCTGCGCCTTTCACCAAACAAGAACGTAAGAGCTGTGGACCATACTCTGTGCCTTTCTTTAATCAGAATGGCTTACAGAAGGCAATCAGAAAACTAACCATTGGATTAAAGAGGAAAAAAAATACATGGGCAAAACTTGGGAAGAGGGCACAAATAATACAAGCTTCCCTAAGCTGAAAAAGGCAACTGGTAAACTTAAATAATAGGGCCAGCTAGAATAAAACCAGTGTTTTGTAAGGCAATTCGGAACAGAAATATTAAGAAAGTCCTCCTGAACAAAGAGAACATATATAAAAAGAAATAGAAAAGCAAGTAATTGTCAGAATTATACCAACATTTACTAGTTTACAAACATGTAGGACACGTGTGAAGAGGCAGCACAAGCTTCGTGGCCTGCTTCTTATAGCTGTAGAAAATGAAGTTCAAAAGTAGGTAGGATCATTAGGTATATAAGAATACCAAAGCATTCTATGTCCTGATGCCTGGATACAGAGATGACAGGAAAAAAAAAAAAACCAACCCACAACTTTTTCTTTCTCATTGATTTTTAACTTAGGCAGAGGCCCAGTAAATTACAGCTGTAATGAGAAAAACAAGGGGAAGGTGATTTATCTTTGACATGCGTATCACTGACATGGATTTTGTTTGATTCTGCTAATTGAGAATATAAACAAGAAATCCTGGAATGCATTTGATCTTTTATGGTAGTTTAGTGTAAAATTGGAGTATGCTTTGACTCATTAAAGAATTTTGTACTGGTAATACATAAAACGTTGTGAAGAAGTGGTTATTTTAATCACAGAATAGTGGAATAATATTAAGCAAATAACAGACTGATGATCATTTAGACTTCTGTGATGTAAACCTGATGTACTCATATTTTGCTAAATCTAACTTTGATCTTTTTTCCAATAACATTTAATTTATAGTCTGTTTGTCTGAATACACTCCTTTAATAGTAATTTCAATGCATTTCTTTTTGACCGTTCCAGGGTGAAGCAAAAAAATCCAATAAGCTAGCAAACAAATAAAATACCTAAAACTCTGGATTTAGCCTTGTGTGCCTGTTTTTTCTACATGAGAAATGTGGGGAATCCATAGAACTAAATCTTGCTAGAGAACATCAGTGATACTGAACACAGAACCTTCACAGGGCATATGAAAACTGATGTTTTCTGCAGCTACTAAGTAGTCACACCACTTAAATTTCCTTTCAAAAGAAAGTAATTAGAACCAAAAGTATAATGGAGACCTGGAACATAAATCCAGAAAAGACTTGGGGAAGAAAAGCTACAGAATGTCAGGATAAGGTTGTATGGCACTGCATGAACTGAGCTGAAGGCTTGCTGCTGACAGAAGAAGAAAGTCCCACTCTACCTTACCTGCCGTGAATTGTTTGTGTGCCTGATGACTGCTTTGTATTTGACCAGCCAAGGCTCTTATAAAAAGCCTGTGCTAGTGCAAGGAAAAGGCAATGCCTGTGCATCTGGGAGTAGGCAAAAGACAGCAGAGATTTCTCATCACCTCGGATGTGTGATATAAGTAAACCTCTGGTTCGTTTCATTGTAAAAGGTTTGAATAATAAAGATATTAAGTAAGGTTAAATCTGCTACTGCTCAGCTTTAAAATCCATATGACAATAACAAGTAACAAAGAACTATTCATGCCTAAAGCAAAATGTATAGTAAGGATTATCAAATATTCAAGACCAAGCAATATTAGATTTGAGAGTACGTTAAGGGCATGCAAATGGCACAACTGACATAAGTGGACTCCACAAATATCAGCAGAAAAAATGACCTAGTACTTCCAAACGAACAAGCCCTTGAAGTTTTTGAGTACAAAAGCTTAGCTGAGTCACTAATTTAGCACATGTTCTGGCAAAACGACAACGAAAACAAAATGAGCAACCACCTCAGATAACCTTACCTGATATAGAGCACTCCACTTTGGTCCACCCGTCGCTGCCAACCAACGGGAACTTGCACTGCTGGTGGCCCTCCATCCGTGTCCCCTCCGTCACACTCCTTTCCACCATTCATTTTTCTGTTTCTGTTTATGAGTCTTCAAAGATATCAACAGTAAGATGATATCCTTTTACTACATGTCATCATGGCCTCCCAAAGAAGGCCATTCAGTACACCTTTCCCCAAACTGTACAAAGTGCATTGGGAGGCTCCAGCTCAGTTTGAAACCAAGTCCTTATAAGTGGCCATTTTTGTTAATGAGTCAGTTTCCCATTATAATCCACATTAAATATGCAATGTTTAACTCCTTATATATTCATAAGGATGAACTATATAGATAAAAATTAGTGCTTCCAACTTGGGAAAATCATAATTCACCAATCCTTTGTTACCTGTCAGAAAGGAGAATGGGGAAAAGGAGAATTTCTAGTTCAACAGCATGGCTCCAAGCTTGATGACTGTCTAAGATAACTTGTATTTTGTGAAAGCTCGTCTCATTTTTATAAATATGAGTCAGATCTAATACCTCCAGGTATTATACCCTTTATATGCCACATTCTTTTTGTTTTCTTTTTATCTTCCGTTCATTATCCAAGTTGTCTTCTTGAGTTTCTTTCATGACTCCCTGGCGCCAATAAAACAGCCTGAAAAAAACAGATATAGAAAACACATGAGCCATTTTCTGAATGTCTTTCAGCCCAGTTCAGTAACTTGTGAAGATGTATACAGCTGCATCCATTTAAAGAGCTTAGAATCAAAATTCTAAATGTCAATGGAACCATCAAAATAAGGCTTAGGGTAAATACAATCCTGCTAGCATATTCTATTTACATGTGGATGCAAGAGAGCTACATCTTAAAAGCTACGAGACTGCAACTGTTATTAAATAGTTAATGTACAGTTTGGGTAAATTAAGGGATGTATCTTTCAAATAAACAGTTTCACATACGCTTCTGTTCAGAATTATCAACAGATAACTAGCTCAATTAATGCCCTTTAAAAATAGTTTATAAAACTGAATGAATTTAATGTGAAGGAAGCTGCTTCTAGGGTTGCTAATATCCATAAAAACCGAATAACCCTGCATTTAGACTAAATTAAAATAATCACCTTACAAAAAAGTTGTATAACAAAAAGGGAAAAGCCAGCATCAATGCACTGATCTCAGAATACCCATGAAACAACCTGAATATCAAAAGTAGTAATTCCTCCCATATGATTATACTGTATGAGCAAATCTTCATGAAAGAAGTTCAGAATGATGCGAACTGCATTATTCCCCCAAAACAGTTTTTCAAGTTGACCAGGTGAGACTTAACTCTTGAGACTGGACGTTTTATTAAGGTGAGACAAACATGGAATATCCAATTCAGATAGTAAATACGTCAGAAAAAACCAGCAATCCTAGAACTTAAATGTAAGATGGCATTGATGACTATTGTAGTAACAATGCTAACAGGTTTTATTTGGAATCGCATGTCCGTTCTGCCTTATTCCTAATACTAACGTTATGTTAACATTTTAGAACATAGTAAATGTTACTATAAGACCTGACTGATTTGAATAAGAAAAGGTTTTTTGAGATAGAAATGGAGCATAAAGACTTAGCAACCTACAACATTCCTGCAACAACAGTACTACACATTACATCTAGATTTAACAGTAACAACAGCTCCTTCATTCAAGACCACTAAAGGAGGACTACACAGCCCTAAATAGAGTCCTCGAAAATATTCCATTAAGTACACTTATGCAGTACATTCTCTTTAGATGTGCTACTTACAAATGTAAAGTTCAAAACACTACGTAAAGTAGAAAAATGGCTGTGGTATTCATGAGAAGGATGTGGACTAGAAAGGAGCTGGCTGGACATACCCCCTTGGTATATAAGGTGCTGAAATCTAAAGAAGAGAGTGTGATTTTCAGAATAAAGAGTGTGATTTTCTGCAGGACGAAGCCTTCTAGAATAGCCTGGCACTGTTTTCCAGGGATCTGTTTCAACTTTCTGGTACTCTGGAGCACTCCAATAGGATGCAATCCTTGGCTGGCCAAAACTGGGGAAGGGATGGGGAGACTACGGTGAGATCTTGCTCGCCGACAGTGGAGAGATGACCGAGTACCAGCTAGCGAAGGTTAGAGTGAATGTCACGTGAAACACCTTGCCATCTCTCATATGAAAACAATCTATCCTTTAATCTCTAAATCTGGTACACAGAAATAGGATTTGGAGAGCACTTGGCAACAGTTCAGGACTCACTCAGGTTTTCAGCTTCAAAGTTTTGGCGTTTGATTGGTTTTACCCTGATTAAGAAGGTAGCAGATGACGTTTCATCAAAACCAAGGCAGAATTTACCTCCAAGTTTCAGCATTGTTACTGAGTGCTGCACTGGCATTTTTATTACAAGTCCCTATGTACGGCTAAAATAGGTGAATAACTCCCCTAGTATTTTAAATGAATATTAACTGTCTGCAATACAGTGAAATCAGAATCAGAAAATACATATTTAAAATACTGGAAGCACATAGTGCAGAGAAGGTTGCGCATCTCAGCCCAGTCTTGCTGTGGCTCACTTTGCTATTTAGGGCAATTGCACTGGATCCATTACGAGAAAATAATAGCCATCAATTTCTTTTTTGCACAAGCAGCAAGAGACACTTTGAAGTAACCTTATATTTCTACTGGTTCTGCAATGCTCTGCCTCAGCTAACATCCCATTCCATCACCACTGTAATACTTATCATCATCTAACCAGATAGACCATTTTTCTGTACTGTACGTAGCTTGAAATAGCAAGAGGCAAAAGAATTCACTTAACTGCTTTGTCTGTGGAAAATATTTAAATATTTTAACTCAGTACAGTGAACTGGAATAAAATGGCTGATTCAATCATATACCTTCAGTCAAAGTTTATTGTTTGTATGACTTTTTCTTGAGAAGTACTAGAGGCTGAAGAACTGTAAACTAACACAAGGATTTAAGCGATGTAAAAAATAAAAATTAATCAGAGCACAGGTATGATCTTCCATTTTCCATTCTTTCCCAGGTACAAAAATACGTCAAACGCCACACTCACCCGAAGCAGAAAACAGTGAACAATGTTACTCACATCATCAAAGTTTGACCTTTTGTCTTGTAATTTACTGTGCTCATATGCAAGTTGGGGTCTGTGAGGACACACCAGTGTGCCTCTGTGCGATGAATTACAGAAAAGAGGGCTAAGGCTCCCTGGAAGCTTCTTAGTACACGGCTAATCAGTGTGTAACTAGCCATGTAGAAGTACACAGCTAATCAGTGTGTAACTAGCCATGTTTTATAGGAAAATGCTCATGGAAGTGAGATTTTTTTCACTAAACCCCAGCACAGTTCTGCGTGGATTTCCACAAACTGCAGGCAATAAAATACCTAGGACATATTGTAACCATTGCCTATTTCTATTGGGCATGAATGGCAAAAGTAAGAGGTTGCCATTGATGTTTTGGTACAGAAAGCCTTCACTAAACTGCACATGCAGAGCTGCTATGTGTTGTTTTATATAACTGCCTAACGCCACAGAAAAGTTAAGCACAGTACAGGTCTCTCCAAGAAGAGTTAAACCTCTCAAATCTGGTTCAACAAAAGACACCCTTTGCATTTTCCCGATAACCGGTTATCAGCCAAACAAAGAAAACGTTGCTAAGGAAGACAGCAGTGAAAAAGAGGATGAGAGTCACTTAAACCAGGCAGGGTCTGGCTCTTTTTCACCCTAATGCTGGCGTAGGCTGGTTTTATAATACATTTTATACGATAAGGCAGCCTAGACAAGAAGCTGCAAGTTTAAAGGGACAACTGGAGGGGACAGCGGCACTGCTCTATTAGGTCTGGCAAACTGTTCTGTGACTGAAAAAAAGACATTTAAATCCCAGTAGGGATCAGCCTGACTGTGAATGCTCTGACATACAGAGCATCCATTTGACTACTCGGACCTCTACATTTCTTGGCAGTCCAGAATCTTCCAACTTGACCAGAGAAAAATCCCGTCTCTTTTGATGTACCATTTTCCCCTTCTCCATCAAAGTATTCTATCTGAAGTACTTTGGATTGGGACAGAAAATATTTGGATTTTGGACAAAATCCAAAGCATTTTGGACACTGGAGTCTATCCAAAGGCCTGATTTTCATCAACCCATGTAATAAATACCTCTTCTCTGTAATCTCATAACAACTCCAGACAACTCATGTTATCTCACCACGAGTAACACAACTTTCCACATCTAAATCAATTACTTCTTTTTTTCTGTGCGCCAAGACATGCCGTTTAAATTTGTTTTGCAGTCCAGTTTCATTACAATATGCTTAAAAGTATTTCACTGGGGAACTATGCAAAACTATACTGAATTGTTTCCTCCCTTTAGCCCCCTCAAACCCCTCCCCCCCTGGAAAATTTCTCCTTAATTTTCATATGCTTGAAAGTATGTTTTCAATTTTTAATGCAACTGTCTTACTTTTTTAAATGTTGCATTTTAGGAAGCCTCTTTGCACACCCAGCTGTTAATGTTTACTTTAACAATTTTTTAGTCAAGTGGTGAAACAGAAAACTTTGTACGAAGTAAAAAGAGACTTAAATGAGGTACTAATAGTCTGGATTCAGATCTATCACATATGATATGAATACCAATATAACATTTATTTTATTAATAAATGGATATAAAGCCAGTTAAGACAAATTCTGACAGTCTAAGATTGCAAAGATGCTCTGTTACCTTTTTCTTACATGAACTTTTAAGAGTGCCTAACAATTCCACACATCTCAAAGGCTACTTAGAGGTCCACAATCAATGACTGCCTCTCTGATGCACAAAACCCAGTGCTTATTTATAGAATGACCAGATTTTGTGTATAAAGTTTTGCAGACACTTGGAATGTACTCAAAACACTGCTTATAGATACAAATTGCAACCTCATCGCCCAGGCTTTCCTTTCTATCACAGAAAAACCTACAAAATACGTTCAGAAATAGAAATGCCCTCAAATCACGGTCTTGGGGTTTTAAAACTAACAGGAAGTTTTAGCTTCTTAAAAAGCATTATTTTCAAACTACACAGAGTTAAAATGAGGTTTTTATTTAGTTACTGCTTGCACATTATTAATCTGTTTAAGTCTATCAAAGCAATTAGTTTGGATTCTCCTGTATCATCTAATTAGACACAAATGCTGCATCACTTTTTGGGAATGCTTTTCCATTTTGAAAAGAAGCATTCTCTTGACTAATTAGATTAGTATTGAATACTTTATGAAGCCCTATTTTTAGGCGAGTGATTCGACAAACAAATGGGCCTGAAGTATAAAGGAAACCTTTCTTCCTTCAATCTTATCTCAGTGTATTGGTATCCATGACTATAATACAGCTGTATACATGATATACTCTGGCCTTTGGTTTGAGAAAGACATCTTCATCTTACTCATAAATACAGAGTATTAAGAATACATTGCAACAACCAGAAAATTGATCTGCACCGAATGACTTAATTAAAATGATACATTTTAAATTGCCCTAGCGCCGAATCACTTTATACCAGTCCAACTACCTTTGGTATTGAATTATTCTGAACTGTATAAAGGACAGTTTTATAATATACTATAACAAGGCTTACGTATTCCTAATTTATACTATTTTTGATGCTGTAGCACTTTTCAGGATCAGAAGACCCCAGTTTAACCACTCGATAAAATGATACCTATTTGGATGAATTCACTCATAAATAGCGAAAAAAAATTCAAGAGTCCGGACCGCTGTACCTGTCTCTCCATCCACAGTCAACGACCTTTACCAGTAGCCCACTGGACATGCCCCAGCTCAGCCAGCCTTACCCACCTCCACGTGGACGGACAGAACCCTGTAGTATTTGGTTGCCTACGCTGACAAACTAGATGTCCAAAGCTGTCGCTTCAGACCTGCTATTTAGGAATCTACACTAATAATAAGGAAAAGATTCTCAGGGAGAAAGACCGATTTACATTCACGGATTCTAGCTGATCATTAAGAGCGCAAAATATGAATCTCTGCTCTTGGAGCATTTCAGACCAGCATGCTTTTATTAATCAGAAGCTGTAACCTTACATCCGATATCCTTCCTACTAACATTCATAGTGGAGGTAAAAATTGGAGTTCATTGAGCTGCAACGTACCCCCAATTTAGAGGATTTAACTGTGTCATTGCAGCTGTCCACGGCAATGGCTGAACCCAGAAGGAGCACGATTCTTTTAGCATTCTTTACTTAGTGTAGGTATAGTAGCAAAACCTGAAACTTTCTCAAAGTATGACTGCCTTTTAACACATCTATCTGTGTAATTCCCAGAGCTGGAAGCAACTGAGGTTTTCACTTCCAATGAAAGAATGGAGAAAGTATATCCTTTCAAGAACCTCCTTTGTGTACACATGTGCATGTATGCATACACCCAGCATCTCTGAAAAGGTTTTGTCAAAAAGCAAAACTGAGCTACACGACAATCAAAAAAGATGGCAGGAAACAAAAGGATTTTCTTTTTAAACCTCAGCTCTGTCTACTCAATAAGAATTTAATAAATACAATGGTCACCTGATAGAGTCCACGGAAGAATACGGAAGAGTCATAATGCTTTTTCAGGCCTTCCACTGCACTGATTTTTTTCTTTACAAGGGAAACAGGTCAAAACTGTGTGCATGTGGGACAGGCCTACTTTACTGTCAAAGTAATGTAAGTACTCAGAGTTTTTTAGAAATTAAGACTAATATTTGTTATGCAATTTGAATCAACGAAGTTATTCTGTAGATAAGAATTATGTCACCCTTACCAAAACCTTTCTTAGGGAATATTATGAAATAGAGTATTACTAACCTATACGTTAGTAAGAAGTGAAGAAAAATTATTACATACACTTTGTTACTTTAGGGGAACTCACATAACGAAATCTGGAACTTGCGTAATGTACGATGTCCATCTTCAGCAACCTACAAATCTAGGAAAAGCAAATCTGGACTTGGATGCGTAATCTCCCCCCCCCCAATGGCCAAAAGCCATTCATACATTTACTTTTCAGTGGTCGTTTCAATCTGCAGGCATAAAGCTTTAACAATCTTACACAAACTGGTTATTTTTTTATTCTCTGAAACAAGACAGCAAGTAAAGCATTCCGTATCAGAGAAAAGTTGCAAAGCAAGTTCCTACCTAAGGATTTTGAAGGACTAGGCTTTCTACAGTATAAAGAGAAATGACACTTGAGCTCTTCTTCTGAACAGCTTTTCTTAAGTTCTTTTTCTTCTTTCTCCATCAGACAGCGATGATGCATCATCAGTATGTATCAGTTCAGCAACTGGGAAGGCCACCTCTTCTAGGTCCCCTTTAAGTTTTGTTTGAGTAGGAATTTCTGTCTCCTCCAAAACTCATCTTGCCATAAGGAAGCCACAATTCTTAAAGTATTTTGATTTTGTTGATGTAATGCTTTTCCAGAATTTAGTATTTTGGAACAAGCATGAGCAAATCTTAATTCTCTGTGGCTTCAGGTATCTTTCACGGTTATAACACTGAAATTTTTCTACACCAACTGTCTTTCTGTTAACTCTGTAAGAAACTATCAAAACCTCTAGAAGAGTCTATCAGGGAAAGTTACCATGACTCCATATCAAGAAAAAAAGATGACTGCAAAATGTGGAAGAAAAAAAGCAATCTGTGCCTAGAAGAGAGAGAATTCAGACTTTCCAAACCAACTGCCACAACAGAAGAGGATATTAATAGAGAAAAATCTGCGTTGTCACGGTGGGATCGCTCTCGCTAACATAACACACAGATTCATTAGAAAACAACCACTGCAGACATTCACATTTATCCAAAAAAGTGATAAGGAAGTTAAAATTATCATAAACTTAAAACTCTAATAGCCGCACACTGATTATTGTGAAATGATTTAGCTATAAATATTTTAAAGTTTCAGACCAAAGTCAAATTATTTCAAGAAGAGAGCCAAGCACATCAATAAACAAATAAAAAACTTCTTACAATTCTCATGTTTCAGGCTTCCAAAAATCTGAAATTATTATAGTTTTATAATAGTTTTATAATGAAGATTATATGAATTTCAGGAACATTTGATACAGAATGTTCTTAAGGTATCTAGTAAATAGATGCAGAAAATAAATAGGTAATAACTATTTGTAAGTGTTCAGTTCTACTTGACAGCTTTGCTGTACATTATTGACTTACTGGGTACTAGGGAAATACAAATTTGTGCAAATAAAAAAGTTAATTTTAAAAGAAAAGAATATTTAGCTGTAACCATTTCAAAACCTGAACATGAAAACTCAATTAGATTTTAGATGAACAGTTAAAAAAAGGAAAAAATCAGATTGCTGGAAACACAGTGAAAGGCTTCGAGCTGCTGGCATAACAATTACCGGATCTCCATTGACTGTGTGCTGTGTTATCAAAAACTTAAGCAATAAATGGTAAAAATGAAAATCATACTGCCATATATTAAATGCAGAGGTCCCAATAAACTATATAAACCTCCTTTGTATTAGACACCTGAAGTTCAGGACACAGCAATATTTAAATCATTTGAATAATTCAGACCGAGTTTCTGTGCAAGAGAATGTCAGAAACATAGAAGGATTGCAAATTAAACCTGTAAATTATGCTTTTGTGCCAAAGCAATAAGTCACATGACTATACTATTTTTAGACACGTGGAATTTTTTCTCCAAGTGTTATTTTTTAAATTGTTTACTGAATTATGTATCTCTACTTAGCAATTTCCCTAATGAAAATACTCTTAAGATATTAAAAAAAAAGATAACATAAAAATCAGCTATTCAGACACCTTAATGCAAACTCTACACCCTTATCTGCCATAAATGTAATAGTGTTTGAGAGCTTGGGCTGCCTCTCTGAAATCTGGTATGCTACAAAACTGTACAATATGATAGATGAATCGCTAGCATTAGGAGATTATTACTTACTGTCTTTCAGTGATACACTAATTGAATGTGTAAGTATTTGGAGAATTTGGCCCCGCCGTTTTACTTAAGTGACAGACAGTTCTCTCTGTTTTCTAAAACAGAACACAGAAGTTCAAGGATATTTAAAAAAAAAAAGTGGGCGATTTTAATCCTTTGAAATGCTTTCACTCCATGAAAACTATGATAAATATTTCTTTCTTGATATCCAAGAGGTCCATTAATTATACGTTTAATCATTTTAAAATGAATCTCTATGAAGATTTGTATACATGACCTTTCCTTCTATAGCTTCTTTTTCTACTTACACTGGTCTGAGTCAGCTGTTTTATGAATATACCATTCGATTTAAAAATACTCTTTCTCATCCTCGTATTAAAACATCACATTTGGTTTGTTATTTAAGATCTATAAAATAAGTAATGTAAATATAAAGTACTTTTTAATATACTAATTAACAGTAGGGCACAGGATTAAAAAAAAAAAAAAAGCCTGACCTTTTTCCTCATTAAGCATTAGATTGAAGGTGGGTATGTTCATCTTGTTCATTCCAAGCTGAAAAATAAAAAATCAGTTGAAATAGGAGATAAGCAATAGTAAGCAATACAGTCCACTTACGATGTTAAGATGACAATATTAAATTATTCTTAATTATTTCTTCATATTTATAAACACTTAATCAGAGAGGTTTCTTAGAATATTATTTCTCCTTTGAAACTCTGAAATAACTGTTTCCACTTCATATTTTGTACACACTTGACTTCCACAAAACATCATGAGCACAGAAACCCCAACCCCTAATAATTAAGAAAATGCTAAAGTACAATTTACTTTTTAAAAAAATCTACTCTACTAAAGTCTAACCTGTATTCCAGCAACAAAAATGATAAAGTTCTCGACTGTACACATGCCACTAGTTTCAAATAAGATTTTGTGCTTCATGAGTGAAAAACCTTTTTCCTGTCTGGCTGTCCCATCCCCTTCACTCAGAGGTGTACTTTTAAGAAAGCCACGGTATTTTTAGCCTAGTAAAATGAGCAAAGTACCCAAATGTTAGTGTCTGTGTATTTTTGGGTTGAATTTTTATATAACAATTATCAGACATATTCACACTGACACCTTAATAAGGATAAATTTCATTGTTCAATAAACTGTGAAGACTGCAGTCTGGCTCCTAGAAAAAGAAACATTTGTTTTTACGATAATAAAAAGCACTCCTTTCTCTACTTCAGTACCGGGGTTGTGAAACTCTCCTTGGAGGTGTTTTGCCATCCAAACACGACATCATTAGGTTTCATGTAGATCAAGGTGGTACCTGGTAATGATGCTCAACTCTGTCCTGCCAGGTATCCATGGCTTTGCTCACTTGATGCACTATAAAACCTGATTTTACTGCATGTGCAACAGACTGCACATACGCTAAGCTAGACAAAAAAGGTTTGATTCTCTTCAGAAGGAACTAAACAAAAGGGTGAATCACATTCAAGCTTGACAAGTATAAGAGAATTCCACCAGCTTGTCAAAGCGGAGAAAAGAAAAATGACAGTAAGGACCACAGGCACCCAGAAATTAAAACCATGTGTCCCTTTAAGGATGCAGCACATCCAAGAGTTTAAGAACAAAGCTCCAAAAAGATGAGAACCTAGAGAAAAGGCACTATTTCATCCCAATCGAAGGACAACGTGTTGTGCCAGATACTAACTTAAAACTCAAACAGTCCTTTATTCTCTGAATAGGCTTGAAAAATGTCTCTGGAAATGCAGACAGTAGGGATGTAACACAGATATTTAGCATGTTCTGGCATCATGCTCTCAAAAGCGAGCTCTTGGAAAAAATGTAGGCAAAGGACCATTTAGTCAGCTCTTCATCGCAACATATTTAAAGGTTGATCAAAAGAAATTCATTTAGTAACACAAATATATTCTGTCACAAAAAAACCTCAATAAACAAAGCCACTAGTGTCATGAACAAATGCCACAAACTCTTGGCAGAAAAATCTAAGAAATATGAATTCAAGCTACAGACAGGTATGACAGCTTCCCCCATTTGTTTTGCCTGTATTTATTTCTTATGTTATACTTCAGCCTACCATCTCAATGGAAATCTGAATTCAAGGAAATCAGTGGCAAACTTCCAAAGGCTGCTGAACCTGAATTTCACTCCATTTTAAATAGGAGCTTTTCAAAGCATTTCAAAGCATTTTATTTAAGAAAAAAAGGTCCTTTGGTTCATTTTTTTGTAATGAGAAGTGCCACACATAAAGACTTTAAATACCACATACCTCAAACTGAAGTATATTATCAGGAAAAGAAAAAGTTTGCAGGGAAACAAAACAAAGCTAATCCCACAGTTAAGTTGACAGAATTACAGAAACTGAGGATCTGAGGAGGGATCTCAGGAGAGCAATCTGCTCAGCCCACTGCCAGTGGCAGAAGGTCAAAATTACCAAGATCGTCTCTGAACGCTGCTGCTTTATGCATTTTTAAAAATTTCCTGTCATAGATTTCATGACAGTTATAGGTAAAATATCCCAGTTTTTCATCCATATTTGCAGTCAAGTATGAGGTAAAACAGAAAAGCTTAGACTGCTTTCTCTTTACATCTATCCTAAATGATCCTTTGTGCAAACTGAACTTTTTTTTTTTTTAAATCTACAGAGCAACTGCCACCATTGCTTTTATAAAAACCTCTTATCTTTTTAAAACCTTATGCCCATCCTACAGTGTTCTCTTTTCTCCTAGAATAAACAAACCCAATCCTTTCAGCTGCTCTTTAACAGTCTTGCTTTCTAAATCTGTCACTAGCTTGTTGCTCTGCTTTGCCTTCTTCTGGCTAATGCAAATTTTCTTTAAAGGGCAGTGTCCAGTACTGCAAAATTCGTTTTACCTAAGGTCTCACTGACAGTGAACACATACCCAGTCTCGTCTCAGACACTGTAAAAATTTCCAGTGGTCTAGGAATGAAGATTTGTGATTTCTTTTTTTCTTCAAGCTCTCCCATTGTCCTCCTCTTATAGAGGGAACATGCAATGGAAACTCAGAGGTTTCTGAAAAATGTATTATTTTTAATGCATTTTCTCAAGTGAAACATGAGTACAGAAAGTAAGAGACATTTTTAAGGAGGGAAGAGATCCTTACGGAAGGAAAAGCTCAAGAAGAGAAGGTTTAAGGGAGATCTTTCTGCTGTCTTCAACTAGCTAACGTGTGGTTAAGGAGAAGATGGAGCCAGAATCTCTTCTGATGTCCACAGTTAAAGACAGGCAGCAGGCACATGTGCAACGTGGAAAGTTTTGAATACATACTAGGAAAATTAAGGCTCTGGGAGGGACCTTCTCAATGTGTATGAATACCTGAAAGAAGGGTGCAAAGAAGATGGGGCCAGGCTCTTTTCAGTGGTGTCCAGTAACAGGACAAGAGGTAACGGGCACAGACGGAAACACAGGAGGTTCCATCTGAACATCAGGAAACACTTTTTTGCTGTGAGGGTGACAGAGCACTGGCACAGGTCGCCCGGAGAGGTGGTGGAGTCTCCATCCGTGGACATACTCAAAAACTGTCTGGACGTGATCCCAGGCAACCTGCTCTAGGTGACCTTACTTGATCAAGGGGGTTGGCCAAGATGACCTCCAGAGGTCTCTTCCAACCTCTGCTATTCTGTGTGACCTCCAGATGTCCCTTCCAACCAGTATCAGTCTATGGTTACATGATAATTCTGTCTCATGATACCCCCAGCTCCTGGTTTTGCTAACTTCAACAGGAAACATTACACAGTGCTTCAGTAATACAAGTGTCTACATCTTTTCATCCAACGTTATGGAGAGGATCCCTTCACTTACATGCTCAACAGTTCACTTATCTCATAATCCAGGTTTTCTTAGAGACATTTGTCTCAGAACCTGTTCACATCATAGATTCACCAAATTCAATTACAACATGAGAATAATATCCTCCTTGGAATGCGATGAAATCTGAAAGCCTGCTTTCAAGAATTTAGAATATTAAGTATGGAAGCCAGAAAACCAAACATTTCTAAATATAGCTACAACGTTAGGTTCCATAGGTACAATTTACAAAGGCAAAGGAAAAAATATCAAAAGATCCTCCAAATTTTCATAAAATCCTACCAAAGAAGACTGCTCTTCTGTTAGCTCTCTCTACTGAAAGGGACAGCTCTTCTAAAAAACAGAGATTCAAAATGAGTTGTGATCATCAAGTATTCTGTGGGAATACTGTACATACTGGTTCAGAGGTGATCAGACAGAATTCCATATTTTCTCTGAAGAAGAAAGTACTGATAAGAATGAAAATGTACCAATGTGTTTAAAAACCTCACTCTGATGCAACAAATACAGTACAGACACTGCACTGACTCATTAAGATGTTCAAACAATCTATTGTAGATTAACATCATTTTATTTAAAAATAAAAACATACACATTTCTTCAACTGGGGCACTTCAGATTAGGGATCGCTTTAGTCTTTTCTGGAGGGATTTAAAAAAGCTTTGGAGAAATCTTAAAGCTATGGAATTAGCCTGGTATTTATAGCTCAGTTTCCTAGCGTGTTCTTTGAGCTTCCTAGGACATTCTTTTTCTCCATCTGCTGGTTGTTGACATGGTATAACCTTATATTTTGATTATGAAAATGCATAAGAATAAAAGCATTTCATTTTACATTTTACTGTAAAGTTCTGGCTTCAGCTCAGGGCAAGGCAGCTACACTTTGCTACTACAATATAATCTAGGTCAGGAATGGTGCTGCATATTTTCTGATACAGATAACTGGAGTTCTATTGTTTAATTATGTCAAAATATATTACTACCAATTATGACTAATACTCCATATGAATCACACTGTCACAAAACGGTAATTTTCTTACCATTAAAATACAGCGCTTCATATGCTGTTTCAATACAATCTGTTAAATCTAGGTCAAGAATGCTTTTTTCTTCTTTGTTCTGTTATTTCTTTTTTGTTCTGTTATCAAAAAGGTCCACGTACCGGTTCACTGTCTATCTTGTACAAAGATATGAATTGCTAAATTGTTTACTTTCCTATTCAGCACCATTAAATGTTGAAGATGTCTCCTGTTCTTCTGTTTATTTTTTTTTAATATTGGCTCAAATCTTTCGTATTATACTACCTGAAATACATTTTGTAACAAACTTTACTACCACAGCATAAAAGTATCAAAATAAAATCAAAAGTTTCTCAATAAATCCATTGATTTACTTTTGAATACTTACCTACATTACTCCTCATGGTCTTGCTTCTCATTACCTTGGGGATCTTTAGGCTTCTTAAAATTCTTGATGCACTTTCAGCTTTGCTTTAGTTAGTCTCCTGTTTAGATCTCGATAAGGGGCTATGTCCATTGAGGCTGGCTCCTTGTCTTACTACACCCCTCATCTGAGGATCTCGTGCACCCCACGTTACATCTGTTGAGACAGTTGCATTATTTAAATTAAAGAACGAGCCAAATGTTTTATTTCACTTTTACTGATTGCTTTGTAAGCCCTTAGCCAATTACTTTGCAGTATAAACTGTAATATCTGCTTTTAAAGAAGGATAGGATGGCTCTGACTGGAACTGATTAAAAAAAAGGTACCTCTTACTACATTATGGTGGTTCACTGTCCAGAAGAGTGAGTAGATTTCTATATAAATAAGCATATGGATTTTTATGATGGAACTAGTATGCATACAAAAAAGGTCACTTCTTCAGACAACTTGAGTTGTACTGATGCATGCTAAAACCCTTCAACTAAAAGGCAAAAAGTCTAGGCTTTAAAGAGTTACGATACTGCAAATGGCCTTGGTTACGTAAAAGGTTCAACCAGTACTGTTGATGAGCTATTAAATTAGTGTTTGCACAGGTACACAGATACTGGTGAACCCCCAGCTGAAAGAGAACCCGGGTTATTCCGTAACATCTGCCTGTTACTGAGCCGTTTCCTTCAGAATCACCACCCAAATGTACCTGCAGTCCTCCACTGGCTCAGAGGTAGCCAGGCTTTGATTGTCCCAGTTTCAATTTCTCTGACACTGAAAGGAGTTAACAGTCTTTGCAGGACATGAAGTCAAGTAATTAGTTCTTTTAGAGGTGAAATGGATTGGAGTTCATTAGGTTAAAGGCATATCCAAAAGAGTTAACGTAGGCCTTTAAAACGTTATACCTGAAAGCCTGACGAATCAGTAAGGGCACAGTTAGGGATTACAAATACACATTTACCAAATTCAGAATCACTGAGGATTTAACTTTTTTTTTTAAATAAATCTTCGATTAAAATAGATGCAACGTAGCCAATCAATGCTTTTTGAATCCTACAGGAAGTCTAATGAATTTGTTCTGATTTACAGATCACGTATCTCAAATCTCTTTTAAAGCCATTTGTCATCATAGTAAAGGTCTGGGTTGCTGTTAAAACCTCCTCCCCTAACAGAAAACCCATTGATACAAAACATTAACCAAAAATTTCAGATAAGCCAAACAAACAGGGTCTAAGCACATAAGTCACGTAAAGTACATTGGCTGCAAATACCAAATACGGTATTTACTATGATTATTAAAATATCTTAGTTAAGTTTATAAGCAAAACCTTTTTCCTTTCTTGGTGATGAACTGCTGTTTGGCTTTCATTGGCTTTTTAGTACCACTAATTTAACCGAGTTACGAGTTGATCAGCATCTTCCCAATTTATGGGCAAAACTGGGGCACAGCATTTTTTAAAAATGGGTACCAAAGAGTCTTGGTTGTTTCAGACTGCATTTACCAACCCAGTAGAGCCTTTCAGCAAACAGTTTTTTCACATGCAAACTACTTAGAAGAAAAATGATTAACTCACTAAAGTTCTTCCCCAACCAATATAACTTTGAAAATTACATCCCTATAAAATTATGAATATATGTTTAGGCTTTCTTAAAGACTGGGGCACTAGACAGCTTCCATGCTTAAGCACTATATGTTTAATGCTTCTGAACATTACAGGGCTTACCTGTTCTTAATACTGAATGTTTTTAAGTATCCAGAATACTAACAAGGTACATCCAGTCCATAGATACTATTAAAACGATTAAAATAAAAAACATATATAACAACAAAATTAGTATTATTGCTATTAGTAAAATAAAGCCTCTTCCCCTCAGTTGAAAGGGTTAAACAACTTCGTTGAACAAAGCAAGCTGTGAGTTTATAAATGCAAGGAGACACAGGGCTCTAAATACTGAATATATATGACTGAAAAAAAATACTGCATTTTAGCAGGTGAAGAACTGGGGTATTCAACAGACAGAGC
The DNA here is from genome assembly GCA_034782735.1 of Sagittarius serpentarius. Lineage (NCBI taxonomy): Eukaryota > Metazoa > Chordata > Aves > Accipitriformes > Sagittariidae > Sagittarius > Sagittarius serpentarius. Next base: position 51,178,440 of record JAVKLA010000001.1, on the reverse strand, counting down.
TGCAGTAAAGGTTACTCACAACAGTCAGACATACTGTGAAAGGAGAACAATACAAATCCCACCAAGTTTGAGACACCCTGAGCTTTCTCCTGTGAAGCATCCACAGGGCTCACAAGACTGGGCTCTGACCAATAGGTCTTACCTACCAGCCTCGGCTTATCAAGAAACTGAATGCCAATGTCTTCTAAATTAGTCCAGAAATTCTAAATTCTAAAATCTAAGATACAAATGGCGTAATTTAAACATAGAAATTTCTTCTTCAATTGTAGAAATGACAGAAATTTTTAACTTGTGTCCACTGTATATAAGCTGTATGAAATATTTCAAAGAATGAACATTTTTAGGTAGGTTATTCATAAAATTACAGATAAATAAGAATCCATGGCTTCACAACATAGCTTGTCTTTACAGTAACAAAACAAATAGAAAGATGATATAACCTACCATTAAAGAATTTGCATACAAATATATTTTAGATCTTAAGTTCGCTATGGATATTACCTTCTTCAGATAAAATTATTTATTAACGTTTAAACACATTGAAAGGTACTGATAAGAGACATTTTTATGAAGAACTTCCCTTGAGCATATAATGCTAATCACAGCAAACACGGTAAAACTAATTTACTGGTAACAATTTCAATAGATGGATGAAAAAGCCTAAAAACAAAATGTAAGTCGTACTAGGGCTTAAAATAACTAGGTCACGTGGACAGTACCAAGGATTGAAGCAGCATCAGTAAAAGAAGCTTCTAATAAAGGCCTCAAGAAACCTACAGATAAGCATTATTAAAATGAATTCAAATAAATAACCTGCTTTTTAATGTATAATATCTAAATAAAATGGTAACAATAAATTAATGACAAAAATTGTCCGTACTGAGCATACAGAAATGGAAATGTGTAAGTAAAGATGCAACTAAAGTTTCTGCTGAAAAAATAGACATTACCTTAATTATGCATATGTGCAAACTTACTAGCATCAAAATACCAGCACCATAGAGACAGATGACCAGCTACAGAATACAGTGTTACAAATACTAAACACAGATTACCGGTGATAATCAAAAGGCTCCTATATGGCGAGCCAGGAGAATTTTTGTGGCTAATTCAATAGGCTCTGCTTTGCTTTTCCCCTCCTGAAAGTCTTGTTCTCATTCTCCTTTTAACCAGCGTTCCTGTCTTTCTTTGCCTCTTAGGAACTACCAGTTTGTGTGATAAAGAACCAAAAATAAGCGTTTGTAAAAAAACTGCAAAGGATTTTTTTTTAAATTAAAAAAATGGACGCTTGACATGGAAAAAAGCACTTATACTTCTGAAGTCTGCTATTTAATGTAAGAAGGTGATTGTCACAGACTGTCCTAGCTGTTATTAAATAGCACCGCACCACGCGTGAAAAGACCAGTTTACCATTCAGAGATAAGTACAGGACTTACACAGTGACTACAATATGTTTATTTTTCAATTGCATACATATCCATAACAATAAACTTCCCAATGAGTTCTCAACGAGTTGCAGGAATCTAATGGTGAATGTATTTCTGGGGAAGAGACATCTGTTTTTTCAGTGCATGTGCTGTCTCGTTCCCTTTGTGAGCTTTCTATTTACATAACAAGTCTGTGCTAACAGATTAAAAAAATCCTGTCCCCATCTAATCTCTTAAAATACATACAATATTCTTACAACTATGGTATTTGATGTATCTAAAATTAAAGATACTCTACTTTTCATAAGAACAAACGAAACATACAAAAAAATTATGTTCCAGTAGCAGAAAAAAACTCAGTAACTTTTCAGTTGTGAGCTGTCACAAACGAGTAGGGAAAGAGAATTGCAGTCAGCCAGTTCTCTTTTTTCTTCAGGTATGTTTTAAATATATTTCTTCTAAACCAATCAACTCGATTATTGGCTGTTTCTCAGGTTATTCTTCCCATTTACCCTGTGGTATAACTGAAAAACACTCCTCTAAAAGAGTTAATTCCAAATCAGAGCCACGGGCTCCATGCTGGAAAACACTGGCAAAAGCTGAGAGACCTGTTTACAAGCATCTGGTCTGATTCTGTTTTCAGACATTGCTATTTTTATTTTGTTAAGTGGAAAAATCACACAAAATTATATTTAGTAGTTGCATCATCTTCTGTAATACTAAAACCACGGTATCATTAATTTCTAGTGGTGGCACTATGGTACCACCAGATAAACAACCCCACCTATAACACCAGCCTACTGAAAGCCCACCATTATTTTCTCACATATCAAAGAAAACAGAAGAAACAATTTTAAAATTTGAAATTGCTATGTTTACTATCCATACGTATGTGACAGGAAGAGAAAGAGTGGCAAAGAGGGAATTCACCTACCTCAAATCAGGAAGACTGGTGGAAGTAATCCACGAGGTTTTGGTGGGTCTCTGAACTTTTGGAAAGAATTAGAGAAGTGCTGTTTCCTCAAGTCTTTATGTTTCTTCGCCCGTTTTGTTGTGATAAAGCCTCTTCTTCCTGCAATAAAATACATGTTGTACTAAAACAAGATCTGGAGAAAGACAAGTTATCAATACCTGTACTTCATGTAGACTGCACAGCTTCTCTAGCAGACTGTTTCACTACACAAAAACCATGGGCACATTCAGAAAAGCAAGCATTGAACAAGACTGGTGAGTTTACCCAGGCACTTTCAGTAGTCAGTGAAGAAAGGTAGAGTCCAAAGTGTGATTTAAAATAAATTAATCTAATCTGATCCTAAATACAGCTGTATTCTAAACTGCCCTCTAGAAGGATCTCTCTTTCTTCATTGACCACGAACACAAAATCAGAAGAATCCCCTACTGTCTAAGAGTCGGGTCCAAATTCGTCTGTACGCTCCACTGCTTTACACTTCCACAGAATTTAAGGCTATAGAAATAGAGCCCACACAGCTGGAGAATGGATAAAAAGACTTTTAAATGTGATATTCTTGAGAAGATCTACCATAAAACTTCAGAGAACTAAAACTGTAAAAAAGATGCCCAGTTTTGCTTATTTATATCTAATTTATATACACACCTCCCTCTCTACGTACACACTCACACACATACACATATATATAAATTAACTTAAAAACCCCAAAGTAGGTTAGATACCACTGAAAGTAGATTTTAGACTTGTAGGCATTTTAGGGAAAAATGCCACTGCAGATTTTTCACCTAAACCACAGCTACAACTAATTCTGTGACTTGAACATGCGATGGAGAATCATGACCCCAGCCTAACCAGAGCCTTGTATTTAATTTTATTCTTATAACCAGCATAAATAGTCAGTGAAAATATTTTTGCGTGACTGCGCTTGGACTGCCTACAGGGATCACAGGATTTTCAGGTTTCCCCAACGTAGACCCGGAACCTTGATCAATCCAGAAGACCTGGCCTAAATCAAGGCTCTGTTAGCTCCTCAGCAGAAAGCTTGATAACTATGGGGACACCAGATTTTTTCCTTACTTCTTCATTTTCCTTCTTGAGGAGGAAATCCCCTACGTGTAGCCCCTTACTCAGGTTAGAGGGCACAACTCAACCCTCTGCTAAAAGGCACCTCCAGCTCCAGGCCAGGCACTGCCTTTGGGTGCTGCTCCCTCTCCTCTGCAGAGGCTAACGCTGGACCAGCGTATCAGATAAGGGAGCCGATTTGTGTATTTCTGCTGGATTAGTCTTAACCTAGATCGGTTCCCTAATCTCTGTGGCTGGAGGAATGCTTGTGCTGGACTAGATGCTTAGGAAGGAGTGGCACGTGTACAGGAATGAGTAATTCAAAGTGGAATGAGCAGCAGTGAATTTGGCTCATGCCAGTCCAAAGTGCTTGGGGAAATTCAGTATGTTTGCTCATTTATTTTATTTTAGAGTACTGCAGTACTGAAAATACCTTCTCATCTCCTGTTTTCATAGGAGGACCTCAGTATATTTCATTGTATAAATAAAAGTAATATTTAGCTGCCTACATTTTCAAAATGTATGATCCTAATTCTAAATTTTAACTGTTATAATACCAAAGAGCAGGTAGGCATGTCTAAAAAAATCTGTTTTGAGTACCTGACTAAAGTCATCATAAAGCTGTTGGAAATAATAATCTTGCTTCCTTACTGATTAGAATTCACATCTATTATCCGACTATTTGCTAGACACAGTATCAGGAGAAAATGAAGTTAAAACATAACAGATGACATAAGAAAACAAGAAGCAAATATCCTACCTTCCAAGACTACCTTTGCATGAATATACAGCCTTTTCCAAGTGTACTGTTCTTTTGTATGACAAGTTGGCCATATTAATATAACTTCAAAAATGCATTTTAACTCCCTAACAGCACAATATACCAAGTGAAAAACATTAAAGCTAAGAGATACAATAACAACAGGCAGGTCTTTCAGAGAAGCTAATTTAAAAATTAGCTATAGCTATAAGGCTAACATACTAACACATTTGTTTTACTTACGTGATATACACCTATTAGGCTAACGTACTAACATTTTTCATTTGAGTGGATGTAGCTTTGAACAGAGAAGACGTAAGAAGGGATACTATCTATTTTTTTGTCTCCAGTTACAGGAAAAAAAAGGAAATGGAGTTCTAATTTGCAAGACGAGAAAATCAGACACATCAATTTAGTCAATAGTCTCAATCCTATAAATCCTGCATATCTGATACTTTCATAAAGAAAGTGACAAGTACTAATAATGTATCTTACAACCATGAAAAGACTTTTATTTTATAAAAAGCCTCGGTTTTGACATGAAAGGTGTATGCTACTATTCAGAAACAGCATACATGCAGTCTTCACCCCGCAATTTAAAAACTGAACGAAAACAATCAAATTGACAAATAGAGCCGTTTCCGACTATGAAGAAAATCACTCCTGTGTACAACCCTCGGTAATAAAGAGGTAAGCACAGTGCAGGCCCGTGTACCACAGCACTCAGCTTACCTAACTGCTGGTTGCTATGGCAAGCATTTGCCTGTATGTTGTACATTAAACAGTAATACGTTTTCTGCTTCCTTGTTCTTGATATTTTGATGAAGTTAATACTCAAGATTTGGACCAGTAAGGTATGGAAACTGAAGGTTCTCTCAAATAATCATGCATTCCAATTTCTTTTGGTTTTGTGAAAATATCTTAGAATTAAAAATTAAAGAATAATTTAAAAATTATTTTCATTCATCTGTAACACAGCATTTTAAAAACTTGTGATTTATTTCCATCAGCTACTTTGCATATCTGTTGTACATGCATTTCTATTTTCTAGCTCACAATGGAAATGTAATCTACTTTTCTCCTTCACTGATCTTTAATTTAATATAGAGATAACTGTGAAAGTGATGAGAACTGAGATGATAAACAAATAATTTTAGTTCTGTATAATACCAATTTGTCTTTTTCCCTCCTTTTTTTCCTAAGCAAATGTTGTTAGAGGCACAGAAGAATGCGTTAGTAAAAATATGTATTTAGTCATTACTACTGCAAAATAACAAATAACTGAATTTCTTTCTGTAGTTGTCTCTACCTGAAACACGGTGGTATTTCAAAAGGTGCGTAAGAGCCAGCTATCAGTACAAGAGCCATTCTAATGAGGAGAGGACAATGTTAATCCATTTTCTTCTTGATTTCTATGGCTAACATAAAGCCTTAACATACAAAATATAAATACGCAAAAGTGAACACTGATAAAATAACTCCAACAGCAGAGAGAAACAATTCTCTTCCCACCACAGGGGTCCCCACCAGACCGACTGCAAACTCAGCTGTCATCCACTGAGGAAAGATCCATGACAAAACCTGGTAACAGTCATACACTTTAAAAAAAAAAAAAAAAGGAAAGGAAAGGAAAAAAATAATCTTTTTCTTTTCATAGGAATGTTGTTTTCCACTATCAGCAAACGCACACAGTCCTCTTTTTCTTCCCACACATGAAAATAAAGAATATGTACACGGCTTCATTTGTTTGTTGCATCGTATCTTGACACTGAAAACTAGTGAAGAGAATTCGTCAGCGGGACCAGTACTCCTGGATTATGACTTTTCACCTCTCCTGTATGTCATAATGCATACGATTTGCAGAAACAGAGTCCCAAAAGCATATTTACAAATTGCCTAGAGGCCACAATAAATGTTATATGCATTTTATTTACATTAATGTATGTTCTTTTTGTAATGCTTGACAGGACACACAAACGTTGCCCTGAAGACAGCTGAACCCATCTTTCCTCCTGCCCAGCTTTCCTGCTGCCCCTCCAGCTGCTTGTGTGCTTCCACATCGTGCTGGAATCCACCAGTTACTGCACTCACCAGTTACAATTCAGATTAGTTTCCATAAAAGTATTTGTGTTGACACCAAGATTGTAAGCTTTTCTGTTCATCTAAGAACAGGGCACAAGCAGCTGAAGCACTGTACAAATACTTGTATAAATATACCAACAGCATAAGAAGCAGAAGAAATGGATACCTGGACTTTAAGATTAAATTGTTATCCAAAGCCTCAAACTCATTAGGAAAGAAGAAATTTAATGCAGCAAGCACAGCAACGTTTATACTTTTGCCTCATGATACTTTAACATCACATAATAAAGTGCCTTCTTTTAGACAGGACATTATGCCATTGTTTAAAGTTAAATCCTCCAAAAAGAAAACAACATAAACTTTTCTAAACTAGGTTATTTCTTATTTACAAATTCTTGGCTCAATTCTCCATAACTGGCAAATCTTGATTATTTTCAACTCTCATGCAGGCCAAATGCTGCCACAGCATTTGACAGGAGGAGGACTCAATGACTGCTGTCCAGCACAGTCTCTTCGCATCCACTTCCTTCTGCTCCGGGCTCAGTCTGCAACCAGTGCTGGTGGCAGAGAAATCTGTTTTCTGCTTAATCTGAAATATTACCCTGTACATCTGAAGTTCACATAGAAAGGAATCACCACATCCAGGTACACAAACACCATCACATATAAATGTTTTTTGTATTGTTACTGCTCAGGTATGAGATACCTGGAAACTCTTAAAGAAGATAAGAGAAAAAAGAAAGAAGAAAAAAAAAAAAAAAAGTTGTTGCTTCACAATCTGCTCATCATTAAACCTTCTAAACAGGAATTACCTTAAGGAAAGTCAGGGAATAGCTTCTACTGTAACTAACTCCAGAGCCAATGGTTTTAACACGCTGAATTTTACTCTTTGTTTCTTTAGTGATGTGACCAACTTCATCACCGTAGCACTCACACTTTCCATATTCTTGGCTTCTATTATCCCTCTATGGCTAGAGGGTGTTAATCTCCCAGGAAAATGATAACCAAAGTCATCATACACACAGATTTCATTACTTATTATCTCCACAGCGCCTTACAAGGTGTTAAATGTTGTCATGCTACAGAAAAGACTGGACAGTGCGCACTACAGCAAGTATCTCACCTGAAACTGGAAAGGCTGAGAAATTTCAAAGGAAATCCAGCGTATTTGAGAAGTCGTGGCAGTCCAAGGAAGTTCCCGCTGACTGGAAAACGGGAGACATAACACCCATGTTTAAGAAGGGGAAAAAGGAAGACCCGTGGAACTACAGGCCAGCTAGTCTCACCTCTGTGCCTGGGAAGATCATGGAATATCCTCCTGGAAACTGTGCTAAGGCACATGGAAAACAAGGAGGTGATTGGTAACAGCCAACACGGCTTCACTAAGGGCCCACTGTGCCTGACAAATTTGGTGGCCTTCTATGATGGGGTTACAGTGCTGGTGGGTAAGGGAAGAGCAACGGACATCATCTACCAGGACCTGTGCAAAGCATTTGACACTGTCCCGCACGACATCCTTGTCTCTACGTTGGAGAGACATGGATTTGACAGGTGGACCAGTCAGTGGATAAGGAATTGGCTGGACGGCCGCACACAAAGAGTTGTGGTCAACAGCTCGATGTCCAAGTGGAGAGCAGTGACGAGTGACATTTCTCAGGGGTCAGTACTGGGACCGGCGCTGTTTTAACATCTTTGTTGGCAACATGGACAGTGGGACTGAGGGCACCCTCAGCAAGTTTGCCGACGACACCCAGCTGCGTGGTGCAGTCGAGACATTGGAGGGGAGGGATGCCATCCAGAGGGACCCTGACAGGCTTGAGAGGTGCACCCGTGAAACCTCATGAAGTTCAACAAGGCCAAGAGCAAGGTCCTGCACCTGGGTCGGGGCAAGCCCAAGCCCAAATACAGGCTGGGCAATGAGTGGATTGGGAGCAGCCCTGCGGAGAAGGACTTGGGGGTACTGCTTGACAAGAAGCTCAACATTAATCGGCAATGTGCGCTTGCAGCCCAGAAAGCCAACCACACCCTGGGCTGCATCAGAAGAAGCGTGACCAGCAGGTCGAGGGAGGGGATTCTCCCCCTCTACTCCGCCCTCATGAGACCCCACCTGCAGTGCTGTGTTCAGCTCTGGGGCCTCCAACATTAAGAAGGACATTGACCCGCCTGAGTAAGTGCAAAGGAGGACCATGAAGACGATCAGGGGACTGGAGAACCTCTCCTATGAAGACAGGCTGAGAGAGTTGGGGTTGTTCAGCCTGGAGACGAGAAGGTTCCAGGCAGCAGCCTTTGAGTAGCTAAAGGGGCCTACAAGAAAGCCAGGGGGGACTTTTTACAAAGGCAGGTAGTGATAGGACAAGGGGCAATGGCTTTAAACTGGAAGAGGGCAGATCTAGATGAGACGTAAGGAAGAAGTTCTTCCCGGTGAGGGCGGTGAGGCACTGGCACAGGCTGCCCAGCGAGGCTGTGGGTGCCCCGTCCCCGGCAGTGTTCAGGGCCAGGCTGGACGGGGCTTTGGGCAACCTGGGCTAGTGGAAGGTGTCCCTGCCCGTGGCGGGGGGGTTGGAACTAGATGATCTTTAAGGTCCCTTCCAACCCACGCCATTCTAGTATTCTGTGATAAATTTACGCAGCGAAGGAATTTCATTTTACTACCCAGCATGTACCATGCTGCCTGCTGAAGGCCGTCTCCTTCACCATTGAGGAATATTCATCATTGCGTTTCTTCTAAGCAGTTCTTTCAAACTGATGTTGCTACTAATTAGTACTACTAATTGTCCAATTCATTCATAAAGTATCAGGATGGTATTTTAATAATCCCCTGACACAGGACTCCTAAAGCAGAATTCAGTTTCTGGAATTCTAATTCTATTCTTGCTAAGGTTAATAGATGGTTTCCCACTGAGTTTAATGTAATTCACATTGGATCACTACTGAGTCTATATTTATATAAAATGCCCTACTATTTGGATCTATTTGATAATTTTAAAAATATCCGCCTTATTTATTCATAGACAGATGTCAACATTCTCTAAAAACTTAGCCTAGGATCAAACAATTTCTCAGAAAGCTTCGACAGATTTTACAAAGTCTGTTTTTAAGGTATTTCTAAGTACCATGGTACTAAATCATCAAACATTCCTCTCATTTTTAGAAATATGTATCACCTGCTGCAAGTAGCATTGAGGCCAAACAGACACGCGAAATAATTTAAGCTGCCGTAATGACAAACGTACCAAACGTTATTGGGCAAAAAAAAAAGGTACCCAACCTCTTAAAAGGCTAATAAAACTCACTACTTTGTTGCAAAGTTTTCTGAAGCCTTACAAGTTTGTGAAAAGGCCAGAGATGAGAAAAAAGCCTCAGACAATAGTTAATATATGAACATATCTAAGACCTCATGATGTCTTAATGGCTTTACTAATTCGGAAGTTTTATGGTGATCTTGGGCAATTATTGATACATACATCATGTATTATTCTGGTCACTGCTGTGATCATAAAAATAATTATCATTGCTGCAGAATTTGACAAAGCCAAATTTTCCCTGAACCACATTTTGAACACTAATCCGTACTGAAATCTAAAAATATTAGTATCTATGTAATATTTTATACAAATACACAATATGCACATTATATAATTATACAAAAAAAAAAATCCTAATTGAAGAATCATATAAAAAGGTATAGAAAGCTGACAAAAAGAAAATATAATTTTAATCTGGTTACTACTAAAGCAAAAATTTTTAACTTTTTATCCATGGAAAAGTGGTTTGACAATAGTCTACAACTACAGTGCACAGAAACATCTTACGGTCAATGAGAAAGCCATTCATAGAAGTGCAAACTCTGGACTGCCTTCCGAAAAGTTTCTGCACAGCAGGTCGGCAGTCAGCACTGCAAACCTGCCAGAATCCTTTCAGCTTCTGACCGGGAGAACGTCGTGCTGGACAGGCCACAAACCCCATGCTCTCACGCGCATGATGAAGGGATGTCTAGTGAACTCATCCAGCCTGGTGGGCATACCTCAGTTCCTCTACTTTGTTTCTGACATAGGAGTAAAGCATAAATCCTCTTGCATGGCTCCCCTTCTACCCCTCTGGCAGAAGTAGCTGTGATGCCTTCAGGGCTTTTGCTGGAAAGCTGGTTCCTGCACTCTCTCACCAACAACTCCTCTCGCTCCTTCACCTTTTCCTCTCCTTACACTCTTCCTCTTGGATCTAAGCTCCCACACATATCAAGCAGACAACCTGCACTTAGTACAGTCCTGAAATGCTTCCTCATCTCCTGCTCAAGTCCTCTCCTAACCATGGTAACATACCTCATCCTGACACCAGCTGAACTCACTCTCTTGCTACTCACCCCCCGGCTATGATTCTCCATTTCTTTAGTATCTCTCTGTGGAGTCTCATCAGGGGAAAACTTGTCCCAGTGTATTTCCTCAGCCCTCACCTAGTTTAGAGAAACATAATAAGGAAAGCACGCCCATTCCTCCAGGGAGGCTGCTGATGACGTTACAGCTAACTAGAGAGACCTGCAGCTGGCGAAGAACATCACTGATGGGTATGGTCATAGGCTAGTTTAAGCAAGTGATGGATATGGAAGCATTTCTAGTCACATAAGACATTTTCAGTTAAAAATCTAAAACCAGACAAAAACATAAGCTGGAATTTGTGCATGTAAAGCAAGGATGAGGACAGTTCTCCTAATCCACATCTATTCCCTGCTTCTTTGCAGGCTGGCACTAAGGAACTGTTCTCCCCAGAAGCAGGCTGGACCGCAGCAGTCCCACTGCCTTCCCATGGCCGGAAGCACACCTATCTCCCCATCAACATTAAGTCCCTCCCTAGAGGCAAGATTGCAGCCACATGAGAGAGTATTTCCAAGCAAATGACCAAGAAAATCCACAATCGTCTCGCTGGCAGATTTAGCACAGGTCACTGGTTGGACTTCCTGACGTCACAAAAATCAGGATGACCAAACCCAAGCCTGTTTCCTAAAGCAGAATGCCATCCCGCTGTATTCAGCGAGCTGCGACGTTGTAAGTACTTGTCCTGGTTTCGGCTGGGATAGAGTTAATTGTCTTCCTAGTAGCTGGTACAGCGCTGTGTTTTCAGTTCAG
>JAVKLA010000001.1:51129254-51154956 GCA_034782735.1 Sagittarius serpentarius | reverse complement strand
GTCTTTCATTATATTCTCCCTCTCCTGTTCAATCAAGGAGGGGGAGTGAGAGAGCGGCTTTGGTGGGTACCTGGCGTTCAGCCAGGGTCAGCCCATCACATCCAGGTTCTGTGAAAAGTGGTAGTCTGTATGCTGAAGGAGGCCAGAAAACAGTCACTGTGGTCTCTTCTGGCCATTGGGTTTTTAAGTTCCCTTACTTTCCCTTAGACGCCTAGAAAAAAAAAGGACCCATCTTGGGCAGGAAAATAAAATAAGCAGAGCAGATGTAGAAATGGAAGACACAACTCAAGAATCTATGTCCAACTGAAGGCACCACTCCCAGCTTCACTCACAGATACACTTTTACAACAAGTATTTCTAGTTCGAAAGCATTTTATCATTGATCAGCTGCACTTCACTCTTTTGCAAAAGTACTTAAATATAACTTTGTGCATGAAGCATGCGTTCACAGAGTCTGCTTCACCAGAGAAACAGGCGGCAGCTATGGGAAATGCAGTTTGTCTCTCTTCACCCTGCTTCCCAAATGAGCACCATCTGATGCACGGTGTGTGGTCCAGATCTCCGGACCTTGCTGCTTCAGTCTCATCAGCTTGTTCTGTACCCCAGCTCCCTGCAGCTGCAGCCAGGCTGGTTCATTTGTCATTATAAACCATCTTTTACTGTCTCAGATGGAATTTTAGCTTTGCATTCTTGTAGCTTGAATCAAAACTATTCATAAAGAATGCGTAATTTTATATGTTTAGATGGGACGATCGTGATCATCTAATCTGAGGGCATGGAACCTCATTCGGAAACATCTGTGTCAAACCAGTGACTTGTCCTCTTGTATGAGAGAGAGGATTTCAGAACACCGTATCTTACAGCTGAATGACAGAGTCCCACACAGTTGTTACAGTGGACATTTAACTTACGTTTCTTCAGTTGAACTGGGAACGACAAGCTTTTTGGTAAAATGTACCAGCAGATCATGCTAAAGCAGTGACCCATTTTGCTATAAAGAACCGAGAAAGATCTTTCTTATGTCCTAGGAGGGCAAAACAGCCACCATTTCCCAAAATCTTTTCTGCCGCCAAAATGAAATGTCAATATATTGCTAACTTTGTGAACACATGGCTCTTCTTTTTTTAAGAAAAGGGACTAAATAAAAATAGGTGTGTTTAGCATGGTACTCCCATGACCTTAAACAGGTAGGCAAGAAGTGAATTTGTTGTGTCACTTGAAATAGCACACCTGTTTTTAGAGATTGGAAATGTATTTCAAATTTTAGATCATCAACAAAACCCAATTTAAGAAAAACAATGAAAATCATCGGGTTTATGTATTTACTGCTTCATAATAATTTCCACTGAAAAGATATTAGAAAGAAATCTTTTAAGTACGAAGCAAACAGAAAAAACCGACTGAATTACGGAAACACATTTAGTAGTAACCACCGAATTTTATGCCATCATGCTGAGGAAAGTGCCTGGCTCAGTTTTTACTCTTCTCAATCTTCGACGCTGTAAACCAACTGGTTTTTACAGGATTTCAGGTATGCAGATAAGATACCAGGGCTATCCACAGTCTTAATATTATTCATGACAGATGGTAAAATCAGCTAAATATTGGTAATGTGGCATTTTCTAAGTAATATCATCTAAATCAGTGATTTGCTAACTTGCTATGCTGGAAGATACATGTTTTGCAGTTTCATAATACGAATGAATTTGCAGCGTTTTAAAATGCCCCTTTGCAGGGACAGCAGTGCTTTTCTCTAGCATCACCAGTTCCAAATAATTGTTTTCCAAAGATCACAACTGGTTTTAGTAAGTATTAACTTCACCAAGGCATATGCATAAATTTCTCTTGATATAACAGTTAAAGACAGTTTACTAAGATTTTTACACTTTAAATGGTATTATAACAGTTAGAATGATATTTGAGTAAAATGTACAAACAAAATAATACACTACTATCCTCTAAGTTAATGGTGAATTCATGATGTTTTTCAGCCAGCAGCAGTTATCTAATCTTCTGCAAGTCAACGGAAACATTATCATTAAACTTTAATCAGATAAAGTTTTCTTACTTTCTCCAGCCGTGAAATTTCATACTACACATAAGGTACTCGATAACTTTATCAAGATTGCTTGAATATGAATATTTGGGGTTTGTAAGTGCACAGAGAGGCCAAAAGTCGGCATGCAACTAACGACCAAGCGCTCCCCTTCTACTTTCTAAAAAAAAAAAAAAAAAATCAAGACCTTTATTCTGTGCTGTTCTTAGCTAATTACAGAGATGTTGTATGGGAACATACAGTGTATTTATCCACTTTGGAAGACTCACTCTTTCGCAGCTACAGAATGCAAAAGCCAAGGACTTTGACTAATGTCAGTATCTATCTGCTGAATTTCCTTTCAGACTATGCAATACTCTTCTTCAGGAGATGAAATAGTGTAAAAAAACCCCATCTGAAGCGTATGTCATAGGTATATGTTTAATTCTATACTATAAGAATACAATATAAATGGAAAGCTACTACATGAGAACTTCATTCAACACAATGAGTATCTTCCAGCTAGAACACCTACATGTCAGACTATTCCAGGCTGCCATTATGCCTACTGTCAACTGTTCATTTGCCTACAGAATCTATCCTATGAAAATGTCACTTGCTGTCACTCAAATACTTTCACTGTGCTTGAGATAAAAAGAAAATTAAAGGAAAAAAAGATATATACCTGAACCAATAGAAATGTCTACACTAGAAAATGTATAAAGCTTCCAAACAAGAATTAGTAGCAATAACAAAAACGCTATGTTAGAATTATCTAGGTGAGGTTAAATTATATACATTGCAATACACATAAAATACACAGTTTTTGTTCTTCTGCTTTTATTGATGGTGCACCTGTGGCCAGGTTTCCTTCTCCATTTCCTGTTCCCTTTGTCAGGACAGCAATTAAGTGAGAATTCTGTCATGTAGCTACCTTCTCATAAACTATTATCAAATCATACACAAGATTCAACAATGAACATTCCCATTTATGTATCAATAGTATAAAAATAATATCATTTTGTTTTCTAACATCTAAACAACATGCATCTCGAATACATTAGTTACTTTGGAAAATTCATTCTGGGATCTATGTCCTAAATAGTTTTGGTTCCTTTATTAAGGACTCAACATGGATGGAGGTGATGAAAAAAGATGAAATAGTTTCACTTTTCATGATAGCCTTCAAATGGAGAGTTTAGTTCACCTATCCTTTTCCTAAGCTCAAGTACTTTTGCCCTCACTCTCAGAATGGTCCCTATAAACTTTCATACACTGAGGATAAAACCCAAAAGAAATTTTATCAGTCCTTTGAAGTGATGTAATCTTAGCTTGGGAGACTAAGTTAAGGCCAACTGTGGCAATCACTGATCCATCTTTGTGAAAATCTTACCCTTCATTAATATTTTTCAGGAGTGTGGTAGAAAATAAAAACAAACATTCTGTTTTCAATGACAGCTCTGGAGTATCACCACAGGTTTTCAGAAGGAGAGTGGCTCTTTTCTTCAAAAACTTTGCGTGAGCTTGAATTTAAAAGCATCACTGGTTTTAATTCAAAAGCGTTTCACTGAACTGAGATCCTTCTAGGAGAAGAGACAAGGATGTTTGAGATTTACTGAGCTGGATCAGCAGAAACTAACTGGGGCAGGGATCTCCCTTCAGCAGAGATATGCTGATAGAGATGAGTTAAGAATCTGAAAAATGACGATGCCTTGTTTGAAGATAAACCAACAAAAGCAAGAAATAGTTTCATTTCAAAGCTCTTCTTTCTCATTGTAGGAAAGCTGTTGTGGCTATACTTAGAATATATAAATTGCAGCTCCTGGTGGTACAAGGCCAGATCAGATGTCAACAAATCCTGGTGACCCAAGCTGAATGTGCCAACTTCAAACCAGGGCTGTACGCAAAGCCGTGGGAGTGCTAAGAGTTCATCCCTTCCCACCAGTCCTTTTAGAGAACCAAATTCTTGCTTAACTGGAGACAACTGCAAACAGCTCAACACAGAGCCAAGGAAAGCTCCTGCGCCCTCTCCCTGCACATTATAACGAGGACAGAAACGAGGAGCTAGGCCAAGATGGCCAGGCCTTTGCTATGGGGTCACTTGTATCTGGGACAGGCACCCACTGGGCAGAATCACCAGCATCAGTTACTGTCACGGTTTAACACCCACCAGCAGCTCAGCCCCACGCAGCCACTCACTCACTTCCCCCCCGGCACCCAGTGGGATGGGGGAGAGAATCAGAAAATAAAGTAAAGCTCATGAGTTGAGATAAGAACAGTTTAATAGAACAGAAAGGAAGAAACTAACAATGACAATAATAACAATAAAGTGACAATAATAATAAAAGAGTTGGAATACACAAGACAAGCGATGTACAACGCAACTGCTCACTACTTGCCGACCGATGCCTGAGCAGCACTCCTCTCCTGGCCTACTCCCCCGGTCTATATACTGGGCATGACGTCCCATGGTATGGAATACCCCTCTGGCCAATTTGGGTCTGCTGTCCCGGCTGTCTCCCCTCCCACCTTTCCTGTGCCTCTCCAGCCTCCTTGCTGGCTGGGCAGGAGAGGCTGAAAAGTCCCTGACTTAGTCCAAACACAACTGAGCAACAACTGAAAACATCAGGGTGTTATCAACATTCTTCTCATGCTAAACCCAAAACACAGGGCTGCACCAGCTCCTAGGAAGACAATTAACTCTATCCCAGCCGAAACCAGAACAGTTAGCCAAACCAGCCACTGGCTGACGAAGCACAGCAGAGACATGTCCTTTTTTTTTTTGTATTTTCACTTTCCTTAACCTTTTCAACAGATTTGCACCATGATACTGGGCCTCCAAGGATATGAATTTATAGTAAGAGGAAAATAAAACAAAATTAAATAGCAAAACAGAGAAAAACACCTCCACAACCTTTCAGGCCACCTTAATATGAAGAAAAACAATAGTTTCTTAGGTCTTCATTAACAGCTAGATTTTAAATTTGCTACCTTTGAGCTTCTTTTTAGAGCACTGTTTTTTCAGAAGGAATTATGAAAACAAAAATTGAAGATCTGATTTTGGTTTAGTGTTACAACAGAAAAGAATACCTTAGATACTACATTCTAACTACATTCTTCCTTTAAATATTTTGTGTCATTAACAAATAATGACAGTAGCTCTATTATCTGTTATCTTAAACCCATAGCTCTTTAAGGAAAAACTAAGATGATGTGACTTTCACTTCACAGAAATTTCTCGATGTATTACAGGAAAACATAAGGATGGATATTTGTAAAACCTTCTATCACGACAAACTGAAATAATAAAAAACACCAGAACTTTCTGGAGATATGCAGGTTCCTGTGTTTGTATGAAGCCAGCCCTTAGGCAACTAATTCAGAAGCTGTGTGCATGTATGTCTAGCTTCGCTAAGAAAAATTATATATTAAAAAAGATGAATTTTAACAGTTTTGCTATGATGTTACTAATTTTTAAGAGAGAGATGAGCTGCAGTGTTAGAAATCTTTGCATTACTTAAATATGTAACTTTGAAATTGCAATTAGGCCACTGAGCTTGATTAATTTGATAACAATAAGAAAAGTGTTGGGAAGATTTACTTTTGTTCAGGGTGTCTGCTTTTCCAGTTTTTCAAAATGGAAATCCCTTGTAGTTTGTAATATTTATTTACAGTATCTGCTTCCAGAAAAAGTTCAAAACAGCAGCCCACATTTTATTGGAAAATTGTTTCAGGGGGACCAGCTAGAAAAGAAATGGGGACCATCGAAAACAAACTTCTTGGTCTGGTGAAATGTGAAAAACATGGCAGAAGTAGTACAAAATTTTCTGCTAAGGCAGAGAACGACCTATCACATTTATTATATTCAAAACGTACTCTAAAATGTACCTAAAAGTAGTGATATTGTAGAGCAACATTATAGGAATCTTTAAATAATTTCTGTAGAAGTAACTTTCAAATTAAGTAGGTTTCCCTTTATTAAATTTAAGAAGGTAGAATTAGTTTATATCTTGCATTAGAGAAAGTAACTCGGGATTTCACTAAAAACCAACCTTTTCATATTAAAAGATGAGAGAGAGAAAATTGACTGTTCCCAGAAAAACATCAGGGCTTCAGAAAAGACAATTGGGCTGCTTGGTTTTAAAGACAATTCAGGAAAAATTGTCCGTCAATCCGGACTGCAGACTGCTTTAGGGAGAAAAATGATGCAACATGACACTGTTCCTTCTCTGTCTTAGAATAACTACAATCAAAACATTAGTAATGACACAGTTCTAAGACAAACTATTCAGAGAAGAACTGTGTATGCAGCGCCAAGTCATATGTTACATACTTCAGTATAATTAAACAGCCTTATAAATTCTGAAGTTTGGATAGTGAGAGGCCCGATTTTGTGCTGTGATATATCATGAGTCCCAGAATTACGCAGTTCAGAAAGCTCTCAAAGACTACATGGCTTGCAGCTGGAGATGGCACGGGGACTAAACATGTCTATCGTTTTATCGTACAGTATAAAATTCTATCTAGCTACTAGAATTTTCCATGTACTGTTTAAAAAGATAAAGTACAAGAAACAGATGTAAACCTCACTCATCTGCCTTAAGTATGCACAACCATTTTCTATTTTATTAATGTGATATTTCTCTGATATATTTTTGCACCCTTCTAAGTGACTAACAAGAAAAAAATATTATGAGGACTTGTATCGTTCTGGTTTCTTTCTCATGTTTAAATAAATAATACAAATCAATAAGTGCCATCTCAGTTTACAGATAAGGAAAATCCACAGTGTTCAGGCTAAAACTGCTACATGCATATTAAAAATACCCATAAATTCCAAACTGTTTTCCGATATACAACTTAAAGCTTTTTGAAAGAAACCGTTTTGGAAATGCAAAATTTCCATGTACGTACGCACTACAGCAAGGATATCATTTGGCAGACGGCTGATCTTTGCATTATGGTTGTGTGTAACCTTCTTAGCACAGCACAGAGGCAGACTTAGCTCCTCCGTAGCCCCTCACAGTCACGCTGATGTAGCTACAGGGCTGTTGTACTGAAGTTGACTTGCATCAGTTGACTCAGAGCATGGGTAGAAAGATATGCAACCTTCAATACCCATCTGTGCAGACTCACCCTGAGAAAAAGGGGTGCAAATCTGGAGCCAGAATAGAACTGTAATTCTGGAAAGTAAGTGAAATGAAGGAAGACTGGTACTGTGTGAGAACAGTTAATGAACTTGAAATAGAAACTGGCTAACATTAGAAATCACTTGGGTGAGGGAGAATGTAAACAGAGATGCAGGACATGAGACACACAAGGAACTAGGATACAAGTAAGAATGGCTGAATGAGAAACTGAGAACCACGAAGAATGAAATCATGGCTTCAGAAAAAGATGCCTAGGCCAACAATCCTTTCAATTCCTATGCCTTTCCTGGAGGATCACTGCTCTCACTTTTCTGGCTTGAAACAATTTTCACGGAGTGAGTACCCCAGTTCTGCAACTACTGTAAAAAGTATACAAACCCCAGCAGTCCATCAAAAGAGCTGACAAGTGAAGCTCCTAGAACTGAAAATGTTTCTGCAAAATAACCTGGCCTTCAGAGACCTGGTTTTGCCAGAAAGTCTTAGAGAAAACCTGTTGCTAAAAGGTACAGTAAAGCATAAAGGCAAATTCTTAATTCTGTCTGCAGAGCAACGTTTGAAAATTACATAGTACAGAAGAACTGGAACTACACACTGAACAATTAAAAATACTAGATAGCTGCATACTGATTAAATGCCATCTATTTAATGCAAAGATTTCCTTCTACAGAGAAAAATAGCATGTTATCATAAAATTAAAGACTGCATGATAATGTACAAGGTGCAAGTGGGTGAACCAAGGTCACTAAGGTTTGAAGTATTAGACTGCAAGCGCAGTAATGCGTATTAAATACAAAAAGCCCCTGTATTTAAAAATAGATCAAATGGAATAGAAACAGTGCCTGCACATACCTATACAGCTGCGAACATTTTAGTATCAGTAGACAAAAGAGTACAAAATAAAAGCTAAGATGCCGAGAATGAGCGCTAAGTGGTTTTTTGGATTTTGTAGAAGCATTCTGAGGTTTATCCACATGTACATATTAAAACTTTAAGGATATAACTAGTAAAACATTAACCTTACAGAAAGAAATACTTTCCCTGTCCCAGTTTTTCACATACAAAAAATATTTCTTCTTAACCCAAATGCAAACTTTGATAATTATTCCCCCAAAACATTTGGTTTTCCTTTACCAAATGTTGTAGGTCCCCATTTTAGAACAAATAAGAACACAGGCAAAGGTCTATCCCTGAAGGAAACATTAACAACAAAACAAACCCCAAAATTCAAACTCAACATTGCAGAGGTATAAATAACCTCTCTCAGCTCAGTAGTGTTTATCTTTTAAATGAAAAACTTCTTCCGTTCTGAGGGTAAAAAAAAAAAAAAAAAAGGAAAAAGAAAAAAAAAAAAAAAGAAGAGAACTGCCTTCATTTCTTTTTTAATTTGAGCTTTGCTGTAACAAACAGCTACTGTTTGTTTCCTTATTTTAGGTCATGTAAGTCAGTTATGCGTGCCACGCTTTTTAACTCTTTCCCATCTGCTGTTCTCTTAGAGCATCATCTGGGACCTGACAAAACCTAGAACGATACAAAATGCAATGGAACCAGGGCTACGTTAGCCCAGGTACGTCTGCCAGTGTCCACCACATACAGTGATATACACGAGTAACGTAACGTTTTAGTGCCCTTGCAGTTAAACTTGGGCTGAAAAAACCCTCAAGAGAGTAAAAAGGGGGTTTCATAAGAAAGCTCCAACTTGTGTAAAAAGGTACTGAAGGGGCAGTAAAACAGAAATGGATTACAAACACTACATAAATGAGGTACTTCATTTTTGTAACACAGATGTGACGGAACTCTGACCCTGTGTGTCCCAGCCCTGGTGCTCCATCAGGCTGGGTCTGGGCTAACTATGCAGTTCCAAGAATTTTCTATTCATACTGCTTGAAAATTCAGTTATAAAGATCCGCAGAATGCGCCCTTTCCCAGCACATCAAGGCTGGCCAGACATGCCTAAAGGAAGCAAATTAGTTACAAACACCGAACAAACTTTGTACTACGTAGATCAGTTTTCACCGTGTTGCATCGCATGGTGTTGCACTGCAGGTGAAAAGACTATCATTAAGGCCACAGCATCCTAACAAACAATGAGCTTTATTTTTCAAATAAACAGCTAATGAGAGCTATTCAAAGTGCAGATTTGAGAACTAAGTAGCTTATTTTGTGAACTTATCCATCCTCTTATTCAACAGCATTTTACATGCTTCATTTTGAAAAGTCTCAGATGAAGTTGCTGTATTCAGAAGTTCAAAAGTGAAGCTGTTACCCTCATTTTGGACCTGTCTACTAAAACAAAGAAAAGCAAATATGTAAATTTCTAGTGAACTAAAGTGCCCCATTAGGAGTTCAATTATATTCTGAAATTATGTCTTAATTGGTTTGCTCATAGATGAGCTGTACAGCTAACCAAAAATCTACTGCCATATAATCGTCCCTAAATTTCAGATATTGCCACACGTTAAATTAACAGCAGATAATGAGTGGGAAAATTAGCTCTATTTCCATAACAGAAAAAATTCTTCCCATATTACCTAGAGTGTTTTATATACTTAAGTTTCAAAATAGAAAAAATAACACACAAACAAGACTCTCCTGAATATCTAACATTTATTTTGATCGAAAGCCCACACATTTAAAACAAACAGTACTAGTGGAGTGCACATCAGATTCGTGTCTCTAATATTTATTCAAAAAGAAGTCAAGTTTCTAAACTTCTTTAGAAATCTTCAAGAGATTGACCACTATTTTACTTTGTGTGTTGCTATTTCTTTTCCATATAACTTTTGTCTTTTTGAGTAGTAATCCCCATGCCCAACTACTCTTCAGATTTTAACATCTAAGGTATTTCTGGTTCTCATCAGTATCACACATGTATATTGTAAATGATCTGTAGTTCGAAAAACTCGTGAGAAAGAAAGAATAAGGAATAACAATTGCAGAGAAGAATGAGCTAAGGACTCATATTCTTGTAACTACAAGGAGGAAAAGAAACCAAGCTCCTTCCATATAGCTTATTTTTCACATTAGCAGGATAAATAAACTTACTAAAAAAAGTTAAAAGTTTCGGAAGTGTAGTCAGGCTCCTGAAC
The DNA here is from genome assembly GCA_034782735.1 of Sagittarius serpentarius. Classification (NCBI taxonomy): domain Eukaryota; kingdom Metazoa; phylum Chordata; class Aves; order Accipitriformes; family Sagittariidae; genus Sagittarius; species Sagittarius serpentarius. Next base: position 51,144,685 of record JAVKLA010000001.1, on the reverse strand, counting down.
TTAAGCTGCCGTTCAATTTTGGTTATTTTTGAGGTCAAAAACTATCTAACTTATTACTTACATACAAATGCATAATATAGATTATTTTACTTACCTTTGCTGTCTGAAGGAAACAGATTTCAAAGATGTTGTCTGTAAATGATATATTCTTCAATATTTATGCCTCCAATGACCACCATCGTCAATAAGGATCTGAAGAAAAACACCACAAAGCAGTACATAAGCCAGGTGAGTTGCAACTAGACTGAGGATTTTTAAAAATTTTATTTATTTATTAAGAAGGCACAAAGTAAAATTGTGCATTTCATACAATACATGAATTTATTAGCTGCTGTTAAAAACAAATAGAGAAGCACCAGAGCCATTACACGGGGAGGCATTTATCTACTTGAGGCATATAAATATACTAACGCGCAGTAATTGTTAAGACTAAATACATCAAACTTAGGAACTTTTATCATACCAAAATAACAACAGCAGTAATCATCCCACGAGTTAAAGATTAGAAAAGACAAATAAAATTACAAATTAGTATTGAAGTATGTTATATTATAAGCACTAATAGATTATGAGAAGTTAAACTACTTCCCTAAATTTTGAAAAGCCAAATTAAAGGTAACTTTAAGACGTCCCTAAAAATGCCAGTTTGAGTTTTTTAAAAGAAACGTTATGCAACAGTATAACCATACGGTGTCATTTACTAGTGCTGTTTTTATTTTTCAGTACTGTAACTATGGAAAGATGAATTTGAAAAAAATTACTATGCTTATGGTAAGGTCAGCATCAAATGAACTACTCTATGTATGTCCTTCCTTTTGGAATCAACTTACACTAAAATACCAGAGTTACAATTTTTTTTTTTTTTCAGGTCTCAACTTCTTTCAGTGAAAGAGAAACCACTTGTCTATCACAATCACGATAAAATTTCCACAGAGTAGTTGAGGTTGCCAGGGACCTCTGGAGAACATTTGGTCCACCCCGCCTGCTCAAGCAGGGCAACCTAAAGCTGGTGGCCCAGGACCGTGTCCAGTTGGACTCTGAATTCCATGGATGGAGACTCCACAGTCTCTCTGGGCAACCTAGTCCAGTGGTCAACAACCCTCACAGTAAAAAGGTGTTTCCTGATGTCCAGAGCGTCCCGACATTCTCTGCTCTGGAGAACATTTCCTTAATGAAGGCACTTCAAAGCATAGCTGTGTAACATGAGACAGAAAGTTTGATTACAGGCTTAAGTCATTATAACCAACCCTTAGGTACATGCTCGACGGTATATACAAAACTAAGCCCCGCTGGTACCCACATAACCTAACATACGCTGCAATACTTTTGAAATCTTTCAGTCCCCATTCAGCAACCAATGCAATTAACTAGAAGACTAATCAAGTCAAAAAGCTTTCGTCTTGTAAACAATTTTCCCCTCTACTCAGTCGATTCCACTTGGTTTAGTCTTTCTCAGATTACAGAGGAATCCAACTCTGAGCAAAGGAGAACCTTTTGCTGACTCCTGACAGTGTACAACCATGGCAGCAATCCAACTTGGGTTAACACAAGCAACTAATTCGTCTTGAATATAAATGTTTTTAGAACTTGATTTATCTATTTATTTGCAGGCCTGGGGCAGCTGATTGCCAGCAGTCAGGACATGGTGATCGGATCACCAGATCACTTAGCAGGCTCTGTGGACAATTAATTGCTGCTTACAGCCATAATAGTTAAATGCCTCTAATAGCAAAACCACTAATTTTTTGCAGTTTGCCTATATCAATGCAAAAAGTTATTTCATCTCAGTTTTATGATAATGCCTTATCTGAATTGTCCGTGTTTGTTGCTTCTGAAGTCAACCCAAAGCCCCCCAACTTCCATCACCTGAGAATAAACACCTTTCAAATCAACTTATTCTGCAAAACAGCAAGTTATTGAATACTTAAATGGATATTCTCTGCTCTTCCTAGTGTTTCAAAAAAATCTAAAATCCTTGTAGAAAAAAATACCTGTCAGAGCAGTCTCTGAAATAAAATTGCATAGGCTATACCATCATTATGCTAACTCTCTTTTTCGAATGAAAAATCTGAAAAAGAAATTGGATGTACACTGTGCCTTGATGCTTGCCAAACTGAGAGCTGATGGATCGGTATGGGGAAAAAATTCCAGTTACAAAATGACCCTATTAAAGTATTAAAAAGCTGCTGTATACGAACTGAAAGCGACGCTGCCCCAGCAGACTGCCACTGCATTTTCAGATACGGTTCAAAACAGGGTTATGGAGCAAGAGAGGAACAGAAAAAAGTGTTTCAAATAATCTAAGGCTAACGAAATACCTTGAAACGTAGAGAAGTAGTCTGTGAAACAAAGAGGCGAACAACAAGTTCTGCGGTTAAGCTGCAAAAAGTCACTAAACAACCCAATCTGAGACACCAAATGTTGCTGCATTAAGGTATGCCATGTGAACGTTAAACCCGAAACAACTACTTTTAATTCAACAGGTCTACGTCTTGTGCAGTCATGACATACACTTCTTTTGCTAGCTGTGCTTGGCTTTGGCTGCACTTTACTTGGTTTATATGCCAAACCAATAAAGTCAGAGAAATAAACTGCTAACGGAAGCCAAAGCAGAATCCATCAACAGATTTGTTTAATAAGTTCAGCATGGAAGATACTTATCAGTGGTTACAAACCAGAAACCACACCTGCTGACAGGGAGATCTTAAAATTGAAGATGCACTGAGAAGTGGAGTAAAAAATATTTCTTTAAAGGGAGAACACATAATACAGAGCAACTACAGGGAAATGAATGCAACATTTCATTGTGCCATTTTAAACAATTATTCTTCGAAGTTGTTCAGAGTCTGTGACTTGTCTTCCCTAAAGCGACTTTGCGCACGTAATTTGGTGTTGAGGCTTTCTATCAATTGCCCTTCAAACTTAGCATTCAATTTTCTTAAGAAGTTGAATCATACCCAAGTCTCCCCAGATTTTTTAAGTGCCACTGAAATGATTTTTTTTTTTTTTGCCTGACAAGGAAATAATTCTCACTTTGCTTTTTGCGTTAATAGACGGTATTTTCTTTTTTTGTTGGCAGTGAGCTGCACAACCAAAACCCCGATATTTAAACTCTGCTCCCATTGCAGATGTTATTTCTCATCAGATTTAATCATCTTTCTCTCATACATAACAACTGCCGTAACTGTAAGGGTATCATTAATTTTCTCAAAACCTCTAAGCCTTCTCAAAGGAGTCTGAGCACCACATCACAGGGAGAAATTTTCTTCTGTGTTAAACTATGTGTTTCAGGGGAATCTTCTAAATCTCTTAGGATCTGTTCATTTTGCTGAATGGCACCCAAGCGTTTCATTATTTTTCCTTAATATGATTTTATGATCATCATCCTAACAGCCAGAAGGAGTCACTATGATCTCATCTTCAATTAAAGTGAATTTACCAATGAAATGAAAACATTTTCTTTTTAATAACACATTATCTTATTTACAGTATCTGATTCCGGTATGTCATTTGACACTGACACAAAAAAGACACAGTTACATGGCACTAGAAATAAAGGGACAGTCATAAAGGGACTCAAACCATAGATTTTCTGTCTTAAAGAAAATCTACATTTCCTGTGGGTTTTTTTGTTTGGTGTTTTGTTTTTTTTTTTTAATTCTCTAGCACCTTGTTTTGAATGTTGTTCCTCTAAATATCCTAGAGTATGAAGAGTTGGTTCTACAAGATTCTGCATCCTAGTCTGGTGCCAACCCACAAAACATATGTCTCTGCTCAAATGTAAGAATCTGTTTTGATTTTTTTTTTTTTTTTTAAATTTCTTCCTGGACTGGGGACAAAACATTTATTTAGGTACAACTCAACATTTAGTATCTTCTGAGATATGAAGCTTTCTAAATCCCAAATATATTTTTGTTAATTTATTCCTAAACAGCAACTTTGAAGAAGCTAAACCATCTGAACACATGACAATCATCATTCAAAGTAAATGCTCAAAAATCACTGGGGAAAAATAATAAATTGTTTTTAGACATTATTTTTTTACGCTCGTGGGTGCTACTAAGTCTTAAAACCATCATATTTATTTTTAACCTAAGTATTTTATTGCATAGCTAAACATCAATATGTTTTTCTAATGTCATTAGCTTTCCATTTGTTCCCACTGTAAATAGCTCTTGTACTTTATTTTTGTATTACTTGGGATAAGGTAGATTTTCCACTATTATTGGCACAATGGCACAAAGTATTGTTCAAACATTTTACAAAAATAACTCGAACGCAGAAAATGATACAGCGTAGACCACCCTGACCCCATGACCGGATTTCTTTAGATGAGTCTCTGGGCCGGTCCAGAGCTCTGATGGTGAAACCTTGCTTCTCTGTGAGTTGTTGTAACTGTCGGCATGCACTCCACACTGGGGGTTTGCTTTTAATTAGAATATCACCAATGCAAACAAAAGACACTCTAACCTCAGGAATTACATATTTGCATTAGTTGCAGCAAATAAGCTTCTTGAAAGAGCCAACTTCTGCACAGGCATAAATCAAAAGTAACTTTGATGAAGTTACATGTGTTACTTTAAATTACATGGGTAAAAAACCTGCCTGAGCTTCATATAGATGTTTAGGTATTAAAAGAAACCCCTTAGCTTGGACGGGTGCAAAATCTCACACCATTTTCTTTTAGATAAGGGAGTATATGTGAAAGGCACTACCACAGAAATACTACTAAGCCTTTGCAATCTCCATCAGTCATTTGCCTCTGGGAGGTATGTTTTTCTTAGCTGTGAGAAAAAAACCAAACTTTACAGTCGTATGATTATTTCACACTAAGAGAAACGTACACAGAAAACGTTACAAATCTTAGTACTCATACTAAAATATCTGCATACAGCTACACAAGGGTAAGTGAAAGTCTTTTCTAAATGTTGTTTCAGTGGCAGATGTAAAGGACTAGTAGATCTGGAAAACACTGAGAGATCTTTGTTTTCCAGCTTTCTACTTTTCCACCCACAAACACACACATATGTCGCGTACTGGTGATCACACCTGATGTGCATAGCGGAAGAGGAAGAAAGCAATAGGAATAAGCACCGCACAAAACACACCGCGATCCTTACATTCTCCGATTTTAGAATCCACAAGATGATTCAACTCAGTTGCAAAGGCTAAAACTGGAAAAGAATTAGGAGGAAAACACACGTGTTTGTCTTTTTTTTGTTCCACATAATGCAGAAAAGGCATCCTCAGTATTTTTTTAAATTAATAGTTTTAAGCCAGAAATAAATAAACCAGGTCTGTCTTGGTTTTGTCAGATGAGGAAGCAAGAGCTAATGAGATTGCAAGACAGATGACTGCTCCAATATTGTTCCAAGAAAGAATTTCATCCTGCTTTTAACTGTTATTTACCATTCTATCGACACCAATATAACTGAACTTTCTAATTAGCATCAGAAAAAAAGACATTTTAGCTATAACTATGAAAGCCCCACTAATTTTATCACTGGTAGGCTGGTGCAGGCCAGTCTTCGCAGTTCTCAAGCATCCTCCAGCAGCACTTGGGCCCGCGTCATTAACGAAACTTCCCATGTTATTGCGTCGAGCAAAGCAGGACTTGGTGATGCAGCTTACCACGGTCCTCAGGGCAAAACGCTGTGGTGTAGGGCTGCTTCAATTTGGTCATTGTTTCTGTAACAGATACTTGCCTATATATATATCTATTTTTTGCAATATTTAAGTCTAAACCATATGTGCATACATATAAATATAAGCACATATAAAATACGAAAAATGTACGTATATAGAGAACTGATACTTTATTTTTTAATATAGTCAAAATCTCAGTGCTATTAGAAGTTCTGAGAAACAGGACAATATTTCTGAAAGAAAAAAACCATCCCTCAATGAGACACAAACTACATTATAAAGAAATTCCATTTCTCTTCCATACATGAATATCTACACTTCCAGCCTTTCTAGGTTATTTCTGAATACTTATTTAGCAGCTAATCTTTCTTTAAAGTTGAACAGTGTAACTTCCTCTTCTACAATTAGCCAAAGCGAAATCCTCCATGGAGATTGTCCAACGTACATCTCAAGAAACTAAAACGATACTTGAGCCTACCTACGGGGTAGAACAAACTAAAAGAGAAAACATAAAACAAACACACTAAAAAAAACCCCCAAACCTCCCAAAAAATCCCCTATCAACCCAACCACTAAGGAAGAGTGCTCCCCTCACTTCAGTCCCCACCATGCATTATACTCTGCCACATCATTCACTAACACGTGAACGTGGCATCTACACTTTTCTTTCTTATTCTCATTTATTTGGTACTACCTTAATAATAGAACACGCTCTTAAAGCTAGAGCGCTTTACATGAGCACAGAAGTTATGACTCATTCAACTGAGTATGCGGAAGCTTTTGCATCTATTTATTTCACATCTCAGCTGGTCTTTGAGTCAGGCTGCCCAACCAGCATCAATACTGTCCGCAGCCATAGGAAGATGAAGAACGTAGGGTTTAAACTCTTAGTTTATCAGAGAGGAACGACAAACGAGGGAACACTGAGTGCTTCCATGGGAACAGGAGGAAGACTGGGAGCAGACCAAATTGAAGCCATAGTGGGAACCAAGAGTTACTATGGACACCAACAGGAAGGCTTTGCCTTGCTACGCGTAGCCCAGAAATTAAGATGAGAGATGGGAAGAATCCCTCATACATGTAAGTTAAACAGGGGAGAGGCGGGGGAAAAGTAAGCCCAGTGCTGCCCTAAGAAAATTATTATCCAGAACAAACTAGGTCAGAGAAGTGAGTAGCATTTACTCAATATATACTTTCTTTGTAGTTACGCAACCACTGCAAAGTAATGAGATTTACTCACATTTCACCCAAGTACTCTTTTGAAATCTGACTAATTAAAATAACTGCTAAATGACCAGTCACACATACCTCACCTTTCAGTGAAGATGACACATTAGCAAATTTGAACAATCTCTCCAAAATAAGATGCTTTTGACCTTTTAAAAATTTCGATATACAAAATAAAATACTTTGCATCTATTTGCCATTCATCCAAACATCTAGCGTATCTAAAAATATACTCTCAAATGTAATTCATTACCTAAGTCATGTGAAGATGACAGAGTTCTTACTTTACTAACAGAAAACCGTGGCAGAGTGATTTTTAGTGATCCCCTCAAATTCTTGGTATGTTGGTGACACAGTTGGAAACAAAATTTCTGTCAACTGTAATCTTGCGGTTACAACACTGCAAAGATCGCTGAAATTCTTTTGAAAATGTGAAAACAGGTAAATCAGGAAAAATGAATGACAGGATTACGAATACTACCTATTGTTTATTTTTGGATTGAAAAAAGAAAACAGAAAAATATTTTTATAACTGCAAGTATCACTGTGCTTTACAACGTAATGTTCTTCCTCTGCTGTTTAGATGGTTCCAAAAATATTCACCTCCAATTTGTGGCAGTTGCTATCAGCCTAACAGCATTTTCTAGCTCCAGGGCAGTCTATGTCTATAACAAATCTGCAGAGAACTGATGTCATAGTAATAATTTTTCTAAACATAGAACTAAAGAATGAAGGAACTGCATTATAGAACTATAGATACGAAGAATTACAGATACAAAGCTTTAGTTTCCGAATGGCTATTTCCTATCAATACTTGCATTTAAAACCTGCAAAGATGTTACAAGTTGGACTAAAGTTCTATTTTTGGTTGATTTTAAGAAAACTGCGTACTGACATTTACTATTATAAAATAATTGGCGTTCTTGTGCTTTCAAACACTGAATACCAGAAATTATGACACTGAATCAAAAACTGAAAAGAGGACACTACACAGCAGATAAAACACTGACATCTCTTCAGAGACTTTCTTTTAAAACGGAAAAAAAGGCAGTGTTGAGCCTCAATTGTTTGGAGAAATATTCTTCTCCTCCAAAATTAAATTAGAAACATTTAGAAGCACAAAATGCTATAAATTTAAGAACATATGAATTTGTGATGACTACAGAGCAAAAGAACAAAAAAATGCATCTCTTCAGATATTTCTCTTATTTTGTTTTCTGATTTCTTTAAAGAACAGAAAAGGCAATCAAATGCAACAGAAAAATTGTATTAATTGGCTGATCTTGTGACGGTTTCCATTCAACATTATTTTTCCGTTCATCTAACTGAAACATAATTATTCGGCACAAACCGCATAGTTTTCTACCACGTTTCAAATACCAATAGGCAGAATGCTACTGCTTTGTTGAAAACAGGCACCAAGAGAAGAAGGACATAGGGGCATCACTAGAGCCCCTGTTATCTGTGCAGCAGAGTCATATCTTCATATCAGGTACCAGGTCAGCCAGATGTCCGACAGCACCAATTATATGTGGCGTTCAGTAGAGCAACAGTCCTTTTTTACCTCTGGACAGACTCTCGAAAGAGTTCAGTATCCTATTGTGCCAGATGACTTTCCCACCTGACAGAAAAAAAACCCAAACCCTAACAAAACCCCACAAATATGAGAAGAAGAGGCATGTGGGGTCATGGTGCTACAAGAAATAGGATGGCAAACGCTGCTGGAGAGTGCGGGTGTCTGCGCGCGTACAGAGCTCCTGACCGGCGGCAGGGGATTCGGAACAGGGCAGTGCTAAACCCTCAAAAACCATTTTAGGTAAGACTTAAAACGAAAACTCCTATGGAATCGCTGGATTTCCAGGCGTAATAGATGCATTCATAGCAGTATGGAAGGGCGAGCTGTTCTGCTTGGTTACAGACACTACCATGGCTGGGGGCTTCCCCTGTGTCTGCACTACTCCGTGTTCTCCTGGTCACTGTAATTTACTTAACTTCTATTAATGTTTAAAGAAATTAGGTATTGGTGAAATTATAAGTAAAATTATATGGATATTTCCATGAATTTCTAAATATCTTATTTATTTTTAAGGAAAGGAACCAGAAAGAAAGTCTAGGAAAAGTGTTTCTCTGAAATCTTAGAATTATAGTTAGTAGGTTTCAGGGGTCTTTTCTGCATTTTAATTTCAATATTCAGCTGCTAATAACTACATATAATTTCCCAGAACAAGAAGCATTTTTTGTCTGTATTTTAACATCTGCAGTTTTACAAAGGATTTCTCTTTGGATGGAGCTCCTAGAAACGAATTAATTCACAAGTGTCCCCAAATCCCCAAGATTTAACAGAGGAATATTTCTTTATATTAGCAGTGCATGTTCACCATCAAACTGAAATCTAGTAAAACTTTTCATGTAAGATTAAAATGTTTTTAATGCATGTATCTGAATACATAAGCCTAACACCCACTTTCTCAGGCCTTACATTCACATATACCTATTACTCCACGTGCTTTCCCTTCACCCTAATGTGCGGAAAAGAGCAGGACAGAAGGGCCACCCACCTCCTGAAATAAAACCACAACCGGCTGCTGCTAGGGATACCAAAGAGGAGGCACCCCAGGTTCTAGCAATGGGAAAAAACAAACATGAAAGGTAAGGAAAAGCAGACGAAAGCTGGGGATATGCCCTAAATATCAACATGTCTCATTGTCTGAGTGTTGCTTTGAAGAAGACCCCTAGAACACAGGAAAAATTTTTCTGAAGACAAAGAATAGTTATCAAAAGCATGAATTAAACAGGAAGTAACAGAAGAGAACCATTCACTAATTGGTCAGTTAAGCCAGTATATGCTTAAGGGTCATATTTACTATTTTTTTTCCTCCTCCATTAACATAAGATTTGTAGCACTGCTATATTTACAATGCTTTTAAAAGACGACCACACACAAATAAGAAATTCTGATTGATTACTATCAGGAACAACGAATATAATCTTCCAAAACTTCATTTCTTCCTTTTGCCAATCTTAGAGCAGCTGCTATTTAGCTGATGATTTAGGAGCATCCACAAAAGGCATCAGGAAAAATTTAGTTACACAAGTCTAATTTAATAAAAAATACCTTGTGAGATGACTGTATTACTAACAAAAAGGAATTTATCTCCCTTTTCAGCTATGTGCGCAATATATACAGATCAGTCCCGTGGAACCTGCAAATCACTCCAAGAAACTTCAGAATACTCTTCAAATGTAATAATGTAATTTTTTTTTAATAGCAAATTTATTTGAAGTTATGCCTGTATTCCTTCTTTGGTTAAATAAAAGATAAAATCCTATTTCCTCCCAGTTCACTATGCTGCCTTCTTGAAAAGCAGACTTTCTAGGCACGTTAAAAAAAAAAAAAAAAAAAAAAAAGCCTTAGGAGGTTTCTGTCCTTTTAAAATTTTTATTCTTTTTAAATAAGGAAAATCATAATTCTGGATGGACTTCATAACTTTTTCTACCTCATTTCCCCTCCAATGTATTTGCCTGCCAGATTAACAACACTGTTTCTGTGTGACAAATCTACTGTGCCATTTAATCAGCTTAGTTCAATTGTAATTTTGTGCCATTAACAAAGTGGACTTAGGCATCAGGGAGGGAGTACTTGCTTCTGTACAGCTCTGAAATCCTGTATCCAACCTTCAGACGCTCAGCGATACCAAGCTTCTCGAGGCTACCGGTGCTTTCCAGAGCTCAGGAGGCCAACCTGACTCACACTGTCAGACATCCCCATTTAAGACACGTTCAGTTTAGGAACTCGGTGCTCTTTATTTTTCTGCAGAAAAAAGATAATCTGCTATTAAAGGACTTGGTGATGTAGGTAACTTCTTCTGAATGGCCTTTCCAGCTCTGAAGATGCATCTAATGAAGCTTTAAAAATTCTGGCTTTAGCCTGCCTTTCCTTCTGGTATTTCTGCCTTTATCAGTTTTGTCTCCATCATTACTCTTTCCATCTTATCTTTACTAAAAAGAAAATCTTTCAGGGAAACTGTCTTATTCCTCCCAGGGGTGTGAGAGGCACCTCTCTGCCTTAGCGGCACCACTATCACATGATGACATCTCCACAACAGGCGTATGGACAATTAAGTCAGAAGCAGATAAAAGCAGTATTCCCTTCCTACGTGGCTGAAATGAGGTTTGGAAATTTTTGTCAAGAAAATGACCTTGTTCATTTTTTAAGACATCTCCCAGGTGAACCATAATCATCACATCCCTGTTTCACAGTCGTCAGGAGGAATTACAAGGATTGTGTTGCTTAACTTCCTTAGTATCCAGACATATCAGGTATGCAGTTCGTCTCTTCACAGTCTAACAGCAGAAATGTTATTTGTAGTAAATGCTGTTTTATGGAAGTAATTGATAAGACAGGTTGCTCTCTAAGAAAGGGAAAGATAGAGTGTCTGCATTTCAATAAGACCCTCTCGGGGCAGCAAGGAGGCATTTGAGCCTAAGAAAAAGTTGTGGTTTAAATCTTAAGGAGAAATTTAACTATTTTTGTTACATCGGACAAAATATCACATAACACCTCTTCTTTAAATACGGAGCAAATACATAAGAGGTCTGGAGCCAGGCTAGTCTCCAGTTTCACCCAGGCGACACTTTATTACCAGGTTGGAAGTGATGACTGTCAGATTTCAGAGTTCAGCTGGAACACTGCTCAAATTCAGAGAAGGGCAGAAAGTAAAGGAAAAACACCCAAGTTCACTGTTACATTATCGAAAACCAGAACTGATCTTCTCTAGCCCCAAGCATGTTACAGAATCACCACTTGGCCCTCAGCTGTGTGTTTCCCACCTGGCTCTTACGGCACTTCAAACGCCTCAATGTGCCAAGACAAATATTTGCAGAGCCACACTGAAAACCACAGCACTGAAATTATTTGGGCTTACAGCAAACAACAAACAAATAAAACAAACAAAAAAACCCAAGGAAACAAAAATTGAACCTATTGGAGGAAATTTTGCAGAATCCAGCTAACTACCTCCCCCCCGCCCCAGGGCCCCCAACAAAAACACACAAAAAATTGTTTTATTTGCACCATTTTATTAGCCCACAGATACACCACCACAAGCACTTCCACTGGTGCAAGTAAAAAAAGGGAGAAAACCTTCATGTGGAGAAGGAATAAATGGCCGAGAGGAAGTGGGCAGAAATTTCTCCAACCAGCTTGGCTGCTGGAGAAAACTGCAAAGTGTCCTTTTTACTGCAGTGGTGCTAATGCCAGTTTAACTCACCAGTTTAAACTACCAAAGCAATTCTGATATGCAAGAATTTTATGACACTAGAGATAATACTAGAAGTTTTTTAAGGAAAGACATCAAAAGCTTTCAAAAGCTTAGCTAACAGTATCCACGTCAAAATAATGACATTGTTAAAAACTGTCATCTATCGAACCTGTTTAAAAGTTTAAATTCAGGATTTTGGTTTGTTATTTCTTTACCTCCCATTGGTGGTTAACAGACCACAAATATATACCTTCTTGCTCTTTCAGAATGATTCTAATCTCAAATTAAATAGAACAAATTACTAGTAGAATTGCCATCTAGGTCCTACTGACGGTATATAAAGCAGCAGCATTTGTATGTGTTCAAAAAAGAAAGCAAAAGACTCCTATAAAAGCTTAGTAATGTCTTCCTATCTTCCTCCCTTTGTCTCTACCCACTTCAGCCCAAACAGGTTTTACTCTCACTTTTTTCAACTTATCTAAAACTAAATCCTGAACTACCCACATCTCTTCACTCCTACAAAGTCCCACTGAAGTTAGTGAAGTGCACACTCTGCACAGACCTACTACCATTGATTCATTTACAAGATCAGAACCTTGTACTGCAAGATCCCGATGGCAAAGACCACACCTTCGGCTCTGTAAAGCTCTGCAGCATTCAGGCATCATCACAGCAACTCCCAAGGATGCAGAGATTCACATTCATGCCTCAAAAATTTAATACATTCTTTTATATACCCATATGAGATTATTTTACATTGAGTGGTTAAGCTGAAGGAAAGAAACGGGAAAAAAAGAAAAAGGAAAAAAAGGGCCTTTGTCCTGAAACAGTTTTTTCTTTGCTTTCTTTGGAAGAGGCATCTAAAAAACCACTACTGTTGCAGAATGCTCTTTCATGACATTTAGCCTTAATCTTCTCTTTCTTCATTTCACTGCTTTATTTCTAGCTATAAGCCCCTACGCTAGCCTGAATATTTCCTTTTTATCTTTAGTTGTTTACAATTTTAGATATACGTAGGCTGTTAAGTCTTGTCTTGCCTGTTCTCTTTTCTCAGTCTTTCCATAACATTACTTCCTTAAGAAACCAGACAAAGGCACATTCAGGTGTCTTCGATAAATAAGGCAAACCACCATTTTAGCCCAGAAGTAGTAATACTAAATCATCTGGCTGGAATCCCGTGGAGTGAGTGTCCACACAGACATGGCTGTAAGTCATGCAACCAGTTACATCCTTTTCAGCGGAATACACTGAGGTCCTAAAATTTGGTATTTGTGTCTAGCTTTCACATGCCATGATGTATGAGCCGCCTTTGGTACTAAAATTCTAAGAAACCAGGTAGTTCCTGAAATCCTCTGATTTTGATAACCTATGCACAGCAAATACATGTAAACATGAAAATATACACAAAATAATACCATTAAACAAAAAAACCCACCCCAACAAACCAAAACCTTATTCACAGAAATTCTAAGTTTTTTGCTGTGCAAGGTAAATATACACTGACAGGGTTTTATATGAAATCAACACAGATAAATGTTTGTCTGTTCATAGACAATCCTGGCCATTTGAACAGTGTTATGGCAATAAACGCAACGTTTTGGATCAAAAAAAAAAAAATGAGCACAGAGTAAATGTAACTTCATGATGTATCAGAAATTGATACCAGATTTCTGCATTCTCACATTCAACCGCTGAAGGAAGCGGTTCTACTTTTTCTGCATTTTAGCTGTTTCTGCCCCACACCTCACCCTTCCCCTAGCACTGACACAGCCAGCTAACTGCATCAGGAGCTGACCCTTAAAACTAACCTGTTTTCTTGCTGTACTAATTATAATTTGAATTAACTTCTTGACATAATTCATCATACAAACACCTGGGCTGGCAAAAGGCAGGCCGTGACAACACGATAACAGAAATGAGCTGCTTTTGGTAGTTTATCGTAAACAGAGCACAAGAAGGTAACTACAGGGAGAGAAGGCCATATGGAGCACTGCAGAACAGAGGTGGAGGCCTGTAAATAGTGGAGTCATCAGGCTTACAAGCTAGAGTTGCCCATACTAAACGTACATCGACCTAGGGCAGTACACCTGGCCTACAGCCTCATGTTTCACTTATTCCACAGAAAACCTGCACTTAATTATAGGTTAGAAGCACAGAACACGCCGGTTGGAAAGGACCTCTGGAGGTCTCCAATCCAACCTCTTGCTCAAAGGAGGTCCAAATAGATCAGGATGCTCAGGCCGTTGACAGATCAAGTTTCACATCCCTCTTAAGACATAGACTTTGCAACCTCTCCAGTGACCAACCACCTTCATGGGGATTTAATTTTCCTTACGTCTAACTGAGACCTCCCTTCTTCAACATGTGTCCATTGCCTCTCACCGTGCGCCTCCAGGGCAAGCACACTTCTGCCTTCTCCATACCCTGCAACCAGGTAGAAATGCACTTTTGTAACTCCCTCTCCGGATGACAACCAGCTCTGTACTTTGACTGAATACCAGTAAACCCACAACTCTATCTCCTATTCATCTTATATGTAGAAAATGGGCCCCATTTACTGCAGAAATGAAGCATAAACATGCAGAAAGACCATACATGAGGTGAACAGGGAAAGTTTAATAAATCTCCTTAAATCCAATCAACAGCTCCATTTAGATATTTCAACTGCTCCTTGCACTATTCAGTGTAATTACACCTTAGCATGCAAATAATTTTCAGTTGCTACTGCCAGCTCAGCAGGGGAAGATTTAAATCTGGATTTTCTTGTACCATAACTTTTCATTTCTTGGTTGTCAAGGTCTGAGATATTCTGAATTCTGTGTACTGTAAGAGCAAGAGATACTGCCAACAAATCTCAAGACCTCAGCAAGTTTTTCTTTTTTCTGTTGAAACATAAGGAAATATTTTTGAAAGTAAGTTGGGTCCTTTTAGGCAGCTGAGGTTACAATGTCAGTTTGTTGTTGAGTCACTGTTGTTGTTAGCAAAAGGTACAGAGGCTATGGATTTCTTAGGTCTTCTAGCACTTTCTGTAAATAATGTCATAATTTAATCATCTTAATTATCTTTGGTTTTAATATGCTTAGAAGGTGAAGTTGCTTCCTTTTTAGGGAGGTGGGAAAAAAAAGCCTACCGAAGTACATGTGTTCCCTAATCTCAGCCACTTTACAGCAGACTACAGCAACACAAAACAATATTCTTTTTCTCTCCATCTCTCCATTTACCCTGTGTCGTGGTTTAACCCCAGCCAGCAACACAGCACCACGCAGCCGCTCACTCGCTCCCCCCCCACCCAGTGGG
>JAVKLA010000001.1:51113917-51129154 GCA_034782735.1 Sagittarius serpentarius | reverse complement strand
TGAAAACACAGCGCTGTACCAGCTACCAGGAAGACAACTAACTCTATCCCAGCCGAAACCAGGACACCCTGTAACCACAAATCACCACAAGCATGTGATCCTGCCACCACCACCTTGACTTCCTCCGTATTATGGGGCTCCTGCAAGGTATCATACTCAGCTGGCCTCTAGTCATCACCATCCATCTGGGCACCAGACCTGGTCTGGGCACCTCTCTCCCTTTTAAAGGGCATCTGGCCCGACACAGTCTCATTCCAACACCGTTGGATGAACCGCCATTCAAAATCCAGCTCATTTTATGTTGAAGTTTCTGCAATGCTTCCAGAGTCCCTTACTTCATTTGATGTTAAGTCTATGTTACTTCTGAAGAGGGCAGTTTTCCTGTTCCACAAACCCACTCATTCATTCCCACTACCTCCCCCTGCTAGCACTGGCATTTATGGGGCCATGCAATGAGCTGCGGGAAGTCAGGCTGAGCACCTGACCTAACCGAAACCTACTTTGGGGGAGTGGGGAGGTAGGTAAGAGATGAGCTGCTACTCATTTTCCGGTTATACAAAAGTTAGTACTAGTGCAAAAGGAAGCAGTAGGGACACAGGCAGCTGGCTCTCACGGCCTATTTGTTCTTCCCCTGTAGTGACACCTCCCAACTTTGTCAGTACTGCCTTTTCAAAGTCAATACAAATACTTAAAATCAGTGTTAAGGCTGTCCTTAAACTCCTGTGTTAACTTCATGCTACCTTGACAGCCCCCCCTTCTGCAACACTAACAGTCATTTCTTTTTAAAAGCCTTCACGAGGTGGGTAACTCTTGCAGTATTTTCTACATTTTACAGTTTAACTATAGTTTCTAATATAAAATTGTATCACAAAGCTTCACCGAAATACTTTACAAGAATGGCACCGCTCTTAGCTGAATGGGAATTCCCCACGGAGAATAACAGTCTAAAATAGCTCCAAGATGTAAATCTCTCATTTGTCTCCCTGGGTGCTCTCATCTGCCTCCTTCTACACCACCAGCACGTACTGAACCCACTCTAGGTTCCCTAAATGCATCTCCCCAGCTTCTTCCTCAACACTTCCCATCAGGTATTTCCTGAATGTCTCAAGGATATCAACCGATTGTCCAAGAACATGTGGTCGCTCTAGCAGGATCTCATGCAACGGTGTGCATGATGGTGGGAGGCAAGAGAAGCCAGGAACGACCACAAGCACGGAGCCTCTCAGACCTTGCCTCCTCTCCAAAGAGATTTCTGACACACTTGTCTGTACACTAAAAACCTCCTGTGCGATCTAAGGAATATAAAGAGGAAGATGTTCCTATACTCTTAAAAATAATATACAGACTGATCAGAGCATCCCTAATGCTGCCATAGGAGGTTGTGGAGGACAGAAGTATAAATGCCTTCAAAAAGGAAATAGTAGCTATGGACTACAGATCCATTAGAAACTACTAAAAACACATGGTGCGAGTCCAAGCTTCATTTCTAGATGCCTGATGGTATCTGAGGTTCCGATAATCAATGAAGTACATCTCTATACATCCACTTTTGCTAAGCCCCTGTGCCATCCGTTGTCACAGACAGGATACAGACAGGGCTACAGACCTGACCCGGCACAGCTCTCCTGAAGAGTAACAGACCTCTTCAGACCCCAGGACAACCACAGGAGAACAAGGAGAAACGCAGGCTGATGCCTCTTGCCCTCCACACAAATCTGAGTTCAGACACAAAGGCTGACAACACGAGACTGAGATTTTTGTTTATATTAAAAACTAGAAGCCTTATTAATTTCATTATTTTTATGACTTTTCTCCTGAGTCTCCTCCCTGCTCTTCAAGCTTTGCTTTTCTGCCATTGCAGCCCCAAATCAACCTCTTATCTCTGACCACAGTTGTTTGGACTCCTGAAATTTCTTCATCCATGCACCCTCAAAATTAAATCAAATTCGTATTCACCTGTGTATTCTCTCTACTGATGAGTTCTCCTCCTCATCCCTTACTTTCTTATTTTACATCGATAACAATCTCATAAACTAAAAATATGACTACCTCCTTTTAGTCTGGTAATAGCTCCTCACATTAGGAACCTCTTGGCCTAATGCACTTTCAGTTCTCACGTCCAATGTGATTATATCTTCTGATTTTCATCTTCTCTACGCTTAACCAGTTGTGCCACAGGTGGAAAAGCTGAAGTATGCTCCATCACTACACTTCTGTGTCAACATAGCACATACATTATTCATTTTCTTCCACAAAATTGTGGGCAAGCTTCCATCAAACAGGCACTGGATTCTCACAAAAACCATCAACAAGTAACTGCAAAAGAACCAACAAAAGAACATGACATACTCAGTCCACTGCAGGGATAAAGCCTGAATGGGGCTGGTACAGACAGTTCAAGCCTGTATGATTCCCTGTCTGCAAAACCTTCAGCCAAATTTTCCTTCACGTTTATTTTAATCTCCTAGGCAAAGTGTTTGGCAAATATTGCTCAGGAGAATAAAACTCTTTCATTGGTAACTTAAACATTGCTTAGTTAAAGGTCTGTACACTACCTGGCAGAAATTTTGCAAAACTGAGATTGATAAAGGATGAAAGAAAGCTTTGACCTCAGCTATAAAAAAAGAGAACAGAAAAAAAAAAAAGAAAAAAAATTTTCACGTTCCAGAAACAGTCAGCTATTTTTTAAGTTTTAATCAGCAGAAGCTTAGCTCATGAATTATCCCGTACTCCCTGATAAAACAGAACAAATTTTGAGACAATAAGCCCAAGAATGTCATAGCACTTTGAAGGTTCTGCTCCACCTTAAGATTTTACAGCCATAGTTCAATACCAGTCTTCCCATAAGGCAGACTAAATCCCAGAGAAAAAGCATGACACAGGATAATAAAATTTTCATTAAAATTCTACAATTACATATGTGTAAAGTGTAAAAATATTCAACACAAGTAAAACATTCGCACATCAAACACATTCTTGTGTAAAGCACAATAGAGTTACTACTTCATCACTTAAAACAAGTTTCATTCATCTCGAGATGGAATCACAAACTTCAACCTCAGTCTGAGTAGTTAGACTAGTAAATTTTAAAATCTGAACTATTTCTTCAGTTAAACTCTAACAGTTTTTAGGGAAGGGAAAAAAAAAAAACAAAACAGAGAAAAGCCAACACAAAATTTAGATACCACAGGTACTATTTTAAAGTTGGTTAATACTTCCAGGATCCCGCTTTTAGGGATATCTGACAATTTGGTTAAGAAGTGACAAACTACTGCTGCATTTGGGAAAAGAACCTCCATTTTCATGACTGTTTAAAATCAATGTAAATAGTAAATACTAAGATAAGCTCTGGTGTAAACATAAATTAGAGTCCACAAAACACTGAAATGGCAAAGAAAGGATTTGTTACAACTTTTAGGGTAATTATGTGGACTAATAGTTGCATTAATTAGTATTTTGAGTGATAACATATCTTAGAGTTGTTTAAAATATGTAAATATGTACTTTGTAAATTTTTGCTTGAACTTCTAAATAAGAAAGCAGATTAATGGAAATAAAGATGAAATATATCTATTAGTATTATCTGGTATATGAAAGAATAGGTAAAAAAAAATGTAACTGAGGTGTTGAAAAAAAATGGAAACTGAGTATGTTCAATGTCAAGGCTTTGAACATGAAGTAAGTGTAACACACTGGGTAAATGAGGGAAAAAAGTTACAAATAGGCAACAATAAAGATTATCTAGTAGTGATACGGAACTGAGAGTGTAGAAGCACAAATGACTTACAAGTCTAGATAGAGTAACTATTTATTATATTTATAAAAGCTTCAGAGACTACAGGCAGATGCTATATAGGCATCAGATATCTTAAAAATGGGCTTTTCAATGAGAAGAAGCTGTAGTACCAAAATAAACAAAGAAGTTTAATAAAAGGCTGCAAGAACATGCATGGCAGGAAAGAAGACATGAGGAAAAAGGCAAACATTCCCCAAACCAAAATCACAGAGCAGTCATTCATCAACTGCTAAAAGCTGCTGAAACCTTAGAAATAGAACTGGTCTTCAGAAGAGTCTCCTAAGAAAAATTCAAAATGTGAGCTCCAGGGACAAACCCCCATGGGAAATCACACATGAAGAACCGTAAGTTTCTTTTAAGACAACTTCAAGAGATGACAAAGTTCAACTTCCGTTGCATTTCCACTATTGTTGTTTTTCACAAGGAGTTAAATCCTTGAAGTAATAGTCCATGAAAATCACATCAGAAGAAACAAAAAAATAGGCAGCAAACCCTTTTACCATCTGCTGCTGACCCCAAAATAGCACTACGGACGGCAGAACTGCTGTCTGACAGGCACGGATTTAGACCAGCAACAATGACCTGTCCCGTGCAACTTGGAGATCCTTTCACTTGGAAACCCTCCGGTGACACCAAATGAGTACTAGCAGCTGTAATTCCACCTTGAACTACAGTTTCTGCGACTTCGAGATCACACACAGAGATCAGTAACTGCAAACTGTCAAGAGGAACAGAACATTACTTTCAGAGTATTTAAATAAATTATAGCTTCAACTAGGCTAAGAAGGCTGAAAGGTTCACAACAGCACATCTGAAGCAGTTCTGCATGAAGGGAAAACAGATATATCTGGGCAACAGTGTATGAACCGATAGCAAGGAGACTGGAGGATCTTCATTCATTAAGATTTGCTATTATTCAGTACCGTGACACTTTTGTGCAAGAGAAAGCAATCTGGGAACTTTTGAACTATGTAGTCAAAGAGCCCATAGTTGTTTTGAAAAATCTGAAACTTTTCACAAAAAAAACCAAGACTACTAGTAGCAGTAATCAGCAACTATTCCTTATTTGCAGATGATTTTATAAGAAGGTCTGAGGGATCTCCTATCAGCAATCTCGCACTCACCATCATTTACACGTAGAGGGAAGTATAAAGAGAGAGCTCATCACTTGAGAAGGCAAGTTTATAGAGAATGCAGATGGAGTGACTCCTTGTACTTTATTTAAATGCAATCTCTCACACTTGCAAATGTCAGAATATACTAATTTATATTAGTATATTCATAACCTAATACCAGAAATATAATATAGTGAATTATCTTGTTCCTAAAGCTTATTAATTTAAAAATGCTATGGTTGTACAATAATTCTTGACTTTAGTCAATGAAAAATCCAATGAATTAACATAGATTTCTTCTAAGTAAATATTTGAAATTCAGTAATCAATTTGTGATTGGCAAAATATTATTTCTATTCTGCAGGAAAACAACCTTGCTTTCAAAAGCTACTTAGAAACTGCGCAAGTTTTCAGGATGCTACCCCCGATATACTCTCTTCTGCATCAATACACCTTCAATTCCATGAACACAATATTCTGTTTAACTTTCAAATGTTCGGTCTTGAATACAAAAAAAGGCAGTCAAAGGGTTGGTTTAGGGTTTTTGGTTTTGTTCGGTTTGGTTTGTGTTTGTTTTTTTTAATGTATGAACAAAGTCATCTGACCATATTTAGATACCTCAAATATCTTTTATTAGATTGCTCCAATATTCTTTAACATTGCCACTTTTCAAATGTCATCATATGTGAGAAATTAAGGGCACAGTTATCGTAAACACGAAAGAAACACTGATTCATATCTATAAAAATGGAAATGACGTTTACAGAGATGCATCATATACCATTTACTTTGATATTAAACCACAATTAAAATCATTCAGTTCTGTGAAGCGGAACAGCCTTCACGTAGAAATCTGAAGGCTCAAATTTTATTTTATCCAGAAAAGGATGAAGCTCCTACAGAACTAAAAATATCCCATCATAATACTATGGGTCAAAACTCAACCACTGCCCAAGAGTCCCTCCCCTCAAATTAATATGTTTTTGTACGAGGCAATGGAAGGACACGAGCAGTTCTGCCTTGTATATGGCTAGATGCAGCCCTACGATTTTAATTACAGATTTTTCTTTATCATTGAATGTTTTAACTACTTTAAACAGAGAGTTACACAGGAGAACTGAGGTGATATCTGAAGGCTAAATCTCTCTTGGCCTACTGAGTGCTGACTGGGCTTTCTGCCCTGAGCTGAGATGGATACTCATTATATAAATAAAGGTATGTCTTAACAGGTTTGATTAAATCATCAATGAGTTCTGGAAGATGCCCCATTTTAATTTGTCCAAGCATACTGAGGAGACGCTGGAAGGAAAATGCAGTCTTCAGACAATGCAGGATAAGAAAAGGCCATTGACTGCACACTCTTTTTGCTGCTGTCTCTGCAGTTGACTGTGGGCAACTTAGCTGCTGTAGCTATGTAACATCACCTTCCCGAACAACGATCCTGTACTCCACATTTGACAAACAGGAGGCAAAAAACCTCAACAACACACATCACTGAGACTTGTGTTCTACAACTAGTGACCACATCATCACACATATTGGTGGTATTTCTACATTTACCATGGGTAAACCTGACAATGGAAAACAATATCTGAATACCATTGGGTTCTGTTTTGTTTCTATCTCCCTTTAACATTTATTTTATTCTATCCTATTAGCTGGATATTTAGTTAATCGAAAAAACTCAGTGTTTTCTATTTTGTCCCCTCCAGGCCATGGTTTCAGACTTGAGGAGGCTCATTTCAGACACCTGAAACAGAGACGCCTTTAATTGGTATTCCATGGTACTGGTCCTGCAATTGCTGCCTGAGTGAATACACTGATTTTTTTTTTTAAGGAAAGTTGACTTACACATGTACCTTTTAATTCAAGAAACAAATATGCTTTCTAAACTGTGAGGGCTGTTCAATTCTGAGGCTACTCAGTCTAAATAGGATCCTATTTCAATTTCCCATACTAAGTTCCCACATCCCTTTTATATCTGCCCAATTAAAACTGCATAGAAAGCTGAATGTTCTTAAAATGGAAGGGGGAAAAAAAAAAAAAAGCTATTTTTAACAATGCTTTATCATTACTGATAAGTGAAACTACAAAAATAACAAAATGTTGGGGCTCAGTTGAGTGAAATTTTCTATTATATATTTGCACCTGTAATAGTTTAGTTTCTTAAATCAGAAAAAAGGTTCCTTTTCCTCAAATCACTAGACTGAATATAAACTCACAGAAGTCCAGTATGTTCATACTTTCCTTTTTTTTCTTTAAATTTTTTTTTAAACCCACCAGTATTTGCTAAAATTATAATATACTATGATAACGGAGACATCTTAGACAAAGTCTTGAACGCTACGTTCAAGAAACAAGTTTGGGTGCGGGAAAAGCCCAAGTTCGGTATCCCAGCTGTGGTAACAATCCCTCCTCGTTTTTAAGCATGCCGCAACTGCTCAGGGTGGAATGCTTACATATAAGCTGAATCCAATGCCATCTCTGCTGTGCCTGGCACACAAAGACCAATCGAAGATCGCACAGAGCAGCAAACGGAGGCCAGGCAGGAGACAGATGTTAAAAAGCACTACCTGCTTACAACCAGGCACCTTCGTCCATCTTTCAATTCTGTATCCCATCACCAAAACATCTTTTTAATTAGTACACAACAATAATTTTGAAAAGAAAATCTGACAGTTTGTATGTGGACGTTAGAAATTCAAAGTCATTGGCAAGAGCTAAATCTTCTTACGTATAGTATGAAAACATGTTTATATGGACATTTTCCTCTATATTCTCAAACACAAAGATGTCTGGGCAGGTCAGTGACTCTTAGAGCTCGATCGTGTTTTTGACAATATTGCTTTACATAGATTTTAGCAGAAGCTCGATTCTGCATTTAATCCTTAACTTCTAATAATCTGCTGGATAAGATGTATACAAAACATCTATATAAACCATATGGTCCTGTGAAAACGTGGAACTGAACCGAATGAAATGCAAGCTCTTGCCTTTTCTGAACACATCTGTTGCTGTGGCTTCTGACAGGATAGCACCAAAAGGGCTCCCACATAAGCAGGACATAAGGCAGGAAGCATTTTGCACATGCTGTGCTAGGCTGCAATTAGCAGATTCAGAGGCCACCTGTCACGGGGCCGAGCGGCACACAATTCCGGGGGACAGGCTGGGGGAAGCAAGCCGAGTTTTCGGTACATGTGAGGCATGCCTTGTTTCCTTTGCTGACAGCAGACAAATATCTCTTGCCATCACACAGGTCTCAGCTACCAGATTACTGGTCCTCTTAACATACGTGATGGGGGACTGCTGCATGCTAACATTTAGACAATTTATTATTTGCAACGTTATCCAGAGGCGAAGGACAAATCTGAACTGTTCTTCCTGAAGGAAGGTACTTCACATACCATTGAACTCTGTCTTCCTTTAATCTAAAAAAAACCCCCAGTAAACCCCAGAAAAATCATGTTGGGACTTCTCTAATTACATAATCAAACACAAAATTTTTACTGTGACATTTTAGGTTTGCAACGATGAACTTCGGCAATACACACAGAATATGACAGAAAATCATTATGCAAGTTCAGAAGTGATAAGCTCCTACCCTTTTTGGCACATTTTAGCATTTTAGCTTTGATAGCAGTCAATTTTTCCTTCGTTATAAATGGGAAAAGTAAAGTTATCATGAAAAGGCCACTTAAAAGCAAAACAAAATAAAGGAATGCAAATTTATATCGGAGTTACACAACTGCCAAGAACGCTCAGAGCCTGCTGATCTTCTGTTTATTACTTACATGTTCTCCTCTTTACCTCAACAGTGCATATGCAACACTGAAAACTTCGAAAAGTGTATTTTAAAAGCTGACTTTGAATACCGAGAGCATGAGTCAGACATAATTTACATGGCTGAAATTTCACTAAATAACTTCGAAATTACACCACCATAAACCTTGTCAGGAATACTTGTTTTCAGCTTCTTCCATGTATTCATTTACTGTAATCCTGAGCCCTCTACCAACATGAATAAATTTAACATTATCTTAAGAGTGACGCAAGGCTACCATCAGTCACTTTTTAAAGCACAGATGCAAGGAGCGCGATCAATACAGCAGCACATAGGAAGTAAGTGACAGCGCTGAGAATATGGCTCAGCCATTTGAGCCCCGGACCTTTCACCACACAGACCATATGCTCCCCTGGCATCCCAACGTGTCTTTAACAACCAGACAACCTTTTCCCACACTAATTTTGTTTAGCCAGACTGCTTCAAACACACCTCCTTTTTTCAATTAGCCACACAAACATGAGAAAGCGGTCACAGACCCCTGAGGTCTGTTAATGACACACTGAAGAAAACGGCGGAAAGCTCAAAAACCAGCTCTTCCTTCTGGAAGATCCAGTGAAGCCCGTGGGTTGCAACAATGCCAGGGGAGGCTTAGATTGGAAATCAGGAAAAATTTCTTCACTGAAAGGGCTGTCAAGCTTTGGAACAGGCTGCCCAGTGAAGTGGTTGAGTCACCATCCCTGGAGGTATTTAAAAGATGTGTAGATGTGGCACGTAGGGACATGGTTTAGCAGTGGACTTGGCAGCGTTAAGTTTACAGTCGGACTCGATGATCTTAAAGGTCTTTTCCAACTTAAGTGATGCCGATTCTGTGAATCTAACACGGAGGAAAACGTTCAGAAGGAACCTGCACCGTTATCTCGCACATTAACTCCTCTGAGCCTCCAAAATCATGAAACACCATTCCTCTTGCACGCTGCCCTCTCTGCTCATGCCTGCTGGCGTGCTCTTGCCCACTGGGACATCAGAAAGGACCACAAAAAAAAGCTGTTCACAGCCTGACAAATGCTCCCATCCGCTGCAGATCACACAGCAGTGGCTTTCAAGAAGAATCAAAGAGAAAGGACTTGTGTCTCTCTCCAAAGGACAACCAAAGGCTCCACTATTCTTAGGAAAGTCATGGAGATGTGACAGGGATCCATTGCCCTCTAGGTAAGGAGCAGACACCATACATTCAGATGACAAATTTTTACTTTTTTTTAACAAAGTTATTCTCATGCTACAATAAGCATGCATAATACCTGTACAGAAGAGGAAACACAAATAATAAGACATTTGCAAACGATGAGTTGAGTCTGAAGACTTGAAATATGGGCAAAAAACTTTTTTTTTTTTTCTTTTTAAAGAACAGATGTGTTTTATTATCTACCGTAAGGTAACAATTAGCAGTGCTCTCAAAGGCAGGCAGACAAACCTGTGGAGATTAAAGTTCTTCATCTGACAACCGTTCACTCTTCTGACAAACTCAAAGCCCATTCAAAAAAATTAGCAATTCTCTAGTCAGTGAAAAAGTAAACCAACATGCATTTGGGTTGGGATTGCTGGTTGGTTTTTGGTTTTGTTTTTTTTTGGTGGTTTTTTTTTTCCTTTTTGTTGAGACTGTTGATTTCATATTTTCACCTTTTTAACTGAGTTGTACTTGTTTGTGTACAAGCTCACTTTTACTCAGTGAAGACCAATATTTAAAATATGTTAAAATAAAAACCAGCAGTCTAATTCAGTATCCTAAGCACCAAAAAAGTAGTATTCATTAAAGCATTAATTTCCAGAGATGCTAAATAATCTTACTTTGAAATTTTTTTTTCAAACCATGTTGATACTTGGTATCATTTAGACAGCACCGTGACAACCATGCAAAATGTATGTCTTTTCCTTAGATTCAGATCCTACTGATTAAAAAGTCTCCTGAATTGTCCTTCCTTACTCTATTTGTAGTACAAAAATGACAAAGAGCAGCAAAAGTTTGCCTTATGATTTTTTTTTTTGCTCTTAATTCCTCTCATGAATACAGTGATGTGCATAATTACGGTATACCTACTTGCCTAACATCTTCATTTAAAATGGCGTTGAGTCCAGGTTCATGGTTCTGCTTAAAGACCGGCAACAAAAATTCACCCCCACCTTTATTAGACCAATTCACGTTTGTCCTTCTAGCTCTGACAAGGTATTTTTCACATGCCAAGTTCACCATTTCATCCATGAATGGAACATGAGATAAACCCACACAAAAGCATGGGTATAATTTTGCTATCTCTTAAATCCATTTCAAAATTCCCAC
This sequence comes from Sagittarius serpentarius, assembly GCA_034782735.1. Classification (NCBI taxonomy): domain Eukaryota; kingdom Metazoa; phylum Chordata; class Aves; order Accipitriformes; family Sagittariidae; genus Sagittarius; species Sagittarius serpentarius. Next base: position 51,118,124 of record JAVKLA010000001.1, on the reverse strand, counting down.
TAAAATAATCTACAAGTTCCTGTTTCTTTCTTCTGCTGACATCCTCTTCCCAGTACACACAGATCACTAACGAGAGTATGAATCTCTTACATGGCTGTGGCATAAGTGGAGGCTTGCTACTGCCAATAAAGTTGGAAATGCTTCTCCAAGCCACACACTCATATTCTTGCCGCTTTATCTTCTAGTTCTGGTCTATGCAGTGTTAACTTATACCTTACAAAGACAGTAGCCTGGTTACACTCCCTGTCCATATCAGTATTAGAATATCAACAGAAAGTTTTAAAAGAGCTCAGAACACTTGCCGCCTCTCTTCAGTATTTTATTTCTCACTGCATGCAGTCAACATTCACTCCTTCAGTCATGTAACTAATCTCAAAGTGAAAATAGGTATATGCCAATTACTTAAACATCTTTATAAACTGGTACCTTTATAAACGGTTGCTACATACATACACCAAAAAAAGAGTTTAATTGCTGAACGGCAAAGGATGATTGCACAGTGGCTAGACACAGGTGATAAATCCTGCTCTTCAAAGATGAAATTAGATATGAATAACGGCAAGAGGACACACTTACCATAGTACCTTCTAAAATCTTTTATTAGACTATAATTCAGGACAGAAATAACAACGTAATCTGGTGTTCAGAGACTACAGCAGAAACAGATTTCTAATCCCAACTCTGACACTGACTTGAGCAAGTTATTTAATCTCTCTCAGCTGCCACCTGTCAAATGACATTTTTTTCTTTGACTCTTAAGTCACTATGAGGATGCAGCAATAGATCCAGCTTTGAAATCATTAAAAAAACACAAACCAAACTATAAAAGATAAAAAACAAACAAAGTGCTCTGAAGGTATCATAAAATAAAATAATTACAGCAAAGGATAACAACCTAAGCATATCAGGATGGAACTGGAAGAAAATCCATAAACCAGACTTTAATCATTGTTGCTATCTTTAATTTGTGTTTAAAAATGAAAAAAAGAACAAAGTGAGCATGTTTGGCTCTCACAGCTAACACTAGGGACAAACCTTTATCTTTATTTTTTCAGGTAACAAACAGAAACCCATTATAAATGATGAAAAACATGGAAGTTGCTTCTCATTTCAGCCAAAGATACAGCACAGAACACAGAAGATCTAAAGACTTAAGTGTAAGAAATACTTACAAGCAAGGTATTATGGTCAACACTAGCAACTAATACCTTATCTGCTCCAGTCAAGCACCGGAGCAAGCTTCCCACTAGGGAAGCGGTCATGGCCCCAAGTCTGTCGGTGTTCAAGAAGTGCTTGGGCAACGCTCTTAGATACGTGGTTTAACTTTTGGGTTGCCCTGTGGGGAGTCAGGAGCTGGACTCGATCCTCATGGGTCCCTTCCAACTCAGCATATTCTACAATTCTATCATCTATCTTCAAAGCACTAGTAAAAATAATGAAATCTGGAAAAGTATAGGCATCAGTCGCTGAGGAAGTGAAGCCGCTATTCCTACTCACAGATTTTCCAAACATAAAGTATAAAATTGAGATGTTTGTCTTAATTTTCCTGTTGCCTGCAGTGCTCTGAAGAACAAAAAAAAATGCCAAAACTGTTACAATTTTTTTTTTCCTGCTCTTGCTTTTCCATTCAGTGAGATTTGAAGCAGAAGCAATGATTCTGTTTGTATTCCTGGAAGCTCTGCATTGCACTGGCTCACTTTTTAAAGGTTATCTTTAAAGCCAAAAGAGTTCAAAATTGATCGTTTTAAGCTAATGGGTACTCCTTCATGGATGAGGCCTAGGCTCACGAGAAGTACCAGTGTTTGAAAACAGGGAATAAGCAAGTACTGGTTTTGAGCTTCTGCTCATAGAGCTTCTACTCACTTGCCCCTGCTTCCCTCCCCCCAGTTTTTTGCTTTTGCATGTAAGAGACAGCCCTGGCATCCCAATATAAGCTGGCCAGTATGATTTTTGTCATATAAAGTACCATGTACATAATGTTTAATTAAACACGTGACTATAGAAAAGAATTCAGATTTCCCCATTCCGATATTCTACAAAATTATTCCTCTACTGGCACATTTAGATAATTTATGAAAACTTACAGTCGATTTATTCCATGTGACACTGGTAAACAAATTAATGTAGAATGTAATTGCCTTTGTCTCTTCAGCTCAGAATTGCCTTTTAGTGATATTTATCTGAAATTATGATCTACAAAGAAAATAAATTGTAATTGAGCTTATAAAATTGATCATATTTAGAAGGTGACAACTGTCACAATTATTAATCTGTATTTTACTTCTTAGGGAAGAAGAATACTTGATCAAATATTTCTGCAAAGAAGGCTGGTTTTATGCTGTCTCATGTTGCCTGCAGTATTGTACTTGCATACATTTTTCTAGATTTATTTATTTATTTATTGCATTTGTATAAACTACTCTTCTTCTTCCAAAGCACACCAGAAACCCTTTTTTAAGCAACCTTTTTCCTAGTAAAGTACAAAATAATCAAATCTTTGCAACACCTGATCCATAACTAACACTGAAAAACAAACAAAAGAACTGAAGTAAAAAAAAACAAAAACCAACCAACCTTAATCATTATTATATAATGCATACTGCCTCAGCAGTACTGGTACAAATCATCAAAAAAACCTAAATACAAATATTAGTATACAAAACTAACAATAACCCATCTGGCTTGCATTATCTAAAGCAAAGTTTGGACTGTGGTAAGTTGAAAAATTATGACAACATGAACTATGCATTCCTGAAAGACCTATACATTTTCAAAATTCCTATCCGTTTAAAACACATCTTACAGCTATACTAAATTACACACAGAAAAACCTTATACAGGTATAAAACACCTCTGCTCACACATTTCCTCTGTGAAGTACCTTCAAGCAGAAAAAAACCTGTATTTGTGTATTTTAAACTGAAGCTACAAATAAGGAATGAATGCCCCAAAGAGGACAGAGTTAGGTTTTAGGTTATGATTTTTACCCAAAGTTCTTCCCTTCCTATTTGCTTATTTTGAGATTTACAGCAATAGAAATGCATTTGAATCCGGAAGTGAAAGTTTATTTTCTTTAAGGAAAAAAAAACCAAATGTGCAGACTGGAGGATGGGAAAGGAAGTAGGCAAAAAGAAGGATGTCTGGATATTTGCCACCGTGAATATGAATGGACTTCAGTACAACTTAGTTATTTTTTTGCCTAGAAATGTTTTTTCTTTTTAGGACATAATTACCATAGCCTAGAATTACTGTGGATGATACACGTGGGCATGAGAAATGCAATCTTAGGCTTGGGACCTGCACCCAGAGTTTTCAGAGAAGTCCATGCAGGGATAGAACAATCCTGACCATATAGAACAGGACAGCTCAGGCTTTTAGACAAATTTACCTATGCTAAGATAATGGCATAACTGACAACTTGTAATTCAATATTTTATGAACATATGCATTCATGCTAATTTTCCAGTTTCCTAAAACCAGGAAAGCGCTATTTCTTCTACTTGCTAAACTCTGGAAGAATCACAGCAATAAATTCCTAGTGTTCTCAGACAAAGCAGCAAAAAGCCTTTTCCTCTGATCTAACACTCTGGATTCACATTTACTCTCCCCTCTTTAGGGTGGGGTGGGGAAGGAGAAGAGGGAGGACTGGCTGGGTAGAGGAAATCAAACTTCAGGTATGCCTAAACTGCTTAACACAAGGGTGTAACTGCAGACAGACAGACATGACCTAGTTTTAATCTCACTAGCTTGGGTACAAATAGCAACAAAAAAGGCAGCAGCAAAAGCACCCGTAAGAGTGGCTAGAGCATGTTGAAGCCTGTCCTGCTGCAGGTTTACTGCTTTTTGTACCCAAGCTAGTACAAGTATGCCTAAATATGCTGCAGTCACACCTCTGAGGCCCACAACTGAAAACCTGTTGCCGCCTCTTCTCCCAATAACCGGATGATCATTAAAGAAATAAAGACCCTACTAAAACATAGCAGAAGTGGGCTTCTGGCAGACTGTCCTGGTTTCAGCTGGGAGAGAGTTAATTGTCTTCCTAGGAGCTGGTACAGCCCTGTGTTTTGGGTTTAGCATGAGAAGAAGGTTGATAACACCCTGATGTTTTCAGCTGTTGCTAAGTGGTGTTTAGACTAAGTCAGGGACTTTTCAGCCTCTCCTGCCCAGCCAGCAAGAAGGCTGGAGGGGCACAGGAAAGGTGGGAGGG
>JAVKLA010000001.1:51093508-51109166 GCA_034782735.1 Sagittarius serpentarius | reverse complement strand
TAAATAGTTCAATCATTAACAGCATTAACAGCCTGTGTACCACACAACAAATCATTTATGACCCTCCTTTTCGTCTTCCCTCACTGGTTGTGGCTTTTCACCTTTTCTGCTTCTGTTGGTGTCTTAGTTCAGTTGAACCATTTGTTCATTTATTCCTTCTATTGGGGGTAGGGAAGAATCAGAGTATTTTTCAGTTAGGAGATAAAAAGAGTCCTTTTGGTTTGCTCAGATTGGTATTTTAGAAATCCGGTATGCTCTCCCTTCTCTATTTATTCTGGCTTTATAATCCAAAATGGTCAGAGGACAAGTGTTCCTTCACAAGATGCTCCCAAACCCCTACGGCAAAAATTTAAGGTAACGCTTACTTAAAAATAGAAACTAAGGTCTCAATTGGTAGAGTATATCATTGATCTGGGCCCTTTTATCTGTGCTAGAAAAGTTGTAGAATATATAAATCTAGTGAAAGTCTCAGTGCAGAAGTCATCACTATTCTGGACTCCCTTTAGAAGTTCTTCAAGGGCACCAATTTTACATCCATTTTTGTTTTACTACACTGTTCTAACCATGAACTTATCAGTGGACAAGAAACTGGAATACTTTTCTGTGTACTTTTGGCAAGTTTAATGCTTTGTTATATTTTAATTGGCTTTTTGGAAAATACAATGTCATTTTAAGTTTTGGAAGAAGAATCAGGAAACTGCACCCAAACATCTCATGTCATTATTAAAAGGTCTAAGGGTTTGTAATACCAGCACATTAAAAAAAAAAAAACAAACCAACATTCCCCCTATCACCACACTGGGTTTTCTCGTTCTAGATCTCCACACAAGGCAAAGATACTAACATTGCTCACCTGGACCTATCCCAACCTTGGACAGTTGCACCCGTTTGAAATGTGCCTGCGTACGGCAGCATCTTCTGTCCATTTCAGATTATAACAATTACACATACACTTTCTGCGGTGCAGAGCACAGGATGACACAGCAACACAGATCACGCTGGCTTAACAGCGTTCAAATGGCAGGTTTTTATCTTGAAGTACGAAATGCACATCATCCTGTAACTGCTAGGTTTGTAATTAAAGCATGGCCATACTAGGAATTCTGTGGTAGTCACGTAACTGTAGAGTGGGCAAAGTCTTTTGAAACAACACTGGAATATTGCTCTTAAAAAAAAAATAAATAAATCACATTGTTCGGAAAGTATAGGCCTACCATTACCTAAATAAATCAATGGTAGGTCTTCCCAGCTGTGTGAAGTTGTACACTTTGCCAATGCAACCCTGTTGTATTTATTACTGGAAGAAAGTTAATATGGCTAACCAAGACCTGTGTTACCAGACAGTCACCTTCGCAAGTGAAATTTCATTAACAGGTATGAACACCATTAACCCAGGCAAAACCATCCTCTCCAAAACCAGCTATCACTCAAGATATATTTGCTGTACTCGTAATTTGTCAGTAAACTGCTCAATAAACTGTGTATTGAATGTGACAACTTTAATGACCAAGTCTCCATGACTGCAGAAGTGACAACTTCCCAAAACATAAGGTCTGATTCCCAAACTATTGCAGCAGCCTGGATGAGGTTCACCTGCTTTCAGGTTGTTTTAGTATTTCTCATTTCCCTGGCTAGACAAAGGACAAGTGGCGTACTCTCAGAAAAGTTCCACTTATTACTGACCTTTAGAAAGTTCTCAAGTATTCATACCTGTATGATTTCACCTCATTTCAACCGCCTTGTATCAGAAGCCAGCTACAGAAACTACAGAGTTCTCCAGCCTGCCATAACAACTCCTCTCTGACAGAAGCCAGTGCCTCCTACAAGTCAGAAAGGGTTGGTGGAAAGCCATCCCTAATTCTCTCAAAATCTCTGGTTGTAACCTGCTGAAACAACAGTTCAGCCCCAAGCAGGTGCAGCCCATCCCACAGCAGCAGAATCGGGGTTTGGCACTGGCTGGAAAAAAGGCAGAAGTGACAAACATAATTGAATCAGCTGTAACTTAGCTTAAAAAAGGTGATGGCAAACACTTGTGCAAGAGGGCTTAAGGAGAACAAACATAATCTTTCACAGTGTAATAATTCACAGGCTGGCTACAGCAGTTACGACTTCAGAAAGTTAGCAACAATGAAGTGCAACTGCGAGATACTGCTGCACACATCTGGGTTACAGACAGCACTGCCAAGGTATTGAGCTCTGCAAGCAGGCTCCATATGTGTTCATACTTGCGTAAGCCTTTGCATAGGCATATTCTGTAACATTATTATACACTGACACCAACCCTCATTATCAGAGAGGGTCAGTATCAGTCAAGGCCCTAGCCAGGCCAATCCCATGCACCTAAAATAACAAGCAATCTTCTGTGAGAATGGCATCTGAGTAAAGGATTATGCTCACGATACATGCAAGTCTAACGCAAGTTTCAACTGGCAAGGACGTGACTGATCTTACAGACTTGACAGCTTTAGCACAGCTTACCTGGCTCCACCTGCTCCACTCTTCAATACGTACACACCCCATTTTCTCTAGTGTACGTTCCAGAAGCATTACCAATTCACAGGGCTGGGAGGACAGCTAGTTTTTTTTGGTTTTGTTTGGTGTTTTTTTTTTTTTTTTTTTTTTTTTTTTTTTTTAAATGTTGATGTCCTTTTGACAAATTCACTGCTGGAGACAAACTTAAAATCCAGCTGAGAAATCTCAGTGGGGTGCACAGCAGAACACCAGTGCCACAGGTGGAGCAATACACACGCCTAAATACCCACCTCACCTGCCAGAGAGAACTGAGCTGACAGATTATGACATGAACCCTTTGGCCAAATGACCCTTAAGTAATTCTATTAATACTGCCCATGCCCTCAAGAGAGGGGCCAGTTTTCACTAAAATGTACATGGATGTGGACAGCAGTATGGGGAGGAAAAACACCTCCCCAAACCAAACAGGTGTGTGAAGTGTTAAAATGCTCCAATGTACCTGTTGCATTGCTATCACTTCCCTTTAATGATAAATTCACTCAAGAAAAAAAAGCCAAAAGCCTATTAAAATGTCTATTTCAAGACACTCACATTCATGTTTTAACCTGTGTGCTCAAAACTCTCTCTCACACACTATGGCTCAAGAACTGCAGAGCAAGAAGACATCTTAAAGCAAAACCAGTTTTGAAACAGGCTAATATCTCAAATTTCCTTCACGCTGGTAGTTCAGTGTTCCCTTCACATCCTGTCCTTCGTTACCTGCTGTTGGCTGAAGATAATCTCTTCCAGGCTTCTCAAATGCTGACACAGGAACCTCTGTGAGCACACTGAACTACTTCCTTTTCTCCTTGAAAAGATTTAATAACCTACAACTTTCTTCTGTGCCCTACTTGTAGTCTATCGTTTTCTTCCTTCTTGTATCGAATCTGCTAAAATAAAATTTTATAGAGTGTCAATTCAACAAAGGAAAAACTATAAAGTTCATTCTGACAGCTCCCTTTTAAAAAAAATTTAATCAAAAAAGAAAGAAAAGAAAAAATGCTTTGCCCTTGAAAAGATGAATTGAATAGCCTTAGGTATTCTATAGCTGTATTTATGAAAAAGTTTTTGGACACTAAACACACAAGTCTCTACAGAAATGGGGAAAGTGTTTTGCCCAAGTCATAAACTTCTTTTTCCTTTGCACAGAGAAAAATATGCTACACTCCACTACTAGACATAAGTTCACCTCTCAGAGAGGTACAAGTCCCATCCATCTCAAAGCGAAGCAGTACCTATGAGATAACACCGTCAAAGGAAGTAGCCTCAAAAAAAGCCACATATACACGCACACAAATGTATGCTATTCAACTTTAGGAGAGCAATTATCTTCTCTACAGAAACACAGTGTTCTGCCCATACATTATTTTAAAGTTTTCTTACTAAAAACATGGTATTAACATTTAATACTATAATGGCAGCACTAAATCACAGCACATAATGCTACGAAAAAAAAATTAAAACAAATTACAAGATGACAGAACATATGACTGTTACTTTTCTATGTAGAAAAGGCATTCTACTTTAAAATAAAGCAAAAAGTAAAAGTCATAGTAAACATCATGTAAAAGTATTGTAAAGCTCCCTGGTTGTAAATGAAAATTTAAGAGTGCTGGCCTCATTTAACACCTCCATGTATTTCCCATTTAATACTTCATGCTGGAGTGTTGTAGACATTTATTATTTTCCTCACTTTTTTCCAAAACAATTAAGTGTGATTTTAAAATTTTGTATTTTATAATAGTGAGAAAAACTTCTAACAACAAAGATTATCAGAGATCAATCCAGCTGCTGAGCATGTATTTTTATTTCATGCAGAACAGGCATTTCCACTTTGTTAGATTCCCCCCCAACCTGTCTGAAGTCAAATAGTCAATCAACCCGTGTATTGCCATCTAAAAATCTAAATAAAAAAATGAATCATCTCAAATCTGATTTTCTAACTTAAAGCAAATATTTATTAACATATTTTTCATCAAATGCTGAATCATGAGGAAAATGCACGAGTAATTCACTGCTAGTTTGCAGATAATTATTTCAGGTGATTGAACAAATACCTTTTTCTTGTTTCTGGCAGAACTGTATCAGAATATGTATTTAAAACAATGTTGTACAGCTGTTGTAGTTTAAAGAAAACCATACATTTAGGTATTTTGGGACAGGTTTGGGATTTGGTGTGGAGTTTTTTTTGTTTGGGTTTTTTTTGGGTGTTTTTGAATGAAAAAATTCAGATAATTTCTTGTAAGTATTCCCTTGTAGCCAAGCTAAGAAGCTAACACAGAATAGTATCAACAATTTGAATTTAAGCTATCCAATAGAAATTAAATTTAGAAATCAAGTTTCTCTCATTATAAGAAGTCTCTTCTACTGTTCATCCTAAATTACCACTTTTCTTTTTTTATTCTTTATTGAACTATGTAAAATCATCCCACTGTATTAGGTCCAAAATAATTTTCACAGAAGTCAATGAAAAAAAATAATCCCTCATTATTACTATTATTCTATATTACCGTAATACCAGGGCTGCAGTTATGATTGACAAATACACAGAAAAACACTGTCCAGAAGAGGCACATAAAATAATTTCATCAGTCACTGAATTCAAAGAGATCAGAGAATAATTCTTAAAATGCAGACTGTTTAATGCTTACAAAATCAACACATCTGGTTCCTACTTCTGCTCAGGCTCCTCAAAAAATTTTGTTCCTATTTCTGTTGAAATATTTAAGCACTCAAAATGCACAGAAACTGATGTTATTCAAGAGATACCCCTTTCCTCACTAAGGTATAACTGAATTTATTTCCTATGGCATAAACTATACTTCAGACCACTATCTCCAACGAGAAAATGCAAAATCATATTAAAGCTCCTGTTCAATAAAAAAAACTTTTCTGGCCTTATTCAATGGAAGAATGTTTATCCCTGTATATGTAAGTCTAGAAATATTTATCCAAAAAGGAAGATGCAAGCAATTTAAAAAATAATTTTCATAGTTCTATTAATTGTAAACACACACTTCTGGTTTTGTGGAATAAATTCATAGCCTTAAAACTCTGAAGATAAGAGTTAAAACAAAGAAGTTAAATTCTCTACCAGAATGTATTTGCTCAAGTGTAAAGCTAACAAATGCTAAAATTTTTGGCAACATTTCTGCATTTCTGAATCATTAGGTAGTCAAACTATTTTTTGATTTTGCTTGCATGATGTTGGATTAGAATAATCCATATAAATTGGTGATTTCTCCTCACTAGGAATACTGTGTTTACTTCTGTCATCTGATGTCAAAAGGATGCATAAAAAAACAGGGAGGTTCAGAAATAAGTAACAAGAGACTTGCATGTACAGCAGTGGATTAGAATTGTTTACTCAAGAGACGAGTAAGAAAGAATACAGTCAAAGTAAACAAAATAATGGCAAGCCAGAGAAGGCATGCTGAGCATTTCAGTTATCCTTTTCAGAATATAATGATGGGATGCTTTTCCTAATGAAAACTTAAACATGTAGGTCTTCGACAAAGAGAGCTGTTTATGCTACTGGAACGGCAGAATTCTCCGATGCTTTCCTCCAACCAAGACATAGAGTTCGCAGCCACAAGACAGAACTGAAGTAGGACAAACAAGAAAAAGCCGAACTCAAGTCATGTATTTAGTTGCCTAGAGACTTCAACTCATGGAAACCTAAATATCTAGGCCAAAGACCTCAAAGATATTTAAGCATTTCTTTTCTACTGATACCAGTTATCATTTGAAAACAGCGGGGCCTGGTGTCCAAATATGCCTGATGATCTAGACTGTAACAACTTTAAGCTCTTCCAAGTCTAGGCAGCAACAGTGACAGTATTACAAAATTATTTATATGCCCGACAATAGTTGGATGCCTATTTATTTCCCTTTTCAAATCATCCTGAGACTCTGTTGTATGTAAAAACTGTGATTAAGCAGCACTTTCTAGCTGATACTGCATGTGAAAATGTAAGCCATCGGGCCTCATACTTGTGTCTTTGGTAAGACTATCAGGTTTTTTTTTCCTTAAACAGTCACCATCTCCCCTTCCCATCATGTCTGTTACTAGATTTCCTCCCCGCTGCCATGGCAAATTCTTTACGCACAGTCACATAGCCCCTGTTACCCAAATGCCTCCAGTTTTTGTTATACCCCTGATCACCTCTGCACCACCCTGACAGCCTTCAGCTCTTCTCCAAATGCTTCCTTTGCCTCCCTCCACTTCCCTCCCTCCATCCACTTCCCTCCCCGCCGCATCCGCCTTCTCTCCCCGATGCCATACACCCCCCCGCTATGCTGCCTCCCTCCTGACCACCAAACCCTCTCCCCAAAGTCTGCTACTTCCTAACGTCTCACTACTCGCTTCCTTCCTACTCGCACACCACAAGGCCTCTACAGAAGCTTTCAGTTACAATCCTCCTTTCTCTTACAGAGAGCAAAACACCATCTTCCCTTAAAATAAGTGTACCAAATGTTGAATACCACAGTGAATAGCAGGAAGACTTATCCACCAAGGCAGCACCTTGCAGCTTCAGGGAACCTGCCTCTCCGGTGAAGCAGGCTTCACCATCCTTTGTTTGCACAAAAATAAAAATATTTCTACCTAGTGATGCATTCTCTGAAGTTTCAAGTTTATTTGTGGCATTCCAAACTCGCTGCACTACTAACACACAGAGAAACGCCACCAATCGAACATCAAATGTTACTTCTTAGACCAACTAACAGTAAGTTCTTAGGTATTTCTATTAGGGCAAAACAAAGCATGTGAGTAAAGCAAAAGTAAACAACAGGAGAGTATGCAAACTGAGGACAGAAAAATTACGGATTACACAGGACAGGCTTAATGCAGAGATTAAAAAAAATAGTAACTGTTTGCAAATTTTGAGGAACATACAGATTCATATAACCTAGTCCTAAAATACTCCCTGCCTGTGGAGACCTCTAGTACACATGCTAACCGACTTTTTTCAGACCCTACATAAGGGCATTAAATAGAAGTCTCTAAAAAGAATTTTCTTTCAAGACAACAATAACTGGAGATGCTTTAAGATATCTTCAATTTAAGGTTCACCAGTCATCAGCAATGAATAAGTTTACATTCACTACCATTATACTGACTGTTCTCGTATATTACATACAAATTTTGACTACTATCTACCAAAGCAGAAACTAAAAAGTATTTCATTTTTTCTATAATAGAAGCTCAGAAACATTCTAGACATACAGACACTGTAAATAAATTCCTGTGCACACGAAGTATTATAATTGTTTTGTTAACTGCAGTAATATTAAAAATCAGAATAATATACTTCCAACAGTTCCATTATGGGATAAGTGTGTCTCAGGCTGTTGTATCAAACCCGTAACTTAAAAAAACCTGAATAAAGTGAAACTTATTTTTATTCAGCACAGATCAATATTTGGAGAAAGTCAATCAACTGTTTCAAATAAAACCATGTAAACAACTTTGTTCTACAAAGTTTATGTATTCTTTCTCTGACAAAACAACAGTTACCATTCTGATAATTATTATTCAGGAAAAACAATTTAGTTCCTACACACAGGGACACCTTTACTGGCATAAATTATTTATAAGTTGCTTTTACATAAAAAAACTTAAAAAAATTATTACCTTTTAATTTGCTGTTTATTTTTTAGTTCCAGGGATATGCTCATTAAGTCCTACCTCACCATGCGTCTGCAGATTCTTAGCAGAACTCTTACACCACATAATGACTTGAGTTACAAAAAATGATTAAGACCAATACATAACTGTGAAGTTTTTAAGAAAAGAAGCATGGGAAAAAGACCAGCAAAAACCACAAGCACAGGAAGAAAGCTAAATATGTAAGGTGATCCACTAGGACTCCACATACCAGCTGATTAAGAGGCTGCCTAACGACCAGCTTTTGGGATCATTACATGGTTAGAACTGCTCATTCCCCAATACCTTTGTGAAGTTAGAACTCATGAAAAATTCAGGTTTAGGGCTTGATCCGGCACCCAAGGATGTTAATAAATATTTTAGCACTGACATCAGTGAAAACAAATTAGACCCTTTACTTTTTTTTCCTTAGTGTAAAGATTTCACATATAGATTTTTAATAACAAAATATCAAGAGTACAAATACTTTATCGATAATTTCAAAAAATTAAAATCACCTTACACAGCAGTATTATAATACCCCAATTATATGCCTCATACAAACGTATTTATCAAAGAAAAATAACTTGACCAAAACGTGATACAAAAGCCACAACAAAGATGTTACAAGAGTAACGCAACTTTCAGAAAAACATCAACACTACCACAGTGAGCACTGCAACTTTATAGCTAGTACGGTCTGCACAGATGGACAAGTCATTTTTAGAAATGAATCACACTGCAAATGATTTTACTAATTTTAAAACAGAGGTGAGGAACCAATAGCCTACAGGCCAGATACGGTTTGCTTCTTTAGTTCAGATGGCCTACAGACACATACGTGCTTTATTACTTAATAACACCAAGGCAGACTTCAAGGAAAACCACGTGTGTTTTAAAAGGCCCCAACAATTCACATATTTTTAAATACATACTCCTTAAACTCAAACATCAGCCTTAAGTTTAAAGTATTACATGGAATCTATGTTATTAGTTTGCTTTTTTTTTTTAAAACACACAAATTATTGAGTTATTGTCCACTAAATACAGCTCATCCTTGCTACCCTGAGAAGATGAAGCTTCACAGCCCTCAACATTTGAATTATCTTCATAGAAAAAAGTCAGTGGTACTTTGAGTTTGGACAACAGCCTACGCAATGGCTGTGGTAGAAGAATTTTGATACCTGCTCCGATACAAAGGAACGTACTCCACAGCCCTTATTTAGTCCAAAATTTCCACTGAAATCAATGAATGTTTTGCCTTGAAAAGATACAGTCCCATATATAGATCTCCATCTCTCATAAACAGCTTCTTTCAAAATGCAAAACATTTTTCAATCTGAAAGTGTACACAGGATTCTAAATACGAAAAGAACAAGTGAAAAAATTCATTGAGAAAGAAAGAAATCATAGGCCACCACTCTACTTTCATCCTTTCTGCAATTATTTGCAGCTGCCATGAACATATTGATATTTAGTAAACTGAAGGCTGCAGCTTTAATTGAAGTTTGACTGCTATAAACAGTTAGCTGCCTGGCTCTGGCCGGCTCTCTAATACCATCAGCAGAACAGAGATGGGGAGCATAAACAAACCTTTTAACTAGATTACAGTTTCTAAAACGGCCAAGAATCCCTTCGGCAAGAACTCCTGTGTGACAAAATGTTAAAGGAGGAAAAATATTTTGAAAGAGTATCTTAAAAAAGCCTAACCTTTCCTAAGATAGTACGAATGGGAGTCTTCTGAGGAAAATTACTTTAAGTTTTCAAAGGGGGCTATCCTTGAGAAACATGGTCTGGTCCTTCAAGAAAAAAATAAAAAAGAGCCAGAAAACTTTGAAACAAATGGTTGCAAACCAGAATGATATTTTCCAAAGGCTTTTTCTTTTCAGACTTCAAAATGCATCACGAAAAGTTAATGAACTTTGAAATACCAGCAGAGCTTATAATATCATTTCACATTTCAAGTAGCCGTGCTCAAGAACAACACAACAAAACCACACTGCATCATCGATTTATACCAACATGTCTACCTCTTACTCTGATCCTTCTCATAACTTGCTCTAGCCAAGCTTCTCTCCCTTAGATTAAGAGGGAACAGCATATCCCCCCTTCTACCCCCAAGCCCATAAAAGACAAAAGGAAGTTCTGTTCTAAAAAAATCAGCTTGCTACAGATTTCCAACTACTTTGTTTCTTCAATCAATGATCTCATTTGTCCTCTTTTGCAGTGTTTTCTTACAGATATATCGGATACTAAAAAATTCTTTCTCTCATCTAGGGGTTGGATGAGAAGATTCAGCAAAAACTTTTTTTTGTGTTTGTCTTCTACATAGATATAAAATAAAATTTACCTCCTTAAGTGGAAAGACAGCATGCTTATATAAAAAAATCAAATAGATGCATAAATCTTCATTGGATCAGAGTCTTAAAAGTAAAAAATTAAATAAATTTAAAATATATATAATTGAAAAGTAGATTAGGTGCAAACAGTCAAAATACAAAGCCAGTGCCAGCTGTTTCTTATTGTTAATGCTACAGCTTGAGCCCTACCAAAACACATGAAATTTGTACTCATTCTAGTGGGGCGAATCATATATACACATATATATATATACATGCACACGTATGTATAAATATGCATGCATGAGTATATATATATATATAAATATACATGAGGTATACAGGTAAAAGCTTAAAGTATGAAGACAAAACCCAAACGTTTTACACTTTTTTATAACGAGTTTAGTTAGTCACAACAGATAATCCTAAATAATGTGGCGACAATGATCTACGAGAGCTTAAAAATAAAGTCTAAAATTGGCAAATTGAAATTTAATTTACATGCTTTTGAAACATTAGCAGTACAAATGGAAAAATTAAGACTATCTGTATTTATGATATGTAGGCCTAGCTTCTATTTGGCCGACTTTTACTTTTCTCGTAACTTAGACTGCATTTGTTTCCTTTGGCAGCAGGGTACAAGGCAACATTATTGCAAGGCTCTCTTTATCTAAATGTTGAGAATATCACCATTTGATCCAACAGGATTTGTTGTGCAAACAATTGACAACTGTTCTGGTTCCCTCACTTGGGAATTTTTCTTCGTAAGGCCATGCTACTGATGCTGCAAACCAAGGGCCCTAATATTTAAGATATTATTTACATTTCAGATTACTCCTTCTTCAGTAAGTCACCAAAAGAATTTTGGATTTATTGTCACTGAAAATATAGACTAAGCAAAAATTATGAGAATATATATATTTTTAATCCTGGGCTTCAATTTTTCCTCATATAGGAATAATGTAATTCATATAATGCTTCTACAGGTCTTAGTTACCAGATATTGTGACAAGAATTTTTAAAATACTCCTTGCTTGCTTTATTTTAAAATATTTCCTGTAGAAGAAATAAATTTTTAAAAAATTATGAAAACAGCATATTGAAGAATTTAACCAGAGTAATAAATGAAATCCTTTATTCTTTCTTTCATAAAGAAAGTTATTAGAAACCTAAAAAAGAATTTCCAGACATTTTACCATTTCATTCTTTAAGTAAATTTAAAGCTCCTGAAACAGAAGAGTTCAGGAAAAAAACAAAAACAAAAACAAAAACAAAACCCAAACAACAAAGTGACAATTGTATCTTGGGCATCTCCAGCTTTCTGTATTGCCCTCTACAATGTTTCTCGGCTCCAACCCAATGAACCATCACTCAAAGCCACTCTCCACGATTTGTTCCTTAGTCATTCCCATGGGAAGGACAGGAGGTAATGGAGATTTTTGTGATAGGAACACCTGTCAAGCTGCAGATAAACTGAGATGATCAACTCATTTCACAAAGGTCTATGAATAGCCATCTCACGGTAATGACTGATTCCTGCTGCCATGTGCCAGATCAAAACAGCAACTTAGAGGTAAAAGGCTCAAAATACAGATCTTTTGAGCCACACAGTCACTTTAATTTTAACTTTTAAGTACTGTTTTAAGGTATCTATTTTTTGCACTTCTTTCATATAACTGTTTGTATATACACATGTGCACTTGTGTATGTAGCTAAACATACATGCATATGTACTCACACACTTTATAACATTTCAGTCTAAGTGGTTTTGACAAATTTGATCTCGATTTAAAAATAGTACAAAGCCTGGACTCCTTTCTAGACAATTCATCACAAAAATAGGTATCGCTATAATAAAGAACTTGGAATTTGAAGAGAGGAAAGCAGTCAGCACTTCTTAATTTCTTAACTGCTGCTTTTTATTAGCATCCCACTTGGTTTAACTCTAGTTACACAGCTTTCAGGATGCTTTAATTTTTATCTGTCTCCAATGCTCTTCCAAAATTTTATTCCTAATACGGGCTTTGGTTCCTGTACAGGCCTATTTGATCTGATCGAGCAGTATTATTCCACCTAATAGTTCCAAAAATAATTGCAAACAAAAGCCAGTCAAAGCCTGTGGTTTCAAACATTCAAACAACTCTTAAAAAGAATAAGCAGGTCCTTAACGACATAATAGCATTCAAAAATGTATCCTGTATCTTTTTATTGTTAAAATCAATGGTAACTTTGACACCTACTTCCACTGGGACAAAACAGAAACCAATACTGTGTTCTTAAAAACCCCAACCAAACAAAACCAAGCACCCAAATTGAACAAGCCCAAAAGAAGAAACTGAACTCCCCACTTTTCAAAAGTTTTAACAGTATTTTTGGAAAGGAAGCACAGTCACTTTCAAAATTTGTGTCCCAAGCCATTAACAGATGAGATTCTTCTCTTGCAAGCTGCTTTGTGCATGTGGTCTCTTAAGCCCATAGAAAGACACTGACATTAGTGGGGCTCCAGATGGGCACGGGGGGCCACCCACCTGGTCTACTGCTTTCCAGAGGGAACATCTATGATAAGCACTCACTGCTGATTCATAAACTAATTTTGTAGTTATGGACTGTATTCAAGTTACTGATCTTCCACATACAAGGAATCACCACAAATTAACAATAAGAAAAAAATAAAATATCTACTGACAAACCAAATTAAATAACCCAGCTGAAAACCAAGGCATTCCATTTTTAAGTGGACTGTTACTTATGCCAAGATCTTCAGTCCTTTTTAACAAGGAGAAAGACCGATCCCTCTAGAGCCAAAGAAGAATGAAAAGATTGCAAGAGAAGTTAAATTATTGAAAGTATTGCATCATAAAGATTCTCTTCAAACATCCGCCTACCTAGTCTAAATAGAAACTAACACATTAATCTACAAAGAAAGGTAAGAAAGCAAACTCCAAGGAGAGACTGGTAAAGACAAATATAAGCCTGGCCTGAACAGTACCCTTACGTCTAGCACAGCCTACATTCTGCCATGGTAGGTTCCTGGCTAATTCAAAACAATCTCTCTGACCTAGCATCTGGGAAGCCACGAACCTGGCATATGTGAAAATAATTATTAATTTTGGCTCAAAACCCCAAACAAAACAAACCTGTATTGCCCTTTAGTTATAGCTGTTGATAATGCAGTCTTCCTTAACACAGGTTGAGTCAATTCTTTCAGTTCTTAGAAGGCTGTTGTGACAGCAGCCAGAAGCCCCAAATTAGCTTTAGACCCCTTTGTGCTAGGTGCCGCAGAAACGCAGGAATTCCCTCCAACACCACT
This sequence comes from Sagittarius serpentarius, assembly GCA_034782735.1. Taxonomy (NCBI): domain Eukaryota; kingdom Metazoa; phylum Chordata; class Aves; order Accipitriformes; family Sagittariidae; genus Sagittarius; species Sagittarius serpentarius. The sequence continues at coordinate 51,095,359 of JAVKLA010000001.1, read as the reverse complement.
CAGAATCCCAGCCCCACCAGTGGCTGGCTCCTCAGAATAGACCTTCCCTACCCAATCCCCCAAAAGCAGCGGTTGTCTTTCCAGCACAGACTTGGCTGCAGGAGCTGGAGGCCTATGGAAATGAAGGTTTTATTAGAAATTTTATCACTAGGATTTAAAGTAAGAGAAGACCCTGCATTATTCTGCCCAGCTTTAGAATTCTGTTAGGGTAACTTACTGAGCAATCGTATTAAATCAAATCATGCTTATTTTTAACACTAAAACACAAAGAAATTAAAGTGTTAAATCCCCGTAATAAATAATACATCTCATCAGCTGTAGCCCATGAAAGTTGCAGGCAGATCAGCAGCTCTACATACATTGGGAGCATAATCCTGAAGCTGCTATAGGTTTCCATGCACAGATAAAAGTAGATCAATGGTATCTCAGGTTGAGAAAGGAAGCATTGTCACAAAAAGAAAAAAAAAAGAAAAAAAAAGAAACCTGTGTCCTTTACTCCTGGGCAGTCTTTTGTTGTCCAAGTCTTGCCTGTAGTAAACTATCTAAAAGGAGAGTCACACGTTTAAAGAATGGGTTTTTAAATGCATATCTGCCAATTTTCACTATGATTACTGCGTGTTTTTCACGTGTTTAAAACCAAAGTAATCTTGTTTTCACAAGCTAACAGAGAACTAACGGCAAACTATTAGAAAGAACTACAGTTATGGCTGCTACCTTCAATTCTTCTTCACAATATTGTTAAGTATCGGTCCAACTATATTTTTCTCTCATTCTTTCCACCCCATCAAATTACGGCTTTCTCAAACTCTTTCCAGTTGGATCACAAAATTGCTGCTTCGCGCAAGACATGTATGTACAAATTAGAAACGGGAGATACCAAAGCATTTCAGGAGAGCTCTTTCTTGTGGGTATTCTTCCAGCGTGAGGCAGAGATGACACACGCTCTCTGCTGACCACCATTTAACCGTGATGCCCCACTGAAATACATACTCATGGCCTACTTCACGGTTCAGCATGCTCCACAGTACTTAATGAACTGAGCACTCAAATCGTCTTTTTAAAATTATGGAGGACATAATTAAGCTCCAGAAATAAGCAGACAACAGCAATTTTAATATAAACATCCTACTTATGTAGAGGACTCTTATTTCAACTCGGAATTAATGCCCAAACTCTTACTTCTGGATTCTTGCAAATCTCGAGAAGGCTTCTTCCAATATTTCCTTGAGCTAGGCATTTTGCCCCCTTGTTTCAGACATTTTGACACATAACTTTCCTTTTAATCAGTAGAAAAAAATGGTCGGATCAGCCTACCAGTGGCACCTGACCTAACAAGCCAGCAACATCATAAGCGTGGATGGAGACATTTGGCCTTCCCAGCAGAAGGCCATGAAAAACAGATCACGACATATATATATTTGAGCAAACCATTGACCAAATATAGCCAGCCACCAACGATAACCATGTACTGCTATCAAACACGCAATACCAATTCCAATCTCGCAAACATTAACGTTTGTCGGGAGTCCAGTTCTTGGACTATCCCTGGAAGTTAAGCTCACGAGTAAGGTCTTTGTAAGACCAGGGCCTTAACGACCGCAGGGGTTTAATAAGTCAAATAACGGCCTGAAACCACCGCAGAGAGCCCAACCGGGGGAGCAAATCCCCAGCACCCTGCCGTTATTTCAGCCACCGAATTTCCCTGCTGCGGCCAGAAAAACAACACTTTTGGGACGAGCCGGGGCTCAGCACCCACCAGAGCCACACCGAACTTTCCTCACAACACCGCGCCTTGAGCAGAGAGCCCCCCGCCGCCGACATTACCCTCCCCCCCCCCCCCCCAACCGTGGC
>JAVKLA010000001.1:51062506-51074650 GCA_034782735.1 Sagittarius serpentarius | reverse complement strand
GGGGAATCTCTGCTCCGGCGCCTGGAGCACCTCCTGCCCCTCCTGCTGCGCTGACCTGGGGGGCTGCGGAGATGTTTTCCTTACATGTTCTCACTCCTCTCCGGCTGCGGCTTCTGAGCCCCAGCATTTTTTTTCCTTCTCAAATACGTTATTACAGAGGTGCTACCACCGTCGCTGATGGGCTCGGCCTTGGCCAGCAGCAGGTCCATCTTAAAGCCAGCTGGCATTGGCTCTGTCAGACATAGGGGAAGCTTCTGGCAACTTTTAAAGAAGCCACCCCTGTGGCCCCCCCAACTACCAAAACCTTGCCACGTAAACCCATTACATATGGACACAATAACGTTCATTACAGATGATAAATAACACTTATTTAGCCATCTTAAAATACCTGTGTGCTTCTGTCACTGTGGAATGCCCACTAAATGTACCTGCTTATCTTGTGCAAGTATTCAGATTTTAACCTTCAGCTCTGTGGTGGGCTGTTCTTGGACTCTTTAGTGCTGACAGCTTTTGCAAACACTGGGTTTACAGCCACTCTGAGAACTAGATCACGGACTTCCTGCTGTAGTTGTGAAACACGGAGCAGGATCAGCGTCCTCATTTTGGTAGTCCTCTGTTTACTTGAGTTTGTTACCAGATTGCGGATTATTTCTAGTTTAGGGGCACCCGATTCTGTCTCTGTGGCTTGAGTGAATGCCAGAAAAAGAGCTGATGGCGATCTGAATAGCCTCCCTTTGAGCTCCAGGGTGTGTCAGAGCTGAGGCTGAGGTTCCTGATTGTTTTCTTCAGCACGTTCCCAGTTTTTCTGTTAGAAAGGGGCTTTTTCACTCTTGAAGTTATCTTGGTCATTTTAAGTATGTAATACAGATTCTAGTACTTCTGTAATTCTTTTATATTAGCCGAAGCGTGGATTAATTGCCCTGCAGTATGAATTTTTCTTTCATTCTGAAAATCTGTAGGAGTCTGCCATTTGAGCTGGTGAGAGAAGCTTTGTCATGGGCAGTGTGGTGGTGGTGGTGAGGACTGCAGCTACTCTTGCTAATCACCTGCTTTTCGGTAGCAAGGACTTGTTTTTGATGACCAGCTATTTTTAAATTACATGTAGTGCCCCCCATCAGGAAAGCTTGGAAGAATTGAACAAGTTGAGTTTTTTAGCAAAGTAACATAAGTAATTTTTTACCTAAGTAGAACTAGATAGCTCATAACTGAGCTGGTAAAATCTAGTTTTGCTTTTGGTACATGCTGTTTCCCTGTGGTTTCTCTCGTGTGGGTGACCATGCAATCAGCTGCTTGTCTACCTCTGGACTTGGTAAACGAGAGGATGCTCAGTGCTCCAGGCTCATTTTGGTGTCGTTACGTGTTACTCACAGATTTCACTAGCCCTGAAGCGGAAGGGGCAGTGACTTGCAAGAGATACTGCTCTGCTTCCTCTACTTCTTTCCATTTTGCATGCCTGTTAGTGACTTGGGGCTGCGTTTCTTCACCCTCCCTTTCTTCCCTGTCCGAATTCCCTTTAGCCTTTATAGTATAAAACCTCATTCTGTACCTTTGGGAGTCCGAATGATCATGCAGCTTTTTGAGGCTGTTACACTGACATTTACAAGGAGAGAAGAAGGACTGGAAAAGACTGGTGGTAGATAGCATTGGATGTTCTTGGTGAAAGACCTCAGTTAAACAGATTAAATGAACAGTTTTTCATCATACAGACCTGCAAAAGTAGGAGGTAGTCACAAAAAGCCGTTTTTCCTGTTGATGAATACTAAGTTACAGTATATTTACAATGCAGATACTTAAAGCTCTAAAGAGCAAGTGAAGGTCACTGCAGTGTGCCCACTGCTGTGTAAAGGCTTGTGGATAATAATAGCTTTGGAAGAGTGGTGTCAGAAGAGGTCAGTTAACTATGTATTTATTAACTTACATTTGTTCAAAACTCACTTTCTGTGGCAGGTAGTTGATTGTTAAAGACTGAAATTGCAACGAGGTGAGACTTTAGCAAGTGTTCTGAAGGGGGTAACTCGGGTTCTGTAAACGGAGGGGCACCTTCAGACACTTTCTTAGCACTTTCAGTGACGTGAGTGCGCTGTAGCTCTGTGTGCAAAGGTATGTTTAAAATAGTTGCAAGTCATTCTTACAGCAATCACTGAAGTATGCCAATCCAGTGAAGTTAATATAAACAAGTTAATGAGTGTGTATTTCCTCTGGTGAGGAGGCTTTAAAGTTTTAAGCCTGGAAAACCTTCCTGGCAAAAGTAGTTGTAGCTACCAGCTATTTCCCGGGTTTTCAGTATGAGCCTACTGTGTGTGTGTAGGGTTTATTTGTTCATGTTTCCAGTAGGTGACTCCAGGGGAAATGTGTTCTTTTGCATTCCATCTCCAAGTAGAACGTATGTCTGGTAATTGGTAATTAAACAAAAAATGTCTTCTGCTTTATTTTTAGATGCTCGCTGTAAGTAACGTTACCGTGCATCACCCGCTTATCACTGCATCAGATCTTCATGAGGCAATCAAGCAGTACAGAGTGGACTCAAAAGCAAATATAGTACATGGTAAAGCTCAGCTCTTTCCCCCCAAATGTTTCTGAGGAGTATGGAGTGTGTCAAGTCCCCCCCTGAAATTCTGATGTGAGAGAGGCTGTATAGGGCAGTATCCCCTGTTGGTATGAGCTGCACAGGGAATACCTCCGCCCATGGAGTCTGCTCTCCGCTAGTCTGCATTCATCCACGTGCGTGGATGTAACAACGCCGAATAAACCAGAAACAGAGTTACATGATAGTTGATATAAATCCTACTGCACGGGGAGCGTGGGCAGCGCACTGCTGTGATGCAGGCTTACAGCCGTCAGTGCCAGACAGCTTGTGCGGTGCTGCAGTGCTAGCCAGGGCAAGCACCGGTAGCCTGGGCAAAGGAAGCAGCCTGGGCAGTGTTTCTGTCCTGTTGAAGGGACGGAGGAGGATGCTGACCTTTTCCTGCCAGTGCTGGGAGCTGGAGGATAGGGAAGACACTTTGGCTGGGAGCTGTTGCAATAAACCCTCTGAGAATCGCCATCGTCTGTGCTTGGATGTGTACAAAACTGGGAGTGTGTAGTTGAATTCTGTGCTCTCAGAACTACAGCGGCGTGCACTTACCTGCCCTTAACTGAGCTTCTGCTAATGGTGTATTGATGCCGCTCCTGTGTTTCGGTGCGCTGCTGCTGCCTTTGTGAGCTCCGGGGTTTCTCCCTTTCCAAACCTCAGCAGGTGGGGTGTACTGAGCGCTACGCTTACGTTTTCTCTGATTAGCGTTTTGGAACCTGTGCAAACAGCGAGAAGAAATAAACGTCTCCTGGCGATGACACTAAGCCTAAGTACAGGTACAGGGGGAATTGCTTCCCCGATCAGGAAAAGTTAAGTTATCCCATTGCTTCTTTATGGCTCCCAGATTTTACAGGCTTTGGTTTGGCTTGGCCCTGTGATTCTCAAAGTCTCCTTAGTAGCGTGGAGCTAATTTGCCGTGTCACTTCTTTAGCTTTGAAGAGCAAATTACCTCTTCAAACTGTCATTTCATGACGTGCTGTACTGGAGCAGGGAGATTGTCTCGGTGCCGCTAAAAATTCTGTGTCATGCTGTACGATCTGCAGTGATGTTTTTTCTTTAAATTTCTTGCTTTTTGATGGAAGCAGTCCATTTCTTAACATTCTTGCTTCAAATAGCTGGAAAAGAAATATTCTCTTATCTAGCCCCTCCAAATCTGGAATTTTTTTACATTATGAAGATACATAACACAAATAGGTGAGGCTTACAGCATATAAAAATAGAGGAATAAAAAGAGTACGTGAACTGCTTGCGTTTCTGATATGCTCAAGAGAAGTATTTAGAGCTCTTGTCTTTCCCTCTAGGTTTGTCTGTCCTGGAAATCTGCCTAATTATAGCTATGAAACACTTAAACGATGTTTATGAAGGAGAACCATTTAACTTCCAGATGGTTTACAACGGTGAGAGAAATGCATGAACTTTACAAACACTAAATCATTTACTTTTCCCTAACTAACTTTTTTTTTCCCCTATTATTTATTATTATTTTTTTTTTCCTATACAGAATTCCAGAAGTTCATACAAAGGAAGGCGCATTGTATGTACAACTTTGAAAAGCCAGTTGTCATGAAGGTAAGCCTGAAATGTAAATTTTTTTTTTTTCTATTACATTTAGATGTTGTTTTTATTTTCTAGTGCACAGATTGGAGTAGTCACGTGCAGCCCTAGAACGAGGACTGGGCGCTTCAGGGTGGCGAGAACCCCCTGCTCTTGGAGTAGGCAGCCGGGGTGGTTGGTTTGGGCCGTGCCTGGCTGCCGCTCGCCTTGCCTGGGGTGGGCAGCTCAAGGCTCTGCCGAGCTGGTAAATAGTTACGCTTGGAAGAGTTTAGCACTGGGGTGAGGACTCTCTTTCAAGCGAGCTTAACTGATTTAGGACTGGGGTTCAGCAAGAATGACTGTATCAGAAACAGCTTCCAATGGAGAGGTTTGTGTATGTGGGTAGCTACCTTCAGCTTGCTCATTCCCTTCTGCTGTTTAGAAGTGCTCCCTCCAAAATTCAAATTAATTGTACCACATCAAAAACCTGTTTTCCTTAATTCGGGTCCCAGCAGGTCTGACTGGTACGTGGAATCAATTTGTAGCCTGATACGGCTGGGTTTGCCTCAAACAACTACAGCCCGAAGTGCAAATTGAGAACGGTATTTTGGTTCCAAACCCCATCCCCGTTGGCCTTCTGGGCTGTCACTCCCTTAACGTAGTTTTGCCAGGCTCTGTCCAGGGAGCCGGTCGCAGGGCACAGTCCTGCTGCAGCGCAGGCGCCAGAGCCCTGGTCACGCGGGTGCTACGTTTTCAGTTCGTCAGCTTCACCTGGCGACCTGCGGTTCAGTGCTCAAAGCTGTCTTCCAGTCTTGCGGCTTTTAGGCTGAGCGGCCTTGGTTTCCGATTCAACGTTCTTCAGTGACACTTAAACTGGAAATCATGTAATGCTGTCTCTGCACCTGTAACAGACTCCTCCAGTTGTTTGCCAGAATAAGAAAGTCATCACAGGTTTCTGTCAAACCACCCCCGATGATGTTATCTTCCAATTTTTTTTTTTTTCTTCTTTTGTTTTCAGGCATTTGAACACTTAATACAACTGGAATTAGTAAGACCAATAGAAAGGCCATCTGTACGTGCTCAGAGAGAGTACCTCTTAATGAAACTGCTTTTGGACAACAATCAGATCATGGATGCTTTGCAAGCATACCCAAACTGCCCGACGGATGTTAAACAGTGGGCAGCCTCATCTCTCAGCTGGCTGTGAGCTGTTTGGAACTTGCAGCGTCACCTCCTAGAGCCAAGCTTTTGGAGTGAGTTAACCATGAACTCTGGAAGATGCAATGTTTACCTTGCCCACAGCAGGGCGTTCCAATTAATAAATTTTTGGAAGAAGCTTGCTTTGCTCATCAATTTGGGATTTTTTTTAAGAACTATACCAATGTTACCTTCTAATGCCTGAATTTGACTAACTTCAATGCGCAGGCAGTTCAGCTCAGCTTAGCACTAACTTCCTCTCGCACACAGCGTCCACTGTGCAGAAATCAAAGCTCTGTGGCACGTCTCGGTCTGGGATTATGAGTGCTTTAGGTACCGGCTCAGGAGCCTGCTGCCACTAACGGCAGCGGGTCTCACGCTGTGAAGTCTGAAGCACAGACCCATCTCCAGTGCGGTTTAAAGCTCACACTTAGCGTACTTTTTCCTCTCAACTTTGAGTGGATCTAGAGAATTGGTTTTGCAGCTGTTCTAGTGACAGATGGGTATGAAGGGTGCGTAATACTATGTGTGCTTCCAAGGTGCAGTATCAGGATCCTCCTTCCCAGGTGAGAGCTACCTGTGGTTTGGTAGGAAGGAAGTCAGTCATGCGTAAAGCTGAGTCGCTGGGATCGCCCGCCTGACCCTGCTGAGGATGGTGGCTGTAAGTAGCGAGGGACAGGCCCAGCTTTAACCCTCCTGTGAGGTTTCAGAAAGGACGATGCAGAAGGGCTGACGGCTTCCTCTGTCCTGAATAAAGAGTAAGCTCACTCTTACCTTAAAGCCTATATGATGTATTTTTAGCAGCCCAGTGGCATCAGTCTGTCAAAAAGCAGAAGCCATTTCAGTCATGTTTGTTCGTGCTTGGGACCACCTTCCCCCTGGGTTCGTGCAAAGCCCTTCCCTTCAGTCAAAGGGTTATGTATTTTGCTCTCTTTGCTGTGTCCTGAAGAGGCTGCGTAAGCAACTGCATGCCTTGAAGAGCAGAGCAGTGCTTTGAAAAGCAGCAAAATCAGTAGCAGGGTTGTGCTAACTAACTATGATCTGGGTCCGGTTGGTGCTGGGTCCCCTTGTCCTAGTTAGTAACTTGGGGCGGGGGGGGAAGCAGTGGCAGGGAGCGGCTGCTTATTCTGGCAGGGTGCAAACCAGCCCCTCACCTTGCAGTCTGTGCTACCTGAGTAGCGCAGCCTTTGGCAGTAGCTGTAATGCAGGCAGGGAAAAAAATAATCCCGCTTTTAACAACAGAACAGCAGTTCCATCACAGCCACAGATCTCACATTTTTAGAAGGGAGAAAGGTGACGGGCTGACTTCTAAGAGAAAGGACAAAAGCTTGGACATCTCCCTCCAAGCGGCTTGGCAGGGAGCCCCACCTGGCTACAGGTGGCAGCACCCCCATCATGCATGGGCAGCTGGTGGGGAAGGGCTCTGCCCCTCCAGGGAGGAGGAGGAGGAGGAGGAGGAGGAGGAGGAAGGGCAGGAAGGGTTGCAGGGTACAGCAGTACTAGGGGAGGCAAAATGTCCTTTCTGCCAGGCGGGGTGGGGCAAGGAGAGATCCCCATCAGAAATGCTGGAGGTGATGCAGGGTCTGCCTGCGCTTCCTGCCACATTGAAACTGCAAGGGCTTTCCCTTCTCTCTTTTTTTTTTTTTTTTTTTTCTTCTTCCTGGCCACAAAACTCACCCTGCAGCTTCAGCACCGTTGCATCGGCAGGAACAGCCACGTGTCTCCTCGCCCACGGTGTCACAGCGTGAAAAAAGGCATATGCACGTCATAGTAGTCACATTTTTTATTTTAACTTTTTGGGGGCCGGGGGAGAAAGAGTATACATTTTTGTTTGTACAATATTTAACAATCACTTTATTGAGGGCGAGGGGGGGGGTGGTTTGTTTTTAGTACTTGCAGAAAAACAGCAAGTACCCTCTGACAGTAGTACAACAACCTGTGCCCAAAACACTGACAAATACAAAGAGTAAAGTTAAAATAATTGCTTACCAAAATCTTGAGAGGTAACGAATAGAATATGGACTGAAACAGCATTAAAAAAATAAAATAAAAAAAAAAAAAAAAGTACTGCTGGTTGAGTATCTGAGGTAAATGATGTTCCATCAAGGATGCTACTTGAATCATTTTGCCTGTGAACATATATTGCAGCTTTCTGCATTTTGTACCAAGTGTTCCTAATAAAAGTAAACGTATTTAAAGGTTAAAAAAAAAAAAAGAGAAGCTGGAAAAACAGTAAACTGGTAACCCTCTTTATTCTGTCAAATGCTAATCTGAGCAGGAAAACTCTTATTACTGTCTGGTGACAATTCAGTTAGCACACACCGAAAGTTGGTATTTGAAAGCTACACCGAGTTTTTTAAAATCTCAACTAGAAGGTACAAAGCGGTGGGTTTCAGTCCTCGCCGCGTAGTTTCAGAACCCCACTGTGACTGACAGCCCTAGTTCAACAACTCCGAGCAGGATGAGGCACAGGCTCCACTCTGAAACGCTATACTGTGCGTGTGGTCGCAAGTACGAAGTCACGCCGGACGTGCTACAGAAACTTCTCGCCCTCTGACCCAACGCAAAACCAGGCGGGTTTTCCATCTGCGGTCCTCCTTTCAGCAGACTTGGCTGAAAGTGAAGAGGGAGGGACTGGCCCTTCCTCCTCGCGAGCCACAGGGCAGGGTGACCCCGCGGAGCCCAGGCCCGCGTGCCGCTTCGCTGCACGCCACAGAGGGACAGCGGTCGCTGCCCGCTGGTAAATAATGCCAGACCATTTCCCCTAGCGTCAGGCTTGCTGAATCCTGCCCTCATTGACACTTGCAAAGTGCTGCCGGCTCAGGCATCTTCTCAACTTGCACATTTAATGCTCCAGAAGTAAAACAAAAATAGAGGTCGAAAGGCCCTGCGAGAACAGTTGTGCCCGAACAGCTCGGGGGCGAGTATTTTCACCAATTAAAAAGCATTTATGCCATGAACATCCTTCTCACAGTGACACCAAATTATGCTGTTAAAAATCAGGAAACTTGGAGTAGTACAGTATTTAAACAATCAGCGGGGCTATCCAAAGGCAGTTTTAAACTACGAAGGTAAGTTATTGCCCATTTCCCAACACGAGGCTTAGGGAGTGCCCCGCACCGCCTGGAACACAAAGCCTACAAGGGACAGGTGAGTCCCCGCCCTGCTGCCCTGAGAACCTGCAGCCGCTGAAGTTTAAAGGACAGTGCACTGATGATGCACATCTCCTACACGACCCATTTCTGAATCAGATCTTGAATAACTATCTGCATTTACTCCATTTTTGCTAGTAAAGGGGTTAAAACTCATTGGGAGCGGAGAGGTCTTCACTGAAGTACAAGCGGATTCGTATTTGTTCAGAACTCAGCAGCTATGTTCGTGTCCCGCTGTGTGCATAAAGTCACATCCCTGGCTCCAAAGCAGAAGGAAAATGGAAGTGTCAATCGAAGAAGCGGCCACGAACTGGATTTTCTTTCTTTTTATAGCCAAGCTGAACAGCACCCACCGCCCTGCACCCTACGACGACCCCTTAGAGCACAGCTCTCCTGGCTCCCTGGACCCTTGGGCGTGCAGGTGCCGAAGGGCAAGAGCGAGCGCGCTGGGTGGTGCATCCCCTTCCTTCCCCTCCCGGCCAAGGGCGTGCTGACCTGGGTCTGGTTTAGCCGTACCGCCTCCGATGGTTCCCGGAGGTGAAGCTGGTGAACGTGGTGGGGGGAAACCCAACCAAAGCGAGTTGCTTGTGGCTGTACAGATCGATTTTCCAGGTAACGTTCACAGTGAGTTCCTACTTGCAACACTAAAAGCTGCTTTCCAAAGACACTGAACGCACGGTGTAAAAACGAACCGACAGAATACAGAGCATACTACTAGCTGTTGTCCGGTCTCTACTCTAGAGGTTTCTAAAATTTGTTTTCCTCGGAAGTTTGTGTAAAGGATCAAATAGATGCAGTGAAACAGTACTTCTGCGAAGCACTTTTTGGCACCTACCTCCCAGTCACTTTGTAATTTGAATATAAGGCATGACGTCCTAAACTGGAGAAGAACGGTGGAGTTGTGAGAGCAAGTTCAATGGTTTTCCTCAGTTTCTGTCAGTCTGTGCTACAGACGCTGGTATTCGTTACCTCTAAATAGTCATCACCTATTTTAAGTTGTAAGCGTAACTAAATTATCCCTGAAATTTGTAAGCATTTATAAGCTGAAATCTGGGGCTAGAACTTTTCGTGTGATCCTAGGATAAACCCATGTATCACAGACATTAAGTAGGACTCTGATAAGATGGCACCAAGCTTGAAGTAGAGTGAAGTTGCAAATCTCAAAGCAAGAGAGTAAGGAATTTGGGGAAACGGAGCTTCCTGAGGTGATCCTGAAACAGTGATACAGAACCCACTGCATACTGTTTAGTGAAACAGAACACACGCTAGGCAGACCTTTTCACAAACATAAATAGGAAAAAGACTTAAAAAAAAAAAAAAAAGAGAGAACAAGAATTCAGAGCTTTCCAGTGTCATAGCTCACAGAAAATTACAAAAAGTCATGCTTAAGTTTTCAAATATTCCTCAGACACAGCAAACCTAAATAGTATTCCGTTAAATAAATGTATGAGAGATTCTGGGAAATGGAGGAAAGAGAAAAGCTTTAAACTAAAAGAGGAAGGAAAATTTTGTTTCAATAAACAGCACTTTTTTTTTTTATACACAACAAGCTAGTACAAGAAAAGGCTAAAAACACTGCTTTAGGAATGGCCATTTACTGTTGGCATGAAGTATAGCTTACCCTTTTTAAATAACACAGTGAATTTGAAATACATCATTTACAAAACATGGATCGATTTATTATTCAAATTTTGTTAGTGTTGTCAATCTCATAATTTAGCAGAGGTGGAACTGAGGTATACCTTGTTGAGGGAGGTTAAGTAATACTTGGAAGCCTCTTTGCTATATCCCACTCGATTACTTTTGTTTATGTACACTGAACAGCAGCACACTAAACATTCACAAGCTGTGTCATATTGGCATTACAATAGTCATTTTTATAAACAACGGCAAATGCAATAAAAACAAGTTACCCTTTTTTTAAATCTGAAATGAAATGTTTGATTTAAAAAAAATAACAGTAGTTCATTTAAGGAATTAGTCTCTTCTGACAGGTATTAAGAAATCTGGTGTCAGTTTTTAAAACGCTTGATTAGCCAGGACAGGTCCGTATTCTTCATTTAAGTTCCTTAACAGCACGTTACCGTGTCTCAGTCACGTGTCCTTCAGGCGTCAGGAGGGAATGCAAAAAGTCCCATGGATCCACGTTCGGGAGGAGGGAGGGGGAACTAAAGGAAAACCACCTCTTGATGATGTTCCAGAGAGACTTACCATTCTTTTCACACAGAAAACAGTAATGACGTAAGCAGTCCCGTTAGCTTTAGCAGCTCCAGTGGAGAGTCCTGGTGGTCAGTCACGTGACCAGTGCAACTATCATAGACTGGATTCTTTGGGAGGAAAGTCAACATTTGTCACCATTGTGACCACAGTCACGATGTCCTCTGTTGTTATAATGTTAGTTAATTTTTGCATCTGAATAATCCGTTCTTCTACACAACCCGCTGACAGCCTGGCTTCCGCGTCGTGATCCCAGCACTCCTCTATTGTTTCACAAAGCATCGCCATCCCCTGCGAAGGAAGAAGTAACAGCGTGCGGAGTTAGCGGCAAGTTCTACCAAGGTGGGGTCACCTCGCAATTCTAACAGAAAACTGCGTTTTAAGGTACGCCTGCCAGATTTTAACCCTTCTGTCAAACAGGAAGCCCAGCATGTCATACGGGGCCTTACGTCCTACTTACTTGGCGCTAATTAAACGATACATGCAACAGCGAGCAAATCCTTTTCACCATGCAGTGTTGCAGCCTGCTGGTAAAGTCATCGTGGTGTTTTAAAAGATCTCGCACTAAAAGAGGTTAAGCTCCTCAGCGATCAAATTAAGCTTTGGTGAAAAATCAAACAGTACAAAAGGGGATTTCTGTCCGACAGCAGGTAACTTCTCCAAAGTAATGCTGAGCTAGTACAGCAATATGCTAGTTACAAGGAGCAGATGGTAACACACGGTCATTTTTCTTGCGGACAGTGTCACCTATTGTTTCTAACAACCCATTTTTCAAAAAACAAAACCACCCCAGAAAAAACCCAAACAAAACCAGCGCCAGGAATAAGCCGTGGCGTTACTGCAAGTCTCTCGCCATAAGCCAGATCAGGAAAGCGTGCTATTCCTCCCTAACTGACCCCAGAAATTTCTTGTATGACACAGCTTACCCTGTGTTGTTACGTTCAGTTTGTAGCACTCCTGCAGTAAATGAAGACTATTATTTCTTAAATATATTTTTAACATGTGTATTCAAAAGTAACCCAAGAGTCTCTTCTTTCACCAAAAAAGTGAAAAAAGTATCACTCACTTTTAAATCACTCAAGATGAGACAGAATATTTCAGGAACACAGTAGTGTACAGTCCATTTAATTCTTACTAGAATTATTAAATTCTCTCCCTCAAAGACGGTATGACGAACACAACACGGGATTAACAAAATCTGAAATTCAAATCGTGACAGAACTTTGAAGATCTTGGTTGCGTAACGACTTACAGAATGCTTTTGCCAACACTCTCTTAAAACAGGTCTCTTCTTTTTATGAACTACGACTTCCTGCATGTCTTCTAGCGAGGGATGCTGGCCAATTTCTTCTTCAAATGGCAACATGTACTCATCTACTGGGCCTATAGATTAAGAAGAAAAAAAAAAGTTAAACCACCAATTTTGCTTTTAAAAAAAATAGCGGGGGGGGGGGGGGGGGACGACCACTGGTA
>JAVKLA010000001.1:51001673-51062496 GCA_034782735.1 Sagittarius serpentarius | reverse complement strand
CCCCCCCCCCAAGACGACGGGTATCTAGGAATGTAGTCCACAATCAGAATCTTACAGAGCAGTTAACTTTCTGTTGCTGTTAAAAGCTCATCCTAGGACAGGCTCGCAGCAAGCAGCGACTCAGATTTTAATTGGGCAGCAGTGGCGTTCCCAGGAGCGACAAGCCTTTGCCCTGCTGCGTGCAGCAGCCAAGCGCAGCTCCCGGCCCAGCTCCCTTGCCACCCAAAGCTCCGAAACACAAGGGTGGAGGGAGGCTCTCGCATCCACAGCTTCTCCCCCGCCTCCTCCAACAAATCACAGCTTTGGCAAGACAAATCCTCCTCCTCCTCCTCCCAAGTTTCCTGGCCCTCTCGGTACCCGATTACCAAGCAGGCGGCCGACAGCCCCCTCTGAATGTTTTCAATACCGCATACACTGCAAAAGACAAGCCTGCAATAGCAACTGCTGCTTCCCTCTGTGAATGCAACGTGTTTGCTCCTCCAGTCCACACAGCCCAGGACAGGAGTACTTGTGTTACAGGCTACGCATCATATTCGTCCTCAACAGAATCAGAGGGACGAGCCTTATACGCTGAACTACAGACTACATAGCTACAGATTATATAATGTTATGTTATTGTAATACGTGTTTTGTGCTCTGAGATCAAAAGTCTGAAAAAAGGAGGAAGGGGAAGACAGAAGAAATGAACAGTGTGGTACAGACCAGGCCGATGAGACTTAGTGAAACAGACCAGATACCTTCTGGAAAAAAAAACAAAAAACCAAAACCGAAACAAACCAAGACCCAAACCCACAACCAAACATACTCGCAGAGAGAAATCCAGCAGCCCTGACTGCAGAGCTACACAAAGCTGTGATTCAGGAAGGCTGCTTCCCTTCACTGATGTCTCCTTTACTTTCTGGCATAATAGCCACGCACACCAGAGACACCTACGACGCCTCTAGTAAGATTTAGGTACGTCTGTTTTGCAGTACACCGAGGCATGAAATACCAATCGAGAATGTGGGGCTGCCTCAGACTTGTGCAAGATTGTGTCGATCCTGTTAGTAAACAGCTTAACATTTTTAAAAGGGTAAAGTCTCCCTAGTGGCTTCTACTCTGCGAGGAACCTCTGAAGCAGAAAAGCACTGCTTGGAGCAGAAGAGCACTGTGGGGCCGTGCGCTCATCTGCTGAGATCTCCAGTACCTCTTGGCTTTTTCTACGGGTACCTGTCAGCTGCACTGGGCTCTCGCAGCAGAGCTTTACGACTAACGGCATCACTAGCCCAAGTGAAACCATCATATTTACTTAGTTGAATTCAGCTGCTTTAAAGACTGTACTGAAAACGCAACTTTCTCCCAAACATCTTTTGTCCTGTTCTTGGTTAATGCTGACTAATTCTGGGCACCCAAAAAGGATCTCTATTTACAAAATTTAATGAATACTAGTCATACTTGAAACAGGGTATCTAACGTCTTTTTCTTGATAGCTTAAAAATTGGATCCAACCGTTTGCTTCGTGAGAAAAACAACTGTGATGGCCCCACAGCTAACGAAGTGTCAGCTACAGATTTCTCAGACCTTACTGTGTGTTCAGACTCTAAGCTTCAAAGTTCTGACATCCGTATGAGCTGAACCAATGTTACCTTAGTGGCAACAAAGAGAAAGAGAGGGTAGGGAGGCACTGAACTCACACGGCCCGGTCCCACTCTGGCACTGCGGTTAAACCAGAGACTCTTCTGTGTCTCAGGACAGACAACTGACTCCCTGACGCACCCAAGAGCAGCTCACCGTGATTCAGGAAGGGCCAAGCTGGTATCCCACGTATGCTTACGAGCAGTGAGAAAATTACTGACTGCAACAATGCTCTTTGGAATAAAATACATGTTGACCTATGAAAGCTCTTCATGTCTTTTAGCCTTGTGTTCCTTTACTATATTGGGAACAGATCTCCGACACTAATAGGCGTCTACACACACCCTCCACAGGCAGCACTAAAAGACAGGTCGTTGTCCAGACACTCGGGTGTACAGCAGGAGACACCAATTTCTCAGCGGGCATTGGTGGGATCTCTTTGTTACCAAGGTTAATCTAACCTGAGCTTTTGTTTATGAAAAGCAGCAGTACTTTAAGGTAAACTGGTTGGCACTGAGACTGTCAGGCTGAACTCAGAATAAATCAAACATCTTAGGTTAGGGGTTCCAGGGTAATTCTCTCTCTTCCTTACCATCACCAGGAGAAGAAATGCAACAGGTGTCTGCGTATCAGAAAATTTTTACCTGGGATGCCAAATACTGAAGGGACTAAATAATAAAGTGACTACACGATGTTGGCGTTTCATTCATGTCCTCACAGGACTACCACCCTTCTTAAATTTTCTTACATACATATAATCTACCTTCCAATTTCTTGCTTTAAATACAATTCTCACAAATTACATTAAATATTTCCATAGATCAAATATGTTGCTTACCATCCGAGGCAGTACAGCGTGACGCCAATTCCCAGAGGACTAATCCCATGGCATACATATCTATTCTCAAAAACGCATCCCTTTGGAAGTTTATAGCACCTTCTAGTACCTCAGGAGCCATATACCTTCGTGTACCAACCTTGAAAGACAGGAAAGCATACAATTTGTACGCAAAGAATCAACATGACTACAATCACCACTCTAGCTGGTGCCAGTTTATTTAATACTGTAGACCAGTAGTAATTTTTTGTCACAGATTCAGAATAGCCATGGTCATCCTTGCTTAGGACTGAATCTTGGAAGTTTCTTGTCTTCTTCTATCCAACAGTAGGTAAGAGGAATTAGAAACAATCGTATAGACTGGGCCCTATAAAGGATAGTTATGAAGCAGGAAAACCTGAAAATATTTTAAAGTAACACATTTGCAGAACAATCCAACATATTTGTCACCGCCATTCCTTATTTTATCTAGGTGATCTAGTTGAAGATGTCCCTGCTCATTGCAGGGGGGCTGGACTAGATGACCTTTAAAGGTCCCTTCCAAGCCAAACTATTCCATGATTCTATGATTTTCTTCCAGATTACAGGAAGACCACTACTTTCATTTTTTCACACCCTAAGGATGTGAAACGTGCTTGTGTTTCTCCCCATGACAGGAGCAGTAATAAAAATACCAAAGGAAAACTAGCTACCAAAGTGCAATTTCTACTGAGAAAGTTAAATGAAATCACTTACGCCAAACTGGCTATTAAATGCAAACTTTGGGGATATCCATTCTTTTTGACCACAGTCAATGATGAAATTATGTCACCTGAATAAATCAGAACTAGTATGATGTCTGAAGACGACCTACTCCACTATTTAAACCTCCACGGCAATAGCTATGCTTCTCTTAAGCAGTGTTACTGAGGTTTTATAATCTTATTGTAAGGATTTTATTTTTGTCACTCAACCATAAACTGTGAAATTCTGCCTAAAATTAAATATATTTAGTTTTCCAGAAACTGTAATGCTCTAAGCTCAAGCTTGTTATTTTAAAAGTACACGCTACTAAAACAGTTCCCTGTTGCATGACAAGTGCTTGATTAGTACTGCTGTCATTTCAAGAAAGTGACTGTTGCTAGGTCAGAAAGTTAGAAACTGGCTGCCAGGATCATTCCTCAACTTCTGAGCAGCACCTCAGAACAAATAATAAAATATGGCAAACCCACTCTTTCTTGTCCAAATCCTCTAGTTAAGAATGAAAATACGGGGGGGGTGGGGGGGACGGGTAGAGAGGCCATGTAATGAGATGGGGGGGAAGGCAATGATCTGTAATAATCTGAATTGTTTCATTTTTAGCCTGTGAGAAGAAAGCACGAATTGCCACATTCCTCAAAGGTCACCGAAGACAGGGTTGATGATACAGTATCCTGTGCATGAAGTATGCCTAAACTATTGATTTCCATTCACATGCAGTTAAGAGTTGTATCCTTTACGTAAATAAATTGCTATTTACCTGTCCATGTGTATCCCCTGCAGACTTTCCAGCCTCAAACTTTAAAGCTAGACCGAAATCAGCAATACAAGCTGTAAGATTATTTTTCAGCAGCACATTCTTGCTTTTGATGTCCCTTTCAAGTTAAGGAAAAAAAATTAGAGATCTAGAACATGAAATACCATATAAAGTTCTAAAGAAAAAGTAAAATAATAAAACAAAGAACACTGTAATATGAAAGGCAAGAAAATTATAAAGCAGCAGTCCATTTAAACAAAAGAATAGTAATAAAACCTAGGAGTACACTTGCACACGTTTATTCTTACAGAAATAGAGGAGACAGCAACTGGAACTATCATTTTATGCTTAGTTTTAAAATACATACAGATTTATAAGCATGTACGATACAGAAATAGAATAAAAATGTAGTTACTGCATACTTTAATTACAACTACATTTTGTTTGTTTAAATCATAGGAACCAAAACACTTTGAAAAATGAATCTTGGTTGTTTCCAATAAGGAGATACACGATTTCCTGCAGAAACAAAAGATAATGGACTCAATCCAAGGATTCCCATCTGTCCTGTGTGTACCTCTCCCCCTCCCCCATTTTACCATCAGTCAAGGAGTTTTGCTCATGAAATTTCAAATTCTGCAGAATCTGTATTTCTCTTACTCTATTATGCCTACCTTTCATTTTGGTTAACACTATTGTTTCAGCTCCCTACTTCTATTAATAGCTTTCTATACTTAGCTCATTTAAAAAAAACCTAAAAAACTAGCAATTACACTCAACAATAGGCGTTAACACCACTTACAATATATGTTTTTGAGTGAGGGCATTCAGTATTAGAGTTATATACATAAGTGTGTAAGTTGTTTCAAATAGCTATAATGCCAATTATTTCATGTACTGCAAAGAGTACTTCAATAATTAACTGTCTAAAAAAAAAGAATTTATGACATTAATCACAATCACCACACCAAGTTCTATAAACTATGAGCTAGATTTTTGCTTAGGCTGAGCAGATTTTTCTCATGAGGCTCTCAACAGTTCTGGAAGGAAGGTATCGCAGAGTATATTTGAATACTTCCTATGTATCCACATTTCATATCCTTTAGCTCAAAGTTAAATACTAACAAGCACCTGAAAATATTTTACATATACTATACCTATGCGAGATGGCAGGTTTATGTCCATCTTTCAGCCCTGGTATATCCTCGTGAAGATAAGCCAAGCCTCTAGCCATAGTCTGAGCGATGTGACATAGCTCATTCCAAGAAACCACGTTAGCCTTCAGAAAGTCTGTTAATGAACCCTGCACAGCCAAAAAGAAAACAGTTTCATTCTCACCTACTTAGAAAGAAACCTTCTAGATGGCCTCCATCATTAAAGAACACGATATGCCTGTTCGCCTTGATCTGTTTTCTGATAGACCATGTAATTATACACATATGTACATGAACAACTGCTAGTTTAAACAAAAAAAAAAAAACACCCACAACTTTCGCATCATCTCTAGTCCTTGAATAGAATCAAGATGCATCTACGTATCACCTCAACAAGCAAACAGTGCAAAGAGCTCAAGTTCAGTGGCACACTTGACAATGAACTGCGCTTAACTGTCAGTGTCAGAAATGGGAGCTAGACTTAAGGTATTTAAATTCTTTGTAAGGACAACCCTGCTTTTACAAGCGTCATTTATAATCTTCCAGGCACAGGAAATTACAAGTTAGATTCACCTTCAAGAATCTTGCTGAAGTGTGTATGACCATTCTTTAGGACCTTTAATTGACAGCCTGTCTTTTCTTATGGGCCAACAACAGTAAACTCCACTTTCACAACATAGTTTCAGAGTGAAATACACACTCCGAGTAAATATAAAGAGATAAAGTAAAAATCATTTAACATAAAGCTCTTCTCTTCAAACTCACTCTATACACACATTTTCATGGATTTACATATCATCCAGTTTGTGAGACATCACTGTGTCACATGTTGCTGTGTGAAAAGCCAATACAAAAGGGAAAAATGAACAAAGAGCAGTCAAAGTGTAGAGGCTACACTTTAAAATAGAAAATTCGTATTTTCGATCGATTGGAGTCATCTCAGATGCCATCTTTCCAACAATAACAAGATTTTTTAGAACTCTTAGATGAAAAAAACCAAACCAAACAAAGGGCAATAACCTTTCAGAAAGGCAAATCAGTTTGGTATTATCTACTTGACTGTGAGGATCAGTCAACAATTTAATCTAACATTCAATACTAGAAATATGATCCATGACCTAGCCTTAATGCATTAGTATGTCCATATTATACAGATGTATATTTCCTCAGATCTGCTGCAGGTAACATCTTTGTAATGCCTCTTTGCCTGTGCCAGTGCTAAATTTAAGTTCCGGTTGGTTTTTTTGTTTTGGTCCCCCCCCCCACCTTTGTACTTACATCTCTGTAGCAGTTACATGTGTTAAAAAAATAAAATCTAAGTGTATAAAATAGAACAGTGAACATATTCTTGATTATATATATTTATGTTTCTTATTGTGGTTATCACAATAGAATTGATATGTATTACTTCATTCTTATAGACTCAAATCAACTAACACAAGTAAAACAAAAACAAAACACCACAGTTTGTTTAATTTAGGCAGGCTTAGATGGGGGATATTCAAAAATAGACATTCTAAAAGTAAAAAACTAGAACGAATTTTTGTTTGTTTTCTAAAACTCCTCCTCCATGAAGTAAGGACTGATGACAACTTTCTCAGCTGGCTGAAAATAAATTTAAATTAATTCATATCCAATGAAAAGAGACAAGCTAAGAGTAAGCAAAAACTATTTTGAATTTTATTTCTTAACTGGCTCAAGCTCACAGTTGTGACAAATTTCTAAGGCTGTTGTTCCTCTGTCACAATCATGAAAAAAGAAACTACATGGAGAACTGAACATACCTTTTCATGAAATGCTGTAATTAACCAGAGATCGACATCAATGCTAGTGCCTCGTTTCTCTGCACCAATGAACTGCAAAATATTGTCGTGCTTCATTCCAGGTAAGCTGTAAATTTCATATTCATTCTGCCATGACTGTTTGTCCTTTAAACAGAAGAACGCATCAAACCAAATTAACACCATAATAATGATAATAAGAGGTACTTTCCCGAAAGAAGTTTCCTCCTTACAATTTACTGTGCATTTGTAAATGATCTGTCAAAATCACTCAAGTTTTTATTTTTTTTGCAAGACAGGATTTACTACCTAAAGGAAAGAAAGCAAAGCATTAGCTATTAACATTATGAGGCTGATTATTTAAAAATTACAAATGTTTAGACTAACAACAATATTTGTGCTACAAACTACTGACCGAACATTTACAAAACCATCAAACACTGTCTTCACATATATTAGGTATTCACATATAGTGGAAAACTGTCTGAAGAACTTAAAACTTGTTGTAAACAAACATCAGCTGTTGAAAACAACCTCAACTATCACAGATATGAACCACAGAACCACAGAAAGCTGTAGACGAGGATTGGAGTCTACATAATGCAAATCATTACAATTACTTTAGTCCCAAGAGAACGGTTCAATTTTTATATTTCATTAATCTACAAGAACCCCATAAAGAATTAGAAATAGGTTTTCCTTTATTAAAAATAATGAACAAAGTCTCAGATTTAATTTGTGGTGTTCTGATGGCTGAAACCAGCATAAATACATGCCATTTCTCCTAGAAGAATAAGAACCTGCAGATGTATTTATTCAGCAAGTCAACGCTTGGTTAACCATCAGAAAACACAAGCACTTTTCTTCACCTCAAGTAGCAGTGGGTGTTTTTAATTAATGTAAAATCTATCCAGTATCATTGTGTATGATCACTTCATATTCTTTAACTAGACTGGATCTTAAAGTTATGAGCACAATCTATTTGAAAACAGAGCTTTCAAAGGGTACTTGCTGGGAAGTAAATACTATTTCACTTAATTGAGGCATGTTTAATTGGAACATTCACCTTACAGGCTTGCATTTCAGGACATTCCTTCTAAGCACAATTTAATTTGAAAAATATTAACGAATTCTTCTCAACTAATCGAGAGATGTGTGACAGCCAAATATATGTTCTAGTGACTAGACACATATATAAATTTCACAGAGGTTATGTTTCATTAATAAGTTTTCTGCATTAAAATGCTTATTTTAATTCAATAAAACTCTACCTGCACATTTTTCAGCCCCAGACATTTCTATCTAAACTTAGAGTATATATTGAAAATTCTCTAAACTAAAAGACTCTTACTGTGACTAAAATAGCTGGTTTAACATTACAATACTACAAGCAACACAGCACACTAAGAACTTCTGCCTACCTGAATAGGGAATATTTTGACCGCAACATACTCATTTAGTAGTTGAGCTTTCCATACACAACCAAATCTTCCCCTAGCTTTGATCTCTAGTAATTGCAATGGCTTCAAACCCATCAATGGCGAAGGTGGTGGTGGTCCAGGATCCTGAAATCAGGTTAAAACCATTATTTAATTTTGCTGTTATATATGCTATCTATGATGACAGCACTAGAAATAAAGGCTTGCAAACTGGAAGAGACTTGTATCACGTACCCAACCCCCCTTGCAACAAATTCCCCCAAACATATCAGAAACGAAACAACAACCCTTCTCCGCAGGAAAGAAAAATGAGATTGTAAAACATGCTCAGAATTAAAGGGCAAGCAACAACATAACAACAGTTACAGTATAAATCTGTCTAGCCAGGTGTAAAAGCACAGCAGAAATTAAGGAATAAAGATAATCAAGCTTTACTTGTTACTTTAAGAGACAGAATTAAAATCAGCCCCTTTGATACATTTTTGGGGTTTTGTTTGTTTGACATACACGTGACCTGTTTAATCCCTTAGTTCAATGGCCTGGTGACTTGACTCCACACAGCCACAAAGTCCATTTCCACGTGACTTCACGCCGCACCCCCTCAGCCATCAGCCGGGAAGCAGAAGATGCCCACATCAGCAGTTTGGTTGGGGGCAGCAGTGCAGAGCTGAAGCGAATCCCCACACCGTCTGCAGTTACCGTGTACTGGTTCAGTTCTCACAAGCCATTTTGCTGATACCAGCACAGCTCTACTTCAAAAACTCCACTGCTTACTGGGGACATAAGGCTGCAAACCAGTATGTAGGCAGGCCATGCCACTACAAGGTCTTCCAGTACATAACTAACATTTTTTTCATTCAGAAACTACTGAACCACATGCATAGTGCAGACATTTGGCACGGGAAACCAAACATCATCTCCACAGCCAGCCATCTAAGCCACACGAATGGCGGTGTGAGCAACCACAGCACCGATGCTTCAACCCACTCATCCACTTCTATTGCTCCCAACTTTTGCTAATGTAGATAGCCAATATGTTACTGAAATGCAAGTACTTGGCTGTACCCCAGAAACAGAACTGGAATTAAATTTAAGAGATCATCTTGTCCTATCTTACTGTATTTGTACTTTACTCAGGGGCTATCCCAACAATTCCTTTTCAAATAAGCACAAGCTGGGAAGTACAATTGCAAGTGAGATACAGCTTCCATACAGCTATCCATATAACTGCCAATCTTACTAGAGATTTGAACAATCTCCCTTTCTGCAGAAGAAAACGTGACAGCTTATTGAGTGTCTTGTATTTTAGATTTTATACATCTCTTACATATTCTGTATCATACACATCATCTGAATATAACAAAGTAGATTTTCACCTTTATTGCCAAAGATGTGCTTCTTCCCGGGCTGTCCTTTTCTCCCCAATCTACCATGTTAGATTAGCTTGTACCTATTTAAGCTTCTTCGCTACCATGAACAAATGCATCCCACCCATTTACGTATGCCTCTGCATCAAAGAGTATTACCCTATGCAGAGAACCAGAGAAACATGATCTCTTCTGCCTGACCCCTGTTTTCTGCAGGAAAAGATGTCAAGTCCTGGTGTGTAGTGGTCACTAAGAAGAATGACCAATACTGTCACCACGAGATACAGCTCCACCTTCCTTTCATGCACCCCCAAATTAGCTTTAAACGACGACTTGTTCTTCATTCCAAATCATTACAGAGAACTGCAAATGTCAATGCCAACAATGATAGCGTGGGGGCAGACTGCGAGACCACAGACGGGAAGAGGGCGAACAGCTACTTTTAGTGGCACTGCAGGTCTATGGAGACCACAAAATTGTACCCCAAGTCTCAATATTGCATATGAAAGAAAAACATACAAATGAAAGGTAGGTATCGCCTTTAAGTAATATCCACACTGTAGAATACAACAAAAAAACCCCCTAAAGTCTACCGTTCAAAAAAACAAAACCACCTCCAAAACATATGCTTGGCTTCTCCATTTTTTTCCAGTCACAGCTGTAATGCTGTTTCAAAGAGAAAGAATGAGAAACACTGGAGTAGTTGCTTCTACAAAACACATGAGAGTACTCAATAGTTAAATATTTGAGCACTTCAGTTAGCAACATAAAAGTCTTGCGCATGTTAAGGACATTTTCTGAACAACTGTGGTTTTAAGTATACTTTACTATTATTGTGCTTCTGTATCCAACACAAGATTTGAGTAGTTTAAGCACAAGAATACATAACCGTTCTCTCGTTTCTTATTAAGCAACAAATACATCCTTCAAAAAGAACAAGTTTCATAGAGAGACAGATTTATAGCAATGGAAAGAAACTGTAACCTAATTCCACAAATTAGTAACTGTAAAAGAAAATACAATGTTTGAAATTCAAATTAGAGACACAATACTATCCTCAAAGAGTATGAAATCCTTTCGCAAATATGACAGCAACAGATGCTTAAAGTTGTTACATCAAAATTCCTGGGTTTAAACTGGACAAACAACAATACGGAAAATGAAGTTTAAAAGTTAAGTCTTCCCTCCCCATGCTGCCTTTCATTCAATGCCAAAGCCCTTTATGAATATTCCAGGCACCAGGGAATTCATTGTCCTCAATTTGTAATAGTTACAAGCAAAACTAGAAACAAGATGCCCAGATTTACTCATAAAAGCCTACTTTAACTTGTGTAAAAAAACCCACAACCACCCTGTTACTTTTAAGAACCCTGAGCACTGTGTAGCATCTGGGGATTTACAATCAGTTAATTAGACAATTTTTTAAAGTTGTGAAACTGGTGACTTGCCTAAATTAAGAGAACGATTTGTGGGAAGTAAACCTAAATCTCACTTTGCTTTAGTGGCTAGAAGAACTCCTCTTCCTTTCCATACCCTCCACCCAAAAAATCTGCCGGTATTTTGAAGCACGCTATGTGAATTCTTCCTTGTCCATCAAGCAAGTGACCACTTAATACTTCTCAAGAATTGTTGAAAAAAATTACAGCATCTATCACACGAGAGAAGGCAGTTACTCCTCAGTAAAAAGTAGGCGGTGAAAAGTGGTGCTTCTTACTTTCACATTAGACCACAATACTTTTCGTATACGTGAATTTTAGATTTCCTAGAAAATTCTGGCATTTCAAAACATTTTCCCACTACCTTATACAGAAACCTCTTGTGGTTCCCTGCACATTTCCCTTTCGCATTGAAACATTTCTATGAAGTCAAAACTTCCGGCGTGCTTATGAAGAAGCAACACACCCACACACAGAAATCAAAACAAATCCTGACTTAAAATGGAAAGTATAATTGCCTTCTGGTAACATAACTAAAAAGAATTGTTTTTCATTTTTTTCTGATTTTTTTTTCTAAACAACTTTGTTAAAAACAACAGGCATTTATTCTAAAACTGCAGGTACTATTTTTACACAGAAACATTCCTTGACAATATTTTCAACTTGCTCTACTTCTAAGCAAAAATGTTTAACATGCCACAGGCATAATTATTTTTGTATGGCTTTTTAAAACCATCTCTGTGGCGCCAAGGATGATGATATAATGTGAGTAAAGATATAATGTGGATATATTAGTCTAACAGCTTGCCACAGCTGTCAAAAAATAAGGACCCAGTTTCCCATTCCCAAGCTTTCCCTGTCCCTTCCCTTGGGCTGATTCTGGTACTTGTTTGACCACACAGCAAATCAAGGCAATACACTATATTGCCAGAAAGCTTTTTTTTATTTATTTAAAATATCAGGTTCGTTTTCTGTCAGTTTCACAAATTGAATCAGTTTGCAGCGAGGTCCAAGTTAACACAAAAAGCGCTGCAGGGCAGAGGGAAGCAGGGCTTTCTCTTTTGGGAGCAACGAGCCACTGGCCCACGTAACTTCATCCTGCGTACTCCACCTTCTCAAAGACGCCCTCTGTCCTAACCCCGGGGCAATTAGCAGAGGCAGCAGGAACACTCCTGCTGCACAATGATCTACTGCCAGATAAAAGGCAGAAGCAGCGATGTTGGCAAAAAGTACTTGAACTGACTGGGTCATACGATGCATAATACTCGGACAACTAAGCTTTACTCTTCCTATAGCTCAAAGCCATCGATCATTAAACCCCTAAGTTTGGCTTGTATGGTGATCTCAAAATCATGGACATCTAGTTATGTTGCACACTGTAAGGTTTTCAAATCTCAAACAGGGCTTTTTGGTTCTGATTTTTATAGCTGGGTGTTGCAGTCAGCTGTCAGGTAGTACATACTAGTCATACTGGAAAAAGAACAGAAGGAAAAATATTCATTGAAAAATGGTAACTTCCAGAAACAGGTTCCCCCAAGTGTCTTCAAGAATGGTTCTCAAGATCAGAGAGAAGCTTAACCAACACAAAACTACAAATCCATTAAAAATATGACCAACTGAACAGATCATTTAAAGACCTGCCCCGACACAGTCTGTCAGCACTTGAGTTTATCTCCAGTCATGTCTCTCATATGGCAACTGAATCAGGCGATTCATCATGTACAACAAAGGGAAAAAAGACCAATTATCCAACGGGGTTGTACATAGACGCGTTTCTCTTTCCTGACTCCAAAATATAAACAAGTTCTCAAACTTCCAGAGCACATGCAAGATTTCTTTGTTAAATGGAGCAGTATTTCCCCTTCGTTATGTTTATTCTACAGCTTAATATTGTGAATATGGTTGACAAGTTCTCACTGAAAGAGTCTGATGACTATTCTTGGTTGTTTCCTCCCTTTCTAGTTTGGGCTCATTTTCAACCAGATGATCTGTAAAGTTAAGATCCAAATACAGTTAAAGGAGCCAGAATTTTTAAATTTTGTAATTATTCTAAAACTGACTCTTATGATTTGTATCAAACTACATTTCTCTTAAATGGCGACAATTTTTCTCTTTTTCACCCCACAAAATCCTCTATTTTATCGTACATTGCAAACATATTCCCCAAAGTAATATAAACAAAGTAGTTACTTGTAGGCAGGATACTTTATCTTCTTCCCTAACTGAAATTATGGCATTTGAAGGAAAACAGTAATACAAATAGAAGGAACTCTGATAACTTTTTAGAAATGCAAGACATTCAGGAAAACATTTGAGTATCACCATTCTATTTTCTTCTAAGTTACATTTACAAGACATTCCAGCTATTAATTAGAGAACTATAGAGACAATGGAAATTGAGCATTCATGTTACAGCTCAAACCTTGACTTTTTCAATATTCAATTTAAAAGCCTAGCAATAATAACCAAGTTTCTGAATATACAGTTTTCAGTTACTTGTAGTTTTACAGGAAGTATCAATAATTCAATACAAGTAAAAAAATAACTTCTGGCCAGTGAAAAAGTCAAAGGAGAGACTTACTGGTGAAAGAGTATTTTTCTTCAGGCAATCTATTTCTCCAAGCTCCTGAATGCCACAAAAACCCATCACATCACCCAGAATCACAAGACGAAGACCACACATCTCAAACAGTTGTATCCAGTTATATTCACAGATGGGAGATGACAACCGATACCCAAAGACAGGGCCGACATGGGCAGGACGTGCCGTTTACTCCCAGGGCAACCCCCTACCGCGAGACTCGCAGTCGCTGCCTGCGGGACTGCTCCCACAGCCCGCGACTGAGGTTACCAGCAAATGCTGTACCGGCAGAGCCCTTACCACTGCTCATACGATGTGGCACAAGGCTGGAAGTGACACAAACCAGCTAGTCTGTAGTTGAAGAACCACAAACTGATTATGCCTGGTGTACTTCATTATTAATCCCTGCAGACATTTAACTTGACAGCCTGAGAAGCTATAGCAAATTTTAAGAAAGCTCTGCACAGCAGACTAAATCTGTATTTTTAAACTACGCATGCTTACAAATTTCTTGTCCAAAATACTGAAAAAATGTAATTCATACAAAAACAACTTCTTACATGTCCACAGAAAGTTCCATAACCATGAACAAACATCAATGCATCTTACCTCGATCATTATATGAAAGGCGTGCTTGTAGAGAGGGGAAAGAACACAGGCAAAAGAAATTACTATTTATACCAAGAATGGGATGAAAAAACAGCTTACAAGAAAAGAGACAAAACTAATTGTTTGTGAATTAACAACAAAAATATTCATGGAGATAGCAATACTTTCTTGTACTAATAACAGATCATTTAAAATAAAAAAAAATCCATCATTGATATGTTAGCAAAGAAAAATGGGCAAAAGAAAGATTATTATACAGACCATCACCTGAATTGATCATATTATTAAAAGCAGAATTCTCCGTTATAGGTGTATAAACAGTCATGTTTACTACAAAACAGTATATAAACACGTGCAGAAAATTAAACAAACACAAGTTATGCTCGCAACTGTACACTAGAGGGCAGCGTTGCATTTTTAAAAATTCGCTGCAATTAGTAGCTCACTGTGGAAAACGCAAACTTTTAAATTTCTAAGTTACTGCTAAACATTACAGAGAAAGAGGTCATAATATTAGGTCCATATTACTAAATCTAATCAATAAATCTGGCATGCCAGAGGTGTAACTAGAACTGAACTTGGAAAACACTATATCCAGCATATATAAAGGGAAATCACAATATCAAAAGATCCTTTCAAACAAGTCACGAGTTTACAGACTGTGGAATGAAATCCATTCTAAAAACCTAAGTCCCAGAGCACTGTTACTGAAACTTAAAACACATTTTAATGATACACGCTGGTTTGTGCTACTTTCGTCTCTTTATTGAACAATCTCATCGCCACTCAGGGAGAAAAGCGCTGAGACAGCTTCATTCCTCCTCCTGTACTTTTGCCTCAACCATTTTCTTTGTCCTTTATAATTTATCAGATTAGATGTTGCAAGAGCACGAAATTCAAACACTTGAAGTATTCAGTTGCCACATAACAGCAATCATACTTTTCTTTGCCCTTTGTCTTTACATTCTTAGGATGCTACAGAGCATACAGCCAACAAGAAGCTTTTCTCTGTGCTTGAGAACTGTCTAGCACACACTTAGCATTATCTAAATAATTAATAATAGAAGGGCTGAAGTATTTCTTGAAGGCTAGATTAGTTGGGAGTCAGGTTTATAAATACTGTAATAGAGCTTGCTGTCACTGACAGAGCACTAGAGAACACTGGAGCCCACCAGGATCACGCCTCCTCTCGCCGTTGGTCACCAGACCGCTAGAGGTGAGGATGACACCCACACGAAGAGGTTACCTATCAACTTCATGGGCACCTGAAGCAGATTCTTGCAGGACCTGTACAGCCCGCAAATGTCTTGGGGCACTTCACACGGGGGGGGGGAACCAAAACCAAAACAACCCCACACTAAACAAAAAATCAAAACTCAAACTGGTTTTCAGAGTAGCCAATCATCTTCACCTTCCAATCTCTGCGAGCTGGTGGTTCCAGCAGAATGGTAGCTATTCCACGTATGCTTAGAAAAACTAAATGCAAGATTCTGCAGCACAGACTCCACAAACCACGAGCACAGTTACTGAAAGAAGTTCCTCCTCCAAGCTCCCCATATTCCTTTGCCAGAAACAGCACTCAATCTGTGAATCTGATAGGGAATGGCTACTGAACAGAGTAATAGAAATATCTCTGTGTACTCATATTTCTACTAATTCAAGCAGTCAAAGAACAAACAATAGCTGTTAAAATAAAAAGCATTGCTTGTATGGAATAGTTATTAAACAAATATCTTTCCTGTGGCTGTAAAAAATTTATTAGTCATTTTTTCAGGCCTATTTGCTATTAAACTTCTCCAGCTCCTGAGAATTATGTAAATTCCTCAGAAATAAGGAAAAAGATATATTAATCCAACCTTTTTGCTCTTACCATAATGAGAAACTGCAAACATGAAACTCTAAGAAGTAAGAGTCCTCTCCCAAGCCTCTCACTACTCTCTTAAGGGGATCAAACTTCCCCCAAACACTAGTAAATTAGACACACTTGAAAATTTTCAAAGAGATTTATGCACATGCACATTATAGACCTTCTGATTCTAAAATCATTGTCCTTCCCTTCAGACTACAGACCACCACCTCAGACTTTTCATTAGAAATGCAAGCATCACCAGTTTAAGCAGTATCAGGCTATTACAGAAATGGAAATATGTGCTTTCTCATGTCAGGAATTAATACAACTCAAAAATAAAAACTGGGATCATTTAACACATACCCCCCCTGCCCTCAATAGTTATCATCTATACAAATGCATATAAACACACTAACTTCCTATTTATACTGCCTGAAAACTACTTCTGAAGGTTTTTAATCAGGGATTAGGGAAGTGACTGTGATATTTGTAACCTATTAGACCAAAAATAAACCCCAAGCAGTGTGGTCTTTTCCAAAATTTGGGCTACCCACAACCATATTCTGAACTTCAAACATGTCACAAAGATTTATAAACATGGTGTTCAAAATAAATGCAAATTATTGTATTACAAATTTATTACACTGATTCCTTCATTTGTTCCTAACTAGTACCCTAAATATGACATCTGCATATTCATCCACAGTCCCTCAACCTCTTTGGAGAATGTAAGGTAAAATGAATTACTTTTTTATACCTTACGAAATGAGTAATTCTCATCCATTTAGTGATATAAAAGATGACCTGAAAGATGTCAATCTAAGACATTCAGGAGAGTACATCTGAGGATATGCAGCAAACTGGACTTTATTACGGAAAATTATTAAAAAGCTCCTGAAGGTAGAGTACCTGATTGCAGACTTCACTGAGATCAGTATTTCAGCCTTCTTAAGATTGTTCCAAAGCACGCTCTAAGACTACAATCTAAATGCAGTCTTGATAATGGAGATTATTTTGAATATTACTGTTTACAATGAATGAACAACAGAAATTCTTCAAGGTAAATTAAATATAGTGCTGTAAAAGACTTCAGTGTCTTGTCAGTTGTTAAATGCGTATACGCCAAGTCAACGTTGATGAGAATACGACACAAAGTACTGCTTCCATCCAGCCTTATCAGACACATGCACATCTTCTTGCACCAGCCTCTCAGACCCACTCTGTACAGGCCTACTCCTAAAACGAAGCCTACTTTTTAATAAGCCAGGAGTAAGGTACAGTATTGAAAGCACACAGTCTATAAGACAATGCTCTGCTTGAATCAATGCAAAAGCACAAAGTAACTTGAAGTTCACTACAGAAATACATTTGAAACTTTTTTGAATTTTAATTGTACTTTAATTATAATGTTCCCTTTAGACTGCCATTCTGGAGAAGGTACCGTAACTCTGGATTTGTATTTTCTTACCTCTTGAAGTTTTTAAGAAAATACAGCTGCAATTACGGTTTACTTAAATGGTGATAGCTCATTCTGAAAGCAAGAGGAGAATTCAGGAAAGTACTTAAAAATTTTTTTTTCTTCACAGTATCAAGATTTAGAACCAAAGTTCTAGATGTCTGCTTGTATACCGACCACTAAAAAAGCATGCATCACTTCATGCATTTGGTTTTCAATTATTTGTCATACAAATTCTTCCCTCTGTTAAAGATTTTAAGGAACTACTTGTAATAGCCCATGAGTTCTAAAAAAATAACACCCACCCCCCCCCCCCCAGTTACAGACTATTTACCTACTACACATTAAGGACTCCTTATCTATGGTAACTTTCCTGCTGCATTCTCACAGTATCCCTATATTAGTGTTTGGGTTTTTTTCCTTTAAAAAAACATATCCTGCTTATGCCTCACAGTACCACAATGAAAGGATAGCACCAGATCTTTCTCCTGTGTCATTCCAGGTATTGATTGGAATTAATTAGAGAAGAAATTCTTACCAGTCCTAAAGATATGAAATGCAGCATTAGAGAATGTGAAGTCATGCACACATCTAGCAGTCCAAATCTTGAGATCATTCAACTATTCCTTTTTAATGCCAACATTGCCACTCATTGTATGTTCATCATTCATTAACCACTGATATGTACCCAACCCTAACTCCTTCCTAGCTAGCCACAAGCTCTTAGTCTTTATTTTTTTTTAATTCTTCCTCTTTCTAAGCTCCAGCTTTTCTTTGTTGATCAATCTCTCTTCCTATTTCATATAAGTAGCTGGCTTCTCCTCCATGTATTTTTCAAGTAGCTATTAATCTTCCTAGGTTTGGAACAAGCCCTTGCAAAAACACCTCTCCTTTTGTTATTCTTCATTTTGCAAGTGTTACAATGTTTCTATTAAAATACCTGTAACAACAATAAGGAAAAAAAAAATGTCTGGAAGACAAAAATGGAAAAAAACCTGAAAAACTGATTTAATTTCTTCATTCTTCTTCAGCAGCCAACTGTGATTTTCCTAGTGTGGCAGAGGTATAAAGGTCATCCCAGAAATTTTAAGGGCACCGGGTAGGTTATTTTATGTGCTAGAAGTTAATTTAGAGAATAAAAATAACAAATGAAAATCTTTTGGCATGCCAACAATAAAAAATTTCCCGTCACCAATTAGTTGAATGGTTTGTTTTCAAAAAAAACCATAAAAGTTACACACACACACTCTCACCAAACTCCTTGGCACAGTTCTGGTGGCCTAGACCAGATGCCTGAGGTTAAAAATTGCAGCAAAGAGCAATACTTGTTTTATGTTCTTTTCCTATTAGTTTCCAACACAGAATTTTTTTCTCCACTGCTACAGATGCAGTCAGACCTGCAGTCAGTAACTCAGAGTATGTCTTGCATTTGCCACTGCTAGAGATCCTTCTCCTTCATCATAATTCACCTCACATTATGTGATACTGTTTTCAATTCTAATTTCATACAGCCGAAACTGAATTATCAAAACCATGACATAGTTACAAAGATCTAATCATACCTGGGTGTCTTCAGGAAAGGATACACTGAAGAAAGACTACCATGGAATGGGAGTGAAGGCAGCCATACCGAAATTGCCATCAACAAAAATCACAGAGTATTTTTTTTTTTTAATGCTCAAAAAACCTTTTGAGACCAGAGGAGTAAGATTAGTATCTCTGTATATTTGATACATGTGCTTCAGTTATTCTTAGTTCTTGGTTCACATAGCACTTGACTCTGAAGACAACGGATGTTGTCCGTATATACAGGACCAGTGAGGTTCATCCATATGGGGCAAAAAAACCCCAAAACAACGCAAACCCCAAAATGAAGCACATAAAAGATTATTGTGCTCAATACAGGGAATACTGGGTGAAAAGCTTAAAGGAAGTGATATATAGGAGGTTAAAAGCAGATGATATAGTCATTTTTCAACTATGTGATCTTCCTCCCTGAGGAGAGAAAGAAATGGTAATTCCTAGCAACTAAGCTTGTTTTATGGACACTCTAATAGACAGGACCTGTCCATTCCGACTTTTAAAATCTCTGGTAATACCACACAGGCCTAGATCATGGCTTTCTTGTGCTTAGTGATTAAAAACACTTTGACCAAAGTACTTTCAAATGTTTCAGAAGAAAGCACAAAAATAGGTTATGAAGACATTATGTGAATCTGTAAAGCTTTTTTCAACCCTCTCAACATATGACTCTTATTTTAAAAACAACACAAAACAAAAAAAGCAACTCTGTGATCCACTAAGATATTCATAACTTGGGCACTCAACAAAAAGTACAAGAGGTTAATCTCTCTTTGCACAGCATGGATATAAAATGTTGGGAGCCACAGATCTGTGAACTGATAAACAAAAGTGTTACTTGTGTCAGTTATGCTATAAAATAGGTTATGGTCCTATCTATCAGATGACAGAGTGGTAACACCACAGTTGTAATTAGCACTGACTGACAACTCTGGCCCAAGCTCAAGAGATGTAAAAAATAAATGAGCATAACATATCAACTCCTTGCCATCCGCATTCATATTTCTACCAGGAATATTAGTAGCACGCTGTGGGGAAATCTAAACTACACCTAATTTGAGAGTGAAAGCCTTTGTCTGCAAAGGCACTAGTGTTTCATTTTCAGTGTACCTGCTGCTCATGAGTGAAAATTAACTGAGTGAGAGTAACTCTTTCCATATAAAAATACACAGATTCAAATATGTAAAATACTAATCCATTTTTTGGTAAATTTGATCAAACATACAAATGTATGTTTGCTGCACGATTAAATCAAATATAAATAAGAAAATGACATAGTTCTTTCAAACCGTTTTACATGTACACATACATATTTAGCAAATTTACATTCGTTAACAACTCATTTAAGAATTTAAACAGCGACAGATTTTATAAAATTTGACAGCTTTCACTAGATAGTACCCCACACAATAAAGTGAGGCACACAGTTAACAGCACAAACAAGAGACAAAGAAGTATGTAAGCCAAGACTAACAGGAGCAGCAGGAGCAACGAGAGGTCCCTGCACTGGCAGCGGCACCTCGGAGCACGCAGCTCTGCCGGGGCTGTCCCGGACACACGCCTCGGGACCCGCTGGGCACTTCTGACTCGGATACCGGCAGGCAGCGTCTCAGCAGTTACCTACTCTAGTAAACCCCTTGACCTCTCTACCCAAATACCTGAAAGAAAGCAAGAATGAAACATGTAAGGAGCAAACAAAAGTATCTACTGCTTTCCAATCTTCAACCAAACACACAAACTAATTCTACTACATGGAATTTTAAAATAATTATCTGTACGTTCAAAGCGAATTTAAAGTTAATCCACACAGGTCTGAACTGAGCTCAGTTTGCATAGGAACTGCTTGCCTCATGCGTGCACATACCGTAAAACAATTTTACGTTCAAAAGAAAATGAAGTTGTGTAAGTTCTCAGATGTTTGTCCTTTACATTTCACTACAGGTTCAAAAATTTCTTCTAGCATATTTCTTCCTTTTTTTGAAACATTCCAAACAATTTCTTTCCCTTTTGCTCCCTGATTTTTTTATTTACTTAGCCCTTCTTCTCCCAGTTCTTCTGAAATTTCTCATTCTTCAGTGTTTCCTCATTTTTATCTTTTGCTTATTCTTCATCTATCCTTTAATTTTTACTGAAAGAAAGATTAGTACCAGGGCATACTGCACCTAAGTACTCCCATCGCCTTCCAGTAATAAAGTGAGATAATCTTTATTTGTATCTCACACAGAGAAATCCCCATTTTCTAGTGAGTATCTGGTATACATCTGATCTATCCATTCTACCATTTGCTACAGAAAGATTTAGAAAAGAATCCATTTGCCTACAAAGTCTACTCATGCCCTAATTATTAAATATAATATTAATATTTAATATATTAATTGCATAAATATTTAAATGTTTGTTTCATGGTTACAAAATTACTAATACTTTTCCCTCTCTTCCTGCTTCCTCTGCCTCCTGTTCAAATCAGCTCTAATCAAATTTAAAGTGGGAAATACTGTTCTGCTGCATATGGGAGAATATTTATACATTCTATTCTCATAATAATTTCATTTAGTTTTTCAGGCAGAAGTAGCTTTTCCTGACTTTCCACATCAAACCTTAATGTCTATTCACCACAAGATAAGAAAATGTTATTACACCATAACTAGCTCAAGCACCAACATATACTTACCCCAACAGATACAATCTGAACATTAACAAAACAGGTTATTAACCTGTTTATTAAAAATTTATGACGTGTCCACTCCTGTACCAAACACAAACCATGCAAGAAAACAAATGCAATAAAAAGGAGGAAGCATATCAAAATTCAAGTTCTTCATATCTCTCATGTATTTAACACTTGCTTGCTTTTTCTATCACTTTATCCACTACTTAATTTTGTTATATCTAGGAAGGAAACCACGCGCTGAAATTATTCACCCAACTGGCAGTTATGAATTTGATCTTACAGTGAAGACTACTAGCTTGACGTACAGTCCCAAATACATAAAAATTGAGATGAATGAAATAATTATGCTAACAGATTGCATGAAGTTTGAGGATCTGCAATACTTTCTGCAAGGACAAGAAACATACTTTTTTCCTGTAAATTACGTTCTTTTCATTTGGCAAGAACATATGCCCACTGCCTACCCCCAAACTTTTCTTATCTATTACTATGAAACGGAAACCAAAACAATTTCTTTATCAACCACAGGCAATACTGCTTCCTGAAACACCCTGAAGTCAAGCAGTAGCACTGAAAGTATCACAGAAGCTGGCAGTACAGAGCAGATACAGGTAAATCCTTTTAAAATGCAATCCTACTAAAAATAACAAGTGTTTTAATTTTATTTAATCATAAATAGCATCATTGTATGAGAAGCAATGTATTCTGAGTGGTCACTGCACCGAGTTAGGAAGCTTAAGTTCAATTCCTACTGTAAAAGCCCAAATGTGTGAGACCCTGGGCAATTCATTTCTCTCTCCATTTCCACTACCACATTTTGTTCATCTTTCCTACTTCAGTCTGAAGAATTTGCTGTCTTAACTCTTTTCATAAAGGCCTTCTAATCTCAATGAAATCTCTAGACATAACTGAAGGAAGAGGAATTCTAGTATTAATATTAATTACACCTACAGAATCAGCTGGAGCCTGACAACAGCAGCAACTATGCACATGCAGCCAAAAAAAGGTTTGTTTTGATGCACCACAGCTGGTTTACATTTTGACTTTGGAGACCACAATCTCATAATATTTTCTAAGTAAAACACAAACACTGCTAAAACCGAAACATTTTAAGACAAGACAGAAAATACATAAACAAGGAAGAGGAAAAAGATAAGGCCATGAGCTGAGCTAAGCCTTGGAACTATGCTTCAACTGGAAATTTTCTTCACATTCTCTTCAACTGATACCTGTATCTCAGTTCCATGCTTTTTTAAAAATAGCTAAGCTTCTACTAGTTACTATTTTCTATTCACTGAAAATTGCCATTATGAATTAGCATGTCACCTTCATTTTTGTTTTAAGCTAAGCATTACACGAAGTTCAACCGTAAGTACCTGAGCGCAGCTGTACACAACTTTCAGACAAGTAGTCCTTTCAACTACGTGGGAGTACAAACTTCCCACAGCCGTCCAACAATACTGCGCCTTTGCCATCTGAAGTTTTGTGTTTAGTTTTTCTCCTCCCAAACACACAGATGAGTAAAAACATTAAGTAGTTGCTCATACATTAAAAGACCAATTAATTAAAGGAAATAAGGCTATTTAAGTAAAGCTTAATTTTCTGCTTTTGTGGCTAGCAAGCAGTAGCACCTCTAAACCAGGAAAGTAACAGAAGACTTCAGCCATATGACAGATGCAGACCCCTTTCTCTCCTCTCTTCAGAAAATCATTTCACCATTCAAAAAAAAACAAAAAAAAACCAACCACCACCAAAATCATAATGCAGCAACTTACTTGGGTTGGAACGAGTACTGGAGGGTACGCTAGCTTGTGATGTCTGTACATCCAAAATGAAAAGAGCACAATCACTGCAATTCCCATTATAGGCACCAACGAATAAAGCAAGGTATTGAACAGAGGTGGCTTAGGTGTAACAGGATTGGAAGTTGCTGATAGAAAAAAAAAAAAAGACAGCTTTTAAGAAACAAACTCATGGAGTGCTTGAAATGTCTAACATCCCGATTTTCTAAAAATTCTTCCAATCAGAACAAAATACTTCATTAAATAGCATACTCTAATATAAACAGACACGTATTTAAAAGGCAGCATTTTGGGAAGCACAGAAATAACTTAGATACCCAGATCTATGCATCAACACGTCTAACTTTTGTGTGCTTCTAAGCTCCCCCTATCCACAGCGTGTAAGAGGTGTCTGAATTTTAAAAAGATTGCAAGAATACCATCACCTAACGAATGAAAAAAAGAATCAATACAGAGGTTTAGTCTTTGGAATGTATACAGTAAGATGTTATTAATAAGTAAAACAGGCCAGAAATTATCTGCCAACATTTCTATGCACTGTTGATTTGCTGAGAGTAAAAGCTTCCTAGCTGAAGACCTCTCCACAGGACCTCCAGAAAGGCTCCAGAGAAGCCCTGCTTCTGAGGCAGCTGGTACAGGGCCAGTCACAGACCCCTGGGGCAAAAGAGGTTTCACAAGAGTGAAGAATGTCAATTACTGCCTTAGCAGTATCACTGACAAAAACGACAAGAATATCTCTTGGGTCAAAGGCTATTTTAATCTCATAGAAAATGTTATTTGATTTCATAAACAACTTCCTCTGGCTATTCGGTACACAAGACATTTGCTGTTCCAGTTCAGTTATGAACATTATTCAGTTTTGCAACAACGATTAGATTCTTGACTGGAAGAAGATATGAAAGAATAATCAAATAATCTTTTAGTTATCGTTTTTTAAAACAATTATTTGTTAAGTCTGGCTACCTGATTTTCTTTGTAACCTGGGAGGAAATGCTATCCCCCTTTTTAAAGGTTACTATGTCAACTTACAGAGAAACTCAAAGGTCCAATTAGTTTAAAGAAATAGTGAGAGCGCTGCTTCAAGGAGAGAAGCATTCACAGGCTGGTACACGCATATAAGGATGATATGGCTTTTAGCCCAGTGATTTATAGACACTTACAGAAGCTTAACTATAACAATTAAGGTAAGATTTGACAGTAACTTCTGTATCTTAAAACAGCCAATTATTTCAGATTATCCTTCCTTCTCACCCTTAGAAAAGAGCTGAAGTACCTTTTATCAATTTAAATTACTTCTAGTACAGAGACCTTTCAAAATTGAAGAAATGAACTGGCAATTTTCTAGGCTCCTTATGTGAACGGACACAGCACTATCATCCGGGAATCAGAAGCCTTCTGGCAGGAAAAACTGACCACAACGTTTTGAAGAGTCTTATCTCCTGAACATGCACAATATTAAATATTTCCAACTCTGCTAAGCAGTTCCTTCACAAATGCCTTAGACTAACTTACGTTGCGTGACCTCCATTTCTGGAAAATAGAAAAAGCGTTCATTACACATGTTGCCTTCACAACAACAGAAAAACACTTCAGGGCTGTCTTTCTTCTCTATGCAATCATTCCTATAAAAGATAATTAAAAAAACTTATTAATCTTAAGTTGAGGGGGTTTTTTTGTTCAAAAGAAAACATATGCTCACATTTAAAATTTAAAGTGAACTCCATTAAATGATCCAGGATAACATACCACCCAAATAAGAGTTAAATCTGAAGAAAACTAAAATTTTGTTATTTTATATTGCAATGAAATATCATTAAAACTGAAACAGCACATTTTTGCTATTTTTAAGACAAAATTAAAGAAAACAACCAACAGGATACTGAAGACAGTTCACGATCTAGATTTAAACTGGACAAACAAGTCATCAAATGGCTAGTATTTAACCATAAACTCACAGTACAGGGTTTGCATGGGTTGGAGATAAGTGGGAAGGAGAACATTTGAATTTTGTTTTATTTTTAGAAAAAAACCCATAAAATTTCTGTAATTTCCCCTGCCTACATTATGTTCAGGGACAGGGCTTATTTCACTCAATGAATTAACTGCAGGAAAGGAGTCCTATTAACAAATAAGCTGAAACTCTTCAAGTCAGGAAAGAAAAATAGGCATCATGCAGGAGACAACCTGACAGCAGAAAGATAAGAATTTCAAAATCCTGCAGAAATAGTTGAGGATTTTAAATACAGCTGAAGACTGTCAAATGAGTTTTGGGTTCATCTTCAAAAATTAGGGTTATTTTATAGAACCAGCTATTACAATTACACTGTACTGTAGCTTCCATAAAACACGTATTCTTTGATGTTCTTAATCTGCTGTTTGGAGTTCATCATACTGTAACTCCCTGTTTGGTAAACCACTCTTCACTCCCAGAGATAAGATTTTGTTT
The DNA here is from genome assembly GCA_034782735.1 of Sagittarius serpentarius. NCBI lineage: Eukaryota > Metazoa > Chordata > Aves > Accipitriformes > Sagittariidae > Sagittarius > Sagittarius serpentarius. Next base: position 51,036,377 of record JAVKLA010000001.1, on the reverse strand, counting down.
AATGGATATTTTAGACAAACACGGCAGCATGCATTCTTATGAAAAGTTACAGTCAATGAGGTCTTAGAGCCAGACAAATTTTTACACTTTTCAACTATTTTCTTATCATCCTTCCTGCATTTTATTTCTTCTTCCAATTTCTTTTCCTTGCTCAAGGGAGAACTTAACATTAATTTTTTTTAGACTGTTCAAAGATACACATGGAACTAGAGGGATAACAATGCCACAGAACCTAATTCTATTTCCAAATTGAAAAATTCTACTTCCATCCTAAAAAGTTTAACGTTTAGCAGAAATAAACTTAGTTCAGAAATTGTAAATGTCCCCACTTCTTCTGCAAAGATACAACTAAGAACGGATTAAAAAAAACCCAAAACAACAAAAAAACAAAGCCAAAAAAGTACTTTCCCATCTTCAGTGACTTAGTTACTAGATAGTAGTAGGACAAATAAGATTTCTTTAAAATTGCCCTTCGTCTTCCAGCATAGCTGTATTTCAATCACGCTGTGCAAGCAACCTTGCAGATGCTTTGTTACTTCTCTGAGAAAAAGATAAATCAGAACTATCGTTCAACTTAGCTTTAAACTGTCATTAAAGGAGAAAACATCTTAGCGTGTGGGGAAACTTTATCGGGTAGAAATGCTATAATGATTTCTTCTACTCATTCAACGTTTAAGAAACACAAAAGGTAAATCTTCTAAAATACTGCTAAAAGTAATTTCCAAGTACATTTTTATGAAGATCTATTACACATTTATTTTCTTAATTCTCTCCCTTTCCAGACAGTAACTGTTTTGGTCAAATAAAACATAGTACAGTACTTCAAAGAGCTAGAATACCATTTCTTGAGAGTCATGACCTTTATTCAGCCAATACCTAACAAACCCCCAGTCCTGCTGTTACTGCTCACCGGTACTTGCTAGACCATCTGTTATTAAAAAAATAACTGGAATTTTAGAATATTCCATGTCACTTAGAGCTGCTACTGAGGTGAGCTTTTTAATAAATCGGCAAAATACTGCCACATTAAAGTAAAGAGCAGACGCGAAGTGCTGACTTTCCTACTCCAAAGACTTTGGAAAACTGAACTACAGAACTTTGCATTCTGGTTTCAGTAATTATATTTGCATTGTTTGCCAATAACAAGTCATTAGAAAATCTATTAATGGCCTAAAAAAGAATTAAACAAACACCTGGTTTTTAATATATAGTAAGTAAATAAAAGAAGGTAAAACATGCTATTCTGCAAACAAGACAAAGTACTTAGATGAAGTCGTGTCCCTAAATACAGGTAAGTGAGCAAAAAAGAAAAAAGCATGTATGTATACGTGTGTGCATCTAGAAACAAGGTAACTATTCATAGACTACTGTTTTACCATTTGTCTCAAGTACTGTTTGCAGAGGGGAGGATATACAAATTAGGGGCAGGCAAAAGACTTTAAAATTACAAATAAAACCCCCTCACTTACCTGTCATAACAATTGATGTCATCTAGCCAGCAACCTTGCTTCACAATTTCAATTGATCCAGAAATATTCTTCCACGTAGCAAAACAATGTCGTCTTTTATCTTTATCACCATAACAAGGTTCAATACCACTGCGATTTGTTTTATCTTTTTCCCAATTAGCGTTGTAGTAGATACACTCCTGTGTTTCTGATCTGCCAAGTATGGCACCTTTTAGGAATGAAAAGTAAATCACAATTAAACAGCATTCTGAAGGATGAGACATGTGAACAATCAAAACCAGAATGTACTAAAATAATCATACACCACTTGCACCAATATGCTGTCTCCCCTCCTTTTTCTTAATAAAGGAAGAAAACGTTTAAAGTTCAGAAGCATTCCAAGTAAGTATTGAAACATAAAACAAAGATCTTCTGTCAAGTCAAAAAGTGATTTGGATAACTTACCAAGACCTGAAGAGATACAAGAATGAGTTATGGCAATAGCAGAGAAAATTTAAAATTCTAAACAGTAAAGATTTAGTTATAATATTAGCTAAACAAGAAGTTTTAGCTAGTAGAATTTACCAAAAGGCGTTTTCGTCTCTTATCTTGTTACATGTGGCAAAGAAGCAGTCAGTATGTCTCAGAAACCTAAGCTGAACTAATAAATTCAGTTTTAAATTATCAACACCTTTTCCCCTAGCTTTCATCTCCGATGTAGCTTCTTAACACAAAGCACTGAAGTACAAGACACACTATGCTAAAATAGTTATCTTTTATGTCATTCTGATTTGCCAAGAGAGCAACTGGAATCGAGACCGTGTCGTGGTTTCCTGCCGAAACCAGGACAGACCAGTAAGTGTAAGGCAATGGTCCCTAATATCCAAGGACAGCACTGTTTTTTTTACTGTGTGGTCCCACCCAGTCAATCAGCTGCTACATAAAAGACATTAGATCTTCATCATAACTCAATAACCAAGCGCTTCTGCTCTCAGATGGCCCAAGGCCACATCTCCCCTTCCCACAGTGCAAGCCCAACATATGCAGTGGAATCAACCACGATGGCTGACCTGCCCACTTCAGGCAATAAAAGCCAAGTGGTGTTTGGAGGCCAAAGCACTGATGCAGTCTCTATTAAACATGCTGGTGAACAAGAACAGACCAGCTAAGCTATCCTGATATCATGTGATTATTTTTTTTTTTTATCATCCCAGTATTCTCAGAAGTAAGTTTCTGAACTTTTGAATTTAATTTTGCCTTCTAAATTACAAATGTAATTGATTCATTGATGCCTACTGACAATCTACAGCAAACCCCAGCAAATATTAACAGACTGAAGCACCTCAAAGTGAAGCTAACTCATAGTTCTAATGGGATATGAAGCACCAATCTGGTTTCTGCAAAGGTAAAGGGTTATTAGGACGCAAAACTGGTAACTAAATACTGGAAGGGAGTAATAACCGGCTTTTACTTCTCTTTTTATCTTGTCAAATACTGCCAAGAGTGTGTCATTAATCTTCATGCAAGCTTCATCATTTAACATGTATTAACAGCATGGAAAAACAGGGAGGGAGATCGAAGAGCTACAGAGTCACAGAACTCGTTTCAACATTGAGGAAGGGTCAGGAGGATGACAAAGCATGTTTACTTTGCCTGTGCACCCATCTGGTATTTTCAAGACAGACATTTATATTACACATCACACTGAAGATCAGATTTAAACAGAAAAGGTCTTCCATAGCCTTCATACATATTTATTTGTATCACTCATTACCTCCTTTATTCACATATATTCACAATAATTTTGATACACCAGCTATTGCCTTGTAGCTATACCCATACTTCTCGTTCTCCTACACGAGCATACAACAAGGAGAGCAGCTCTAAGCCCGACTTCTTTTGTGGGATGAAATCTTTGTCACCCAGGCACTCTACCCAACAGTGGTAGGAGGTGGGGCTCGGGGTGACTGGTACACTGATAGAGGCTTCCTTCACATAACACCTCCTCAAACACACAAAACTGACAGTAAGGTTAAGTTTTCCTCAGTACACAGACCTGACTGTACAGGGACCAAAAAAGCTGCACCTCTCAGGGGGATGAGAATGATTTCAAATTGAAAATTGCTGCAGCCCTCTTGAAGTGCAGCACAGGATGTCAGAATCGAGCGCAGTGCTGACCATACTGGGCATCCCACATTACCACCTTCAGAAACTTTTGACTTTGACGCATTCCCAAAAATAGGCAGAGGATGCTGCTTATGCTTTTTGGGAAAGAGCCCGGATGTTCAATGGAAGAAATGCACTAGCCAGCTGGTAACACTGCGAGATGCAGCATGTTAACTATTATATTCTTTGTGCTGCGATGGCCTGACCTTTACAACTCCCAGCTACGGCAAGAAACAGATGAGGCAACAGATTGAACAATTTGGTTCTGTCAGTGCAATAAAGCAGAAGTCCTGGATTTCTCTCGTACGTGCCATTCCTTTTCTTCTGCTGCCAAGCCTAGCTTTGAAGGACCACAGACAAGCTGAATTTGATGAAATTCTGAAACTACAGTAAAATTAACTTTGCACAAATATTCTCCTTATACACATCTTCTCTATAGTCAGGCTTTCTTACTTATTAATGCTCTTAAACGGTTCAACCTATCCAACTGGCCAGCAATTACACTGTTGGTTTAGTGACTTTGGATCTGACTGGAGCATCTAACCGTAACACCTTCTCTAGGGGCTGAGCAGACATTTACAATAGGTCTGGCCAGACTACACTGATGTATGGACAGACCAGGACAATCCTGGATTAAGCCTTCTAAGTAGAAAAGCAGGAACATCATGGAAGCAAGGGAAGAAGAGAAGAGGAACCACACAAAGAAGGCAGCCCTGAGCCCACAGCAGAAAGGAAGCATCTGCTTATAACCAGCTCTGCCACCCCCTCCACAGGAATCAAAGTCTTAAAGGAGATGGGCAGCTGGCATTTATAACAAAAGCAAATTTATTTGGGTCCCAGGTTAGGCATAGTGTGTCTATAATGAAACTCCTACAACCATTTTAAGTGCTGACAAATTGTTTTCATATGAAATTGTCAGGTCCTTGGGAGATCTATTACCGAATTTCAAAAGGCGAAATTCTGCTGTTGAAAGAAGCCGTGAGCAAAGCACCAGCAGTATCCTGTGGACGGAACAAAGTCTGAAAGCTTCTGAGAGGAAAACATACTAAAAAAGCAAAGAATATTCAAGTATATAATAGAGTTTGGTTTCGGCATGTTAAGACAGATCACATTTAATATACGCTGTTATCATATTGCAGTCAGTGTGCTGCTGTATCCCTATACATTTGTGTTCATCCACAACAGCTGCAGTAAGAAAAGAAAACCAACATTTGCTAGTGAACTTCTGAACTGCTGTTAATACAGGATACATTGTAATTGTTAGCAGTACAGAAAGCAATTTTATTAGAGTGCACATGTGCAGTCTGGAAAACCTCACCTTAGTAGGAATCTGAAGGACCAGCTACCATTTTTTCAAGCAGAAAGGCTGTATGACTGCCTGAAAAAAAAAAATCTACCCAGTTTTTTTTTAATTTATAGAAGGGGCAAACAATGAAATCTATGCATAGCTAATAAGAAGGCAACATAGCTCTAATTTAGAAAGGGATTACTAGAAACAGACACTGGATGAAGTATGAATTCTCTATTACAGATACCACTGCATTACACCCGGGGCGGGGGGGAAGAGAGAAACTTTTGGGAGTTCATTATCTAGCTTTATTTATAAACCTGAAACAGAGTAACACAACTGTACTGGTCTGTAGTGCAGGAACAGTTTCATGACATTTTAAATAAAACGTCTGAAACATGATCAAGATCATCTCCCTCATTTCCTGAGAAGACTTCAAAACAGACACATCCTCCCTCCCAGCCCCAGCGTCCTACTCCCACCCCCAAATACTGCTTATGCAGCACACTTGGTTGGCAACACCACGTAAAGACACAAAGGCTTCCAGTCAAAGGGAAGATGAATCTGTGATTCCTTGCTGGTTTATGAAATCTAACAGAATTTTTAGGCTGCAGTCATGAAAACTGGTGAAAAGGCTACAAAGATTAGTTTGATGGTGCTGGGATCTAAAACATCAGCATGGAAAAAAAACACCCAAGTCTTCTGAAAGCCAGTTTATGCATGCAGATTGCTCTGATGGGCACTCCCAATGTGCACCCAATACATCCTTAAATAGAAGGGAAGTAAAAATAAAATTTCAAACTTATTTCTGCATGACTTCCAGCACTAGACAGAACTACAGAGTTCTTTTCCATCTAATGTTTCCGAGATGCCGAGACGGCAACACTGAAGTCTAGAAAGAGTAATCACATCTGTATTTCGTGGCCGCACAACCTACACAGACAAGTCCATTATGCTGCACTTGAACTTGATTCTATTATAAGCACTCATGACAGTATTGGTAAGGATTTACATTCAGGAATACTCATGAGACAGAAAAGGATAGAGAACGACTTTTTTTTTTTTTGCTGTTCCCTAGAAAACTTAGTATATAAAAGAATGAAATGGTGAAGATTAGTCTGGCAGCTACCTATATTTACAGTAGAAAGGTTACTTGAATTGTATTATGTTTGAGATTAATTTGAACACATTCTGAGCACTGAGATCCACAAACATATAAGGAATGGAGTAGTTTATTAGAATACACTATGTTCTAGATGAAGACAGAAAATGTAGCATAAATAAATATGCATCTTAAAAAGACTTCAGCTACTGTACAGGTATCTTTTTCAAGTACCTGTCCATATACATTATTCTATTTGTTCCCACAGTGATCTCATATAAACTTTCTAGACCCACAAATATATCTAATAGACTACAAATATATACTGAAAAGGCCCAGCTTTGATGTTTCTGCAAGCAGGAAGCATGGTGATAACACTCAGAGGAATGTTTCTCAAAGGAAAAATATAGAGGGTAATTTCAACCTAATAAAGCAAACTGAGTTACAACAGAAAGGATTTATTCTGTCCTCCTTATACATACCAGTACGTCCCAAAACGTATTTTGTTGATCTTTAGACAAGTATTAGTTCTATTATCATCATTCTCAATGCTCGCAGGTCAAACAAGGATTGTATTTCATAAAAACTGAGCCAAAGTATATTCATTAAATCCAAACACAGCAGCAATTATCTGCGGCAATACAAGAATCAGGAAAAGGTAAGACAGTGAAGTACCAAATCACCTGAACTGTTGTCACACTGCCTGGGGAAGAACTCAGAAACGCCAAAGTGCTGCACCCCTGCGCAGAAGTCTGCGAGACTTAGGATCTTCTGAAAGGCTAAAAGGTTAATCTTAAAAATTTAAAGATTGACCTGATGTTCTAAAAGTCTTGTTTCTTTTCCTAAAGCAATATTTAAAAATAAAAAATAAATGCGTTTGCAGCTCAACAGGTGTCCTACAGTAAACTTGGAAGTTTTAGTGTAGCTTTTTGTATAACAATAGCTATATTAAACTTCAATTCTCCAGGATTATAGTACGATTGGTGGGGGGAAGGAATATGAGGAAACCTGCATTTGCTTAGATATCTCATCATATACTTTGAAAATATTTCAATTTTTTTGCAGTTCACACCTTGCCAAAATGGAAAACTTGTACAGATGAGCCTGCCATGGAAGTACGAAATTCTCTAGCTGCAATGAACACTTCTGAAAAAGAACCTTCCAGAGGAAGAATCCGGTGTTGAAAAACTGAAGAATGATCTACCTAACAGCACTACGCAAAGTCTCCAGAGCATAGGTTCCTAAATATAGTGGAAACATGTCATCTACAAATAAGAAATACAACTGAGAAAGGAAGGGGTTACGGGGAAAAAAAAAAAAGAGAGCGCATGCAATAGTATCACTCCACTACTATACTGTTGAAAACTCCCTGCCACCCCTTGTTTGCTACACAGACAGCAACAAGACAATGTTTTTCTACTAGAAATGTCTTCTGGATTTACAGATATCAGTACGGAAGATAGTTTAAAAAAAAGTCAGCTGCTATAACCACTTGATGCTGTTATTTTATATGTATCTCTCTACATATCTTAGTTTTATTTAAAAAAAAAATAGGGAGTGTGAATACAAATTCTTCTCGGTATAGACAACGTATCAAACCATTCACCTGCTTTGAAATTAGGCAACTCAAACACTGTTAGGTATCACTTCTGGATCCACGTGAGCTTCTAAAACAGAATCAGGTCATACACACATTTTACTTTGGAAAGAAGTGATCAGACAGCACGCGTGGTATTTGGTCTTTTTGTCACAGATCCAAAGGTTGGTGCTCTGGCAATGGAAGGTGGCACTGGACCACTCATTAGCTTTTTTTCTGACACTCAACAGCCAGTGCACAATGCATCAGTCTTTCTGAGGTAAGCTACAGAATTAATACATACATGAAGAACCCTGCACACAGCTTGAGTAGATCGCCGTTTCTCTTCAGGGTGCAAGCAATGGACCAAACCACTGTCACATTTTTAATCTCATCAACACTTCATTTCTTACAGTTAAGTTCCACTTAATATTTAAAGGCACTGTAATATTGTAGTTCTAGTAAGAGAGATTTGGCAGACTTGGGTATCATTCAACTTACGCGATTTTTTTCAACAGAAATACCACTTCAGACTACAAAATACTATCCATCCATGACCTGCAACACAAAATTAGATACAATCAAATGAAAGAACTAGGATTTTGAAATCTGTAGAAGAGATGCCCTTAAAACATGCTGTATATCCAAGTTAGAAGACACTCTCTACCTGTGAATCCCTCTGCAAAAGTGGCCACTTGACCTTTCAAAGTTCAAGCTTCAGTAATTAGTCACGTTGAAGAAACCTGTGCATCTGTAACACTGTGAACTCATTCTGATGACTTCTCCCGAAGAATATTTCATACTATTAAACTTTTTATTAATTTAAAGAAAGAGCTATAGTATTCGGAGAGCTGAGATTTTAGAAATCATGGTGGCAGAACTAATGGAAAATATCTTTTAAAGGGTAAGGCCACAATTCAAGGAAAAGGATGCAAGTAAAGATGAGGAACATCTTAGTTCGATTGTTAATTTGAGAGACTCCACAGTAGCACCCAAAGTAATGTCTCCATCTGAGTGATTAAAGAAGATGGGATTAAGGGGGCAATCATGATACACAGAATACTCAGAAAGAGGCCACTGTAGGAGGCATAACAGTGGCATCTAAATCCTGCTGAACTCTTGCTCAGGGAAAAAAAGAAGCTGAAGTTACTTTTGCAATATGTGTTCCTCCCTGCAGTCCCTCCAAGAAGTCTGTCCTATTGTTAGAAGAAATTAATAACGCCATAGTAGGATTTTGTAGAGAACTTCCATTTTCTGACTTGCACTTCTGAATATCTTACTTAAGACTGGATTTAAGGAAGTGGGGAAAAAAAAACAAACAAACAAACAGACCTCTGGTGTCCAAGTTTTCCAAAACCATTTCAGACCAAAGCATGTGGCAGAAAATGGAGAAAAAAGGTCAGGCGACTTCTATGTTCTTTAGGTAGAAATTAAGGTGCCAGTAATGGCACAAATGGCATCAATAGCATCAGCTGGCTACCTCTGAAATAAAGACTGTCATCCTCTGGGAATCTCTCGAAATTTCAAGTTAAGGTAAGTGCTATTTTTCACACTTCTTGACTTCAAGGGAACGCACTAAAACACTGGCTGATGTTTTCAAGTTCAAACACGCCATTCCTGTCACTGCAAGGTGTGAGCAGCACAAAACAGAAAACCTCTCATTTACTGTCTGATGATTTTGTAGGGGAGAAAAGCTTGAAAGATTCTGTAAATTGTTTGGTTTTTTGAAGCACAACGTTGGGACTACACCCACCTTACACATGCTGGTAGCTTTTATAGATGTTACTGGTCAAACATCCCCTCCCCAACACAACAGAGAAGGTATGCCAAGATGGTAAAAATCTACCACAAGCAACACAAGGCTCAACACTCACCAGAAAAGTTTAAATTCTACAAGATTCAGAGGTTGAAAAAAAATAGACCAGGGCACTCATGCTAGAAATACAGTTTCCAGTTTAGGTTACCCTCCTCTCCCCAGCACAAAACCCCAAACAAAAAAATCAGTCACTCTAGAAAATAATCACAGTAGCTGACCTCAAAGGAAAAGCCATTTCAAGTCAGCCAGGATTTAAAAGGAAGTGAAAAAAAGGGACATGGTACAGATGAAAGGGACAGTGCTTGCCTTAACAGGTCCCTTCCCACCACTCCCCCCAATAATACTGGCCCCTCAATTCCGTATGCAGGTTTGAGTGTATAAACAAAACTCAAATAAAAACTCAATTCAGTTTTTGAGATTAAAAACTTGAAAACTGGGGTTCTGCTGTACCCTGACTATCTAGGTGGTACCATTTGCAACTGTCTCTGGATGAATCTCAGGTAAGGCAGTTGCTCACGAGGTAGCTAGGGATGCTTTCCCATTGCACACGTGAGTAACACCATTTCCACACAGAGTCTTAGAATGCTGTTATTGAACTAAAAAAGTAAGGCATTTCACCACTAGCCATACTCCCAGGCTAAAGCCTAAATAAACTACCTAAGGATATCAAAACTAGATTAGGAAGATATGAATCGTTTTGAAGGATGACTATCATGCTGGTGGTGGCAACTAGCAGAATTTCTATTTTGAGGCCTGACAGCGAGTTTCCCAGCAATGATCTCAGATACCTGTCATAGCTGTTCATCTGATTTGAGAGTCCCAAAGCAAGTGTAATCCTGCAGTGCTTTGTTGCCAGGGCACGTGCTGCGGCACACCAGATATGAGAAGTCTCAGTGTAGGCTCCTTTCATTGTAAGGGCCTGCACATCCATTCAAAGCCTCTACACAAGCATTCATCTAATGTGGAGGGCGGCTCAGGAGGTAATACTTGGTTTTCTTCATACCCTTCTCTATCATGCTAGATTTTCCAAAATTAAAATAAGGGCCACAGAAAATTCTAACTAAAAAAAATAAAAAAAAATTACCTTCAGATAAATGCTATCCTGACAGCTTAGAGATGTAAGTGAACTTCCTCCCTCTGTACAGACTGCATTGAACAATCTAAATTCTCCACATACACTGACCAGCAGATCCAGACAAGCTACAGCTGCCCTTGTCCAGATGGCAGCTAAACAGTATGAAAGACAGGTTCCAGATTTGTGTAAACAGAGAGAGGGATTACCGTTACCGTGGACATGTAGGCAAACAGAATAACATGGTGGGGAAAAGGCAGGATCCAGTATTGAAAAATTCAAGCCTTTAAAGGTTCACCCATTCAACTGAGCTGGAAACCCTTCTTTACCCTTCCCTTATTTTAACTCTCCAACACATTTATGGAGAATCATCAAGTTTAGCTTCAGTCTTGACTCCACACAGTCAGTGATCCAGGGGCTTTTCTGTATTTTTGTTTTCATTCCCCTTTGCATTTCACTCCCTCTTCACAACAGTAGGCCTTTCAAAGTTCATCTTCCTTGCACAGGCTGGCCAGAACTACAGTAAGTACTTGTCTGGTACCAACATTGGTTTTGTTCGCTAGGAAATACTCCTTCAGAAGCATTTTAGGATCGGATGCATCACAGCCAAGTCACATTAGTAGCTCATGGTATCTGTTATAATGCAAGACCACAGTCTGAAACATTTTTTTTAAGTTGTAGTGCAATCAAAAAAACTGACTCTGCTGTGCAGCCTCACAACCAGCTGAACTGGCATAAATGAGTAGAAGTTATTCCTTCCTTCAGCCACTAAACTTAAATAAATGTCAGACTGCAGCATTACACACCTGAGTAAATACCTATCATCATAAAAATGCTAATATGTTTTTGACTGCTGAGCCTTCTTCCTAAAGCAAAAAAATCTGCATAACCTCAAACTTTGCTGTATACATTTAATTCCATTTCTACTGTTCAGTCCTATTTAGATAAAATTCCAGACCTTCTCTACATTGAAAGAATCCTAAAATTTTTGTCTTTATGTTCTGAAATCAGTATTGATTATATTAAAAAAACCCAGCAGAAGTGCCTCTCTACCTCTAGCTAAACTGGCTGTCACTTGAAAGGGATCTTCTATTTGTGCCCTCTCAGGCTGCCATGTTTTGCTCACTGTATCAGACTGTAATCTGAAGATTAGGCTAAAAATGCCATTCACATAGCTTGAAACAACCCATATTTTTAAGGACAAGATGACTGTTGATATGGCAAGCACATACTCTCCTTGCTTTCAACCTCCTAAGTCAACTCTTGGTCTCAAGCTCCAAACACACCACCACAGGCAGTTCCAGCTACACCCACCACTGCAGCTGCAGCTCAACTCTGTGTCAACCACAGTACTCATCTTCAACAAAGGTAATCTGGGTGCTGACTGAAGGATGGAAGAGGGAAGGACAGAGATTTTCTTTGTTTGTTTGAAGTACCTAGTTCTGGACTTATTTTCTAGAGAAGACCGGGGAAATCCAGAGTCCAACTATCTTACACGGAGTCTTCATTAAGCAAATATTTTCACCATATGTAATGCTCATAATTTAAATACTCATTACTTTTAACCCCATCATTACCTTCCCATGCACTAAAGACACTACAAAGTGAGCTTTCCCTCAGGAAGTGAGAACTGACAGAATTTCACTAGAAATCATTATTATGCCAGTTTTTACATAGAATAAATTCTGATATAAGCGACCACTAAACTGTCAAAGCCTTCAGGTATTTAAGATTCACAAGATGAAAAAAGTAATAGAACAATAAAGCAATTTCCTAATGTACCTCCATATCAGACTATTCTTCTGCTCCATTTTTTTAATTCCTTACAGATTCTCATGAAGCAGATTTTGCTATGCACAGGTCATTTTTCTTTAAATATTATTATAATTATATCCAGAAAAGCAAGATCAACAACTAGAAGAACAAATCCAAAAAGGCAGTATTTCAAAACCAAAAGGAGGTTATTAAAGTCAGGATACTACGTACTAAACCTTAACTCATTTTGTATTAGTTGTCACAGCTTTAAGAATAACTGACTGGAAAAGGGGGCAATTTAAAAGTACGTTTGTAAAACCCTTACCAGTGTTCTAGAGCACAACTCTGTAGCAGTGACTTAAAGAATACACTACATATTGGACAACCAGCACATTTATTGTCATTAGAACAGTTAAATGCAGCAACTGCTGCAACAGCTACCTTAAATAAATCAGCAGTGATCTAACATGAGAATCAGATCAATACCAAAGTAATCCAAGACAGTGGCTTCTACATCTCTTACCTGCCTACAGGCACTTATAAATAGTCTACATTTTCTTGTTCTGTGTTTTTCTTAAGGAAAAAAAAAACAACAACCAAAAAAAGCCTTTTCTAAGGCTTTTTGATGTTCAGTATGAAGCAAGGCAAACAGGTATTTGAAAATATCATCAGAGCTCAATGATACATGAGCTAACTCCAAATAAATACTACAACAGTTTCTTGTGTACAAAAAGGTAACTATGCACATGCTTCTGAACTTTGGCCCTGATGAAGTGGCAAAAGAAGTATTAATCTCTCCAGAAGATGTTCTCAAAAGAAATTCTGAAGTGGATGAAAATTGCTGTTATTCTTCCACCGGAAAAATGCTTCTGAACTGCTGTAACTTAACGTATACACTAGAAAATTTAGAAGAACAGTATGGAATCACCCCTCTTTTCCCTTATTAGAGCAAATACCAGTCCAATTCTAGTAATCTGTAAATTATCTCCCTATTCCCTAAGATGCGCAAATAAAAATATTTGGAAGATTATAATCTACCAACATCAAGTAATTTAGAGAAAAATCCAACTAAGGAAAAAAAAGCCCAAATTTCCTTATTTGTGGTTATGTATTAATAACAAAAATTTTATGTCAATCTACAATGTCTCACTTAAAAAGTACAAAATACCTTTTAGAAATGCAAGATTATTGCTGGAATTACCTCTAAGTATGAAGATAGTGAAGGCATGTTTTAAAGCCTTTAAACATCTAAACACTTAATAATTAATATATCAAATTAAATTCTCATTTAAGAACCATGCATATATGCTTAGTAAAACTGAAGTCAACAGGACCATGCTTCACTGTATGTTTGTTATGAAAAGTATTCAAAATCACACTTACTGCTACTGGATTTTTTTTTTTTTTTTTTTAGCAAACCACATTTGATAAAACATGATCAAGCTGAATTTTGGTACTACATACCCTGATTGCATAGCTGACATCTGACATAGTATAATAATCCTAAAATATTTAAAGGAGTTTTGTAGCATGCAAATCAATGAAAATGTTGCCTTGAAGTGTTCAATTAAGCCACTTTTGCCTCATTTAACTTTTCAAGAAAGCCTTAAAAATCCATGTGGTACAAAAAGCTGCATAAAATTTTTAGTGTTAACTTTTAAATATGCTAATTCAAAGTCTTAAGATAATTTACCAGAATTTTATTAAGAAATTACCTTCAGGAATCCCAGATCTATGTAAGAGAACCCTACACAGTTCTCAACTACAAATGTATCTACATTTAGAATGGCAACTCCAGTTCAGCCAGTACATCAATTATGTACCGGGTAATGCTTTTAAAACAGGGGGAATCCAGATTTGCTGTGCGAGACTTGTATTAAAATATTTAATTAATTTTCCCCTGATTGCTATGTCACCATTCAGGCAAGACTACAGATCTCCATAATAACAACCACGGACTAATATAAGAATATTACATTTTGTTACACAGTTAAAATAAATAAATAAATAAATCACACCTCATTGCCAAGAGACAACAAAACCAAAACACTTTTAGCATTGTATAGTTAAGGATCAGAAAAAAAAATTAGGTAATGGCAAAGTACAGAGCAATGTACAACTCATTGCCTCCTATAATGGATTTACAAGTGCTTTATGACAGCTAAGTATTATTTAACTTATTATCTAGCTACTTCTCCATCCATTTTGCACACTTGGTGAGTACATGAAGCCATGTTCCTAAACTTGGATTTAAGACACCATTGTGGTCTAGAAGCTACAAACATTTCATAAACAACTCTAACCACCAGACTTACATAAAGCACTCAGTGGCGGCAACAACGTAAGTTATAACAGAAAATAAACCCCTCCTACTTTAATATTTTATGGAACTACCCAAAATGTTTTACTGACTGACCATCAAATAGTTTATTAGTATTGAAAGGATTCCCTTCACTTAAAAGTTCCCCATAAAATGTATCAACTTCTCAAATCGGTCCTATACAATCTTCCATTGATAAATAAGCAAATAAACAGAAAATCTGATTATTCCAATCTTGAAAAATCATTTTCTTAAAATCATTCTTCTTGTACTTGGTGCACCCAAGTGAAGAACTGATGATCTCCCAAAGCAGCTAAAGATTTAATACCAAAACAAAGAGTTGAGAAACTCACTCCGTTCAGGTCTTTTGCTCTGCCATATAGTGGGCACATACCAGTCCCTGATAAATTTTATTCTATTCAGGTACTCTCTGTGTTACTGCTGTGTTTGACCCTTTTTCACAGCTTGGAGTGGTCTGGTTCAGTCACCCTGAGTCGAGAGGGTAGTGGTCAGGAAGAAATATCTTTGTTTAATAGAATGAAGCAGGTATTGATAGACCACTAATATCAGACCTGACAAAAATACAGATGACTGCAGCAAGATCAAAGAAGCCACCACCTATCTTTAGACGTATATATCCAACCGGGGGGAAAAAAACACTGAAAAATATTAACCTGATTCACTCCCTATGAATTTAACTAACATTTTGAATAACATTTGCTGCATCTGAAATAAGCCAAATGATAGTTTTAAGGTTTCCAACATAGGAAATAACAATTTTTGCTACTTGCTGAACGTATCCAAATCTCTAATTTTTACAGTACTCAAAGATGATAAGGTTTCCAACATAGAAAATAACAATTTTTGCTACTTGCTGAACGTATCCAAATCTGTAATTTTTACAGTACTCAAAGATGATAGTTAGTATCTTTCTGTATAAACATATATACATGCAAAAAACCAGTTAAGATACTTTCTGGCATTCAAGAAAAGAAGATGATAAATGTAATACAACCAGTTTTAATCAAGATCAAAGCTGTAGGAGAATGCAGACAGACAGTCTAGACTGCTTTACTTCTGAAAGCCTAAGCATATAAAGCAACATCTGCAAAGAACATTAATCACATTTAGTCTACCATCTTATCACCTCCTAAGCAAGCAGAAACAACTTTTACTTAAAAATCACATGCTTCTATATGACAAGCAATTTTAATTATCTTTAAATTAGATATTTACCACTGATTGTAAAGCTATTATATTGACTTTGAAATAAGCTAAGGTAACTTTAAATACACTTGCATAATTACCTGGATAAAGGATTTGGGGACATACAGGACAGAAGAAAGTACTGGTAAGGAAACCTACTGAACAGCAACAGAATAATTTTTGCATTGCCAGTATAAAATGGGAATTCTCTAAACATTGGATCATCCAGTTGGACTAGATGATCATTGTAAGTGCATTCCAACTCAAATATTCTAAATGTTGAATTAAGTTCTGATTTGATTTTCTGCACTTAAGACTATAACTCAGCAGGCAGCAAGTGTAAAATATTTTCTATACACAGTTTTCTTAGACTAGCTTTGGGAAATGACTTGGGAATATAAATAATCAGGGTTTTTTTCCTATTGAAAAAATTTATCTTGCTCCTACTTTAAGGGGAATTAAAAATTGGGGAAGTGGTACATATACACATATAGAATATTTATGGGATTTAACACATATCCTTTAATACAAAAATAATCTATTCCTTGTGTACATACATTTGTTTAGTCTGCTTACCTTCTGGTCCATTCTCACTATTTTGTATACTCACTAGCAATCATTTAATTTATTAGAAGTGTCTTGCGTTAAAGTTTTCCCTTCTGCCAAAATTTTCATATGATCTAGCCTTCAACAAGAGACAGACATACCCACAAAAAAATCCATCATCTTATAAACCTTAGGCAACAGCTGTGAAAATTTACAAGATTTTAAACCCAAAGGAGCAAAGAACTGCAACTCGTAAATTCTGCATCAAGCTCAACTTTTTAAATAACCCCATATCCCACAGGAAATCTAATGAAATGCAGCAGCCAAATCAAAGTTTACAAGTCTCATTCAAAATTTCAGTGTTAAATTTCTCAGTTAAAAACGGACACTGTATGTAATCTCACCTTCATTAGGATTCATTGAAAATACC
This sequence comes from Sagittarius serpentarius, assembly GCA_034782735.1. Classification (NCBI taxonomy): domain Eukaryota; kingdom Metazoa; phylum Chordata; class Aves; order Accipitriformes; family Sagittariidae; genus Sagittarius; species Sagittarius serpentarius. The sequence continues at coordinate 51,019,652 of JAVKLA010000001.1, read as the reverse complement.
GATTTTTAATATTTATACTTTCTAAACACCCTTAAGGTCAGAAATCTCTTCTCATTGTAGATAACTGCCAGTCACCGTGCTGTTTCTTAAACTATATTGATTGAGATTTCTTAGCCCCTCAGTAACACAAGATTTGTAGAGAAAAAGATCATTCTTGAAGGTCTTTTTTCTGAACCCTTCCCAATTTGTTGACTTCGCTGTTAAAGTCAAAGCTTCAAAACAGACATTTTTCAGCAATAATCTCACCAATGCCATAGTAATATTATCTCACACTAAAGCAGTCAACATTTCATTGTAATGAATACGGCAAGTACCTGTGTTTTGTTCTTCTTGCACATGCAAGAGCAGTAGCATTCTAAAGCTCTGCAGTATTTCCGTAGTGCTGTAGTTCATTTGCCTCTGATCTATTTAAAGAATTACCTATCTTTAGTCCTACTGACAACAGATTTTTTTTTTTTTTTAAATGCTAACTCTAACCTCCTAAAAAATGCAGCTTAACAAGGGGATATTCTACACACCTTTTGAGACTCCTAGACCTGTGGAGAGCAGAGTGCTCTGAGAAATATCCTAATATACTATGGTTTAAGTTCATTGCTTCCTCAGGAAGAAGAGACATGAGTTAGCAGGAGAGTTCTGCAAAGCTGCCAGGGCAGCAGGCTGGTGGCAAAATCATCAAACAAAAGCAGATTAGACTGCATATGCAATGAGTGTACGATAATATAAAGCATAATGTTATTGTGTTATTTAACTGGGCCACCTCATAATGCCACACCACAGCAATCTATTTTCTGGCCAATTGTTCAATTTGCTTATCTGATGTATTCCACTACAGTATTATAAGTTTAAAAAAAATTGCAAGTATTTAGGCAGATCAGACAATTTTGAAGTACTGAAAGATCATGCAGAGGCTTTCTCAGAGCTTGGCTATTCATCTTCAAAAACATGGGACTGGTTTTGGCTGCAAAAGTTTTTACTATGTTTACTTTAATTAGGTAAACTTGATAGAATATGCAAAACTAGACAGATGACTTTTGGTCTGTACCTAGCAAATAAAATTTAGTTTTGAGCATACTGCAGCTATATAAACGTCAATTTTTATTTTCTGGTCTTTTAATTTTTTCATGTCAGAATGAATGTATGCCTATGCCATTAATATGTATCCCCAGAAATCTCAAGAACAATTTATAACCTTTGAAAGTTTCTGAAAAGTTGGACAAGCTCACCCTTTTAGAATGCAACTGCATGGTGATTTGTTTATGTAAAATATTTACCAACTCAAGCGTATTTGGTAATAATTCTACCCAACAACCCATCACCGCTACCAACCACCCAGCCTATACAACTTACAGCTATCTGCTCCCTTGGCCATGTTATCTTCAAGGCTGTCATTCCGGCTTCTTCCCCCAGACCTATGTGACCTCTTTGCTATGGGAATTGCTGTTCCCTTCCGAAGACAAGCTTTGTCTTCTGGAAACCTCTTGTAACAGTCTACAGACATCTAATGTGGAGTACATGCCCCTTCCATCTAAGAAGCATGACATGAAAGAACTGCAGTTCACTAGAAGAATCTCACAGATGCATATTTTGTATTACAAATTCACCTAGCAAACCTAGCCTCACTGACAGGTAAGAATTACTATTCTGCTTTTTTTGTGGAATAAGGAATTAACCATGTAGCCTAAAATAAGTAACACTGTGGCTAAAGACAACTCAGGTTTTGAGACTTTGCATCAAGCTGTTAGTGGAAAAAAGAAATCCAGAAGTCCATGGATCAATCAGGGATGTATGGGATAGAAGAAAACACCACCACAAACAAAAGCTTTCAGGTGGAAGTACTGCACTTGCTACTAGAAGTTAATTTGTCTTCTAAATTTAGATAACAATTAAGAAAATGACATCTACTGACCTGAAATCCTGAAGGCACTTTAGGATATGATTTTGACCTTGTTCTTATTCAAGAACACAATGAAAGCCAGAACATGAATGTTGTTACTACACTAAAAAGCCTCTCCACGCTTTGACAAAATAACAGTCTTAAATCTGATGATTAAAACTCCAAGTTCCATGCTAATAAAAGTCGCAAGCAGGGTTCCCTAAACATGTTTTCCATACACACTCCCCCTGCCCAGAGGCAATGGTAACAATCTCTCCTGCCTATGGGAGGTAAGAGAACAGGGAAGATCATAGGTATACTCCAATAGTTTATTTCTGAGAGCATCTGCCAGACAGGTTATCTGCTAAGATGTGTTCAACCACACTCCTAAAAAATCACCAGAATATCAAACACTTTCAGTAGGAGTGGAAAAAGACAATTTTTCAGTTATGCTGCACAAAAGCTTACAAAAAAAGATGTTTAAGTTATAATTCTGCCTATTAATGTCATTCTCTAACAAGCACAATTTCACCAGGACTTCCCAATCTATGCCTTAAGCCATGGTAGAAGTTACGTGGTTGCTTACAATAATGCCAGTTTCTCACAGGACTCCTTAGAAACAGCATTCCACCCACTGCACATGGAGGCAGGTAAGTAAAAGGCAAAGAAGTATCTCTTCATGGTCTGCACCATGGGTTAATACTAAGTAATTATCCTGAGTTTCTGGTTTCACAGCATTTTGGAAAATAAGACAAGCCTAGACCACCCAGCGTCAACTAAGGCTTTGAGAAAGCTGGCAACAGAACTCCTTGAATATCTACCTCAATTGCTACACACAGAACAAGGGATGAAGAAACTTTTCAGGTAATCAGTGATCTAGGCGAGGTAACTAGAAATCCGGAATTTTTAACCAAAATTTATAAACGCCTGATTCTTAGGACCAGGGAAAAGAAATCTATACTTGTACAGGAGTAGAAGTCACAGGCTGTATTATTATACATAAACTAGTTTTGACCTGTTTTGCTCAAGTAACATTGATGACAAAGCAGCAGCAGAACCAGAGGATTCAACAAAAGGCAACTTAAGAAGAGCCCAGAATACTTACTTTGGATTAGCCCCTATCATTTGCAGTGTCTTCAACTGCCACTATGACTGAAGCCACGCAGAATAAGCAAGTTTAAAGCAAGCAGCATATTACACTGAATATGCTGACACTGCATGCTTCAAACATGTAGAGTGTGAAGAGAATTCAGACATTAACCCTGCCTAGGATCAGTATGACAAACTCAAAGGCAGATTAACTATCCAGCACTTCCTAGGAACCTATCACCACAGACTTAATTGTTCAGAACCTGCCTTACGTGCATCCTCCGATCCCCTTCATGACCTACAAATACTCTTTCAGGACTATGCAAAAGCAACAGCTACAGAATCACAACTACAATGTGAGCTACAATTTAACTTTTCAAAAACATATGTTAAATGGAAGCAAAGTGAACTTTGCACAAGACTAACTGCTGATTCAACTCCCTCCCTTCTGCCACACAATTGCTGGGTCCAGCACGAGGCAGGCTGTGGAAACCTTAGGAAGGGGAAGGACCACTCCCTTCCCAACAGGAGTCAGTAGTTACACCAGATGAGCTGTGAAGCGAAAGGGCATCTCGAGTGCAAGGAACATTTCTTCAATGTTGCCCTCTCAAAGACATGTATGCGCAAGAATTCCAAAGTGCAAACACTGAGGCTAGAACTCTTCACCTCTTTGGAAGAGATGAGAAAACGAATGTGTTCAAACAGTAGTACTAGTTCATGAACTGTTGCAAAGCATTTTGGTATTAAGGTGTCAGCTCAGTATAAGAACGCACACAGGAAAAAACAGCAGGTTTGCCTCATTTTCATCAGAAACATTCTTTTAAGGAGAATGTTTCAAAAACATCCGGCAACATTAACTGTAGGTTTAGCTAAAGGCTTTTGGCAGGAGTATTCAGGAATAAGGAGTTACTTGACCTAGAAGTTCCATCCAGACCAAGTTTAAGTACCTCTGAACCCCCTCTACTCTGCACTCGTGAGACCCCATGTGGAGAACTGTGTCCAGTTCTGGGGCCCCCTACACAAGAAGGACATGGAACTGTTGGAGCGAGTCCAGAGGAGGGCCACGAGGACGATCAGAGGGCTGGAGCACTTCTCCTGTGAGGACAGGCTGGGAGAGTTGGGGCTGTTCAGCCCGGAGAAGAGAAGGCTCCAGGGAGATCTTACAGCAGCCTTCCAGTACCTGAAAGGGGCCTACAAAAAAGCTGGGGAGGGACTTTTTAGAAGGGCAGGTAGTAACAGGATGAGGGGCAATGGCTTCAAACTGGAAGAAGGTAGATTTAGGCTAAATATTAGGAAGAAATTCTTCACCGTGACGGTGGCGAGACACTGGAACAGGCTGCCCAGAGATGCTGTGGATGCCCCATCCCTGGCAGTGTTCCAGGACAGGCTGGATGGGGCCTTGAGCAACCTGGTCTACTGGAAGGTGTCCCTGCCCACAGCAGGGGCACTGGAACTAGATGGTCTTTAAGGTCCCTTCCAACCCAAACCATTCTATGATTCTATGATTTGATCCTTCCTGAATTTGTCCATCTGTGAGACCATTTTTTATTCCCACATGTTCTGAAACAGTGAGTTCTACAGTTTAATTACCCATCATTAGTAAATGTACTTTTTCTGTTTAAAGTACCTTCATCAATCACTTCACTGGATTTCATGTGAAGCAGCTGGCCAGCAGGCTGAACAAGAAGAAAAGACAAGTTATCTATGTACTCCGCCCCAAAAGCATCCCTAAATGCATTTCTGTAGTTATCAGACTGAGGTAATATGTTGGTGTGGACTGGGATGGAGAAATTACTGCTAAAGTACTTTTATCTAGGGTATTAGCTTCAAATTCCCAACCTGATTTAAAAGAGAATGATGCTTAAAAGCTGAATCCTCCAGTCTGATGCTTGCAATTCTTAGGACACTTCTAAAAGAAGAAGAAACAACTAAGGAGATTTCAAGTTGTTCACATTTAGTTTAGATTAAGTTAGATACGCATTCATAGGTAACTTTCTATTCCTAGGTATTGAAAAAAAAAAAATCAACATCCAGAAGAATGCATTTCTGATAGTAAAATAAATCCTCTTCAGGTATTAAGGTAATGGACAGACTGATGACATATTTCTAGTGCTGTATTTTCTTTAAGATAGCCAGCAATCCCCATTATACCGATGAACTTCCAAAGTTGTATTTGGAGTACGTTACACAGAAAGGGAAGTCATAAACAGAAGTTTAAGGGCTTCTACTGCCAGGTGTTGTCTTTGATGGAGGAATGCTTCTGCTCAGGCAAAAACAGGTGCTTTTCCAGTCACAGGTGAGGAATTCATTCAGCAATAAATTCTCCTGGCAGTCCAGAAGAGCAAAGCTTCACAATTGCAGAAAAAAAAAGTTATGGGAGAATTCTCATGTCTTGACTGTTCAAGATATTTCTTCCGCAGTAGTCAATGAGTATTTAAATGAGTACATAAAAAGCTGTTATCACTAAGATCAACAGGAGAACAGTCCTTTCAAATGAGAAGAAAAACTTTGCTTTTTATTTTTGGGTTTGGTTGTTTTGTGGTTTTTTTCAGTACAATGATTACCTACAGGCAGTCGACACAGCCAACAGGTATTTGGTAAGTCAGTGACCAAACAGTAACAGTGACTCAACTTTCTATGTACCACTCGAGTGGTTTATTCTATCCTATCAGGAGCGGCAAGACTGCTGTTTTGGAGAAAATCCTAGGCTTTTCTGTGCTACCTTCCTTAGGACAAAAGCTTCTTTGAAAATCAAACTGAACAAGAGACTGATGCCTACCTGCATCTTGAATATACGCAACAGTAATGTTCTACAGTTAAGGTGGATGTAACATTCCAAATGCCCGTTTCTTCTCTTAGATTGTTTATTTGACTATAGTATTACTTATGCAGAGATACCAAGATTGGTAACGCCATGAACTTAGGTACCCAAGTTCCCTGTATGGTCAGTAGAGAAATATGGGACTCCTAACCACAGAGGGGAGAGTTGCCCTAAGCAAATCAGTAGGCAATCGAAAGCACGAACAGAAGTTCCTGCCCACAGAAGTTAAATATCTAGACTTGATGCCTCCATCCAGTCCACCATTCCCAGGCTTGAGGCCATCCACTTAGATTACCAATTTTTTTTTTTTTTTGAAGGAATGCAAGTACCAGAGAAGAGCTCACTCTCCAGTAGATGGCAGCTACTGGAAATTCCACATAAAAGCTTTTTGTGTAAAAGCTCAGCAGTTCAGAGGAGGGGGGCCAGGCTTCAATTACCTTGTCAGCCTCAGAGCAGTTAGATTCCCCAACAGGCTGAAGATCATCTGGCCAGGGAATTTTATAGTCATTCACTTCCATTTGCCTCAGCCTCCCCGTGGCTGCAATTCTACAGCAGCCCACGTCAATCCCACCCAGGCTCTGCCTCCTTTCTTGTACAAATAAGCTCTTCCAATGTGCCAAGCTGGCTGAAGACTAGTCTAACAAAAAGAGGTAATGCGCTTTCTGCGTGTAATGTTCTGAATCTGCTTGGAAAAGCATATGAAGAGTGAGAGCCAGAGGTCTCACTAGCACCTTACCTGTCTCTGCTTCCACTGCCATTATCTCATCCTTCCTCCAGAACTTACCAGACTTCTCCAAGAGACACTTTAGTTCCTAGAATTCCAGAAAACTACTCCAGCAACAAACACACACACTTTCTGGGGACTGGGGGGGTGGGGTGAAGATTTTGTTGAGTTGAATAGAAAGGTGTGCTGGCAAAGGTAAATAAGAAAGGAACATTATGCTCCCGGGAGAAGAATGAACAGCCTTACTAGAGGGAAGGTGGACAGAAAAGAAAAACAATGTACATGTAGGCCTCCAATTTCTGGTGGCAGCAAGTCATTGTGTTAACCTAGATGCCCTCAGCAGAAGCCACCACCTCAGGGAAGAAAGGGTTTAAAAATTCTGCTTTCTTTAAGCAGAAAGCAACTTAAGTTTCATAGTTAACTGGAAGCAGCCAAAGGAACAGGATGCTGGAAACAGCAGCCTGGGCCTTGGAACATTAGCTTCTTTCTTCCCTAAAAGGGAGGCAGGTTTTGGGCTGAGCTAGAGGCAGCCGCCATGGCTGGGAAGAAATAGAAAGATGACAGGTTTCGCCTAACACCTAAGGTGAGATTTTGCCATGCTTTTGAAACTAATCTGGACTTCCAGTCATGTTTTATTCAGAATTTCAGAACGTAGCTACTGGAGACTAATATATCTCTCACTTCTGCTGCCCATGCTTGGATTTTAATACAGAAGTGCTCATGTAGGGTTTCAGGGAAGGTTAAAGGCAATATGATGTCTGAACAAAGCCTAAGAAAAGCCTGAGGCTTACTTCACACTACAGTGTAACAAAAGGCTGCTGAGTTTAGGTAGGTGCCCCAAAGACTTGGTTAGCAGCTGAACTGTGAGTACCACAACCTCATCCTGACTTGCCAAAGCCACACCTTTTCTTTAAGGAAGTGTGCCCTGCTGTCTGGAAGATCTCCTTGTTTTATGGCTTTTGTCAGTTCAATGACTGTAACTGCTCTGCACTCCCGACTGCCCTGGTTCCACCAGCCTGCTCATCTGGCTTAGAGACACTCATAGATGTAAAGGTAACAACGTGACAAGCTCCTGACAAGCAGCCTGGTTCTTACATGCTCGCCGGGGCAACTGGGAGACGCTCACGACACTGAGTCCTCTCAGGCTGGGGAGATGGGCATCCCGGATGCAACTGCTACATGGTTGTACAGTCGATAATGTGAAAAATCACCAGATCATCTGTTTTCTGTAAATGTGATTATTGATGCTGTGTTTAGTGTTTTGAATTCAGTACATTCAGGCATTATCAAATAAAGGTCATTATTTTAAGGACCTCACCTACATGCTTCCCCCATCATTTCCAGATCCTTGAGTGCTGTCCATTCTCTGGCTGGATCAGAATTTTTCCAGAGTTTTTGCATGAAGTTTTATGCCTACCTGCACAGAGTAAGTTCCTAGGACAACTTGGGGTTACAGTTTGAGTACCACAAATTAGATGCCACTAAGATTATGTTGCAAATAGTCTTTCCAAATGGTTTTCTTAAACTTGGGATGCAACTGGCTTTTACAGCCCATTGTATCAGTCTGAAACTTCTATTTGGTTCCCACCTCACTGTTACCAGCGAACCTGGGAGACAGAAGTGAATTTTATCACCTATTCCTTTGCATCAGGTTCCAAAGATGCAGGTTCCAGCTCCACCAGTTTGTGACATGCTCTCCGTATGCATGGGAATTTTGCCTTCTGCTACCTGTGAAATATCCACAAGTGCAATAGAAGAGGGTACCACTTAAGTGAATGATGACAACGAAGACTTTTGACCACTAGATTCCTGCTGTTTCTCACATGCAAGCCTCACACGTCCATACAAAAAAAAACAACCAAAAAACAAACAGTAGTTCTGTACCAGTGAAACGGAGGATAAGCAAAGGTGCTGTCTACAGCAATACTGCAACAGGCAGTGGCCTGCTGTTCTGCCTGGAAATGTTTCATCTAAGCCCCCTAGAGAATAATGTGACATGGAAATATTTAAAAAGCAAGAGAAGAGAAAAAATCCTGTGACAACAGGCATGCACCGAGATCCTCAGAACAACTCTGAAAAAGAGAAGCAAGTTCTTTTTAAAGATGGTGGTTGCTAATAATTTTGTCATTTGTCCTTTCTTACCCAATATGTATACAGAACAGCTCTATTCAACCAACTCTGATGTGTCATTTTCCCTTGATAATTCATTTCCTAGGTCAATTCATGCAGACTCACTGCCAGCCATTATTCCACGCATCTCTTTCTTTGCTCCTATCATCTTTTAACCCAACTCTTGTCCTCATTTGATACTACTTACAGAAAGCTGCTTGCTGTTTTTTGAAGTCACTGTTGCTGGTTTAGCAAATTGAATCAGCCCAGCACAATGTCAGACAGCCACAAGGGCTGATGGATGAGAAGGCCGAACCAACAGCGAAGTGTAACTTCACCAGGAAGTGGTTATGTGGATGAGGAAGAGGATACAGAGAAGACGAATTGTCAGTCTCCCAGTTCTCCAATCAGTTTTTCTTAAATACTCTACGTAAATCAAAGCTGAAGTACTACAAGATACCAATACTGAAAGGACTCTACAATGTAATATTTTTCATTATGTATAATTTGTAATGTCTTCTTCACATTATGTCAAATAGAGAAGCTAGCTTAAAGCTAGAAATGTAATCTAAAAGTGTCATACAATAGATATTTGAAGTAATGACACTTCAAAGATGCCTGGGGAAAGGAAAGACTTAACTTCTTACCATACGTAACTTTCTACCACACAGAGAACCAGGGACTTACCCACAGAAGGAAACCCCTCTGGTTTTGACTAGAGAAGAACAAGCTGCCCTGAATGGCTACATTAAGAGATATTGGCTGTCACCTTTAACAATAGGTGCAACTGAAATAAACCTTTTGAACAAGTAGAAGCTATTTAGCTTTTTTCCTGAAGCTGCCTGAACTACTGGAGGGACAATTAAAAACCGTGCACTTTGTTGGCTTACTTCTAAAACTTTATTTCATTACTGAACCTCTGTTTCAAAATGACTTTCTGCTCGAATATCCCATCTAATGATACCACCAACCAAGCAAAATCTGACACATCCTAGACATTCAACTTGTTTGTTATCCACAGCAAGGATTTTGCAGTTTATTAGTAATGTTCCAAGAGTTCCTATCAAAGTCTATGACCTACTGCACGGTGAATGTGTCAGTCTGGTTGAATAATGGTTTTTTCAAACAAGCACTGAGGCTGCAAACAAGCTTCTCTTAGAAAAATGTTAAGACTGACTTTGGCTAGAAGGAAGACAGTGGGGAAAAGAGTTCAGACGGTCAGCTGAAGCTCCCCAAGAACATACTTTGTCAGCATCCAAGTATCCCAGAAGTCTATCAAAACCAAATTCAAACACACATTTTTACTCTTAAGTACAAAGAAATAGGAACTTGTCATTTACCTCCTCTCACATATTGAAGTCCGCTAGCACTCAGCCGATAAGACTTTAATTGCCTGAGCTGATGTGCTATACATTACTTTCTGAAAGAAGCTTCATACTTTGACCAACGTGATTATGCTGATGTAAAAAAATGCCAATAGGTTTTCTACACAGATACCATTCCTCATGTTCACTCTGAATGAAAGAGCTTCCAACACCGAAGTATTTACAGTAATGGTGAGAGGAAAAACTTCTGGGATTACTAAATTTCAGAAGAAATATTTTGGCAAAGCGAGGTTCTAGAAACTCTTCGTTAGTTGCCAACTAAGAAGCTCATCCAACTCTATCAGGCACCACTTTTCTTCCAAAATAGCAAGACAAGATGTTTCACCAAATTCTAAAATTTACTCATCATTGATTACATAAAATTCAAGGATTATTCCATCTGTTTCCTCACCATCATTAGAGTAATACCAATACCATCACTTTCAGTACATATTCTCATCACTCTTTAGACTCAAGATTTAAAAAAAACCAAAACAACCAACACACAAACACCAAAAACTGAATTTGTTTTACAGCTGAAACCTCATGACAGCTCATTAGAAGATGGTTCTCCTTAGGATATGCTACAGATAGGAAGAAGTATGATTGGAAGGAGAACTAATTTGAAGGGCTGGATTACTGATGTTTTTTTGCAAATTATCTACTACACAGCCTCTGTGTAAGTGTTCTCATAAGCACATAGTCAGTATATTAAGAGATGCTAGAAAAGAACAAAAGTTTCTGCCCTCACAGAGTCTGGCAGGACACAACAGGGTAAGGGACAGGAGAGAATGTCTCCCTTCCTCAAGTAAAACCTCCAGAGCACCTGTTGCCATAGGTCCAAACAGCATTCAAATGTATTTTCTGAATCATTCCAGCTATCTTAAGAACAAAAAGGAAATTTTTTTTTTTTTTTTAAAAGTAATCCTTTACAGAAATAATTACACATCATTTGGGGGAGACAAAAGGGGGGATTTAAGTTCAACTTGTCAAAAGTACAGTACCCTTATTAGAGGGGACAAAAGCCAACCAAAATGACTTTTGCTTTATTTGCCATCCATCACAATGTTTTTAAGCCACTGGAAAAGTACAGCTGCACACTGGAGCATCACGATTTTTTCATTAGGGATCCACTGCACTTCCACTGGAATAAAAAGTGGGCCCTGAGCACTCCTGGCTTCTTTGAAAGCCTCTGACCTAATAGGATGTGGTTCAGTATTTTTTCAAGTGAACAGAAACAGAAGACTTTCACCAAACCATCAAGTACTTTTTTTTTTTTTTTATTGGGGGTTTTCCAGAGTCTTAAGTCACTCCTCACTGCTAAGTTTGGGGTTGTTTTATTTAGGGAGGGGGGAATTTATTTGGGGGCAGGAATGGGAGCAAAACCATCTTGTGGTTTTAAATAACCTTCTCACAGATTATTCATGGTTCCGTATCTTGCTCTTAGTATATATATGGCACATACAAACTAATTAAGATCTCACCACTATTTGTATCATTCTAAATGGGCAAGGTTAGATGAGGCTTAATTTGTCAGGGTCTGTCCACTCCTAGTATGTGTCACAATCTCAAGTTAAATAAAATGTAATCAAACCGTAACATTTTTAAAAGCCATTTAAGACAACCTTTTGGCAAGCTTTGTGTTAAATTTAATGAAATACAATTATCCCTAGGGATAACTTGCAAAACAGACCCTTTCCAAAATTAAAGGCCAGAGAATGAGAATGAAAATATTTAACCAGTGGTCTTCTCTATGCTACTTTTAAAGTAGCTTTATAAACAAATGATGAAAAATAGATCATCTAATTTATCTTAAAAAGTACAGTAATTAAAACAATTGTGTGGAAAGTAAAATTTTTGCAACTTTCACAGCCTAAATGTTTTTCAACACTGAAACACTGCAATATTTAAAGAAAACTCTTCCATCATGTAATTGCTATGAGCTAAAGAGAACTATCTGTACCCTCTACTGACAAACACTACCAAAAATTTCCAAAATTAACAGTTACTTACTGCAAAGTTTAATTTTGTCTCATACACTTAACACGGTAACGGAACAACAAAATTAAACCACTTCCCTGTTTATGTGGACCTTCCCCAAAATTCCTAGAAGGAAACAGTTTTTCATGTTAGAAGGCTTGATAAAATGATCAGTTATATTTAAAAATAGCTTTTAAACACAGATTAAATTTCAACTTACATGTTGATATGGAAATGTAAGTATTCAAAATACAGCTGAGAGAAAAAGATCACTATGATCATTTAGGCAGTATTTAAAGACTAGAGATTAGTGTTATCTAGATAAGAACTCTGAACCTGAAAAAATAAGGTCGTGGTATTACAGCTTCAGTTACAAAAAAAGCCCAACCTCCAAATCGTAAGTTTGTAAGCCACCAAAAGGAAGGAAGCTCTGAAACAAAGTTAAAATCAGCTATGCGAGCTAGCAAACAAAGCTCAAGATACAGCCAGCACGAGATTGGAATAAAACTGCTCACGTAAGGAACACGTCCATAGCAGGATGCGAAGTACCACAAGCAGAGTTCCCCAAGGGCCCACGCTAGGACCCATCTCATTTCATACCTTTATCAATGCCTGGAGGAGGTGGTGAAAGGCACCTTAGTGAGTTAGCAGACTATGCCAGGAGGCGGGGTGCTCAATGGCAGGGATGTCACTCAGGAGGACCCTAGACAGACTAGAGGGGTGGGCCAACATGAACCTCATGAAATTCAACAAGGAAAAACGTGATGTCCTGAGCCTTGGGACAGACCACCCTCCGCATCAGTACAAGCGGCTACTGTCAGACTAGGTAACAGATCTGATGAAAAGAGCCTGGGGGCTTGGTGGACAATACACTGCCTCAAGCACGATACTGGAAAAGATCGTCTGATGACCCAAATGAATCTATGCTGCTATGATTTTAAAAAGTAATTTCAAATAGTAAACTACCACTTGTATTCAGAGCCATTATCACGAAGTGACATTAAAAAACAGGTGGACTGCAAGATTACAGTAACCACCAACTGCACTGTTCCTGCATCAAAACTTTCAATACTCATCTAAAACTGCCATGATCTTTAAACACGAAGCAGGCATTTTTTCTTCAAATCATGTATCTATACTGCAGATCATAACTGGTCCAGGGACTGTTCACTGCCCCTTACGCTGCATGTCATAGACTGAGCATGTTCATTCCACAAAGCACTTGACCATGGACCTCCTCCTCATGGCTCCATGTGATGTTCTTCTGGCCCCGAAGCAGATTATGCATTGGTTGGTTTGGTTTTGTTGTTTGTGTTTCATTTGGGGTTATTTTTTTGGTAAGCAGGACAGTTTCAGTTTGAACGTCAAAAGCAATGCAAAAGCTAAGCTGTAACCCAGTGTAAATTATTATAACATTTTCACAGCATACTGACAGTATATACTCCATGCTCTCAGATACGAGATGAGGGCATACTGAGGCGCTGAAGCTGCAGGAATTCTGGTAGTCTTGACTGTGCTGCCTCCTGGCACTGTCCCCTGCCTGCACTACCCCTCAAACTGTGCTTGCCATGTCATCTCATTAGACACCAGTTGGCACAAGCTAAAACAGTATCAGAACTGCACTAGTAGTTAAGCAGTATTTGTGTTCACCCTGCAGCCTCATTTCGCTAAGAAGTTTAGAAACAGTCAAAAGAGACAAGCCACGGACAATCTCTAAAACATTCTTCAGCTCTACAGTCAAGCATATTTAAAAAAAAAAAATTAAAAAAAAAATCACTGAGTTGCCTTACCCCTTTCCATTGTTTCCCGACCAAAAACTGCATGTCAACTTACCCTCATAAAAAGTTTGGTATCATTCAGAAAATACAGAAACAATAAGCTAAACATTTTTGACCACTTTCTCCCTTCTCCATTTCTAAAAAGGATGGATGTACCATCCAATTTAAAAAGTCAATCTCCCACAAGCAACTTTGCAACTTCAGTTATAAAAACTAACTCTTTTCTGGTGAAATGACAATATATTGAATGCATTCCATTTAGGAATGGAAGACACAGAGTTAAAGCTACAGAAAAGCAACAAAATTCTGAGCAAAATAGATTCTTATTCCCAGTTTTAAAAGTAATTATACAGACACTTTCTGAAAATAAAACCTTTAGATGAAATTACATCTCTTAAGTAACCTTTCAGATATTAGCTTTAAACTGTGTCAACGTTAAGAATTAAACCACTAAAACTTAACTGATTTGCTGTCACCATTACAGAGACAGTAGAATCTTCCCAACCGTGAGAACAGCCTCATTTAGGCACACAACAAAACTAGATTAGACAGCCATACCTACCATTTGTAAATGCAAGATATAACATTCATTTTCTTAATTTCAGCTTTGTTGATGAATATCTCAAAGTTCAGAAAACAAAAGAATTTGAGAAATATTTGGTTTTAAGTAAGATTTAGCATTTATAAAACACTGATTCTTCTCAATTATCCTGCCTTTCAGTCAGTTTGATTCATTAGCTATAAGCAACGTTTCCCTCACGTACTTAAACAGTTATAAAAGCAAAAAAAAAAAAAAAAAAAAAAAAAAAAATAGTTTGGCATTTCTTACATGCCCATCACAGTTTAAGAGCATATAGGGGTTTGCTTTTAATTACATTATGGTTTCGGCATTTTGAACTGAATTACCACTTAATTACAGCTTCATATAAATAGTTAAAAACAGAAGTTACACCTTAACAAAATAAGAAATCTCAAAAGGTGGTATCTAGCCTTTTAAATTACTTCAACAACACATAGCCTCCTTGCCAACTAAAGGTACTCAACATCGTATGAAGGCCAAACCAATGCAGTTTAATAGTTACTAACAAGCCTCCTCAGTGAATAACTCAAGAATAACACTGAAATTAATTACAATTTTGGACTGACTCTGCATCCTGATTGAAACAGATTATCTTGCACCAATTTAATGAGAAATACCCTTAGAATACAAGAATACCAGTACTTTTACAAGGCAAGTTTTTAGAATTCATCAATACTTAATTTACCTTTAAAAAAAAAAAACAACAAACAGTGAAACACTGAGTTGGCAATACACACAAGCATTTCTCTTCTTTCACTGCTACGCTGTAAAGTCACCAAGATTTTAGGTTACACAGCTGTCACTCAGACCTTTGCTGGCATCAATACAACTTTAAGTATGTCACTTGCTCATTTTCTCCATAATGAAGTTTCTGCCTGAAAGCAACAGCAGCACAGTTCATTAGGAGGACCACCACAAAGAAAGTTCCAAAGACAGAGAGGCAAGGCTGCCATCCTGCTCATCCTTCTTTGACTGCAAGTCTGAAAATGGGATTAAATTTGGAAGAACTGGGGAACAGAAGTTAAGAAAGAAAAGATAAAAACAGAAAGTACATTCTTTCACTGAACTGTATCTAAAGTAATCCAGTTTTTTGTGACAGCACCTAACTAGAAGTGGGTACAATGAAGTACTTCATGCCTCCAATACCCAGCCTCAGCAGATCTCATACTAACAACAATACTAGTGCTACCTCCGGCTGCTTCTGGCTGCAGGAACAGGTAGTCTTCCCACAAATGCTTCCCTCATTTCCAAGTGCTTTTCCAAATACCTCTAACCACATAACCAGAGATTTATGCCTCCAGTTAGTGAATTGTCTATTTCTTTTTTCCTAGCCAGACTGCTTGCTCCCAGTTACAGCTTTAACCAGGAAATTCAGAAGAAATCCATGAATGTTGACCTTTCTCATCAAGACTGACTTTACTGTGAAACTATTACACTAATTATTGCAGTGGATAAATTGTTGTCGGAAAGAGGGCAGAGAAGGGTTTAAGTATTTCATATATCTAACATACATTCGGGATTCTCAGCCACAAAGATATGCAATGTAAACAATATGGCAGTAAATATTCATTTTCTGTGGGATTAAGCCTAAATATGCTCTGCTGTTTGGCATCATAGTCACCAAGTGTTTCAAAGGAAAAAAACCTCCACCACTACACAGACATTGTAGGGGAGAGAAGAGATGCCACATAAAGTCACTGGCATCCAATAACACTTCAATTTCCATATGGAAATAACAGGAAATAAGATGTGCTGAATTTTAAGCACCAAGGCAACAAAAACACATTAAGATTTCATCACACAAGAACTTGGCTGTAAAATCTGTAATTTTCTTATCTTTTTAAAGAGTTCTCATTTTCAGGAACATCAGTTAGCTAACAGACCATGCATTCTACCAACCAGCTAAAGCAGACACTTGCATTAATCTGCTTTCTGGTAATTAAGTGGTAGAAATGCATCTCCCCTTCACCAAGAAATCTCTTCCACAATCTGATTCCTTGTCAACCTCTATCTTTTTACAGCCCATGTTATAATGATTATTCTCCAGGTGACTTCCCAAGGATATGTACTCAGGACTGGTTATATCTTGGCTCCAAATCATACATGTCTCCAAAAGACTACTTTTGCGTATGGTATCCACCACATTTGTCTATGAGTAAAGAAAATGTTACTACCATCTTTTAAGAGATCCAGACACTATACATACAAACTCCATAAGGATGATGTGAAATAGAACTGTATTCCAATTTCCAAAAGAAATACACTATGGGAATTGGAAGAGAAGGTAGAATCAGTAAGAATGAAAAACACTGGAGTTACTGTTATTCCCTCCCCCCCCCCACCTAAAACTAATGATATGACAAAAAAGAGCCTCTATAGTTAAATGGGGGGGGGGGGAGCTTGTCCTCATTTGCAAATCATCCAAACCCATCACCTAAGGGCTTTCACCCCAAAATTCCAGAAGGGTGGGGGGGAAGAAATGGCATTCAAATACTCTCCATTAAAACCAGCTGAAAACTATTATTCATGATAGCTGTAACTACCTTCTTGCACCCCCATATAGCAGAAAACAGCTTTTCCCACACACAGAACACCTCTCCCCTCCAACTTACACAGCATCCAGCATTTGAAGACAAACATATTTAAGCTTTTTCTATGAGAAAAGACTTGTGTCTGAAGGGTAAACATGCAGATAACCCATGACAGCAGCATGTCTCCGGAAACATTTGTCAAGCAGAATTCTACTAGAACTACACTTACATGTTCCAATATTCCATTAGCACAAGTACAGCTATTTTTCAGAAACCAGAAGGTTCAGGGTTTGTAACTTTTCTTAAGTATTAACAGATTACATAGAATTAGTAACAGGATTTTGATCTGCAAAGTTGTAACACCAACCCGGAGCCATGAAACTTTGTAAACTACATAACATTTACACCTATGTAAACATATCTATGCTTAAAAACAGTATTAAGTAGGTTTACAAGTCCTGCTCTCAACAGCAATATCAAGAGTGCTGGGGTATTGCCCAATGATAACAGAATATAAAAAAGCATACACTCGTATTAAAAAAAAAAAAAAAAAGAATCCTGAGCAGGATTTTACTTTAAATGCAGTACTAAGTCTGAAGTGTTTTATTGCTCTGCCTGTGCAATAAAGCAATTACAGTTCAACCACAATCATGGACAGCTTGCAGAGAACATACCAACAGAGACAGTTTCACAAACAATACTCCTAAACCTTTGGCAAGATTTTCAAGTGCTACCAAATTAATAATGAAAGGACAGTCAAAAAAACCCATTATACTGGCAAAATTACAGAAAAAAGTCTCACCTCCCACCCATCAATTCCTTCAGAACACCTAATCATTCAGCTTCTGAAGCCACTGCAGTATCTTGGGCTTTACAGTTCTATCTAGACTTTTTGGGGAGGAAAAAAAAAAAATTTAAAAAATCATTTCCCCTGCTAATAATCAGTGTGAGACAGAAGAATACATTAAAAATCAAAGAATAAAATGTTCCTCATGCAGTGAAATGCTACTTCAACCACAAAGGTATCTTTGACATGCCATTTCCTTTACCAAAATTACTCAAGACTGAGTGGCTTGAGAATGATCTAGCATGGGGGGGGGGGGGGGGGGGGGGCCACGTATGTTTGTTGT
>JAVKLA010000001.1:50890782-50995813 GCA_034782735.1 Sagittarius serpentarius | reverse complement strand
ATTCACCTTTGCGGGGCTTGCTCTTGCTCTTGCTGTTCGGGAGGTTTTCTCCCTGACCGCGGCCCTTTTCAGGTGACGGAGCGCTGTAAGGAAAAAACAAACAAACAACCCCCCCCAAAAAAACCGCAAACTACCGCAAGAAACCCTGTGAGACCTGGCGTAAAGCTGTGGGTTGCTACCAGCCATGCCAAACGCTGCCTTCCCGGCCCTCTCCCTCACTTCCCCCAACCAGAAATGCCCCTGCTGCTCCCTGACAGGGAGCCCTGGTAGGAGACGGGGCGTGTGGTGGTCCCCATGGCGGGCACGCTCCTCAGGGTCCAGTCGCTGCCGCCACAACACCCAGAGTGTGTTTCACAGCCTTGCTGTCAAGAGGCTGTCACGCCAAGATACTACATGGTTGGACCTACGCAGCGTATCACGTGCAATGAATTAGGTTTGCGCTGGTCGCCCTGAAGAACGGGGCGCTCTGCTGGCATGGTGGCTGTGCTTCCTGCCTCTGGCAGCTTGCTTAGCCTCCCTCCGAATCACAACAAACTTCTGTTTCCTATCATTGTTTGTCCTTTGGCTGCTGCAGACCAGCAGCTTGCAGTATTGATTTGTAGTGAGATAGCCTTTAGAAGTTCCCGAGGCGGGCACAACATCACATTGTTTTACGTGCTGTGCAAGAGCAGAACGAACGGTCTGTGCTCCAGAACGTGGGTATGAAGCAGCACATGCGCTCGGTTTGGAATAAAGGAGGGAGAGAGCAAGAAGGATGAATAACTTCCAGTGTTCTCACCTTTTGGGAAGATGTGTATATTGGTGGTACTTTATGTTCCTCTAGATAAAGCCCTTTTGCACTAAATTATCCCCCTTAAGGACAGTGGTTCTGCTCCTTCGTGAGTTTGGTGACACTCCCTACAATTTTTCTTTTTTTAAATGGATACCATAAAATATGTTACTTGTCTCTGAATAAATCTCTTGGATCTGGAGATGAATGCAGGAAAGCATAAGGGCCTTAATGCTGGCCTTTACTTTGTGTATTTTATAAAGGCCTGTGCTTGCATAAGCAAGAAGTACCGAGTTCTCTGAAAACTAGTTGTGTTGTTCACTAACCCCAGATAGTACTGAGTGATTCCAGATACCTCCTTTTTCAGGCTGCTTGATGGCATGGTCTAAGTTTTTGGGGGATGTGAATACTAGGTGGTACTAGATTGGAAGGCATATTATGTATAAGATATGTCCCGTATGTGAATATACAGCCAAGTCAAGGCTGAGTAACATTGCCAAGCTGTCTGAGCTGTGCTACTTCACTGATCAACAGAGGCATTCAGTAACTAGACCTGGTGAGCCACCACTAGCACTTGGATTCAGACATGAAGAAATGTAGATATTTCAGTCTATTTATATTGAGGTATCTGCTTGAGTTCTTAATCAGGATTCGGGCATCCTTGGTGTTTCTCTGCCGTGTTCAAACACTTACCAACACTACATTCATCCAGTGATGGTATTTTTGATGATTTGAAACATCCAAAAAGCAAAACAAGATGTAAGGGATTGTGCACATCTAGAAGGATCAAGACATGTGGCAACACTTTTTATGCCATCTTTTATCCAACTATTTCAGAATGATTTACAAGCATTAATTAATGTATTACAACACTTCTACTTAATCTGGAGTTTTTAATATTCTTGAGTAGCAGAATATTTAAACGTGACCTGTTCTGCAGGTTGTATTTTCACTTGGCTCAGCTTCTTCAAAATGCTCGTCATGTTGCCACATGAGTAGGAAATTATAGCTAAAAATATTGCTATTGTACGTGTGTGTGCGAACATATGTATATATACTTCCCATTGTAGGTATTTGGCTTTTTTTTTTTTTACTTACAGAATATAAATTATGGTCCATATTCATATTTTACCAATTATTTTAAAGAAAAATAGAACAAATATGTCATCTACCTGACACCATTTGCATGAATGTCATAGTAAGGAGGTGTCTCTTACTCAAGTAGCTTATTATTCTTGAGCATGGGTGGTTTTTTGCTTGCAGGATTCCTTTAGCAGAGTAAAGCCTTCTGGCCATCCAGGAAAAATTACGAAACCAGTAACAGTATAGGGTTAATCATGTCAATCACGTGTTTATCAGGACCACAGGAACCACGAATGAAGCATATCTTTCTCTCTTCTCCTTCCCAGTTTTGAGGCCGAATGGGAGCATGGCAAATGGCATATAAATTAGGATGACTATTGGTAACTAGGATCAGGGAGCCCGCTCAGACTTTCGTACCGCTCCAGAAGCATCCTTCTGTTTTCAGCCCCACTGGTGCTGCATGTAAGCCTTGAGTCCTTTGCAGACCTACCTAATGTAGCGTATGAAAAGAAATAAATAAGGAGAGGTACAAATATGCTCTTTTTTGACACGCAAACAATAAA
Source organism: Sagittarius serpentarius (assembly GCA_034782735.1). Classification (NCBI taxonomy): domain Eukaryota; kingdom Metazoa; phylum Chordata; class Aves; order Accipitriformes; family Sagittariidae; genus Sagittarius; species Sagittarius serpentarius. The sequence goes on along the minus strand of JAVKLA010000001.1, from coordinate 50,993,398 downwards.
AAGCAGTTTTGTTGCATGGATGCAGCACCATGATATTGTTTCAGTTATGTCATTATAGGCACAATATCAATAAAGCTACCTATATCTGCATTACGGATTTCCTCCCATTTAATTACAGTAGTTTGGCGCAAATATTGTACAGACCTTAGCAGAAATTGCCTACCAGTTTTGTGAGCTACTTGATGCAAAATGCTTTAAGGGCATTGGGCTTTCTCTAGGCTGTTGCTGTTATTGCTAGGAAAAGGGTGAGTTTTATGCCAAGTAGACATGCTAAATGTCAACACAGTTGCTGTCTCCTCTTTCTTTTTAAATGTTTTTTTTGCATACCCTTCTCATGTGAATTTTGGGGATGTTTCCCTTTTCTACCTTTTGGCTTTTCATTTCTCTTTTCCTTTCACTTTAAACTCCAGATCTTTTTTTCCCTCTTCTAAGATCAATCTGTCTATGCATTTTTAATGAATCATTTACTGTGACATATGAGCACTGAAGATACAGTGTCAGGGACTTGCGCATCTGCGGAGAGCTGCTGTGCAGGAGTAGCAGCAGCAAAATGAAATGGATGTGATCTTAGTTTCATTCTTTTGTTCATGTGGGATGGTACTTTGCCTAGAGGCAGCACAAATATAACTTTCCTTCTCGGGAATAATGAGAAGAATTAAAAACCATCAATGTCTCATTTTTCTCTTCAGAGCAGTGCTAGGAATAAAGAATTTCAGCTGTGCCTTTGCTACTTCCACACTTACCACTGAATCAATGCTGTTCACGCAGAAACAGCATTATAGGTAAGAAGCTATTATGCAAGACTCATTCACAGTATCTATACAAGCATTTTTAAAATGTAAAGTAGGAAACATGGGGTTTATAATATCAGGAGTAACATCAACAGATACAACCCTTGTCATTATCTCATTAATCATCTCATACCTCATGGTCTAAGTAATTCTCCTTTTGAAGCTCTGAAGGAAGAGAGGACCACGTTCAGACACTGTCCTTACATAACTGAAACAAAAAGGACCAAAACAGCAAGAAATTAATCTCTCTCAGGGATCTCCTCCTTACCAGCCAGCTTAACTTTCCATGCTGTGGGAAAAAGTGCAGATACTGGAGGACAGCCTAATTTTTTAACAATTTTTAATTTCATATGAGTATGCATAACTTATGTGAAACTCCTAATATTTTAAAAGAGTTTTAATACAAATTTTCAGTTTTAATGCACTGGACAGATCAATAAAATTACTACAGATTATTCAGTATTTTGCATTTTTTACCCTGTTCCAAAACTATTGAGGTACTTTACAGTTATTTGGATAACATAGCTTTAAAGCATGAGAAAGTGTAGAATTAATCAACCTTTTAAATGTTGGTGAACTGAAATAAAATCAGCAGCTTGCCTCTGGTATGCTTTTGGATTGGGTCAGTATATATATATGGTTCAAAATTTTCTACTTTTATGCTTGAAATCAAACTTACAAATTTTACATGCAGTTCTTGAATCCAGCCGATATCCACAAAGACAAAGTAAAATATATGCTGACATCATGGCCCTATTCTGGATTCAGGTATTTTGGTGTTTGGCTAAAGTGTACTCTTTTTATTCTTGTGAGCAGTACTAGTAACTACAAATGAATAGGATTTGGCCTGTATCATGTTATGTAAAACTATTTCTATAGCGAGTTTGTGTGTGTGACAGATTCCTTTTTAATGTAATCAGACGGAGCCTGTAGACCCACACTAAGATGAATGTTTCCCTGCTTCAAGTTTAAAGGCAAACACAGATACAAATTTTGACAGAAATTAACACTTAAATACAATCTCCATCAATTCATTTTCATTAAATGCTGCCAATATACCAATGATTATTTTTCTTTTTTTATCTGCTATCCAGACTTTTGTTTCCTTAAAATACTTGTGCGGAGATTCCAAAATATCTAACCTATTTTCTTGGAGGACAGAGTGATGTTTCTTTCTAGGATTTGCACTGTCTTGTCAGAAAAGATCATCCGACTAGAGCTTCCTGTTGCTTTCGGACACTACATTGTCTCTTAGAGGCAGTTTGTTGTGTCACAGTTTTTTATTACTGTGGCATTTATCATGTATGATTTCATATGTATTTCATAGTAAAATCAAATTTTCTAGATACTTTACTATAGTCCTCATTTATATTATACAATCCTTTTTTTTGAAGTGCCATGAAGGGTCCAAGATGAATTCTTCAAACCCTAGTTTATATTATGAAAACAAGGTCTTCAGGTCTGTGTAGAGATTTTCCTTCTCAGAATATAGGATGACAATTTATATACCCCTTTATAAACAAAGTCTGTGTTCATCACAGAAAGCAAAAGTGTTACAACATTGTAATGTTTTCACCATTGGTTTTGATGAATTCTTAAAATGTGACAAGTGTTTCCTTTTCCTACAGTGCCCTGACAGTGATTGCAGATTTTGAAGAATCTCTTTCACATTTACTCAGAGAGTCCTTATATGTATATATATTGGTTGATAAAAGAATCACATGTTTTAGACTGACAATTGGTAATTAAATAGTCATAAGAAGTAGGAGGGCAAAGTGGCCAAGTGGGGAGAGATTGTCAGATATTTACAGGATTAAATTGTGTGCTCTTTAGAATTATTTTGTTAATATGACTTTTGATTCTTTTGAAACAAGGAAAATACTTGAATAGATGGAATTACTTATGATGTCATTCAAAATATACCAGAAATTTTCTGTGATGACTGAAGAGTGGGATCAGGAGAGTTGGCTAATTTTTCAAGCTGGGATGCGTGGTTTAACTTCAGAGTTTAATCACAAGTTGTGTATATACATTGTTTTTGTTAAACAGTATCAAAGGAGCACAAGAAAGTCAAATACACTGTCACAGGTAATGCATACATGTTTTTCATAAGCCAAAGACATTTTATCAAAAGGGTACCTGAAGTCTTCATCTATTTCTTAGTAGCAGAAACACTTTATGGGAGCCTGGTGGAAAGCATAGAACGAGTGTCAGGTGCACAACCTAGGTTCTAGAGAAAATTAGATCTGTTTTGCTCGTTGAATCAAAATGAAACACATAGGAAAGTGCCCCCAGGGGTAGGGGTGGAGAACTTTTAAGAGAGTGGGCTAGTTATCAGACCTGTGATGTATAATTTGGATTCAAAGTTTAGCAACAAATTGCATACATGCATAGCATTTTTTAAAAGAACTGACAACAGGGCTTATCCTTTGACTCTTCATTTCAGCCCTGATCTTAAAATGGGTTCTTTTGTAGCAGTAAAGTTTATAGGATGTTAATAGTCAACCAACTTAAATCTTGCTTCTGCAAGCAGCAGAAGATCCCAGCCTACTGCTTTTAAGTGTGCTTAGTTGTTGTCCAGCTCACCGAGTAGCTAAATCCTTCTCCAGCTTCTACTGCTAAATAGTTTTGGAGTAGATTCTTCTACAAATTATGTTATAATAATTACAATTCAGACATTGAACAAATAAGATTAAATCTGTGAGATGACAAAATTCTGTTTATTCCCTAAAGGGAGAAGTTCGTTCAGTTCAGGCTATTTTAAAATGAATAAAAGCTAACCTTTTTTCAATTTAACTGGAAAGTTTTGTACATAACCATCAACCTTTCTAATATAAAGGCTCTTTTTTTGCCTTCAAATTCTTTAGGTAATGAAAGCATACTTCTAAGGTGTTTTTTTAGTGAGACATAGTGCATGCACCCTGTTTTAGGAACATCAAGTAATTAACTATCATAAAACTGCAGAGAGGAAAGTGGTTTTGTTTTGTATGGAGAGGTAGGGAAGCTGAAGTACACACACATGGATACTAGATTTTTTTTACATACTCGCCCCAAAACATTTGAATGATTCCTTTGGAACACCACCATTTTGAAGCTGTTACTCACTTCTGATGAGTGTATTGGTGGTTTAGTAGTTATTATACATTTGTTGGCAGGACAATGAAGTTTCTAAAGGTGTGAAATGAAAGTGGGGCCTTTTTGGCCTAGGATTCGTACACAAACAGGGATTGCCTCACCCAGAAGACCATCGTTCCTCTTTTTACCATGAATACTGATGAACTAATTAATGGCATAGCCAGTAGAGCTGGCAGTGTAGTTTAGAGGTCCCTCTTTCTGTGCCATTTCGTAAATAATGTCTCTCTTTTCCACAGAGGTTTATTTAGTTGTTCCATCGTCATAGTCTGTTTTTTCTCAAAGTTCATGCAAGGTTTTCACTTCCAGTAAGGTGTTTCTTGAAGGCCACAGGCACAGTTGTGGAAAACTTGTTAGCCTGTGTCCTGTCAGGATCTACACTGAGACAAAAGAAAATCTCAGACACTTGACCAGCTATTTGGAAGTGGGAAGGTGGGTGCCAGTGTGTCTAGCATTTCAATATCAAGGTGGATTAAGAGCCTTAAGGAAGCTTAAACAGCTCTCAGGAGAGAGGTTCGCATGGTTTTGAAGGCTTTTTCCACTGGAACAGTAGCTTGGATGCAGTTTGGGTTGAAAGATCAGGGTTTTTCTCCTGGAATTGTGCATGGTGCTACCTAGTTTTACTTTTTTTATTAAGCATACTCAAAGTTTGAATGTTCAGGTCACACTGAGTGCTTCACATTTGAGAAAGCTCAGACAACACTTCTTGCCAAGTTTAATGGACATTGCCATGGAAGTTTTCAGGCACTGGCTAAAGCAAGTGAAAGGAGAGAAGCAGTTGTTTTTTTTTTCTTGTTTGGTTCATGTTTTTCTTTTAATGATTTGTTGCAACTAATAGTCCCAATCTACATTGGTTTACAAGTTCTATTGTCATTAAAATACCAGGCAATTCACTGGGTCATGTAAACAGCTGTGCTATTGGAGGGAAGGACTAAGATGTGGTTGGATGTTTCATCTGTATTAGCTAGCATGGAAGAATTTTATAGAACCGTGTTGTCTCTTATAGCAGTGGTGGGAGAAACCAAATTAGAATGTACGAACAGACTCTCTCTCTCTCATTTGCCAACTAAATGATACGGAAGCATTCAGTTAATCATAGTTTCTGAAGCAGGTTTTATGAAGTTAATGTAACTGAGCTGCAGTAACTTCATGCGACTGTGGGGCATTTTTCAACTCAGTGTATAGTATGTAGTATGCTGTCAATTGATCATTTGCTGTGCTTTTTCATAATTTCATAATGGAAATTAGCCAGGCATATTTAGGAATTGTATAAATAACTGCTGTACTTGTGGATCTTCTTAGGATCATCAGCATTACACTACATCTTCTAGCAGCCTAATATCAGTTATATATGATAGCTGAAGAAAAACTGTTCTCATGCACAAGATTTACTTTCTAGAGTACTGACTGTAGTGAAGACATCATTGTCAAATATTTAGCAAACAAGCTTCAAAATACTGAAAGGACCTTTTTTTTTAACTATTATTTTTAAATAATAGCATGTTCTTATCTTTAAGCCCTATTAGCTGATTCCCACTGGAGAAAAACTTAGCGGGATATGTACAATATATGATGTATGTCTGTGTACATGTGTTAGCAGGTGATTATTCTTCTACATTATTGCTTTGCTTAAATTCTACTTAAGATCTGTATCAGATGAAGACTGGCTTTTTTTGAAGGTTTTTTTTATTTGACTAGAATGTAATTACAACCTTTTTATCAAAAGTTTCTTAAAAATAGGTAGAAAAAATGAAAATATTATGTAAAACAGGTGGCAAATCAGTCAGCATGAAATATTTTTTTTATGCAAGTTCTAATAGATAGCTCCTAATACTTGGAATAGCTAATACTTTTGGTAGAATTGCTGTGTCAATATAGCAATGAAGATAAACTGTTCAAACAGACTAGACATTGTAGAATATACTGATGCAGTAAGCTTGTGGTTCCAAGTAAAGACAGCGCTTATGGATATGCACATGTCCAGTCCAGCTTTTTGTGAAGTCATACAATAAGAGCATTCAGTTTGTCTGTGGCTAGTGTTTATATTACAATGAAGCAGAGATGGGAAAATTGGAGTGTCATTTCCATCTTGATTCTTCTGGTACTTCTGCTGTTACGTCAGTTTGATTCTCTGTTACCTTTGGAGCATTACTGGAAATTTTAAGCAGAGACTGAAAGGCTTAAAAGTGGCCTTATTGTAGAGAAGAAAAGTTGCAGACTACAGACAGGTTCGAAGAGGATCAAATGATGGCAAGACAGGTTAGGGTCAGAGAGGTGGGAAGAATGCACTGTGTCATCAGCTTTCTCACAGAAGCTGCATTGGGAGAGGTCTGCTAAGTACATTTATCATGTTATCATCAATCATACTGTGATGCAGGTGACTTGGGAACCAGATTCGTGTCCTTGCTGTTGGAACATACAGTTACCACAAAACTTAATGTATTTTTCAAGCTGTTACAGCAGTTTCTAAGCTCTCCTCTGCTAGGCCCCTATGCAAGGCATATGGCAAGTCCATTTATGTGCTTTACCTATTCCTGTGTTCTGGAATGGCATTTGTGGATTATTAGCAGTGTTGGACTATAGCAGATCTTTAGTTACACTCATGCTGTACTTCCACAAACCCTTTAAGCCAGCATAAGCCAAGAGATGCTGCCCTGCCCTGCACAAATGTTCTTGCAGCTGCACACTTAATTGACTGGGCAACTGATTTGGGTTAAAACTAGCCCAGCGAACAAAGCAAAACAAAACATTAGCTTTAAACTAGTTTCTGAACTCACTTCATTTCTAGCCTCACAAATATTTATGCTGGCTTGAAGGTCTTCACCTTCCTGGTATTAAGACCACAAGAAGTGTGTGAAGAAAACCAGCAGCCACTTTTTTTGATGCAAGGGCTGGTTTAAAGGGCTTGTGGAATTGCAGTTTAAATTGTGGCTCCTTGCTAAACAGCCAGACATTCTAAAGGAGGCTTAACGGACATCTTTTTATGCCCTGGCTGCCAAGACACATCTTGGACAGAACCCAGGGTGTGTGGCCTTGGACTAATTTTGTCTATATCACCTGCCTGCCTTTAACCATTTTTTCTCTAAAGAACTTCAAGTTGTATCTTCTGCAATCCAAACTGTGTCTAACCAAAACACGTTTCCACACCCACTAAAATATTTTTCTTCCCTCTAACAACCTCTCACAACAGATATTTTCTATATTTGGTAGTTACATTTAGTATTTACACAACAAAACAATTGGAGAAAAATACAGGACTTAGATGAATTGTACTTGTCAGTATTACAATCTGACAGTTTAAGTAGCTCATTCCTTTTCTGCAAAACTGTGCTAAGATAATTTATGTGTTTCATAAGTGTTTTATCTTCGGATTACAAAGAATTAGAGAGTTTCACTCGTCCCAAATTACATACTAGAAAATGCATTCACATCTCATTTATTACATTGTTGGACATGAGAATAAAATTATGGATCATGGTTAGTTGCATCAACTCCTTTCTTTAGTCTTACAGGTCTTACATAGTATTTATGCATGCTTCTGTATTGCTTGGAATTTCTGAGACTATTACAGCTTGTTCAATAAAAATTAAAAGCTTTTTTTTTTTGAGAGAAATTCTCCTTAATTTAAGTAATCTTTTAGTACAATGCAAATACTAGTTATGTTATTTTTTTCCCCATCTTTCCACTATAAGCCTGCCAAATTTAATGCATTATGTGCAAGAGTTATTCATATAAGTCCCGATTTGTATTTGCCTGCTTGGCACTTTTATCTAATACATTGCGAGCCTGCACCACAGCTGCTGCTTCTCTCTGACCTCAGATGCTTGAAGCAAAGGATGGAAGGAGGTAGCGATGCTGCATGGCAGTCTGCTGTGGTTGTAAAAGGTGTCCCTTTGCTGAGCGGAGCTCCGCTGGAAGGTTTCTCTTCCCAGCTACATCCTCTCTTTGGAGGTCCTGTAAGGTGACCTGACCAGCATAGACCTTTCTTCACAGGAAACAGGCAGCAGTTCTGTCACAGGCAGTGTGTGGGCATGGGTAGGGAAAAGTTGCACTACATTGCTGATTGGTGGTTTTGTTTGTGTTTTTTTAACAGTTAACCTAAACACCTGGTCAAAGATAGAGACATTATTCTGAGTCGCATTGAGTAAAGCACATCACCTGTGGAACTGCAAAGACACTACAAAATCATTAATTTCTTCAGCTAATATTGAAGAATTAACTCCTACACTCTGCAAAGCAAAGTTCAGGAATGTAGCTTGTAGAAGATATGGAAAAAATAAAGGACTAATTATAGAGGTCGACTGCCAATGCTGTTTAAACTGTAAGTTTCCTCCTCTTCTCAAAAGTAACTAGGACACTGCATTCTAAAAATAGTCTTACAAAATTCCATGGTGGAATGGGTGTTAGTAAGCTCTTAACATGTGCCCTAGGTTATTGGTTTGTGTGTCAGTCACTGATTTATTTCTAATTTCACTTTATCTTTGACCAAGCAAACTGTTTTTGAAATTTTCTTAAATGTTCTTTCATTATAATGTAGTAGAAGATGAACAGTAGTGGAAAGACTTTAATCTTAAAAAGTATTTGAAAGAAAGATTTCTTGAATTGTGTGAATTTCCAATTCATTCTGGCTATTCAAGAGCTCCAGCTTTTCTTTCACTTAGAGTTTGCAACCTAATAGTTGCTTTCAGTTATAAAGGCCAAAAAACTCATTGACCAATTTACAGGTGTAATTTCTTAAAAAAAAAAAAATTAAGGGTTTATCTAAAATTGTCTGGAAGGCTGCTGCTGAAAAAGCAGTTCAGCAGCCTGAGAAAAGAGATTATATTCTAACCTTTTATTTCTTAGCCCTCTCTTCTGTAATTTTCTCTAGTCTCTGCTCTGCCTTGTAGCATCTATGTTATTTTATCTTAAAAGTATAACTGGGATCTTTAAATAAGAGGAGGGTAAAACGATTGACCGTTCCAGCTAAATACTTAAATCACAGTTTAAACTGAAGCTCCTTAATCTAAATCAATTAAAAAAAACCCCTCATAAAATACAGAGTAGACTATTTCACATTGAAATATTTGAATTAACATACCTGAAAAGTCAGCAATTTTCAGAAGGGAGGAGTGTGTACCACTACTGATGATATGGGGGACAGAACCTGTTAGTCTGGACCTGTCAGCCAAGATACTGTGAACGTGGAAACAGCCTCCTCTATAACAGTACTCCTTTGACTAGGGGAGGGCGGGGGGAGAAAGAAAAAGAAAGCTTTCTTATGTTGAGTTATCTAATCGTATTTCATTTGCAAGGTGTGAAAAACTAGAGGAGCAGATTAGTTTTCCAACAGGGTACTGGGGTGAGGAAAAATTATTGGAAAGACTGAGGATTTACTTCTCCTTGCAACATCACATATGAAAACTCAAGTTGCAAACACACAGTGCTGCACTGTAAACATTATATGCAATTCAAACAGGGTATAGGAGATAGAAGGAGCCAGAGATACAACAACTGTTTCTTTGGAGAAGCTAGGAAAGTTGAAATGAAAATTTTAAATCTGATTTATTGAAATTCAAATTTTTAATGTTTCCGTTTAAAGGAAATTTCTTAAAAACAAAATTTCAATCCAGACTAATTTCACTTCTTTTCTAATGTAAAAATGTTCAGTAGTATGGAAATTCAACCAGCTCCAGTTTAGAATCCCTTTAAAACATAAGGAATGATTATCTTAAACAACGCTAAAGTAAAGGTAGAGGTTTTTTATTTTAACTCATGTGAAGTAGTATGAAACAAAACCTGGATGCTTAAATTGTTTTATGATGTAGGTCTTAATTATCAGAAACTACACTTTTAATAAGAAGCTACTACAACCTAAGTTGCATCGAATGTTTATAAATAAGAAGTTGTAAAAAATAACGCACCTCTTTCATACCTGCAGTGCTACAGACTTCTTAGTGATTAGCTTCTAACTAGTATTCAAGTGGTGCTTGGAAGCAATATATGAAATTAAATGCTAATACGGATTTTTAGTAACTTACAGATACTACTGTGATGTTACAGGTAGTCTATCACAGAAATTGCTTTCTCTCTTGTGTTGCAATGTATAGCTATAGGGTTCTGTACAGTTTTTTTGCACTATGAGTGCTTTTCTGTGTCTGTCATTCACCTGCTTACCTCTCTTAGTGGTGTGTTATGAGTTACAGTTGATCTGCTTTGCTTTATGAGGATCTTTTATTATGGTTTTCTCAGACTTGGCATTTTATCTTTGTAGATGCTTAGGAATTAGTATCTCATAATGATCTGAAGTTTGCTACTTTGAAGTCAGAATTTTTAAACAGGAGACTTGGCAATAGATCTGCTGTAGCTGCTTTTAACAGTTTAATTAATGTTGTATTACGTATGCACATTTTTTTAGCATATACTATTTGGAAACACTGCTTGATATATAGAATGAAAAAAGCGTGCACACTAAGTGATGCATGTTGTTGTGTCTGTGAACTCTGTACGTTTGTAATGTTAAATTTGCCGAAGTTAATGTGTTGAAAAGTAACAAGTTACTTAAGTTAGTTAAATGTCTCTTTCCAGAGGAAAATTACCATAATGGTTACTTTTACTAAAATGCAATTACTGTCATTGTAACAATCAATCATATTTTCTTGTGGAAGGAACTTTACCTAGTTCTGAATGCATTAAAATCTAAGATTGCTCTGCTCAGTGTTAAAATGAGCTGCAGAGGCAAATACTTCTGGGGAGAATCAAGTGGAAGTTCCAGTCATATGATTGTCTTTAAAAGTATTCAAAAATAGAAATTAACTTCTTAAATGAAATTGAGCCCAGTGACTTGTAAAACACCAACCAAAGCATTATAAATTCTGAAAGGCTTTAAAAATAATTGAAAAAGTTTTTGTTACAGCTGAGTTTGATTAAGCCTTAAGGAGCAAGTTCCCGTATGTATTTACCACTTGGCTGAAAGAATCTATGAGGTTCGCCACAGCAATCTGTAGAACAGGGTTGGTTTGTCTGCTATGGCATCCTCCCACTTTTCTCCCTTGCAATCTCTTTTCTCAGTCTTATTAAGCCTGCAACTTGCATTCTTCATTTTCCTACGTGTCTTTTCCCTAACCTTCTTTCCTTCCTGATTGTGTCTTTCCAGTGTCTGTCTGCAAAGAAGATCTGTACTTAAATTCTCATAGATGGTAAACAATTTTAACGCTCAGCTTGAGATGTCCTATGAAGAACTTAATCTTTTTTTCAGGTAGTATTGATCACTGCCACGTGGAAATATGATTCAAACTGTACACCTGTAACTTGAGACACAATTAATAATCTCTTGAAAGTTTTGACCTGTCTTGTTAGAAGTTGAGCTGATTTGTTCTAAGATAGTAGACCTAAAAGGATTTTTATAATTTCATTTTTTTGTCTGTCTTTATACAGATGCAAAAATAGCATTTTCATTGAAAAACAACTGCTAAAACATGCACCATAAGTGTTTTCACACTTTGAGATTCATGTTAATATATGATTCTACTGTGGTAAATGTATTATGATAAACACATGCATTCCATACATCCCCAGTTTATGTTGGGTTCATGTTAGGTTTATTTTGTACAAAGAGTTCCATAGGTTTCAGTGAGTATACATGTAACAAATTTAGGTAATTTTCTGTTTAAAATGTGAATGTTATTTTAATTTCAGCCATTGTAGTTAGGTAAATTATTGCTGTATTTTTAATATTTATTTCAATGCATGCCTTTCAAGCTCTCTTCAATACAAGAGAGTGATAATAGTATCTGCGATTTAGGTCACAATTGTCTTGTAAGTTTATTAAGGTATTGCAATTTTTGCATTAAAATCTGTGCTTTTGTTTTGGTTTTAAACATTAGTCTTTTATATGAAAAGTGTTCTGGCTGGTATTCTAGGGGTCTTAGTTGGATTTTGAAGAGATCATTCACCAAATAATATCCTTCTACAAAATTTAACTTTTACTAAAAATGCTTTCCTTAATGTCTCGGTGTTATGGATCACACAGTAATACAAAATTTGACCAAATGCCAAATTGGTGTGTTCCAAGGGAAATTCATCACAAATATATTGGGTAAGCAGTCTCAATACAGCTTATAAGATTAACCCAGAAAGTACAACAGCGAAAACATAGGAGGAATTTGGAGAGGTACATGCAGGGTATGAGGGAATTGGAATTGTGCAGAATGGTTGAGGTTGGAAGGGGCCTCTGGAGATCTTCCCTGTGAAAGGCAGGCAGAGGTTAGAGTAGAGCAGACATCTGACACCTGATTGATCATGAAATATTAGAAAAAGAATGACATGTGAAGTGACAGGAGAGAGCAGCATTACCAGTGTTTGGAATAGAGATTGCATACTTGATCTCATGAAAGGAAAGCATTTTTAAGCATTAAATGTGTTTAGTTGGCGGCTAAATAGATTTTGGGGTTTCAGAGGATTTATATGCAACATATATCTAACAGGCTCTTCATTCCATTTCTAGACCACATTTCCAATCTATGTATGTGTGTTTTTAATGAAAATTTTGTAGATTTTTTTGTTGTTAATGAAAGATATTTAATGTCATAATAATAGTAGGAGACTATACATATTTATTTTATATGTAGACTAGTTGTAATAATTTGTTTTAGAAATATGCGCATATAGTAAGCACATGTAAACTAGGTAACCTGATTCGTACTAACAATTGGATAACACACAGAGGTTGTCATTCTTAAGTCAGAGGCTGAAAATAAAATATTTTTCACTGAAAAAGCAGTGCTCACGTTAGAGTAAGTTATGTTAGAGGTGGTAAAGCTAGTCAGAAAAGGTGAAAGCATAGTAATTCCTTGCCCAGCGAGATTTTTCACTAGATTAGGACAGAAATATTCTTGTATATACTTTTGTTTATCAAATTCTTCTTGACTATGAATGGCTATCTATCTCCTTCTTGCATTTCTATTAAACTTTTTTAGATTAATATATAGTCTTCTGGAATAACTGCCTATTAATAACTTCCTACAAGTTGTCCTATTAGTATTACATTTTATTGTTTCTATCTTGCAATATATTCCTGGAATAGATAATTACTTCACTGATATAATCATAGAAATAATAGTATTGTCCTTATGTTAGAAAATGGAGGTTAATACAAATGATGTTCTAATTAGAATTCAGAAGACTGGTTGGCACACAGTTGATTTTGTTGGCTCTCAGCCTAATCTTGTTACGTTGTTTTTAACTATGAAGAGAGTGGGTTTAAAGATCTCCAGCAGTGCAAATGAGATGAGGGAGTTATAAAGAGCTTAAAGAATCAGAAAAGTATAACTCCTTAAAACCGAACTATAATAAACACAAAGCTTAAAAACTTTGCCTAAACATCCTTTAATGTAATATAGACACTTCCAAAAAACAATTCAAATTCCTGATGTCGTTAAATAGGAGTCAGTCTTGTACTACTGTACTACTTACAGTACTACTCTAATTGTATAATAAGTTTTGCATTTAAGTAGTATGTAGATGTAAAACAGTAGTATGTTACATTTTTTATTTTTAAAAGTGTAATATTACTTTAAGTACTAAAGAATCACTTTACTTTTACAAGTACATGTGACATTCATATTATGTGGACTCCATAGCTGTTCTTAGTAAAACTGGTTATAGCATTGGTTTCTGTCAGTTCTGAGATGTTTATGTCTAACTAGGTTATTCAGATTTAATTGCATTATGTGGGTAAAGGCAATTGCTGAATACTTCAGATAAAACTAGACACCAGCATGGGCCAAGATAGATGTGAAATTCCATCAGGTTTAATGTAGGTAGCCTGTCTTGTGGTACTTGCAGAGCAAACCTATTGCAATGGAATAGGACTTGACACCCAATTCATGTAGCTCCAAGAAATTCTATGAATACAATAATGTAAAATACTTCATATATAAATAATGTGCATTTCAGTATGTTCTTTCTATGAACTGGCTCATAGAAAACCGTTATATCATCACTGGCGCATCTGAGTACTTCTGACCGTTAGCCATGTTCTTCACCCGCTGGCTCTGTGGACATGAGGCTTTACTTCAAAGGTCGTTGGATTTGCTCTTACCCTGATGCTTAGAGTAATGTTTTCTGATCTTACAGTTATTGCTTCTTTAATGAAAATAATCTGTGACTGATTTGTAGATCTACTATCCCTTAATTTCAAGTTTTGTTGAGTATCTGTAGCTATGTTGGTAAGTAAGGAGGTTTTCTAAAATACGATTCCTCTGTATGAATTCAGAAGCCAAACTGTGACCTGCCCAGTGCACACATCCTTTATTCACGTGTCCCAGAAAGGCCCCAGTAGACCTACTTATCAAAATAAATAAGAGGGTTGATGTTTCCCTATGTAGTTCTCCACCATTATACTTATTAAATCACTAGATTTCAAGTCAGGTCAAATTAGCATGGGAGAACCAAAAACTGTAAAATGCTTCAACATCATTCTTTTTGTCCTTTTTTGTCTGTTGTTGAATATGAAACACAAGCACGTGCACATAAAATTAGAGCATATATATTTAATATTTTTGGTAAGGTTTTATTTATAGCTCTGATTGTGGTAAAGATTCAACCACTCCACAATTAACTTGTTATGCGGTGGATGGGGAATGGTGAGTATGTTGACTCATGCTGCAGTATTTGATGTAGACAGGGAAAATCAATACACTTTCGATGAAAGTATCAACAGATGCTTTCTTTGGGGTTTATTTGAGGGTATCTTACAATATTTCATATTAATGAGAAGTTGCAAATGAGACAAAGATGAATGGCTGTGAGGATATGGTACAATAAACATAAGCATGTGTTTGCAATGGTAGCAATCCAGATGATTTAAAAATGAATACTTTTGTCAATATTGTTATATTGAGTTTGGGCCTAGGAAGCACTGTCCTGTTCAGAAGTATCATGGATCTATCGGCCATTAAAGATAAAAAAAAAAATCTAACTTTCAATGTTCAGTAAGCACTGAGAATCAGCCCAGCTAGTAATAAGACCCAGTACTTGTTTAGGTGTATGAGCATTACAGGTAGTCTAGCAAGGAGGAAGAAGCAGCTTGAAAAGTGGTGTATATATTCTTAGCCTTCAGAAAGGCTGCAGAGCTGGACAATTCACTTTCTAAGCTTTCTTTTTGTTGAAATACATAACTCTGTTGTATACGTCAACCTGTATGCATATATGCACCTTATAATTGTATCTCAAGGCATATTCTGCCACTCATATACAATAAAATAGTATATATAAAATAAAACATAGGCAAATAAATGGTAGCGAAGACCTTGCTGGCTTTATGAAATCTAGTTCACGTCTTCTTTGCGTAACAGAAATTTTGCTTTTCTGAGTTATTAATTTCTACATAGTATGCTTTTTTTGTGTTAAGGTGTGTAAAATGTGAAAGAGTCATCAGCATTTTAAAATATTTTTTTCTCCAATTATAATGTATTTTTTTTTCTTTAGGTTAGATGTGATTCATTACTATATACAAAGCAATAATTTTTTTTTTTAATTTTCCCCTTTTGGTTTTAAGACAACATTCAAAAGTATCCATGTTAATGGCTTAATTTCAGTTCCAATCATTTATCTTGGTTAAGAAAGAAGGACAGAGCTATACTGCAATTTACTTTTCTCCATATGATAAACCAGTTGTGGAGCTGGAAAGCATGTAATTTCTAGAGGCAGAATTTTCTTTTGTGTGCAAAAAAAAATACAAAATGTTTTAATCACTTCTGTTCATATCTTCAAGAGTTTGGGTGATATTTTGTATTTAAGTCCTTTTCATCTTAGAGCATCTTTACTTTAAGTGGGAGCAAGTTCAATATAGATGTTCTTTACTAGGTGTCATTTGTTCCTTCTTAAAAGTAAGCATCTGTCTGGTCAGTTCTCTAGTCAATAGCTGAATCAGCATTTGATTGCCTTGGCGGTGGCTGCATGACTGTCTGCCTGTGAGCTCTTTGGCCTTTTATTATACTGTTTCTATTTTGTAAGTTTTTAGATGTTCCTGTATGTTGGTAAAGCAGCCTAATCTCCCATAATTTTTTCATTTTCTTAAAGTTACTCCACCTTTCAACAATCATTCATTTGAATTCCCTTGGGTCTTCTGATACAATTTTCATTTAATGCTGATTCTGTGATTACATACAAGACTGTTGCCAATTCATTGAACTGATGAAATTTGACTTGCAACCAAACAAAATCATCTTATTGTAATTTATGATTTTGCAGATTTCAATATACTATTTCTTTATCTCTGTCTTTGTTGGAATGATCAACTTTTCTTGGTACGTACGTTTACAGCAGACTAAGTAAATCTCTGTCCTTGAGTGGGGATGTATCTTTCTGGGAATTCCCTGCAGAATTTTATCAAATACATCAGAGTAAGATACCATGAAGCATGAGTATCTAGAAGGAGGAAAACTAGGTCAATTGAAGTGATCACTGAGACTGTTCAAGAAGGCCTGTGAAGGAGAATTCTGATTTCATACCTGATCACTTCAGACTAGGTAACCTTGGAAAGTAAGCCAGGCAGGGTAAAAATAATTCTACTTGTGTGTTGCAGTTCAGGAGACTATGGTAATATTCCCACGAGCTAAGCAAAATGGACTGAGCTACTAAAATCTTAAACTTGCTTTGAAACAGTAGAATAAACCTATTTGCTCTTTATTGTTTAGTACACATACTAGTACAGTCTAGTGCAGGTTGTTTTCCAAGTGACTAACTTTGGCAATTAGGAACTATTTTCTGCTGAACATACTGCTTTTTTACATAAGCAGTGTCTTGTATTGCTGATGCTCTTGTTATCTAAGGAGGAGACTGCCTACAACGTGAATTCTGTTTGTTCATGCTGTTACCAGTAGTATGTACAGGATGTACATACCCTTTTCTCTGTCAAAATACAGATCTTTTTCTCTGCCTTCCTTCTTACCTTTTCCTTCTGTCACTCCTACAGTTTATTTTAAACTTTAATTTATACCGAGCTTCTGCTTTCTCTATCAATATCACATCATTATTCTTATCTGATTCTCTTGATAATTTGTTTGCACTGGAATTCTTGGCAGTGAACTAAGAATTTCATTGTCTACCTACTCTCTTTTCTCTTGGAGAGTATAATAGAGTGGGAGGGAGAAGCCTCATGGTAATATTTTTATATTTGAAATGTAGCCACACTTTATATGCTCCTACACATCATGCTACTTATAGATAATGAAACAAGTCTCATCTTGTGGTCTACTGCTTTTCTGTTTTGGACTATTTTGTGCTAACTCTATTCATTTCATCTCCAACACTTATTAATGCTGCTTCTCTTTTCTTTGCCTGCCTCTGTGGTATTCTTTAGGAAGGGACTATTACTACTAACTGGGAAAGCATAGCAATAATCCTCACCCCAAGAAATGAGAAAACAGCTAGTGAAATTAATAGAGTGGTGTCACAGATGTAGTCATCTCAGTCTTCCACTGAATTAACAAGCATGGAGGAGAATGCATCCTTTAGAAACACAAAGTAATTCCTCTTCTGCACCCAACTGGTTCTGGTACATGGTGACACAGAACTTCGCTTTTTCCTCCTCTCCCATAATTTTGGAAGATTCTTGGGACCTCAAAGTTTGCACAATCTTTCCTGTAATAAATTCAGTGATACAACTGTATCTTGTTAAAAGTCAATGGGAATTTGAGGAAAAGAAAATGCAGCGCATCCACTGAACAATTACTAATTTAATATTATAATGCTGTTTTTTTGTTTTGCATCTTTATAAGCCACTTTAAGTGAACAATGATAGCATATGCAGGAAGTAAATAGAATTAAGTGTAAAAATAGGTTATCACTGGCAGAACAGATTATTTTTAGTCCCTGTTTCTTTTCAATAAGAAAAATTATTTTTTTACATATTTTTAAGATATATATTTTATTATGAAGTAGAGCTTTTCTGATGGCAGATCATCCTTTTTCACATCCATCATCTCCTGCCTAAGACATTATTTGTTCTGCTATGAAGTTTCTGTTTTGAAATAAGTTTACTATGCACTTTTCTTTTTACAGAAATTCTTTTAGCTTATTTTTAGGATGCTTAGATTTCAAAGTAAACTGGGAGTGCTTTGATAACATTTAAGGCTTCAACCGCACTTGAATTGAAAAGACACAGCAAGAAGAAACCCTGCTGTGTTGCTAATCTTTCTCAGTCATTTTTGGTAGTTAGCACCTGATATAAAAGTTCATGTCATGTGATTCACATAAATATTGAAAAATCAACTTGAAATTCAGAAGTCTAATTACATGGTACTTTATTGTGAACATTCAGTTAAGCATTCAAAAACACTCATTACAGACCAAATAAAATATACATGGAGGATCACTTCTTATATTTGACTTTGTTATTTTCAGCTGTGTTTTCTGCTTAAAATGGGTTAATAGAACAGTAGAGGAAAATTTCAGTTCTGAAATATGTAGTGCTGGTATACAGAAATACTCAGTTTGAATGGTTTTTTGCCATATCTTAATACTTACAGCCTTCAGACGCATTAAAACATTTTTTAATGGCTGGGCTAGAGAAGATTTTAAAGTTTATTTAAGCTGATTCATTTGAATCCCTTTTCCCAATTATAACTGCAAATGAATAAACTTTTAAAAAACATTTTATGATCAATTTTAATGTTTAACTGACTCTACATACTACCTTGGAGACTCGTTAAATCCTTACTATTGTTTTTAATAAACATGGAAATAAATATTTTTTTGTGTCTAAATGTAGATGCACTCATCAAATATCATCCATGAGTGTGATGGAAATTTGATGGTCTCTGTTAGAGCATGTTAAATAGATGAAATATTGGCTATTTTTTGCCTTAAATATTAGGATAATGCTTAATAAAGGAACACTATGTCCTTTCTAGATATGGATTAACAAAACAGGTGGCAGTTCATTCTTTTGAGGGTAAAACTAAGCACTTTTATTCTAAAACCACATTAACATTAATGCCATCCATAATACTATCTGTTCTTGTTCTTTCCTAGTTCCACGGCACACTTGCTCATGTTGCTGATGGAACCTTTTTCGACCACATCCCAAGCCTTATCAAGCATAGATGATCTGTTGAATATTGACGACTTCACTGTGTAGCTATACCTCCTAACAGGAAGTATCTTTGAAATAGAAAAAATACATAAAGTGGCGAGTGTGTTTCTGCCTTGAATTGTAAAGGTGAGACAATTGCAATATTCACCTCAGTTCAGTTTCTGCCTTCTTTTTGAGAATGGTCATAAGCCAGTTGTGTTACCAGTTTTTATTGGGACACCTGCCTTTTCTATCACACAGGCCATAAGGCATTTAATTGGATGGTAATGGCTCTTGAAGACTGTAGTTCTGCTTTGGGTTTGACTTGTCATGGGCCAGTTGAAGGATTTATGTAGCGTTACTAATTCGACTAATGAAAAAGAGAACGTTTGGTAGTGTTCAGCAGTATTTGGAATTTTCTGAGAATGATATCCAATACTAGTTAGATATTTTTCAGGGAAATATTTTTGGTGAATGGTTTCCCACTGCAGATGGTGGCAGAGAAGATAGCATTCCTTTCTAACTTGAGTTTCTTTGTTTGTTGTTAATAAACAATTCTGGGAAGAAAATGCACGGGAAATGCAATTTTCTTTTTATGTGCCACACAACTCTCGTATATTAGTAAACTTAGTCCTTAGTACTCTTAGTACTAATTTTCTTCTCCCCCTCCTTCTCTGTCTTATTTCTTCAGAAGAAATGCTTGTCATATCAATTTCATTATTATAAAGAAATCTTAATTTCCTGTAATATATGTGCCAATCTGGAATAAATCCCTGTGTGCATTTTCAAAATTTAGTTCAGTTTATTAATCTGAACTGTTTATTCAGGGTCTTTTGAGTCTTTCGTGTCATGATTTAAAAATACCATTTTATATTTTTCCAACTGTAAGAAAACTTTTCTTTCTCAGTAGTTTTGTAGGAAAAGTCTTCTTTGGAATGAAAAGTTCCAACTTAGCAAAAAAATGACAGTTTTGGCCTTGAGTTATATGTAGGGACACCATAACCCAATGTCATTAACAACTGAAAATTGCACAGTTAATTGCAGGTTTTTGAAATGTACTGCGTAGTATCTTGGCTATTTTTATAGTAAGCAGCCTTAGATCATTATGGGTTTTGATACTTAACCTCTCTTGCTCTCTTCTCCAGTTTTTAGGGCTTTCATGTATGTTTTTAAAAGCTAAAATTAATCTGTTACTTTAATTCCCCCTACAGAAATAAAATAGTATAAATATTCTTGCCGCATACCAACAAGTCTCAGTTAATACTTACAGTTAATTATTCTGTAAGCTAGGCCTTTGTCAAAAAGTCTGGAAGAATTAATTAAAACCTAATCAGATGTCTTCACCAAATGTTCAGGGTAACAAGGTGATGCCTAGAATGAAATACCTATCCTACAGAAAAATAGAATACAGCAATGAGTTCAGGTGGATAAACTGTAAATCAAGTTCTACTTAATTTTCTTTGACTTTTGTAAAAGCAGCAAAAATGTACTGCTGTGGCCAGATGTACCACTCAAGCTGTATCTGAGACTTATTAAAAGGTACTTCCACACTTCTTTATCCCTCCACTTACGCCAGAAGCTAGCAAAGCTGCTGACGAAACTGCACATATAGTAGTTTCTTAATCCAGTTCTGTCAAAATGGCTGAGGTTAAATTGAAGTGAACTATTAACATACAGTGTACTTACTACATTGTAGGTTGAATCTTTTTGATCCAGGTGGATCAGAGGATATTTGCCTATGCAGTTATGTAAGTGATCGGGGAGGATGGCAACGTCCTCTAGGGAGAATGAAGATGGTAATGTAGATGCCTCCAGCCAGAGGCAGTGATCTTTTAACCCAGTCAGCTGAATCCAAAATACATCTTCTTATAGGCTATGGGTTTGTACAATTGGTCTGAATTAAGACCCCAGTTCTGCTTATTGCACAGTTCCACACTGAATTTGCTGAGAGTGTTATGGGATGTGCACTGGCCATGTTCAGTTAACCATTCTCGTGGAAAGTCGTTCTGCCTCAGCACCTCTCACCTTCAAATTCCGTAATAGAGGAACATCCTATCTATTTTATAGTACAGAAATCACCAAGAGCAGAGAATCTGTCATGGTACGCTCGTATTGTGCAATGCAGTGCCAGGTTGAGCTATCCAGATCAATGTTCAAGTCCTCTCCAGAACTGAAAGCAGTACAGCTGCATTAGGATTATCGTGTTTCTCATGAACTATCTTGAGTTACACTGAAGCAGCTGTACTACGTTAAAGACCTGCCCCAGTATCTGTGCACAGCAATGCTCTTTGCCACATAAAAATACGACCTCATTCACAGTTTGTTATGTATCTCAGAGTTGCACTGCGTTGTTTAGTGTAAATAGAACTATGGAAAGGCAGATGCTTTTGTCTTTGCTGTAACCGGTCAGTAACATAAGTTTGTGTGAAATGTAGCACCCAATTTTCAATGTCTGATATCAGAGTTATCCTGTTAACGTTAGTCATCTATGTTTTCCTTTCTGAGGAAAACACAATGTTAAATACTGAAATGAAGCAGCATTTTGGGTATTTATAACTTGTTTATAACTTACAGTTTTCAGTTTCCCTTATTTGCCCTGCTGTTCTCTCCAGAGGTATTGGTATCACTGTAGCCAGGAGGTAGTAAATCCATTCGTTCTGCTGTTTCCTGGGGCACAGCTGTTCCAGCTTGCTGTGTTTTTTTGCCTGTCTGAGATCTTCTTAGGCCCAATGGGTGATTTACTGCCCCATATGCTCTCTTTGGTATTTCTCCACAGTGTATATCTACCCAGAGTGACAACCTTATACTGCTGAGGGTTTACCTGTGTATAGCTGCTGCTTTTCTCTAATTACAGATATGGTCAGCATAATTCTCATGCAGTCTCTGTGTGCTAGATAGAATCTGTCTTTTTATAACTGTTAGATTCTGTGCTTCTCTGTGGTGGTGGTGGTGGTCAGAGTTTTCATTCTGCTCCACCTGGGTACTCTGAGAGGACTGGAGAAGAGAATTATGAGGCAGCCAGAACAGTATTTTTACTTTCTTTCTGTCATGCAGTAGGAAATCTGCTTGGTAGCTACAAAGAAATCAGCAGCTTCCAGTCACAATGCTCCAATGCTGACTTGGGCCTAATGGGGAAGTTTCATGGCAAGGCTGACTGCTGCAAATTTGAAGTTGAAATCTTTGTATAGGTTAGGAAACATATTTTCTGCTCAACATTAATTATGATTTTTCATTTTAAGGCAGTGCCTCAAGGTCTGAAACTTTTAAATGAGAGATCTTTGGACCAACATATCCCGTGTAAGTGATATAGTGCTGTTAGTCACTTGCAAGTGCTCGTTTTTCCCTATATTTATTAATGAGAGAACATTTAACTGTGGTTTTTAATTGTGATTATGATTTGTTTTTTAACTGTCATTGCGATTTTTAATTATGACTAGCAAAACAATGGTTTATTTAAAACAGCACTGTGATCTTACAAAGATTAGACAGTAACTTGAGAAGGTACAGTGAGGAGATATAGTGATCAAAATTATGAAACAACTGCTCTGTGACAAGAGACTGGATTGTTTAGGATTTTTCCGCTTTTTGCAAAGAGAACACTAAATGGAGAGTTACGGAGGGGGCCTATGAATTCATGCATAGTGTGGGAAAGGTCCACAGAACATTATTTTTCACCGTTTTTCATAATATAAGAAACAGGCAGTATACAAACGTGAAGTGTTCTTAAACAGCACAGAATTACGTTTTGAAATGCGCTACTACAGGAGACTGTGCAGGCCAAAAGCATGAAAAGATTTTAAAATCACCATCAGTGGCTATTGAAGTGAAACGAAAAACCTAAAACCACACACAAAACAACTGTTCGGGGTACAAACTCCTATTCAGGAAGATTCTAAATGGCTGATTGCAGGAGGCAGAGGTGTTACGGGCCTTGATGACACCCAGAGCCAGAATAACGTGTTAGATGAACGTTATTCAGACCCAAATGGTTGTCCGTCAGGGACAAAATCATTTTAAGGTTTATCTTTGCTTGCATCACTAGAACCATTAAAAAAATTTAATTTTGTTGATATCAGTCCATATTATAAAAATCTACCCAAAGTCTTTGGTCTTCAGCTCAGTGTTTTTATTGTCTGTTTAAGCTATTCTTTGCCTACTTAAACATAGCCAAAGGGAAACGACTCCGAAGTAGCAGCAGAATTGGAGAGATCAGAGAATACAAATAGCATGGGTGCACTGCAGGATTCATCCCGTTGTTTACTTCGTTCACAGTTGCACATCATCCTGGGAGGAAGCGTCACAACAGGGGCTCACCCCTCCGATTTTCATGTTTTCTTCTGTATTGCGCTTCACTGTCTGTGACACCAAGCATGGAGAAAGCCGCTTGATTGAATTTGCCAACAGGTTGAGTAGTATGCTGTAGCTGTAGTGAAATGTACACTTAAACTGGACTCCTCCACCACTGCTGCCAAAAATAACAAAGATAACAGGTGTAAGTAGATATAGGATGTATAGCCAAACACTTGACAGTCGTGCTTTGTTTTTTCAGTATGTGGGAGTGTCTTCATGCATGTGGCCAACTTCAGTACTGGAGCACGAGTGATAATATGAATGACTTGTACAGTACTTTTCATCCCAAGACTTCTTCCAGTTCTGCAAACTACGACTCGCTCTCGTTGCTGCAATGCAGCCACCTTTGGCGTTGAGTGCAGCAGTTGTGTAATAGTTCATGACAGTTTAAACTGAGGTTTTGCTGTACTTGAAATTATTGGGGTACTTTCTCGATATTAGTGCTGAAGTCTGGTATTGCTTAGTTGGTGAGAATTTAGGAATTCATAAGCTCTCTAGAGCCCCCAATTACTATTCAGAGGGTATTATGCCTAAATATTATATAAAATTTGTCAGTGTTTGTTTTAAAAATTGTGGAAAATTTAGTATTTTTATGTTGGTTTTGATAGTACTTCTGTTGCGGAGATGTCCATCCTTCAGGCTAACAATGGATTGGTGGAAACATTTGCATAGTGTTTGTATATGCACTGATTTCTTTCTTGTGTCTGAGTGTGACAGCAAGCAGTCTTGTAGGTTAGAGGTGGTGGCTGAACTCATGTTTGCTGTGTTGATATACAGCCTGCATAATCCATCACACATATTTCACAAGACCTCTCAATTTTTTGTGATATTAAAAAAATGATCAAAGCTTTGTGCCTCAAGAAATCCTATACATCAGGATTAAAAAGCCTGCTTTTGAGCTGAGTTTTTGATACATCTTTAGGCTTACGCTACAGCTTTTTCTGCCAATCCTAATTAATTGACTAGCCGGCTGGTTTTTCTAGACGGAGTTGCATCAAAGAAGTAGCCAGACTGAAAATGCCCTTTCTTTGCTTCTAGGCAAGAAATTAGGTTTCGTTATTCTAACACTATGAAGAAAATTCCTTATCCTATAGCTGGAATAGTGGTCCACTGTCTTTCTCATGAGGTCTTGAAATGGGAAGTTTTGTTGGTGCGTGGAGAACAGATTCCAAGAGCTGGTCCAGAATATTGCTATAAACAGAACTGCAGTGGATTCTGCTGTTCCCCACTAAGTAGTTTTTGGCTGCTGCATCTACCTAATTAATACAGTTCCATTGATATACTTTTGAATTAAGAGGTGGGAGACTTGAATTTCACTTTTACTAGCTGTCCATGTTTTTCTTTACTTGCAACTGTCTTAGCACAGGACTTCTTACGTCTGCCTGTAGTGCATACTTGTTAGTGGTTCGCATACATGCAGTACTTTACTAATCAGGGTGAGATATTAGTTTAGTCCTCCACTTTTATCATTTTACAACATATGGTGTCATACCTGATAAGTAAGTTGTCAGAATTTGTCAACTTTCAGATTGTTGAACTGAAAAATCTCATCTTGAATGCCATAAATCAGAAAAATACACTTTTAGCTATATAAAAAGTTCTATGGCAGTTTTTCTCCAGACCTGAGGAAGGGCTTTGTGACCAAAACCTGTCTCTTTTGTCTGAATTATATCAGTTGATGTAACGTGCATTCTCTCCCTTGCAAATTCTGTCTAGCTTTTTTTAATGAGGAAGTTAGAGTCACTAAAGTTGATACTAGATACGGGATGCAAATAGTTAAATAAGAAAATGTCTTTGAATCATTGAGAATTAGCATAGTTATTAGGAATTATTATTTAATAATATAATTATTTTGAATTATTAAACAAGGGTTCAGAATAGAATGTGAAATCAGACCTGTCTTACAGGAAGAAAAATTAAGTCCACAGCATCATTTTTTTCTTCCATTAGACTTAAATAAGAGTACTGTACAACTCTACATTTGTCAGTAATCCTTAGAAAACGGCAGATAAATTCTGTTATAACCATGTAACAACATTTTTCTCTTTATCACAGATTTTCTGTTTTGATAGAGTTAACCGTCCATAAGAACATTTTTCATGAGTCCACTATACACTGTTGTAGTTATTGTAGAAATTAATCAGTATTTCACCTTCGTTGGGAAAAAAAGATCTGCAAAGGGAAAATTGAAGTAGTTGTACAGAAGCTGCTGCCTGTTGAGTACTTTACAAAAGTGTCATTTGATCTTGGGTTTCATTTTGTGTTAGATATCACAGGCATTTGAAAGACTATGTCTGTAGAAGGAGTTCACAGTTTAAACAAGGGGAAAAAAGGAAAAAAGGTTATGTCAGGGTCTCACAGCAGACCAGGTTGTCCTATACCTTTTCCACCATGAAACAGTGTCACTGTTGGCACAGGAAACATCGGTGAAGAGGAGCAGCACTCTATGTGTGGTGCGTGCAATTCCAATCCACTGTATGTTGAGTGTGGCTGAAGGAAATTTACTTTGTATTAACAATCAAGTATTTTAATCTTTTGTTTTTTTCTTGTTTCCTGAGCTATTTACTTTGGAAAAAAAGGCTTTGGAAACACAAACTCTCTTTTCACCTCAAATTGTCTCTAATCCCGTGACTCTAGGATTTGCAGAGTTAAGGCAAATGTGCTTCTTGTTGTGACATTCCTTATAACATACTGAGTTAGGAGCAGTATGGCAGGTACTTGCATTTATATTTCCTAAATTTGTAGAGTTTGGAAATCCCATTATAGTCAACAAAAACTCTAGTCATGGCCGTGCAGCTATGAATATTTTCTGAAGTCTAAATTACAAAACAGGGCAAACTTTTGCCATAGGGACCCTGTTCTCTGTTGATAGTAGCTATAATCTATTGGCAGTATGGTAAACAAAAAAATTAAAAAACCAAAACCAACAAAAAAATCCCCAAACAGGGATGGGTTGTCAGAAGCAGGATTCTCTGAGATCCATTGGGATATTTCATTTTTCTACACTTCCTCATACAAAATTAGATCATGATACTGGCAGTTTTCCTTTGTGTAGTTGTTGTGGTTTAACCCCAGCCAGCAGCTCAGCACCACGCAGCCGCTCACTCACTTCCCCCCCCGCCCCCAGTGGGATGGGGGAATCAGAAAATAAAGTAAAGCTCGTGGTTTGAGATAAGAACTGTTTAATAGAACAGAAAGGAAGAAACTAACAATGACACTGATAACAACAATAAAGTGACAATAATAATAAAGGGATTGGAATACACAAAACAAGTGATGGACAATGCAATTGCTCACCACTCGCCAACCAATGCCTGAGCCGCTCTTCCCCCCGCCCCACCAAGCTGGGCATGACGTCCCATGGTATGGAATACCCCTCTGGCCAGTTCGGGTCAGCTGTCCCGGCTGTGTCCCCTCCCAACTCTCCTGTGCCCCTCCAGGCTTCTTGCTGGCTGGGCAGGAGAAGCTGAAAAGTCCTTGACGTAGTCTAGCACGACTTGGCAACAACTGAAAACATCAGGCTGTTATCAACATTCTTCTCATACTAAACCCAAACCACAGGGCTGTACCAGCTCCTAGGAAGACAATTAACTCTCTCCCAGCTGAAACCAGGACAGTAGTACAAAAATCCTATTAACTCAGTAGAGCCCAAAAGCCCCCATCCTCTGAGCTATCTAGGCACTGTCAGCTGGCAGTTTCTTGTGGGCATCATAGATAGAAGTGGGTTTTAAGGGCAAATTTGAAGAAAAAGGGGCTTTCAGGTTACAAGTAAGGTATTTTGTAGCAATGGAGGTATGAAACAAAGACAGAAGACATTTATATGGATAGTTGAGAAGTGGAAACTGTTGCCCTACAGAAATCTAGCCTAGGAGGAGGAATATGAAATAATTAAAATGCAGGTGGTGTTCCCTTGCATTTTTAAATATTGACATAAATGCGAGAAACCAACTGAACAACTTTGCTGCAATTCCCAAGTTTAGGCTTCGCATCGAACATTTGATGTTGTGGATGGTTTGTTTTATTTCATTTTAGAATTGGCCAGTCCTGTCTGGGGTTATAGCTAGAACTTGGGAACAGATAACATGACAATTAAAATAATACTTTACTGATGCTGTGCTATTCAAGCAGTCTTTGAGGGATGATTTGTCAAAGTGGGAAAGGAGTTCCTGAGTGAGGGACTCAGACCCAACTTCTGTACCTTCATCCATCCTGGACATAGAAGAAATGAAAGGAGGATAGAGGTTCCATATCCCATGGATCCCTGCATATAAGTGTAATAAGTATTTTGTGTAACTCGCATATAGTACAGTACACTCGAGTCAGTATTACGGTGTGATTTGCCTTGACCAGAGTAAGGGAGATACAGTAATGGAGGTGTAAGTTCTTCTTCCTAGCTCCATACTGCTGAGCTACACCAAGCCCAGCTTAAGATACAGTTCACACCACGGGTACAAGTAAAAAACTTCACAGTTTTTGTAATAAAATGTAGCTGGTGGATGCACTACTTTGGTGAAAAATTTGGCTGATGATATTTTTAAATGACAAAGTGTTTCTCTGTGTGTGTGTGTGTGTGTGTGTGTGTGTATGGGGGAAACTGAGGAACTGTGAACATAGCTGCTTTTTTAGTTTTTGAAATCTGTGTTTCCATTCCAATGAGTTCCAGATAAGATTGTCAGTAGATGATGATGATGTCAACTGTGTGAAACTGGGGTCCTGAATGAGTGCTGTTATTTGCTTACCATGATACAGTTCCACTTCAAAAGCCATGTGGCCGTTTTTAAAGAACAGTATTTCCCTGTAGACAGCTAACCAATCGTCCGTACATAGCTGAAGCCAAAATAGTCCTAATATTCTCTTTGCTGCTACTACAGTATCTCTTAAAATGAAGGATGAGATCATAGTAGCATTTTGGATATTGGTTCAGTTTCCTATTTCTTTCTAGATCTTTTTTAAGCCCACACTGTCCTTACAGCATGACCTCCCGGGCTGCTGTGTGTAACCATGTGACCAGCTGTTTACTGTGCTTCGCTGTGCTGGTTTGTGTCATTTTGATAACCCAAGACAACATTTTTAGCTTTATGGTGTATCAGAGGGTTCAACAGTGATTTGCTCACATACTTGGGAAGAATCCAGTACTGGGATAAGAATGAAGCGTGGCAGAAAGCACTTCAGTCAGGATTGATCATCAGCTAATAAACTAATGCCAGTACAGTTTGTTTTCCTTCTAGTGCTATGAGTTTGCTGTAAAGAAACAGTGCGGGTGAGTTCTTTTATTTTGCACCAGGCAAGGATCTAAACAATATCCTTCAGTTAAAAGAGCTTGAAGTAGAAGTATACTGGCAGGTCCCAATAAAGAGCTAATGGAAGAAATTTATTTACACTGATGGATGCCTCATGGTAGTAAATGCTACACTTACTATCAGGCAATTAACGTACTAGTATGTTTTTATTTGCTACTATAAATCAGCTTGTTTCAGTATGTTTAATATTTATAATCCCACATCATTATAATGTGCTTCTTTGCATATCAAGAATTTTGGGGAATATAAGGTGCATTTTGTTATGTTCACCGGTGTGAGAGTTCCAGCTGATTTTTCATGTTCTTGAGTTGCAAATGCCTGGGTGTTATGAGATCTTTTATTTAAAAAAATATAGCACACTGTTCCTATGCCAAATATTCTTTTGGAAAGCTATTTTTGCTCCCACCCCCAACAGTAACAAGAAAATACTGCACTATGAGTTATTTTTAAATGGATGGAAATAGCATCCATATTATTTCAACACACTGATGTATAAAATCTTTGTAATAAAAGAACGGCCACTTGTTTATAGCATGTTGTTTTCTCACATTTGTTTATTCTTAAATTTTAGAAAAGTGTCACGTGAACAAAAAATGAGAATGACTATTATTCTTTCCTTCTATATTGTGATTACGCAAAGCAACAAAGCCCTGCATCCTTGATTCTTGCAAGTTGTGATCTGTCCGTTAGAACAGGACGCTTCTCAAAAACTTGCAGAATCAGACCCACAGAATACTCTTCTCACTTTATTAACAGGAAAAAATGAGGATAGTAGAACTCAATGAAAGCAATGAAAATGTATGCACGTTATTTTTTGTTCATTAAGTTTTACAGGTGCAGGAAATATTACATCAGAAAGGTTTTGTAGATTACGGAAAGTCAGAATGTGTAGCTTGTGTCACTGACAGCTCTTAAATAAATGGTGCTGAGTTTTCAACTACATCGTAAGAGGTGTAACATAATTTTTCCTAATTTACAGTTGCAGTAGTTGTGTAGGAGTTAAGTGTAGTGGTTATAGTAGATAGGAATTTTATTCCAGTGACACAATTATTTATTTATTTTCTGTTAAAACACCTTAAATAGATATAAATAATTAACAAAAGTCAGAAGTAACCAGTATTTTCTAGTATTTTATGTAGGTAGAGCTAAAATTTAATTAAATCCTCTGTATACTTCCACTGTGTTATAGTCAGCTTATGACTTCAAAGACAGCAGAATTTGTACCATATGTGTCAGTAGGAGCTTGAGAACTTGTAGGATAACATCTTAAATGCAGTTACACTGTGTATTTCCCTTTTAAAAATTACATTCTTCAAAAGAGAAATTTTTGCTAGATGCTGTTATGCTCTTTATTTCAAGAGTAGATGCTACTAAAAGCATCAAAAATAAATGGTCAGCTGCCTTTAGTAATATTTTCTTGTGAATTTTAATTCATTTTGGAGGTACTTTTTGTCTGTAATTAGCTTCACTCCCTATTCTATAGAGAGAATTAATTACTTCTATAACTAATGAAGCAGTTTTTGGAATTGCCCTACATTTGAAATATAGGAAAGAAAATGTGTTAGGCTGTACATACAGAAGTTAACTTCTAAAATAGCAGACTGTTTATTTGATGGATAACATTTTTTCTTACCAAACTGTATCTAATCAAATCCTTACAAAGCAATGCCATGCATTCAATGCATGTCCCATAATTCTCTTTGGAGACAGTGCACAGCTGCTGCAGTTAGTATTAGCTGCTTCTTATGGCTTGGTATTTTCTTTCAATAAAAATCACAGATGGCAGGGTGTCTTTCACACCATGATTGTAAATATGAGCCTGGTTCAGGTGAAGAGGTGATGTAAGTACATGTAATTCTACTTTAAGAATAAAAATCCCGCATTGAGCTCAATTACTGTCTGTTTTTCTGTAGTCCTGAAATGTCCAGACATGATCCAATGACAGTGGTAACATGAAACATAAATTGTTGTGCACCTTAGAAAGGACATTGGCATCCTTTACCTATAAAAGTAACAACATAGCTCTGCAGCGTTTAGTTTCTTGTGAATTTAGCTCTGTGTATGTAATTGTAATTGTTACACTTTTCATTCTGTGTTCTGTTAAGTGCATGAGGCTTCTTAAAACCTGCTGCTTCCGTCAAGTTTGCTTCTGCAGATAGTTTGTTTCCATTCTACTTACACTGACACGTCCTCTTTTGGGTGGGAGTGGGAGACTTGTAAATTATTTGCACAAAGTTTGTGGACTGCTGTTTTATGAGTTTCCTTGTTGCTAATTTTAGGGTGAAAGCGCAGCGATACCAAACATCATCAGATACCTCAGATTTTAATTTTGTATCTCTGGTGAAAAAGAGTTATTAGAGCACATCTGTTCTGAAGTGTAGGGTATGATGAGGACTTCAGTCCCACTTGAGTTAGCTCCGGTGTTGGAAGCACGGTAGCTATGCCTTCCTGCCTTTATAGCAAGAGCTTCTTGTAGACCATGTTAGCTTGAACACAGCCCTCTGAGGATGCAGTTGTGTTGCTTTAGGGGCCCAAACTCAAGCTGTGACAGTAGTTTGGTCAATATTAGCTTGAAGGCCTATGCACTGTGCATTTTTGTGGTGTGTAGACATGTCCTAATAAAAGACTAAGATCTTACAGAATTCAGTTGCAGAACTAACAAGCATTTAAGAGTTTCCATCAGGTTGTACCATGTGTTGCTGTCTAATACCAGCTCAATCTACATCCAAGTTAAGCAGGAGGATATAGAAACAGAATCTGATGGTGACTCAGAGTCAGAGGAATATAGAATAGGGATTGACACAAGCACAGAGCCTATTATGGGACTATGATTATTATTAGAATTAGTGCTGCTGGATATGAGCTTTCTTTGTTTCTGGACAGTCTCTCTATTGACTTTTTAAATTATTGCAGCAGTATTGGTGAATTTGCAAGCCATAGAAATTTGCTGAGGACATGTAATCCAGTTGGCAGTATAGGACTATACCTGCTATGTGTTTTCCAGGCTGATTTTCAGGCTATTTTAAGTACCACATGTGCTGAAGCTTCCATCATTTCTTTTATGTAGCTTCTCAGTTCAAAATACCCTACTTTCAACAAATTTAACAAGTCTAACTTGAAGGTAGTTTCTGATTGTATCCTATATTTCTCCCTTCCTACTTCTAAGTCAACTCATTGCCCACATAAAGACAATGGCAAAACTCCCATTGAGTTAAATACAGCAATTTCAGCACTAATATTTATACCATTTAAAAATGTGTAGGCAGTACTCATTTCCTCCCAGTTTATTCCTAATTGTGTTAAACTATGGTGTCTATATCTGAGTTTCTTTTCAAAGTAATAATGATTTTTCATTTGTCTCTGTTCACTTACAGTTTTTATTATTCTTCCATGAATCTCCTGTCATTAATTTACATCTTTCTGGTAACGAAAAACCTCAGCTGGAGTCTCAGCGTATGCAAGCATGTGTCACTTCAAGGTTTTGGTTTTTTTTTTACTGCCATGCTCAATTGCTAACTCACAGAGCTGCTATTCACTGTTACCTTGCTAAATGTTTTTTAATTTAATTTTTTTTCTACTGCAAAAGCATTTCAGATAATTTTCTCTGCTTTTGACTTTTTGCAAATTTTCTAAGCTGAAGGTTTTTTTCATCCTGTTCTGTCGGTTTGCCTTCTCTCTCGGTTACTTTTAAAAATGTTTTTATCATTCTTCCTTAACATGGCAACATCTTCTGTGGGATTTTTTTCTTAAGTGTTCTTTTTCGTGTTGGTTACTTTTTATTCTAGGACACATAATAAAAGAGCTAAAAATCCAGCTTATTGCCCGTCTTTGTGGAATAGTCTAGACATAACAGTTCATTACATTTGCTTTTAATGACTACATTTTTGCATTATGTTTATTAGCACTGTGTATTTATTTTCAGTCTCTATGTGTGTGTACCTGTGGACTTTAGAAGGATGCACAGACTATGAATTTGGTATTGGATGGGTATCCAGGAAACATCAGCAGGATGGGATTTCTCTAAAGCAGTTGAGATTGGAGGTGTTTAACTGTGTGGCACTGGAGAGCTGTTCCATGGCATTCATTTCCATTCCAGGGTACAGAAGGATTGTTGCATTTTAGCTATAAAGTTAGCAAAGATGATATATGTCTGTGAGACTTTCTGTTCATCAGTGGAAGATTTTAATTCCTGGCATATTTGTTGATTTGATATCAAGCAAAGATGATATCAAGGAAGTTTCCAAGTCTGCTCGCTGCTTAGAGACAAATGTCTTCAGTGACAGGAACAGGCAAGTCCCCATTTATCAAATTGCTTTCTGTTCTCTACTAGTGTCTTAAACAGGTAAGTCGGAGCCACCTGCTTATACTTGGTTAGCTAAATGACAACATTATATACTTTTGATGAGAAGAATGATGGCTGTGCATTTCTGACATGTTGTCAGCACGTTAGTCCATAACATCTGACAATCTCACCTAATGTTCTGTTTACGCATAATCTAAATAAGAAAGGGAACTTAGCTACTTTGATAAACATATGAGAATGCGTAACCACACTCAGCAATGTAGCTCTCAGTCACGTAAAAGTATCTCAGAATTCACACCTCTGTATACAGCTGCCAGACAAAACAAAGTTCTGGTTCTTCTCTTGGTCCCATTTCCTGTTCAGATTTTTAGAGCAATCTTCAGTGAACTGAAAGGGCTTCAAAGGGAATAACAGACATGCCTTGAGAGTGAACTGATCTGATTGGGCATACCTACACTGCTGAATTCGAGAAAGTTTGGCAGCAGTCCCTGGCCCCAAATCCAAATAGTGCAAAGACTTTTGATGGCTGCCTCTAAAACAGGTTGGTCACATCCGTCCCCATCCCATCCGTCTCCTCTGGGCAGCATGTGGCAGGTCTGTACACCTGAGACACAGTTTTGAGGAGCGGGCAGGGTTCAGTTCACAGTCTGAAAACATGCGATCTTTGCTGCAATACACCAGAATGGCGCTTTAATTGCATGCCACCAAAGTTACACTTTCTGTTTGCGGTATGAAGACATTTAGGGAAGGTTGAGGACACAAAAACTTCTAGGACTGTGTGGGTAGACTGTTTTGGGCGCAGGGAGCCAGTGCTGATGTAGTGTTTTCCTCGCTGACTCTTACGACTGTTACTGAAGAGAGCTATCATCAGAGTTGTGGCCTAGGTTTGTTTTGGAGAAATCTAGTTGGATTGCTTCAAAAACCGATCTAGAGGAGAATTAAGTGATGTGGACAAACAAGGTACAGTGCTTATGGTTACAGTCTGTAATATGGCAGTGCAGGCGAATCCATAAACTATGCTTTATGTCAGCAGTATGTATTTAAAAAGACAGTAAATACTTCGTTGCAACTGCTGACTTTTATTTAACCTCTCTCTCTGCGATCCCGTGGGTAGCTTTTTGCACAAGACCTTGGTTGAACTTCAAGGAATAGACCATCCTTGTTTCTCTGGATCCCTTAGCACCCAACAGAACTTTTATTTCAAAATTAACTGATGCAGCATTGAGTTTTATTGAATATCATCTATGGCCTCTCTCGCACATATGTGTGAGGGAGGGCTTTCCCAGTGTATCTCATACTCTGGAAGCTGACCTGGGAGGGAAGGGAGCAAGAGGAAGATGTAGTACCCTCTTTGGAAAACTATAACTCAGTGGATTTTCTGGTGATCTGTAGACATCAGAATTCTTGTGCATCTTTTCCCTTGAACCACCACCCTCATTACTTGAGAGGGAGGGAACTGTAGACTCCAGAATTGTAGTCTGGACTTAATAATTGTGTAATAGTAGATGTTTAAAGGAAACCTTCTTGGCTACATGATTAAATACTTTACAATCTAACATGGAAATTTCTCTTATTATGCATAATAATAAGATATGATACTAAATTTGATGCCTCAGTTATTTGCTTTTTCTGCTCTTCCCTTCTGAATCACCTCCTCTTATAAAATACTTTCTGCTTCTAATTCATTCTCCCATATTTTCATTCATATCCTTTCAAGATATTTACTATTATGTCACGGCTTAAGAGCTAAGCTAATAACTTAAAAAAACCCAACGACTCCAAAACCATGCATTAGTTATTCCTTCTCTGAAGGAGGTATTGATAACATTACCTGAGGGATGTAGCAACAAAGGTTGAAAATTCATTTTACAGTTCAGAGAGGAATAACCAGAAGTGTTCCATCCATTTTGTGTATGGGGAAATTTAGATTTTGAGTCTTCAGTGTATAGGTGCATGAAATTTAATCTACTACAGCTTTTGTTTGGCTTGTTTTGTCAGTGCTATTATGTTATTCTGTCATTTTTAATTGAAATTTAGAAATTAATAGTTCTAGAGCTCTTTCAAAAACAAATTTAATTTTGAAACAAATCTTTATTTTGAGCAAAGAAATGCATTGCTTCTGGGGTTTGCGTTTTTGTGTTATACAAAGAGGTTGTTTTGTAAGTGTGATACTTTCATCTAGGATTATAGTATGGGAACTCCGTTTGTCCATGCAATGCTGGTCTGTTCTTCATACACATTTTTAATTTTGGTAAGCTACTTAAACTCCTCTGCATCTGATAATTTTTCCAGGAAGATATTTCCTACTGGGGGATTTTTAGCATGGAGCTTTCCTTTTCTCTTTCCCAAAGCTCCATACAATTCTAAATGGGGTTGTTTATGAACCAAAAAGTTTGGCAGATTCAGTATGGGTGGAGTGCAGTTTAGATATCTGTCTTGAGAAACAGGAGTTTACATAAATCTTACTTAGCTAAATTGTTGGGTAAGAGCCAATTATGTATAGTAGAACTGCTTTTAAATTCTTAAACTGTATGCCTAAACTTGTCAGCCCTCATGGAAATTGTATCATTCTCTTCCCTTTCTCCCATGTTCACTCTTCATGCTTTTGCATATTTTCTGCAAAAATTCTGTAGTGCCTGTAAGCAGAAAACCTCTGACAAGCAAGATCACTTAAACTTCCAATCAACTAATGATTTTATACTGCAGAGTAATTTTCCCTTTAGTGCTTTGGAGGATGCCTTCAAATTTTGACCAAGTCCTTTGAGTCTTTATGTAATGCAATGTGAATAGCATTTTTTTGGTTGGCTTTTTCCCTCTACTTAAATCCAGTCTAAATTTCCCTTAGCTTTATAGTGTCAGATGTAGTTTTCCCTGTTTGGTCTGCGCTGGCTTCTTAACTGCTTTGCTCTTCTTTACTCACTGCTCTTTTTCATGTAAGCTGCCCCAGAAAAAAATCTCCAGATTATTAGCAATTATTTTGCCCATTGCCAGTAAAGCCTGTTCCTATCACCCCTGACACCTGGCTATTTATGTTCGTGCCTAAATAAGAATTTTGGGCTTCATACTTGCGTATCCTGTTGTATACCCCTGTAATAACGGTTGTTAGCTGTCTTGGAATACATTGATACCCGTTTGCTTGCTGGATATTGTGAACAGTGGGCAACACACTAAGTTTGACTGTTACAAAATTTTGCTAAAAGAGACCCCAAATCTATGTTATCTTCAAGAAGGAAGGCAAAATCATTAAAAATAATTATCCAGTGCCTGATACTTCTTAATTACTTGTAAAGTCATTATTTTAGACTATACTCAAAGTATATCCTGCCAGGACAGTAGCCTACAGGTTCTGAATATAATTTTATTAGTTTCTTTGAAGCAGTCTATTATCTATTTAAAAATACTGCAAAATGTAATTATTTTAATTATTTTTAATCCTACAGGATACATTGCTAATTATTACTGATCTTCTAGATTTATTTTATTATATGGGGTGGATTTTGTCTGACTAGTTTGGGGGTTTTAATTAAAAGTTCTAATGGATTTATTATTAATAGCTTTGGGCTCTATTAACTGGAAGGCTAATCACCTTTTCTCCCCGGTATTTTCTGTGGGAGACATGCAAGCAATCAGAAAAATGATTCAGTCCCTCTCAACTGGCTGTTGAAGTGGGATGATTTACAGCCTTCCACAGAAGGCTGTGACTTGTGCTGGCTTCTACAACATGGAAGTAGTGTTTGATAATCAAGGTTCTCATACAGAATTTGTTTTCTACAATGAATAGTTCTACTAGGCAGGGTATTACGAACTGAAGTGATGTGACCTCACAGTTGTGTTTATGAATATAATTTTACTCCAAAAGTCACCAAACTCACAGGCAAGTTCTGGCCAATGGTAGATTCTGGAAACACAGGAAGAGTTTGAAAAATATGGGAAATGGAGAGTGGGGAAATGGGAGAGGGATCTGGGAGCTAGAGAACCAGGAAGCGGACCCAAAAGTAGTCACGGAGCCTTGGGGCTTATAGAAGAGGCGGTGGAGAGGCATGGGGCTGGTTGGAAGGGGTTTGTGGGGCAGTGGAGGGCGTAGGAAGCAGGAATTTGGGTGCAATGGAGAGGTCTGGACTGCAGGCATAACAAGAAGGCAGCAGCAATCGACTGCAGTGCAGAACCAACTAATCATGCCCAAACCCAAAGCCGAGTGCTGTGCGTTTTTTGTACAGGAACAGCAGTCGATGTTTCTGCATGGCTTGGAGTGTGGGAGGGAATAGCAGATAGTGGAGGAGTTATGGCTCTGGTTAGGCAGCAGCTCTCGGGCAGAGAGTCGGGTAGTTGTGAAACACTGCAGAACTGCTGATAGTATGCAACCCAGGGCTGCAGTGCACACCAGAAGGGACAAGGCATTAGCACATTAGAGCATTGACTTCTTTGTAGGTCTGCCTGTGCATGTTGGACACCACAAACTTTTCATATCTTATAGTATTGTTTAATAGGCTGTTACAACTGTCATAAAATGCTCGTGCTGTGGTCTGAGTTATTAAAAAAGATTCTGTGATTTTAAAGCTGTACAGCTTTTTTTGAGGCCTTACATTGCTGTGTTGTATTTCCATACAAGTAGACTGAGATGATGACTTAAGTACTTTTCCACTAGTAAAGTTTCGTCCGTTCTAAGGTTTGTAATCAAGTGGGCAAAGGGCTTGAAATAGTGAAGAGGTGGTGGTCTGGAAATGGGGATGAGGTGGGAAGGGCAGAAGGTAATGACTGTAAGGTTTATTTATAAAAGGTTGGAAGCCACTGTGCAGCCTTATTTTAGACACTTGACAAAAGCAGGGGGCACAGACTAATCTGTGTAATGCTGCTGAGAAAAACAAGAGTAACTAAAATATTCTTTGTGCTGAAGATGTGAATAGTTTGGCAGCCTGCAGCCATCTGGTTATAGTCAAAATGTCCACTACTGAGGCCTTTAGATTATACAATGACCAGTGATACTACAGTTCTTTCCATTCTTTCACCTCTTATGTACATTCCCATGAAGAAAATCCTTTGAAAGAAATGCTGGGAATTCTGACATTTTGCCACATTGCACAACAATGACGATTAAAAAAACCCAAAGCCCACAAAAACCCTTTACCTTATTAAGATATATTTTAAGACCTTCTGATAATTTTGTGATTTAAAGGAGCCCAACAGAGATTTAGATGTCCAAATCATATTGAATTTTCATAGGAAAAAGAGGCATAAGCGCTCCCATTGTCTGCTTTTGAAAATTACAGAAGGGGTTAGGCTGCCTGGTCTGGACATCTTAATGTGACAGTATGTGTTAGCCAGTCCCTTACCTCCACTGTTTAACTGAAGTTGTAGTGTTTTCGTATAGGTAGGTATCTGAGATGAAGGTAGAACGTGGATCACCTACACATCTGAATTCAGGAAAAAAAAGGTGGTCCTACATAAGGTAAGTTCTTTATCAATAGAATAATTCTGTGTTAAAAGTATATTTATTGCATATTGCTCTAAAGTTGAAAGCCAGTTTAACTGAAAGTTTGCTTCTGTAAACCAATTTACTGATTAAAAATTGGATACTCTGCCTGTCACCTACATTACAGTGTATTTAACTCCTTTCTTGATTTCTCTAGACAAATGCAAAGTGACATCTTAAAGGAAGAGCAGCTATTACTAGCACTCAGGACTTAATGCATTGGCCTGGTGTGCCCTCTGTGACCTTGGCAGTGTAAGGCAGATTAGCAGTTCAGTGCATCTTTCTGTTCATGTTTTTTCATTGGAGGTATAGATGTTGTATTCACGCACCTTACAGTCTGTGAAGTTAAAATTAAAAAATTTGCCATCATGTCTTGCAGTGAGAAACTGAAAATCACAGTTCTGTGTCTGTGTACCAGACAATGTTTTGTCTTTGGTGAAAAAAATTTTAGTAAGAAGGAGAAAGGTGAAACTTCTGAAGAGACTGAGTAAATGTGGGGAACTAAGTATATATCTTTTGAAACAACTCAATGCTAAGTATCAAAGGAATAATTAGAAAATAACGTAGTGTTCACATGACTTAAAAATCTCAGTACAAATATTTCTGAAACTCTGAACTCAAATGCTGCTGTACCATATAATGTTCTGATTGGAACAATCTCCTGTATGAGTCTCTTTCCAGTAATAAGCATAGCAAATTTCTTTTTAAGCCAGTGGGAGAAGTGAATTTATAGTTATTCCCTGCCAACTGCTTAAAAAGCTGCCAGCTAATCTGTTTCTCTGCTTTTTGTGTCAAAGTTGAAATCTATCTTGTCTTGAGCTGAATTCTTTGTGTAAAAGCATGGTGATTGCTGATGTTTTCCTGTTGTAGAAAAGCCCTCAGCTGAAAACTTCTGAAACCATTTTTTATAACCATACAATTTGTAGTGGAGCCTAAGAACGTTCAAAGAGATAGAATAGGGCAATTACTAAGAATGCATACTGACCATTAGTTGAAACTGTCAGGCACAACAATTACTGGGTGGTGTTGATTTAAATATAAAAATTAATTTTTGTTTAATGAAATTTTACCCTACTCCATTGGTGAACAACGCCAGCCATTGTGACATGTACTGTTATACTTGGTATATACTTGGTGTATGTACAATATATATTGCCTATCTCTGAATGGGTAGACAGAGAGGGAATATGAATTCAAACAGTGGAGCTCTGTCAGTATTACCTTTCCTTAATAGTGTGATGATCTCTGCTCGTCAGAGGACTTATTCCCTTCATCAATGCTTTATTTAGGCTCTTGGTCCTTCGCTTCCACTTCTGTCCACTTGCCCATATTTCTGCAGGTTCTGGCCCACGTTCTTGAATTTTCTTCTCTCCTCACATTCTTATCATCACATTTTCCCACGAATCATCCTTTCTGATATTGATACAGCTATCTCGTGTGTCAAGCAGCTTTCCTTTCTTCTTATCGCGTTTTTAAGATAGAAAAGGTGAATTTGGGACAAATTCTGGATGCTGTTGGTGCTTGACAGATTCAGAAAATAGCTATTCTCTTCCCAGTTTGTCACAGCCTTCCTTTGTAATTTAAGAAAAGGTTCTATGTTTCAGTATATAACGGAGAGAAATATAAAGGTATCTTTCATAGTACCTGTTGTAGTGTTTAGGAATAATTATTTAAAATATGTAAATATAAGGAAGGCAAGAATGGTTAGAAGGCATGGCTTCATCTTTCATTCCAGTGAACAGCACTGGTCTGGAGTATTACAAGAAAGGGGAAAGCATTGTAGCATAATAAATAATAGCATAGCATAATATTCCTTCAACCTCCATAAATCCATCTGTATTTTTCATGCATGTTCTACACATCTGAACACCATCGCAATGAAAGGGCAGCTTGTACAGTTCCAGCCCTTGCAACTGACTGCTCTCCTGAGAGCACTCTCCAGTGTTGGTTTTGGCACAGGCTTATCCTAATGGGCATAATTTTCATCAGAATTTTTTGCAAGGTTAATTTTCAGACTCTATTATTCACTAATGTCTTTCTCCTAAAAAATGTCTTTAAAAATTCAAGTCAAAGTATCCCAGTCAAACTAATGTTTCTCAAAGATCTGTTCAAACTTTTACTTCTTCCTTTTTAAATAGTTTAAAAGAACAGATGGTAAAGTCAATAGCAGGATCATAATCACTCTTTTGGTCTTTGCATTAGAAGTTCAAAATACAAAGTAATCTACACAGCATGCCTCAGGATCAGGTGTACTTTCTTTTTAGACTGTTACTTGAATACGTCAGTGTTCCTACTTTTGAGAGAGATGTCACTGTATTAATCACATACTTACAAATGTACTGCGCTTGCATGAATTGCTGTCTGTAGGTGACATAATTTGGAGTAATTGTGGAAAGACAATTTTGAATCTGAGCTGCAGGAGGTGGTTCAGGAGGCCACATGTGATTTTGGTTTGCTCCATATCTTAAAAACAGAAGACCAGTCTGGTTCCGAGTTATGCAAAATCCTTTGAGGAAAGCTCACAAAGAACTGTGCTCTATTATTTTGACCATGTATTAACATCCCTGATTTCTTCAAACCATATACCAGCAGTCCTCTTCACACAGTGCTGAAATAAATATGCACATGGTTTTACGAGTTATTCAACAGAAAATGTTAGAATTGATAGTGTGTGAAAAATGTGTTTATCTTACCTGATAAATTGTGCCTGATTTGACTAATTTCAATAACAAAAGAAATATTTTGATCATTGATTGCAGCGTCCAACAACACTGTATGTGGAAAGAACCATTATTAAAACAGTAACTGTTTTGAAACAATGGTGCTTAATATTTAGGAATGCATTCGTACCCACAAATACATTCCGATGTAAACCCTTTTTTTTCAAACCTGTTAGTTTTGGTATCGTGGTTAGAAGGTCTTCCTTTTAGCCTTGGCTAAGGTATATTGTGCAACTTTCTCCTTCTAACAGTAAAGGAATTTAACCTTTCCCAACCCTTTCTGGGCAGAGAGTTTGCACATCCCATCACGTACCTATCATTAATAATGCAGATTTATTCCTCAGCTGACAATTTTTCATAGCAGTCAAATTCTGAGTAGTAGGAGACGGTTTCAAGGCAGCATTCCTTTTGTTAAAAGCCTCAATCATATCTGGTGTTATTAAGGATAATAATTACCTCTGGAGCGTTAGAATAGTGCTACTGCTTCAGAAATTTAAGGTGTGTTTTGCTACTTCATTTCTGATTTTATTTTCAGCTGTTGAGATTCAAGATGCAAGTGTGAAAGTGGGGATTAAAGCTGTAGTGACCCAATTATAGTTATTGCAGCTGTTAAGCACCAGTCATTTAAAGGTAGGCATTTAGTATTTGGGAAAATGAGTGAAATCCTTTTGTTGACAAGTCATCGTTGCAATCTTCAATAGTCTTCATAAAAATCAACACTTCACAATTTTTTAGAAATGTTTGAGATTGTTCATTTTCTGATCAGTCACTGCAGTTCTGTTCATTGTGGATGCAATATTTCTCATTAATTTTTAAAGAATTTGTGGAATCATATTCATGTTTATCTTCACTATATGACCATATGTACATGCAACAGACATCTTCAACTTTTTTATTTATTTGCCCTCTGACTGCAAAGGTAACGTCTTGAATATAAGTGGATGTTGTGCAATCACACTGTATATGGATACAAACCAAAGTAATGTATGTTCCTGTTCATCTCAATGCAGTGTTAGCTTTGCAGGCAGACTATGGTGATTTAAATGTCAACAGAGTTATTTTACTTCTGATCGTTTTAGTAAAAGCATCCAGTTAATGTGCTTATGCAGCATGGTTGGATATTCCATTCATCTGAAGGGACATTCCAGAGGAATAAGGCTGCAAGTTTTAAATTGGGGATGGTTTCATCATCTAAGCAGCAGGTTGGATTTCCTAGACTAACATCTAGACTCTCTGGAACCACAGGTTCAAATCCTGGCAGACAGCCCTGCCAAGTGTCCCCAGCGTGTTGCTCCATGACAGCTCTGCTGAAATCTCACACATACAGCAGCAAATAAGCAGTGCGTTTCATCCCATGCCAGTGGGGTAGACACTGACAGCTACTTCGTAAGATCCTGGAGTTGATCCTGCTCCTGTTTGCTCTTTGAACAGTGAGAGAGAGGAGAAAAGAAACACTAGGCATATTAGGGTGTGGGAAACGTACATTCAGGAAACGCTGAACTTCCCTCCCCTCCCACAAAATTTGAAAAGTGTTGAGAGAAAGTAGAGGTTTTGCTCCAGAACTGAGTATCTTTGGATCTTTGGAAGAAGAATGTGGAAGTTCAGGTGCTACCTGAACTCAGTCTAGTCATCAAGATGGCCGTTGACCTGCACTTTATTGTTTGGTGATCTCTTCCTAAACTACAGAGGTCATATAAAGAAGTCAAACAAACAAAAAACCCCACTGTCCCCATTCAAAAACTGTTTTGAAATTGTAACAAAATGGGACTAAAGTTTGAACTATGCTAACACCTTTGCAGATGACCCTTTTTTGAGTAAACATTTTGACAGAGAAATTAAGTACCATCTTTGATGACTTGTGCGAGATTCCTAGACTGCCCAAGTGACATTTCGTAAACAGCTCATGTCTTGATTTTAATCTCTTTCACCTCATAGTTTTGAAAGAAAATATGAAGAACTGTGGCATAAGGACAGCATTGTCCTGCCTACTGAAGTGAAAATGGGCAGTATTTACTGGATAGCAAGGTATAAATGTGTGTCTGCTTCTGTATCATTGCTCTTTAATTGAATGGTTCCATTCATTCATAAGTTGATTGACATCCAGTAAGAATTTGACTATACTTATCAGTTCTGTGCTTGAGTGCTGAACAGACAGATTTCACATAAATATTTTAATGTATCAGATATGTTAGTTTCAACGAGTGTTTTGACAGACTAAAACAAGAAAATATTTTAACCCTGCCCCATCCCTGGCACTGTTACTGCTAAAATACTGTTTAAGTAAGAACTGCAATGTAAGAGCACTTCAAATCATCAATAATCATTCATTTAAAAATAAAGACGACTGAAATACAGCCATCTTCAAGATTAAGGACAATTATTATTAAGCATGCTGGATAACAGTGAGCAAAAAAAACCTAGACACCGAAGATTGCTTAGTATTTCCACAGAGGAGATAGAATTTTTATTTTTTTTTTTTTTAGCTTTTGTTTTTTATTTATCATTATATTTTATTTATCCCTGATCATACTGACGAGCACAGTACTTTATGTATGTACT
The DNA here is from genome assembly GCA_034782735.1 of Sagittarius serpentarius. Taxonomy (NCBI): domain Eukaryota; kingdom Metazoa; phylum Chordata; class Aves; order Accipitriformes; family Sagittariidae; genus Sagittarius; species Sagittarius serpentarius. The sequence continues at coordinate 50,949,715 of JAVKLA010000001.1, read as the reverse complement.
GGAGATAGCTGAAGGGCTGCATGAACATTGATGAGTCTGAAACTGTGGACTGAATAATGAGACTAGGTAACTTCATGCTATGTCTTCACATGGTTTGAAATAAGCAATGAGTAAAGGATTGAAAAAATGTGTGTGTGTGACAGCAGCAGCTTTTCAGAGGAGCATAATTTTAAGAACTGTTGCTGTTGTCCAGATGGTATTAATTTAGCCTTAAAATGCTGTCCCAAGAGATGTGGCTGTTCTCCAAAGGGTTTGGGGAAAGTCCTACTGGTTTGCTCGGTTGAGCAATTCTTTTCCATTAGACTTCTGTCTGAATATTGGAAGGAAAATGACAGAAATCATTTATGCTGTAGTTTGATTTGCAAGGAAAAGTTGTCAAAAGGGCTGGTACGATGTGAGGTCGTGACTCACTCCTGCAGCAGTCTGAGCACGGGGCTGACACAACATGGAAGCGAACCGCTGCATGCGGGGAGCGGCGCGTGCGCTGCATGGCGCTCCGTCCCGGCCTGTGTGTCTGAATGCATCAGCTCTCAACAGAGCCCCTACACCAACCGGGATCTTACAGCGCTGCTGCAGTGTGCATCTGACCTCACTGCAGCTGTGAAGGCGAGTCCCTCGTAGGGGCTGGTGTGGCAGGGAAGTTGGCAGTTTATCCAGAGCTGGAATACGTGCAAGGAGATAAAACAATAGCAAGTACACGTTTCTAGTTAAATAGACAATAGAAAGAAAATGAGTCTGGAATAAAAGAATAATCTCATTATTGTAAGAGGTGTTTAGCAGCACAGTGTCAGTCATTCCCAGACTTTGTGCTACACAATAATGTTAGAAATTTAGCTGTGATATCCAGTTGTGCATATCTGAGCGATCCTCGTACATGATCAAGTACAAGTTCTTGCGTGTCTTCTTACATTTTGAAAAGTTTATTTTATTAGTATAGATACATTTTTGAGAGAGTTTCATGCTTGGGGAAAAAAGTGATTTTTTTAGAAAAAGCAATTTTACCTTTCTATTAATACAGTAATAATTCAGGCTTTTAGATTATTGCTCCTGCACTTCACTAAAATGAAAATTAAACAAACTTCATCCTAACTAGAATCAGTTGCCACAAAAGTAAAAACCTAAGGAGAAGAAAAAGCTATTAAGAGATTTAAGCACACAACGAACAAGACCTTTTAGAGGAGATTAAACTATGTGACAAGCATTAGTATTTCAAGGTGCTGCGATCTACTCATGGATTGATGTGCCTCAGAATGAGATGAGGCACATTAAAAGCTGAAATCATTCAAGCTGGTGTGAGACTGAATATGAGCAATTACCCAATAGTTAGGCATTAAATAAAATGGATGATTTTGTGAACTTGCAGTACAGAAGATTTCTTTGTGTGATCAAACACTTGGTCTTTGAACCTTTCCCTTGAAATACAAACTTTATGAGACAACACTTATTGTGGAAACTGGGAAGTTTGAAAGGAACAGTTCCAATTTTAACGTTGCTGTCTAGCACTTTGTGTGGTGAGAAAGCATTACTCACTAAGAAAAAAAACCATTGAAGTGTTTAACTTCAGCATTTCCGTAAGCATTAGCCATTTAAAAGTCACAGCCATTAGCATTAGCAGGTTAGGACTGCTGGTGGAAAAGATTGCCAGGTACCTCTGTCATGCTTGTGTAGTAGTGAAGACTTATATGCAGACTCCATTAGGAGGCTTTTTCTGCATTAAAGAGCCTTATTCCTTCTGACTATTAAAGCAGAATCCTCTTAGGTCCCGTTCAAACAGTTTGTCTGGACTGTAAATCGGGCATAGCAGTTTTACAAAGGGTTTTAGCCTAAACCATGTATAACTGTGATTAAACAGCAAACACAGCTTTCCACGGGTATGGCTGTGGCCTTAATTGGGATCCAGTACTGGGGGAGCCACTAAAATGGAATGATAAAATGTCCAATTTAAGAAGAAAAATGATAACTGAAAAAGTATTTGTGAGCAGTTGTAAATGAAGTACTAAGTAAGTGACAATGAAAGAAACAATTTTTCTTAGTCTTGTTTTTATGTTTTCTTCCAATAATCAGAGAAAAATCAGATCCTTATAAGAGGTATGATTTTTCTTGCCAGTGGATTGATTTGCTTTCACTGAACTTGACCAAAGTTTTTACACTGACCTAAGCAGAAGCAGGCTCAAAGACCGTAAAATCCTATAAACTCATTAAAAAGATACAAACGTGCGTGTGTATTGAAATGTTAAAAAGAAGAATTTGTCTAATTAAAACTGCTTGAAACTTCACTTATGAAATTAGAGTGAATGTTATTCACCAAATTTGGTGAAGAAAACACTTCTACAACCTTTAAAACATCGAAAACGAATTCATTGTTACTGGTTTTGGTTTCAAAATGAAAAGTGTTTTCTGTAGTTTCAGTCTGTGTTTCAAAAGCAAGTAAGTTATGTAGTGAACTGGAGGACAGATGAAGCTTGTTTCCCAGTCTTTCCCCTTAACTATTTGTGTACCTTTCACTTTGGGCAACGTGGCAAAGTTCCTTGTTTTGGTCATAGTACTTGTGTGCTAGTTGGCTGCCCGGTGTGTTCATGTTGCTGCTCCTCGATATGGGTGGGGGCCTGAACTTCTTCGCTGCCTATCCTTTGGCTACTCAGTCCCAGCGTCCAATTTTTAAGCACACTGTTGCAAACCTTATCTATTTGAGGCCCTTTTCCCTCACCCAAATTTGGCAGAAATTTTGTCAGCAGCTGTGTAAGTATGTTCTTTACTTGTTTTATCTGAAGTGGTAACTTGTACATGAAGTCCACAGCTAGGCATAAGTTCCTCATAAACTAATGAGCTAATAAAAAAAGAAAAAAAATCCTTACTTATTTTCTGCTAGTTTAGACTCAGTAAGTGATTATTCCTACTCATTATTAGCCAAATCCAGTGTTTATTGGCATTCTGAAAATTAGATCTGCACGGCTGAATGGTGTTTACTAAATAAATACCAGTTTTGTTCTGAACTTTAGAAATATTTTAATTGCATTAGGTATCAGTTTGATCAGATTTAAGCACTGAAACTTTATCAGATCTGTAAGTTGACTGCACTGTTTGACATGAGCTTTCTGTGTGAAAATCACTGTCGGTCTTCCACATTAATTTTTGTCAGATCTTTGGACTCACCAAGTTCTCTTACCGCTTCATTCTAAAATCTGCTAACAAGTTACATGATTTCTTGTCGTGTACTTACTCAGTTGACATTATACAGTTCACATGTACTCCACATACATAACCTGAAAAACAAAGTGCCCTTGTGATATCAGATCTTCAGCCTTTGTGATCTTGATTTGGAAATTGAGTCCTGTGATAGTGTCACGTATCGACTCGGTGTTTTGTGAGCGAGACTAGATGCAACATCTGTTACGATATATGAGAAGCAAAATGATGGAGAGAGCTAGAACAGCATTTCATTACTATAACCATTGATTCTGATTTTACAAATGGCTCTTTCCTATTTGGGAGAGCCGAATGGAAAAACTAACCTGTGTATCTCATTGAACATTTATGTATTTTTCTTGCTTACAGGGGCATTTGGTTCTGTTAGCTTAGTAGGGTTGAATGTATATATTTTTATTATTATTTCAGCCCAGTGGATTCCCTGGGGAGCCAAAATAAAAACAGCACAAGCTCTCAGTGACATTTTAGAGTTCACTACATATCCTGTTAATGAGAATCATGCCCTAAAACTACATTCATTTTGTGGCGAAAGTTAAAAATACCAGAGTGGGTCTCAGGACATTCATGTGGCTTTAATCTCAACATATTTATCATAGTTGAGTAATCACAATGTATTTTAGAAGCAACAAGAAATTCAGGATTGCTCAAAGCCCAAGCAGATCATCAGTTTTGCTAGAAATTGTTTATCGAGCAACCAGAGTTGAACATATTTTGCTGCAAGGGCTTTCTGGTGTTTTTGAAAAGGACCAATACATTGATCGCAACCCATCAAATTGGTGCATGCAAGACATAGAATAATAATAATAATTAAAAAACCCACAAAATGAAACATAGTCACTTAAAGCTGCCGTCAGGAAACGTTGCTCACGAGTATCCCGTCAGCATGTGGAATATTTTCTTTTTTTTGGCTAAACCCAGATTACTACTGAATTTCCCATTCTTTGGTAGTAGATTGAAAGTTATAAATTGTCATCCCTAATACAAACATTTACTGATTAAAAAGTCTCAGTCATGATTTTGACATTTATTTTTAAAGGCTGTTTCAGAAACCCATGACAGAGTTGTTTGTGATATTTGGTTTGCAAGTGGAAATTAAAAGAACTTTGTATTTTTTAAATAATGCTGTCTTTAATAATCTTTTCTGAATACTGTATAGAAACTAGATATGGGATCACGGTAAAATCAGATCCAGATTCAAATGTTGAGTACTTTACTGGACAGGTGGCCCAGATTAAGCTTTTAGTTACATTTTCTTCTAGGAACCATAGGAAATTTGTTCAAACTAAAACTTCTTACCGGCTAAAATTTCTGTGCGTTCCCATTTCTGCAGAACAGAAAGTTTAGTATTTCTCTAGCAGAGTTTCACTGCTGGGGGAAGGGTGTCATTTAAGACTATAATCCATGGGAACGTTTTCAGAACATCAGAGGCTGTTTTTTAGCAAAGTAATTTATGATAATTTCTTTTTTACATTCCTATGAGATATAAACTTTATAAACTTTAAGCTTTTATGTTGAAAAATTCACTCTTGCAATTCCCTCTTAGAGTACCTTTGCAAAATTTTCAGTTGTTGCTTTTCTATCGCTGTGTCTTAGGCAGGCCTTGCTATACTGGGATGGGTCAAGGAGACCTGCTGGTGGAGGTGGGTGTCATTATTTGTTGAATTTTGCTTTTAGCAGAAAGCATCTGCAATATGTAACTGTTTTTTTTAATGAACTACTGGGTCAGACTCATATTGGTGACATAGAAAGTGCAGTCCAGCCTTCAGTTTTGCTGGTTGTCTTTTTACTGCCTTTATTTGTAGTGCTTAGTTTTTAGATAGTTTTGAATGATATATAACTTTCAAGAATAGGTCTATGCCATTATGCTAAAAGCTTGTTTTGAACAGCCAGCCCGCATTTGTTTTGTATTACATTGAAATACAGGAAATTATAAACTATTTTTAAGTTCAATAAAAATACTATTGCTGTACATTGATGAGAAGTGGCATGGCTGTAGAATTCAAGAACAGCTTTCAAGAGATTGTTGTGCTATCTTTAGTCTTGTATTTTATGTACAGAGATAAAACATTATTAATCATATTCAAAGAAGGTATGATAATTTTCCTACTTCCAAGCACGAACATTACTTCTGGCAATGTTAGTATTTTCACATAGGACCTTTCTAAACAGCGGAAGAGTGTTCTTTTTTGTTTTCTTGGGAGCTGGCTTCTTTAAAAGCAAATATTATATCATCTCGATTATTCTGTACGAGCAGGTTGTATTCTTTACGGAGTGTGTTATAGGAACATTAGAATACTGTGATATTTCATATATTAGTGCTTTATCATTCACAAAACCGCGACTTTGTACTTGGGAATGAAGTTTGCACGCCATTCAAAAAAAACGAACCCCAGACGTCTACGTGAACTTCCATTGCAGCAGAATTTAGAAGGGACAGAATGGAAACAGAGTGTGTTAGGACAACTTTTTAAGTAAAAAGAAAAAGACTGTGCATTTATTCTGATGTATTTCTTTATTTATGGATTCATTTCAGAACTTGAGAAAAAGGGGTGTTATTTGTGATCCAAATCATGATTTCTTTTGCAATTTCCATAGAGCTCTTGGAAAAAAAGGAAACAAAAAGCCAGGTTTGAATCCATCTTTATGCTTTGATCTATCATGAAGTCAGTGGAAAAGCTCTTACAGATATTGTGGAAGTAGGTTGAAGCTGTGTGAGAAATCTGAGAAAAACTCCTTTATTTTATAATATAATATATTAACTCTAGAGGTGTTCCCAAAATATACGGCATTCAAAGAATGAATGAATGAATAATTAAATAGATAAAATTCCCTCTGCCCCTCAGTTGGATGATGTCATTTTAGTATGTATTAATAACCTGACTGCAAAGTTCTTGATTTGAGAGAGAATACCTTTAAAGTTACTGATACAGTAATCTGAATTTAAAAAGTATATATAAAAATAACCAATACAAAATAAATGTTTAAGTTTAAAATAACGTAATTGTCTGAAAAGTGAAAGTGAAGACTGTTGTCTATCTTGAGGGACTATAATCTGTACTTTCATTTTTATTCCAAAAAGCATGGCAGTATCTTACACCAAGACTCTAATGCTGCTTCATTTATAGCTTTTAAAATTGTTGTTCCAGAATATTCTCACATGGAGAGTGTCTGCGGCGAAACCAGAAGCCTTCAAATGTAACCATTAAAGTTTTGTTGAGGATGATACATCTCTGTCTTTCTGTGAGCACATTTCTGTACTGATTATGTACATTGATTCTATACAATTGATTGTCTATAATTAATAGCATCAATATGCTATTGATTAATAACTTTGATCAGTTTTTCTGAAATCTTCTCTGATGCCAGTGTTTGAGTTAATTAGTGGGCCCTGCCTCTTACTCTTGTTAAAAAACAACCCTAATTTATATACTAGATAGATAGTTTAAAACAGTCACTGCTAAACAGTGTAGGCAGGGCTAATGGGAACTGCATGAGGGAAGGAGTTCATCAGGTATTGCTAGTTGGAGCAGCGTGCTTTGGAGGGTTACTGAAGGAGGAGAGGGAGGAAGCAGAAAGGAGCTGCAGCCCCAGACAGTTCGGGAGCATGAGAGGCCTGGGAAGGGAACTGCGAGCAGAGAAACCAGCTGGGATGTGTCATTCCTACCCTGCTCAGGGAAAAAGGTGTTCCTCTGTTCTTGTAAACAGACTGGGCTGCATCAAAGAAATAGCTGCCTCCATCAGCAGCTTTCTCTCAGGATCTGGAAAAAAACTAAAGGCTCGTAAATCTTAGCTTAGCCATTACAACTAAAAGGGTAGAAGTGACTTTCATGTGTGCTCATCTGATTTGGGGTATTTATCCTTCACTAATGTTACGACGTTCGCCGTGGAAACGTATCCATCAAAAAAAGTCGCAAGGAGAGTCTTTTCCCCACTGTGGCTTACTGCTCAAAAGCAGAAGGCTGTGTAGTTCAAGAGCTGCACCTGGGAGGGTGACGCCTGCTTCCACTGGTACTTGTGATCTGTTCTGCTTGTTTTGGGGTAATATTCATTCTGGGTGTTTGCAGAACCAATAATTTCTGTGCTCTTCAGCCATTCCGGAGGAGTTTCTTGCATGATCTCCACCCTCAGAGCACAGGAGGGATGCAGTTAAAGCGGCACGCACTCTTGCTTCTGCGGAAGTCAGGGAGACCAGGACAAAGCCCGTCATGAGCAGGGCTGGGCTCTCGTCCCCAGTGGGTACCACTGAGCTAACGCTGACTTGTGTGGCTAAGGAGTGTAGGATTGGCCTGCTAATCTGTTTAGCCAGGGAAAGTAGAGCACTCCAGAGTTTCCCTTCGATTATTCGCTCTGCTGGCCGAGCTTATGTCATTCTACACAACCATTGATTGCTTCAGGAGTGCCAAAACCACCTTCTTTGTAGCTTGCTGAGACAGACTCTCTCACAAAGTGCAGTAATGTATTTCAGATGGAAGCACACTTGCGCTTTTGAAAACAAAGACATTTTCCACGTAGTTTATTTCATTTTGACTCAAGCTATTTACTGAAATAATTTCCAGTGCTGTGGACTAGGTTATCAGCTAGTTTGAATCAATACAGTCTTGTTTGTGGTAAAGGATACAGCTCTTTGTATCTTGTGGGGAGACTTGTCAGTGCAAGCACTTGCTTTTAGAATTTTTTCTAGTAATGAGGAGAGGTGGGTGCTCCTCTCGTCTCTCAGCGTCTGAAACTTTACACTAAAGCAATGTTCCCTCCAAACCCACTGGCTTTATGTATCCAGCAGCTGCAGGGGGATCCAAACGGAATGATGACATGGTGCCTAGGAGAGAAAATGAAAACCACCGGACTTGGGCATGCTCAGCAGCTGTTCACAGGGGTGGCTCCAGGCTGGGCATGGGAGAGGATCTTCCTGCTGTATGACTAGCCATCCTTAACACCTTAGAGTGGAGGAGAAGAGGGTTCGTAATGAATGTCCGCAGAGACTTGTCTTCTCCCCTTCTTCTCATCTCTGCCTGAAGGGCATCCAGACCAGAAGGTTCCCGATTATGGAAAAGCTATAGGAAGAGAAAGAGTTTGTATGGAGTATGAAAGCAGAATGTAGAAAGCTACAGAATACAGAAAAGCTGTGTTATATGAAAGGTTCCAGGGTATAAATTTAAAAACTATACAAAATCTGTATTTATAGCTTTCAATTTTAGTCATCAAACTCTAACTCCACAGACAACAAGACAGATGAGATTGCTCTGGGAAAATGCTTCTAACATCCAGCTCCTTATATAAAGCAGATGGCTCTAGAAATGTACACATAACTTTATTTAGAAATTATTTTTGTTTGTTACCAATTACTAAATATATCATTAAGACACTTTGTTGAAGCCAGGTTTGCAACTGTTAACCTGAGCATGGTAGAGTGAAGCCAGCGTGGGAACCCCTATATTTATTGCAGTTCCATCTTTAATTATTTTTTGCTTTGAGATGTGCTTTTATCTTCTTTAATTCTGTCAAAATCTGAGTGGGAACACCGGTATGTTTTAGATATATCAGACAAGACCAATGGTCAGGTGAAAGTGGAAATTCAGTATTATGTAACTTAAATGTTCATTGGTATTTTAAAACAGATCACACTTCTGTTCTCCTGACTAGGAATCTTACATTATTTTATATTTTGCCTACTGGTGTTAGCGTATGTACGTGGTCTTGTCTCAGTTTCTGGCTACTGTCCTTATTTGTGATGGTGAAAGATAATGTCTGCAATGTACTTGCAATGAACATGTGTCTGTCTATTTATTCAGTAGCTTTGGACATCCACGCTGCTGTAATTTATAGGCAGTCCTGGTTTCTTGCTTTGAGAAAAATTCTTGAATATAGATCAGTATGTTTCGAACAAGTTGTAAACATGCACAATGTCTTTTCAAGTAACTGGGGCAGAAATAAATAATGATTCATAAACAAGTAAATATGTGCTTAAATAATTTTAAGCATCTTTCAAGTCAGTAGGACTATTTGTGTATTTAGAAATACGCATACTGTATAAATTAGGCATATATTCCTGAATGAAGCCCTCACAATATAAAACGAAGGTGAAAAAAAGTCTGTATTTCATCTTCATCCCTCCAAGTCCCTCTATGCCACTGAAGTGAAAGAAAATCCTAGAGATAAATATTCAAGGAGCAGGCTGACAACTATAATGAAGTTATGGGTTATGACTAGAGAATAATGACATTTCTTGAAATGGCTGTATAAAAAAAGAGGCAAAAGGCGCCTAGTTGTTGACAGAAAGCACACAAAAGAGAAGAGCTTGAGACCAGTAATTTTTTAATATATACAGCATGAGTATTTTATAACAACATGCATTATACTAAGTATTTAAATTAAAGATAAAAAATATATTATTGTATGGAAAAAATTGATCTGATGCTTAAATATTTTTATATCTTTTAAAATTATGATTCTTTTCTATCATACATGATTTTTTATGAGACTGAATTGTCCCCACAGAGCAAAAGGAAACAAAGGAAATGTATTATTTATAAAGGTCGTTCATTATAATGATTATGGAAAGAAAACATTAACACAGTAAGAGGTCCTGAATACGCTGGATAAGAGAAAGGGTAGGGTTAGTGGCAGAATGGCAATTCTGAATTTTGAAGAAGATCTCTTGAAAATTTTCAACCTCCTGTAGCTGGAGTAAAAAGTACAGGTGTAGAAAATAAACAGTTCATGTTATCTAAAAATGTTACACTTCTTTTAAGGCCTTCTTCCATTTTATATTTGCATTTGAGAACTTTCTGCCTTTTGAAAGAACATTTTTATTTGAGGAAATTGTGACATACATCAGTGGTATGACGCATCACTAACGGGTAAAAGCTTAGTATGACTAATTTAAAGGTTTGAGCTGTTTCATTTCCATATAATCAGTGAAGCAGATATTTAAACACAGCGGCTAAAATGTGGATTAAAATGTTGAAAGACTGCCTTTTTTTGAAAGGAGCTTGAAAACTGCTTTTGAATGCAGTTTTTGTATTTTCAGGAGATTATATTCTAGTTTGTCCATTTGTGAAAGGTGTCATTTTCTTATGTGCTTGTTTTTGTTTTTCATTCTTGCCAAACACTATCTCTCTAGCTTAATATTTTTATTAAAAACTAGGTTCAAAAGTAAATTTTACTTTGGCAGTCTAATGTACCTCTGAAGAATAAACCACTGGTGTTTGCTGTGTAAACAAAACCCTGGAGAAGCCTCCAAATATGACCTCAAAACTCCTCAACTTAAAAAAATTTACAAGAAAGTAAAAGAGATTCCTTGCCTTCAGTATTTGTACTGGGTACTCTTTTAAAAGCATACATAGTGTTAGATAAAAATTAGCTTAATGAGATCTGCATACCTTACCATAGTATTTTACCTTCTAGAAGCTGATAAGAGGTTTTCAAGAGTAAGTACTTCATGGATCAAGGCTCCAGAAATAAATAAGGGTTTTTTGAGGGTTTGTTTTGTTTTGTTTTAAACTCAGTAGTATGAGGTCTGAGCTTTCAATAGCCATAACAGAAACAAAACTCTATGCTGAGCTGTTACAGATCTCTGAAATATCTGGGATGTTAAGAGTGCTGGCTTAGGCACCTACTAAGTAGGCGTGGCAGGGTCTGAAGTACAGATGTATGGCTTGGGAAGGTCACTCGATGTGTCCCACTTGGGTGCTTTGGCTTCAAGTGCAGTCAGTGTGGAGAATTAGGTGTTGTCAGAAGACACCTAGGAGATTTAGAAAAATTTCTAAAGGGAGACAAGAGAAAACCCTCCTCTGGAACTTGGTGCCTATCTCAGGCTCCATTCACTTGGGATCATTAGCAGACTCATAACTAAAGGCTGTGGAAGTTCTCCCTCTTTTTGAAATAGTGGAAGTAGTTAATCTTGATTTTTTTTTTTTTTTTTTTTTTTTTTGTGTGAGAGCCTAACAGAGCACTCACCTGTGAAAGGGGTATGTTCAAGTGTTCATCCCTCCTTAAAGATTTGAAACATCTCCAATACAAATCCCTGGGCAACACTCCCGGGGCAGAGCTGCGAAGACTGAATGTGCTGAGCTGCTGAAGCCCATGTGCTGCCCAGCTGCGATCCCAAACCGCGGGGTGCAAGAAGGCATTGTAGTTTGCAACCTTGGAGCCGGGGTGCTCGCCTGGGACAGACTGGGGATCCAAGCTCAAATTACTGTTACGCATATCCAGCTCTGGAAATGTAAAAATAAACAAATAAATAAATTTACAGCTTAGAGATGAAGGGCTCATTTTCATGCTCTCAGAAAGTTGGTGGGAATGTACCTTTGAGTAAAACTCAGATACGTATTTGTAGAACACAACTGAGTAAACAGAAATAAGTGGAAGAATTGTATCCAACCTTTCAGTTGAGTTTTGTAATGTTTATTCAGGCAAATGGCTGTTTTTTTAACTTTATTGCCCCTTTTCCTGTCACTTAGGGAATTTGAAATTTCATCCCTTTTCAAAATTTGCCTTTTGAAAATAACACAGCAGAATAAGAGCAGAGATTTGAAGGAGGAAGACTGGAGATGCAGACACTATGAACTGGCAAATTTATTGGCTACAATGGGGACAGGAGATTTTAGTATGTCATCAAGATAAAATAATGTTACTCAGCGCTGAGATGAATAGGATTTTTTGTTTATCTTTGGATCAGACCCTAAAATAGCAACAGGTCAAGAAGAATTAGCAGGCTATGTAACATGGTGGGGAAAGCAAAAAGCGACAAGAAAAAAGATGTCAGAAGGGGCAGAATTCTACAGTGTTTTAGTGGTAAAGATGAGGAATGAAATACTGCTTTCCTGAAGGAAGATGGAAATTTAATTCTCATTTTAGTAAGACCGACTTTTCACAGAGGAGACTACCCAAACATTGTTCCAGTTTACATTCCTTAACATTATAACTGTCTTGAAATTATAGCAAGATAATAACTTAAAAAGCTAACTTTAAAGGTGTTGACCAGGTAAAAGTAGTTCAGTCCAAAGGCAAAGAAAACGTTCTGTAAACATGTGACATGTTTGAGTGGTAAGACTTCTGCCCACTTGCAGTGGGATCTTTCTAATGAGAGTTTTGTTCTTTCAGTTATTCAGTTACACATGGATTTTTACCGAAACTTGAACATGTTTATCTTTTAATTTCTGATGAATGACCATTACACTTTGTTGCATTCATTTCTGTTCTCGGTTACAGTGTTGAGATGGTCTTAGGTACAAGGAGACAAATTAGAGATGAATATGTTTACATTGTCAAGGAAATACATGTATGGTGGAAAGTTTATTTTTCGGTGTGACATCACTGCTCTTCAGGTGCCAGTAATTGTAAACATCCCTTGTTTTCAATTCTTTGTCCCCTTAATCTCATTAGGAGAATATCAGACGTTAAATCTTTTAAGTAGCATTAGAGTGTGTGTTCATCCATAACATATGAGAACGCCAGTCAGTTCTTATCACTTACCTTTTACAAAATGTTTGCTGTTTTGCAAGTTACTGTGCTGAACAATGAGATTTAATTCCATGAAGACTTTGCTGGCAAGGGTTGCTGTGAATTGAAAAAAATTAGTGTTCAAAATCAGACTGATAGTATAAATTAGAGAGGAAGACAAGGTGCACATGGGGGGAAGAAGCCATCTCGCAATGTTAGACTACCAACCTTTATAAAGAGCACTTCAAAACAATTTTGAGGTCTCCTATGCAAGACCATCATGATACAACTAGCGTGACTGTTGTACGCATTTTTGTTATATGCAAAGTCATAGGATGGAGACAGTAAGTGTACAAGAGAAAGCTATAAGGTTCAGTTTGTACAGCATCTTACTTTGTTAAAAGAGCTTTCATTTGAACCCATGACCTAAATTGAATATAGCAGCTTGTTTTCCTTCAGGAAATAACTAATTTCTTACCCTTGTCAGTTTTTACTGGTAGTAAAAAAAGATTTCTTGTATTGCCCTTCATGCTTATCTCTTCCTTCCTGCCTCCTCGTTTACTTTTCTCTCAAATCTATTTACACATCCATTCTTACTACCTTCCCCTACTCAGTCTGGCAGAAGAAAATTAGTTAATAACTTCTAAAATATGAGAAGAAAGTCTTATGCCTATCATCTTTCTAGTCATTGCACAGCTTTACTTTGCTGTTTGTGTGGGGGTTTTTGCCTTTGAAAGATGGTAGTCTACTTGAGGCAAATTTCATCACTTAATAAAAAGACAGAGGCTTTTTGGTTCTGCCATATGTAATGCTAAAGCTTCTGTCTCTGAACCTGGCTATATAGTCTGCTACTAGCAAAAAACCACCTCAAAATAAAACAAAAAACCAGCAATAAAAAATCTGTATGTAATTCTCTCACAGAGCCGGTGACGCAGGCAGCGGGCCTAATGGTGCTGTTCCTGATCGCTCTACAGCAGTTATGGTGAGGTTTGTGTCAAGCCTTCCTTAGCTAAACACGGAGAAATACGTTCTTGCTGGTTAAAGAATTTTAAGAAGAAATATGAACTATGATGGCTCCTGCAATTCTTTGACAGAAAAACTTGTGGTTACGCTGCAAAGAATAGTAGAGAGGGCAGAGGTAGATAGGACTGTAAATAGGGATCCTTTACTGAAGCTGCTGAACACAGATAGGGTTGCATGGGTGTATCTGGCTCTTTTGTTTGTAGACCGAGTGCATTCTGCACTGTCCGAGTTTTCGTCAGCTAAAAAAGAAAGTTGATTATTATAACATGGACTTTCATTCTACAAATATTATAATAGACCTTTGATCAACCAAAGACTAAGGGTAAAAAGTTTATGCTCTGGCAACTCTGTAAGTGCCTTGATGTGAATTTTGTTTTACCTCCAAACCCATGGTTTATGTTTATGTAAAATCCACTGTAATTTCATAGAAAATGTGTCAACATTTGATATTGTGGCTGTTTTGCAAAAGTAGTTTCAGATGAGAGCTAGTCTCTTTAAAATCACAGACCCCCCCCTGTTGTTCAGAATATGGGTAATTCAAGAACTGCATTCCACGGACTAAAAAGCCAAAATTTTGTCTTGTAAAACCACCTGGCTGCAGTTGATAGTAAAATCTATTGTTAACCCCTTTTCTGTAATGTAATTAAAACACTGCTGAATTATCTGTTTAGTGTGGCCTGGCTGCTCCCCGAAAGCACACCCCTTTGTGTCTAATAATCCTAGCCTTTGTAGATGGCTGTCCCTGACAAGGGCTGTGAAACCTTGTTTAAAGATTTTAAGATCTTCTTAATCCCTTCCCTGATGAGACACCCATTGCTGAAAGCTGGGGGGGAAAGGTCCATCTGTCTTGCAACATATGTGTTTACACTGTAAAATCAGTAAATACAGCAGTGTGATTACAGTGCCAAGAATTTCCTTTAGTCATAAATTGAGATACATTGTTTTGTTATTGTTACTTGAGTTTACACACATCTGAGGGACTAGTATTACTAATTACCTAAAGCAGAAAAACCCCACAGCTCAGAACTGAGAGTGTAAAATACCACCCCCCCAAATCTGAAAATGTTCTCAGTGAATACAGAAGAGTACTGTTAAACATATCACTTGAGGGGGCTTCTGGTTTCCACATCAAAGCCATTATTCATTTCTACATTTGCACTGTTGTACAACGGAAGATTGGGTTTTCACACCGTCTACTTTTACGCATGTAATTTACATACCTAAGTGAGTAGCTGGGGCTCCCCATAGGTTGTTGGAGAAGTAGGCTCCCAACCAACTCCTGGTGTAGACTCTTAAGTTAGGTGCCTAAAAGGGGATGCTGTAGCTGTCCTAGGAATAAATCTATTAAAAGCAGGAGAATGACAAGCAGAGCAATATCAAGAATCATAAATTCTCTGGCACATTATGTGGCTGTGCTGTTTATCTGTTTCTGGTATTGAAAATCATTTAACTTGCTGTTATATGTGTTATGTTTGTATTTCTGCTTAGAAAACTGATTAAAAAAACCCAAACAAAACCGAACAAAGCCCTAAACACACAGTTTTTATTGTTCACTGGTGTTTGTGTAACTATAGTGCCTAGGGAGCAAAGTTACGGAACATGGCCTGCTCTGCAACATTTTGTTCAGATTTTGGATTAAAAGTGTCCCCTAGATATGACAATTCGGTTTTAAGTGACAATTTAAGTATGAAGTCAGTAAAACGGGGAAGCCCCTGACAACACTGTGATGAAACGGATCCGTTTGGCAGGCAGTGGTCTAAGCAAAACTTTTTTTTTATAGATAACATCTTAAAGGACAGTCTTCAATTGGGATTTGAAAGAGGGCAACTGGGTAACTTTTGCATGTTTAGAGCAAATAATTTCCACACATGAGGAACAGCAACAGAGAAAGTATAAAATACTGCTGCTCTGAGTGGGAAGTCAGTCTTCCAAAGAGTGCATAGGAGGTAGATTTGTACAGAGAGTGTAAAGCTGAGTAACTTGGAGAAAAAGGCACGTATGAGGAACTGTGTGGAGAGGACATCGCAGTCAAGGTGATGGATAAGGATGGCGTAGGGGAAGTTGGTGAACAAAGCCCCAGGTAATGATGACTGTAAAGGCTGCAGTGCAGGGATTTAATGCAGAAATAGCTACCCAACTTGGATACTGCTTAGGTGTGGAGGCTTTAAAAGAAAATGAATGTTAATGATGACATCCATTAAAACTTAATATTGTCTGTGGTGATGAAGATGGTTGGAGAGCGCAGAGCAATGTGGAGCGTTAATCGCTTACGTAAAGCACCTGAAGTTTGATTCCTAGCCATTCACAAGGAGATTTAGGAGAGGCTGAACTGAATTCTGAGATCAGTGAGCTGTGAAATAAATAGATCTGAGTCATTAATATACCAACTATAGATCAATTTCTGTTTGCGGACAGATCAACTAGACGAACACTATAGAAAG
Organism: Sagittarius serpentarius; assembly: GCA_034782735.1. Lineage (NCBI taxonomy): Eukaryota > Metazoa > Chordata > Aves > Accipitriformes > Sagittariidae > Sagittarius > Sagittarius serpentarius. The sequence goes on along the minus strand of JAVKLA010000001.1, from coordinate 50,933,603 downwards.
GGAAGAGAAGGGGTCCATAGACCCACTTGCCCTGATTGTCAGCAATTCCTATGAAGCATGTTAATTTTTTCAGGGAATGTGTGTTACAGTAATTACAGACTACAGAACAGAATAGGTTAAATTAGGTGAGAAATAACAGTAAGTGGTCTGATTCATAAGAAGTCAGGCAAGTGCATTGAGATCAGATTGGAGATAGAACGGTGATCACATTTGCAGATACATATTTCCTGGGTGAAACAAGGAGTTTGGGGAGGTTCACACTGCGAAAGCCCATATGATACTTGTTCTCTGGATGTAGCATTCTGATACATGTCAAAAGCAATGGATGTTTGCTCTCTATGAATGTCATATATGCTCCTACATTCATCCTTAGTTTTTGAAGAAGTGGATTATGGTTGCTGGGAAGATTATTTCAGAAACTTGGTAAATTATCTGCTTACTGCTTCTCAGGAATTTCCTAGTAATGCAGGCTGTAGTTCTTCAGAATTTACTCCATGTGAAAATCTCCTGCATTACAGAAGACTGTGGATATCATCCAGTATTCTTAGATGGTTTCTGTTGCCTAAAAAATATATGGAGGAACAACACTTGTAAGCCATCCCAAAAGAAGAGCAGTATAAAAATAGCAAAGGGAAGCTAGAAAACCAGAGGTGGGAATGATCAGTTTTGGAGTGGGCTGGGACAGGATCTTGTGAGACAAGATTTTCTTGATTTACAATTGATTATACTGTTAGATTAAAAACAATTCAAAGAGTTGATACTTGCATGTTAGCTCATGTCTGCAGAAATACTGACTAGGCGGTTAGAGAAAACATCGTGCAGTTTGGTGGTTTACTGTGTAATAGTCACCCAGATACTGTTACTTCAAAAAATTGTGATAAAGAAGATTCTATGCATTATTTGAAAGCAGAGAAAAGAAAACCAGATAATATCTGCTACATTCAAAAAACAAGGCAAAACCTCCAAATAATTCTAAGAAATATTTTGTTTTCTATTTCTAATATGAATTCCTTACATTCTTATTCCTTCTTGCATTCTTAAGATACATTCTCATCATCAAGAGCTCTGGAAATTACCTGGACAATTCCAGTTTCTGGTACCATGATTTTTTTTGAGCACATGCGTATGTTGCTATATCAAAGTGTGAAAAATTTACTGCATGTACTGTGCAGGAGAGAGGATCAAACAGGTTGATTAAATAGACACCTCTTTGTCAGACAAAATATAATTTAGATTAAAACAAACAAGCAGCTGATGCTTGAAAAAAGTAGTGTGCAGTGATCAGAGAAAGGCAACCTGGGCTGGTTTTGAAGGACTTCTAGTTCCCCATAACATGCCTGACAGTCTGCAGTGGGTGAAAGGAAAGAAAATAAATCCACCAGAGAACAACTACTTCTTATCTTTAGAGGCAGAAAGATGAGAACATCTGAACCAGTGGGTAGCAAAGAATGTCAGTTATGTTCTAATCTAGATTGGTGAATAAAAAGATAATCATCAGTAAATTAGAAGAGGTGTTGAAAGCTCAGTTAATTATAGGAAATGAGGAAATTAGAGTGCTGAGTCTGACTGTTTCTGATTCACTTGTTAAATTAAATAAAAAAAAAGTTCTTTTTTTGTCATCTGTACTTTTGGTTCAGGTATATAGTGGTATCAGATGTAGGATTTTTTTTTTTATTATTTTATTTTTAATAACACCTCAAATTAGGGTTTTGGTGTTTGGCTGGGCATCATCTGGAGCAGCAGTCTGCAGGATCCAGAAGCACGTCTCTGCCAGCACCTCCTGAGGCAGCAAAAGGATCTCAAGTGTCCACACAAGCGTTTGCTTTGCTAGCTCTTGGTGCCTCACTTGCCTGGCTCACTCTTTGTGGAAGTCGTGAGGCATCTGTTTAAAAGTGAAGGACTTACTGAAACTCAGAATTTGTAGGTCTGTTATAATGAAGGTCAGCCTGTGTGAGGAAAGGAGGGGGTTTACAAGTTTTTTTATTGATTCTGGTTTATTGCATCTCTCTGAAGGTCATGAATTGTTTTCTGTTGCACAGAGTATGAGTGATTGTTACTGCTGATCATGAAGTGGAACACAGAAACTGTGTTGCCTGTTAAATTAGAATGTTTTTTCCCAGTGATTTTAGGAAAAAAAATTGTAGCTTGAGATTCTCCTTATCTTATCTTTAAATCATGATTAAATTCAGCGTGTGAGAGGGAGAAGTAGTTTGGCTTTAGCAGTATTGAGACATGTCCCTCTCAGCTTTCATTTTAATTTGAAAGTTGTACATACTTTGCAGTTTGAACAAGCACTTGATATTTGGATGTTCCTTTAATCTTTACCACACTTTTGAGTATATTTGATGGACTATTTATTCCAGGGGGAGAGGGAGATAGTGGTGGAGGGCAGGAGCCTAAGCACCACAAAGTGTCTGTAACGTTTTGGCAGAGACCTTATTTAACGGAGAGTTTCAAAACTCCTTGAGGGTACAGCCTTGATTAGAGACGTGACTTTGAGAAACAGGGTGGGTTAGGGCCTCTTTTGATTAAACCTGCTACATTTCAGCCAAGTTTTCTTGTCATAGGGGCATAATTTATTTTTGTATTTACTTTAGGAATTTTCTTTTTTCAGTCTTTTTTACTCTTTCTTTGAGTACTTAGCCAGCAAGCATATGCATTTAAATAGTCCATATAGTTTCTTTCAGAGCTGAAAGAGGTGCCTAACATTAGTATTACCTATCAAGTTCCTGATTTTTCATGATTATTCTTGGAAGTAGCTTCTTTACATGAAAATAATAAATAATTGTTGATTTTTCATACTTGCTTATGCGATAATTCTGAGTAAAATCAAATCTTCCTTGGAGTGCCTGTTGCGGTTTGGAAATCAGTTATGAAACTGCACTGGGATTACTGGACGGTTTACAGAAAATGGAATATTGACTGTTGGCAAAGGAATTGGGTGAGACAGAAATCTAGCCTACCTGTGGGATTGGAAAATCTGCAGTAAAGGCTCCCAGTAACTTAGAATGTGATTTTCTGATTTTTTTTTAGGGGACCTATGCATATGTATACCATTTCCTGAATTTACAGAGAGGTTCTTTAAATAGCAACAGTAACAATTATTATGCATAAGTAAATAATTCCAGATGTTAGAGATATTATACTGCTATTTATATTTAAAAGGGCAATATTTCAAGGCCTGTGTGCGAGTTTATGGGTAGAATATTGTCCATAACAAACTCTTGTCTTCTTTTCTCTGTTGTCCTTTAATCCGAACGCTTTTTTCCCTTCACATACGCTCGTCTGGAAAGAAAAGACTCAGGTGCAGAGTGATTTTTCACCATTCTGTGGGATATATTTCATGCCCAAAGGATAGCCATCATAATTTAACAGTATAAATTCTCTAAAATCCTAGTAACTTTTGGTAAACAGTTTCCAGGTCCAAATTCTATTTTAGCCAGACTAGCAATTGCAAAAGGTGGTGCCTCCACAGAAAAAAAATGAAGGGGAGAAGGCATATATGCCCAGACTTTCTTGTCAAGTGGGTTGTGTCCTCACATCATTAGCTGAGGTCCTCCATAGTACTCCTTTACTGGTATTTTTTAATCTGAGGCTGAGATTGCAGTCAGTCCAAGTCCAAGGCAAGGGAAATGACAAAGGAAACGTGCAGCAAACATTTTCCTGGCTTTTCGCCCTCTGTGAAAGGTTTTCTTTAGTGCAGGTAAAAGGGGGTTAAGCAAGACGAGGCCCTCCAGCAGCATTTCTTTCTGCAAAAGGAGAGATGGGAGCGGGGCCGCCTGCGTGACTCAGCCGTTCTGCTGGGAGTGATTGTGGGGCAGAGCATCATCATGCTGGGCTGCGCCTTTAAACTCCAACCAACAAAAAAAGTATTTGGAATTAGGACATGGTGATGACTTCAGTGGATAAAAATCTACCAGAATTAGCCTGGAGGTCCTCATTATGCGAGGATAGGGAACAGTAAAAATCAAATCAAATCAGCAGAGATAAACTGCACAGATCATTTCTGCTGATCAATAACAGGCTTGTGCAAATAACCCTGCTGTATAGCAGCCCATCTTTCTGAGAGTCAGCAGGGAGCAAAGATTAGATAAAACTGTAGGCCAGACTTTTACAGGAGCTTAACGCATAGAAAATGTCCATCACTCCATGATTTGATCATAATGTAATGAACATTTGCTTTGTGCATGTGGGCCACAGGAGTTTATTATGACAACCAAGTGTAACCAACTGTAATAAAAATAAATTACTTTATCTGACGTACTGTTTCCTAATGTGACATTTGCTATGTCTAAGATATGGCAAATATCAAGCTGCAGACTGAATCTTGAATTCCTGCATTCCTGAAGCAATGGGAGCTTTGGTGCACTTGGAAATCCCGTGTAAGAGACGTCAATACCAGTCTCCTTAGTCAGTGTCATTTCTGGCGCAGAACAGATTTTCGCAGGATTAGTTGAAAAAAGTAATGCTGTAGAAAACAGCATATTCCAACTAATGCAAAAACTTGACTAAATATGATAATGAATTGCTCTTGCTGATAACAAGGTATCAGAACATGTTTCAAAATAAAACTGTTGTAAGGTAGAAATATTAATGCCATTTCAATTCACGGCATGCCTTTCTGGTGCGTGTTGTTCTCTGTTTTGTACCTTTGGGCTTGTGCCTCAGAGATCTCTGCACCAGGCGACTCTGGGTTTCTCATTGTCTTCATGGCATTGTCATGATCTCCAGTTGCACGTTCTTTCATTTTAGATAACACTAATGCTTAGAAAAGAGGCAATTTTTTTTTTATTTTTAAATTTTGTCTAGGAATTATGGAACTAGGATGCTTTCACTGATTTAGTGTTATTACTATACATTTTAGCTAAGGGTAATAAACCGGAAATTTAATAGATACATTAAAATGTCTGGGGTAGTGGCTAAACATGCTAGTGAGCTGAAACATTGACCTTACTGCACTTAAAGGCTGTGAGTCAGACTCCTGACGCCACAAGACAGAGCAAGAGTGGGAATGCATTTACGCATGTGTACGTGTGTATGTATGTAATTTGGGAAGGTTTTCACTGCTCAGAAACTTTAGGCCTCCTGGTGCACTAAGAGTTGTTTCAGGCATTGCTTCAGCACATTCAATAACAAACTTAAGAACAAAAAAGATAGGTCTTTTCTAGTTTAAGGTTATTTAAATTTATTTCCCTTGCAGTTTTATTCATTAGTGGTTAAAATATCAGTATCAATTGTTTTTAGCTGTTCACTTACAGTAATCAATACAAGTATATCAGAGATGAGGAAGACAGTATCCCTGTAATCATTAATCTCGCTTCTTTCTCAAATGAGTCTCTGGATTTTGGCCTCGATCCTGGTGTACACGGAGGCATGTCTCCACTGCTTTGGCAGTCAGAAGTGGCCCGACGGTGAGTTTCTCAGAGTGCTGCAGACCTCACGGTGCTCCTGAGGCACAAAGAGAGAGGGCTGTGGCTCTTCTGGCCCTCACAACATTTGAACTACCTCCTAACACCCCCATTAGTTACTGGCTTTGAAAGGTTTCTTCAAGAGTCAGGTGTGCATCTCTGCAGTTCAGTTGCTGTAATGCTTTTGTTCCTTAGGCTGGCTCTTTAGTTTGGATTCAGGTTCATTATGTAAAGTGAACATGATAAGTCAGTGACAGAAAGGAAATGCCTCAAAGCTTATGTTCAATTCGAATCAAATGTGATTGTTTTGCATTTTTCTCATGAGGAATTTCGAACCAAAAGTGTGAGTTAAACACTGGAAGTTGCCTTTCTTCAAAAGGCTCTTTGCAAGGACAACTGGACTTCGTCAGAATCGTAGCTCTGACTGTAGCACTTGCTTCTTCTCGAGGAAATGTTCCTCCTCGAACTGCTGAGTGCGTTTTCATGAATGAGGGTGACTGCTTGCTCTGCTTTGTGGCCTGAGTGTGCCTCATGGGTCAGCAGGACCTGTTGCATGGAGCAGGTCAGACGGGGACCGTTAGTGTATACGTAGGCATAAAGGAATTTAAAATCAATGGGAATTGGTTCTAGGCACTGCTGATACTGCAGAATATGTTTTAAATTTTTTCTTACATGAAATTTAAACACCCTATATTGCACTGAACTCTCTAGTTAGACAAACCATGGACTGTCCAGATCTCCTCGACTTCGGTGCAACAAGTCACAAGCTTATAATTAAGCTTATGGTTAGAATCAAGATGTAGATGCATCTGGGGCTTGCAGAGAGTATAAACGGTTGCTGCAATAGTAATTGCCTTGCGTAAGGCAATTTAGCTTTCCTGAATATTTTCTCCTAATTAAAATGACATATTAAAATGATATATTCACATACGTATTTATGTGTGAAAAAAAGAAGTTTAAAAAAAACTCTGGAAAACAAAAGCATCTTTGGTCTCTTGTGGCTTTCTTATGTCAGTCTGAATGTTTTTCAAGGAGGAGAACTGGAAAAAACCAATAGCAAAGGTGAGACATGATAGAATAAAACTTTAAGCTGGATTTGAAGATAGATAAACAGTTTCAGTCAAATATGCCCTAAAAATTAAATTCAGAGGATATCACTGCTGAAGAATAATTCAGGTAATTACTAAATATATACTTTTGTTCCCTGCCTGACATAGTGAATAGTCACTCAGATAATAGTGGAGCCAAAGTTAACTGAGATTCTGTGTTATTATTTTAGCCTGAGATATAGTAAGTATTTAAGAGGAAAAGGCTTAAACTATTTGCTTGTTTCTGGCACTGTTACATGAGTTTCACAAGAAAAGCATCGAACGAACATAACAGACTACTGTTTTTATAACATGGCTATCAGTAATAGGCTAAAAATATGTCTTGTGATTGAAGTGTTAAGTGTTGAATTGATTATTTTTATTAGCATTCACAGCTATTGGGAGTCGATTTATTAAAAGCTCCATTGCAGTAGCAATCCGGAAACATTTACAAGGATGTGCACTTTTAATGGAATAGCTGAATTTCTCTCAGGGCGAGTGGTAGGGATTATTGAATGTCATTGATTATCTTCGGTCGTTCTTCGGTCTTTCAGAAAACAGGGAAATCCAAAGCATACGTGCTATTGAAAGTAACGGGTCCTGGGCTCTTTGTGGCAGAGATTTTGAGAGGGGGAGGGGGAAGGATATCTATTGGCACAGCTGAAATTTGGTATTTTGGTACAGAGAATGGTCCAGATATGCTACTCATGGGTTGGTTAGTGCTGAAGTGTGTCCCTGTGAGGAGCAAGGCCAGGCTGGACGGGGCTCTGAGCAACCTGATCTAGTTGAAGGTGGCCTGCTCACCGCAGGGGGTTGGACTTGATGATCTTTGGTCCCTTCCAGCCCAAGCCATTCTATGATTCTGTGCTACTCATGGGTTGGTTAGTGCTGAAGTGTGTCCCTGTGAGGAGCACTCTCTCCTGGCACGGCATGTGTGCCCTGTAACTCCATCATACACTATCCAAGCGATTCTTGTGGTCTCCTTACAAAAACCTTTGCTTCTGTAAACCTCGCTCCTCAAGCTCTTTCCAGGCTACCCACGTAAGCTGTGGCCTGGGCTCTGCACTAAACAGCTTGGCAGTTCATTTCATCAGCTGGGCCTTCACGTTGTAGTTAGGCGGCCATGTGTGAGAGAAGCCTTGCATGTCATTGTGGGGTTTCTCCGTCTCTTTATGGTCCCAGTGCAGCGTTGGACATCTTATCTTAAACCCATGGGAGCTGGTATCAACTGCCTCCTCTTAGGTAGTCATTAGTGGCTCCAATCCTGGGAATGGTGTGAGCTAACTTGCCTGACTTTGTCCTGACTGGAACCAATTATAAAGTTGGTTACAAGGTCTCGTTCGTAAGCCAGTAATTAGCACAAGAGAGGCAAGCAATTTCCTAAACTGCTCTTTAGCTGTTTGTCTCCTCCTTAGCCGAGTTGTCGGCTGAAAGCATCCACGTGGCAGAATGGCAGGGGCTTGAGGGCTGGCAGGCTTCCTCCAGCAAGCTACTTAGCATGCACTCAAGTGAAGCATCACTCTGCATTAGCCTGTTTGCTCTACGGATGCTCAGAGTTTTAAGTGACATCTTCAGGCTGCACCGATTTATCCATGACGTGGCCTCTGTCAACACGGCAAAATAACAGTGCATAAGAAACAGGCCTTTTGCTTTTAATTTGGTTGCTGTTAGTTGAAGCAATTTCCAATTCCTTCTTCTCGCAAGGGGTCTAAGTGAATTTTGTGATTTCAGCACTCAGAAAATCATTGGACTATGCAGTATTATTGTAGGAAAAAAAGGGTTTGTGAGTGGAAAGGAGAAAGAAGAACCTCTTTCCTCTCATGTTGTCTTTCGCACAAGCAGATAGGAGACAGGAACAGGCCTTCTGTAACTATCCCTGAAAAATGCTTTTCAGTAGATATTCTACGCAACTAATAACATTGAGAAGATAATATAAATAAAGTAGGAAATTGTAGAAATTAAAAGAAAGGCAAGAAATAATAAAATGAAGTCACTCAGCTGTTTGTTAATTTAAAAAGATTAAGAGAAAAAATAGCCTAATATAGGTGGAATCTAGCTGCAAAAGAGAACCTCCTAATCAAAGACATTAAAGGAAAAATATGCACAGAAAATTTTGTATGTGAAGCAAAGGATGTATGTTCTGGAAGTACTGTTGATTATTTTTATTTTGAAATTACTTATATATCTTGCAGATGAAATATGGAAATAGTGTTGAACTTAAACATAAATGTGGGTGCTTAAATGAAAAAAATCCAACCAATACTAAGTGGGATATAGCTAATCTTTAGCCTCCACTAATGGAGGGGATGAGATAAGATAGCAGTATCGCCCTTTTGCAGTTACATCCATAGTGGAGAAGAATCTTCTATGGGATTTCTAGACTGTTAGTGATTTCTCATACTCATTTTAGAAGACTCTGAGTATGATCCAGTGAGATGCTGATTTCTTAATTATCACTGAAGCCTACTGGCACTTAGGCCATTGAGCTACCCAGGACTGTTCTTGATACCATTGGGAACCATTAGTCCTTAGTGAGCTTCCAGTGCTACAAACCTTCATCTCTCTGTGGGCGAGGGCAAACGGGAGAAAAGAGAGTAACGAGGAAGTTGACCCCTTTACGGTTAATGAAGTCGCTTTGATATGGTCAACAGAATTCCCCTGAGGCATGTGAAAAAAGCAGCTTAGTTTTGCAAAGGAAGTGGATCAAAACCAAGCAATGATGTTTACAGTAAGTAAAACAGCAGAGCATAGAGCAATATAATTACTGCTTTAGGACCACATAAAAGGATGTGTACTGTGAAAAATCTGCAAAACCACCAGGATTTACTAATGTGGGAGGGAGACAGCTTCTATGTATTCCTTTGTTAATCAAACAGATAATCTTATGACCTCTGACTTATCTTGGAGACTTGTGATTTCTTATTTCTCTTTTTGTAAGGTTTCTGTAAGCCCATCACACCTAACAAAACTAAGGTGTTGTACATCTGAATGGGGCTCAGATGAAGCTTCCATGCACAAAGATAAATCGTAAAATGATCTTTTGTCACACTTCTCTGACTGGGATAACTCTGCCATGTTATGAGCCAGTTAAGGACAGACATAAGGTTTTAGATTCAGGTAATTTATACGATGGCAAATTATGCCACTCCACTTTCTAATAAATTTGTATGCAGTGAATTTGAATTCAGCATACATAAATATGATACCTTTTTCACACCGGATTCATAAATACTCTGTTTTTGCATTTGTGAACTCTTCTTTCATATAGTTGTAGCATTGCCACTTTTGAGAATGTATTGTGGAAGCGGCACATGCAGAAGTGATAAAAGGAAACACTTTTTGTGCATTTCCTCATTGCCGTTTATCAGATAGTTTATAGTTTCCAGTGTGAAAGTAAGATATTTTTCATTGTTTTGGCTATACTAATTCAATTGGATATCTATGCCATAGACTGGCTAAATGAATAGTGCAGAATGTTGTGAAGGTAAAGTGCATTTTCCATGCAGAGGAGACCAGAATTTAGAATATTTTCTTTCTTCTATTCTTTATCCACCCCTTATTTTTTTTTATATTAATGCTCTATAGTTCATCAGCGTAATGGCAGTGTTATTTTTTTTACTAAACTGGTATCAGAGATGAAATTCCTAAGAAGAGAAAACCAAAGAGTCTGACCAGAATTTTTGTAGTAGTTTTATACGGTGGAGTTTTTCTGGGGGTTTTGGTTTTGTTTTTAACTCCTCCGAAGCTGTGTATGAGCCCTGTGAGGCTCCCTGTTCACCAGCTCCTAGGCTTCCATTCCCTGATATTTCTCTCCTTCTTTAGATGGCGAGGGAGCTGAGGACTGTGATGCAGGGCTGTGGATTTCATCCCTGGAGTAAGGCATCCTAAAATAGACGTTCATTTTAGCAGTCCCGTATCACCACGGTTAAATCTCTTTGTGGTTCAGCTAAGTGTTGAAACCCTCTTAGGAAATGGAACTTGGGGTCCTAATGCCTGTGTGTGCCTTCAACATTTTGCTGAATTTTACAGCTGAGAATGCTAATGAAACTGAATTGTAGGCAGTACTCTCAGTTGTTCATATGATTAAAACAAACTTTTAGTAACTTTTCCATGAAGCTATATATTAACAAATGCTGGTGTAAAGGAAGCAAAGCAGTAAGAATTCCTTAAGCCTTCGATGAGATTCTAACCAGGGAATATTTCTCAATTTACCCCACTGTGCTCATTCTGTAAATAAGAGCGTAAAAGCTGCTTCACAGTGTCTTTTTGCCACAGCTAAGGTTTGCCTGGTCTAGCCAGAGCTAGCAAGTTAAAATACAATCAAAGGTATGTTTGACCTGAAGTCTGGTTTCTTTTTCTGTAAAGCTAATTGTGAATTTTTGTTCTTGAACCTCTTGCACTCCCTTCTTTTGCTTTAAAATCCTATATAGTATTTAAGCTTCCTAAGCACCCCACGGGGATATAATCAAAGAGAAAAGCAGCTTGGGAAAGAGCCAGGAGTGTTTCCCTTGCTGCTGTGTCACAGACCCAGTGCTCCGTCAGCAGGGAATTCAGCTCAAGAGTGAAATCCTTCATTCTCCTTTTATCTTTTAGAGGACTTCTGTCAATAATGATACATGAGAAAATGTTTGATATAGACAATAATTTGTTCTTTAAAACTATGCAAGTTAGGTGAAAAAAAAATTGCCTTTTTGGCAAAGATAATACTTTTAATGAAGTTTACCAATACAGAGTTTTATTCAAATGTGACCTTTGCAGAAATCAAAGTCTAGCAAAAAAACCCCTTAAATGCCACTTTATTATAGTGACGCCCACTAGTGTCACTATATTTTAGGGTCTGTCAGCATTTCCATTATAAAACTTCAAGAATTTTTAATTTAACTCTGCTATAAAATCTGTTCTGGGTTTGAAACGCACCTTATATATTCTGTGTTTACGATAACGTTTTAGTTCAAAGAATGTCTCTCTCTCTCTCTTCCTACCCCCCCTTAAACAGTATCTCTGGTTGAATAATGGTTTCTTCACTAGAAATAATTACTGATTCTACTGCTGGACAAATAGCTTTGGAAAGAGTTCTGTGCCTTGAAAATATTCAAGACTTACTTATGCAATCAGTTTTTAGTTACAGCTATGCTCTTTCTCATGAGAAATAAAAATGCTGTTATGCTTCTTTCCAGATTCCTGTTCTCTGTATCTTTTCTGTTTGTGGCACCCCATAGAAGGAAGGGGAATTTTACAGAGCGTCGACATTATCATGTAAGCTCTGGATGTGGGGTCCAAAACAGGTGTGAAAATCTAGTTATTGCCCTTAAAATTCCACTGCCTGGTCATTTTAGGATGACACATTTCACTTAGCACTTCACATTTATGGTCTTTTCAGATTACCTCTGTGAAGGATGAGCAAGTAATTCATAAAGAATCAGTATTTGGCAACTTTAGCTTTCTGTTCTGCTCAGGAGTTATCCATGAATAGGTTGTAGTTTGAATTGATTGTTCAAGGTTTTCTTTATAGGCTTTCTATTTGGTATGGTTTGTGCAAAGTTTTTCTGTTCTCCATCTTTGTAATGTCTTTATATATCTGTACTATATAAGCTGTGTACATATGTGCATGTTTATATATATACACATACATACAGAATATAAATATATTTTTTTCAGGATGAATAGTTTATTTTCAGTGATGATATCATGACCTTATTTCGTTCTGTGGCTGACATGGATGCAACACCCTACAATAAGCTAATCACTGTTAACTGACATTATGATCCACTCTCAGCTGTGATCTTCCTTTACTTTTTAACATCTCTTAAGGTCTGTGGACTAGTTTCTGAATCTCAGTTTTAAGAAGGAATATCAGCATTGGTATTTTTGTTGGTTTTTTCATTCTGTGTTGTCCTATCAGTTTTAAAAGTAAAGTAGCTAAAGTTCTAGTAGCTTGGTTGAACATTCATCTGCCCTATGAATAGTTTTCTGATAACTATCCACTTAAAAAAATAAAAAATTAATGGTAGTTCATACCAGACAGTCTGCCACAAAGCACAGTTGGCTGTTTCAAGCTGTATTGGTATGTTTTTCAACAAAGACTGAAATGCATCCTTCTTGAAAGATAGGGAGCTGTTCCAGAGCCATTGTAACATACTTTTCTTTAAATTTCCTAAAATAAACCAGATTCATTTTCTTTCCCCTTCTGTTTTTCATGAATAAAGTTTCTGAATAAATGATTTATTAGCAAACAGGATATGAAATACATGAAGAGATTCTTGTATGTTGCTGTATCATTTACTTTGAAATGTTAAGTATATCTAGTGAGCAGGTGTATTTTAATGTGTGTGTGTATATATATATGTATTTTTCCCCAAATAAGTTTTCCAGCAGCATGTGCTGATTAGAGAAACAATAAGAAAATCTGATTATTATGGAAAAAAGTTTTTAGATAAAGAGATCATTTCAAGGGCAAGAGCAACTTTTAATGGCTCTCATCATGAAGCTTTGGGTACGCAGGGAGTTCAATAGTCATTTTGCCTGAGTCATGATCTCAGTGTGGAACTGATTGACTTGTATTTATCACCATTCTTACATTTTGATAGTTGATATAGGTGAGTAATCCTACTATGATAAGTCACTTCTCAGTGTGTGTTTCTCTTTCAAAATGTGGATGTAGCTCCAATTAATACTAATTGGATTTATGGAAGAAAATACCTTTTAGTACTTTCATACTAGGTTGGTGTAATGATGCTATAAGAGCTATGTATTGTGGAATATGATCGTTACGTACAGCATTGTCAGTAATAGTCCCACTAAAAGCAACCTGTTTTTCTCCCTTTTCTCATTGTTTATTAAATACATATATAGCAAAAATAACGTTTTGTAAACCAATCTTCTATCAAACAGCGTGTGGGGCCTGGTCTATCTCAGCCTTATAACTGTGTGAGAAACTATATTGAAATATGGGAAGGAAAAAAAAAAAAAAAGAAGGAATAAGGTTTTAGGGAGTGTGCAGTGCCAGCAAGTGCAGGTACATAAAGAACATTAGCTGTCCTAAAGGATGGTGTAAAGAGAATTACATGGAAAGCTGAATCTTTGAGTAACTGCTTACATGTGCACTTGGCTGTGAATAAGAGCTGATCAGCTGCAGAGTGGAAAGCTGCCACCTGTTTTGGATAGGAGTTGAAGTTGCAAGAGCAAAATAAAAGCCTATATATTTATCTGGCTTATAGATCCTGGTAGCTTATTAGTATCCTCTTTAAACATCAAACGCAGAAATTTGTATCTTTTGCTTTTCATAGAATACTGGTTTTCTTGGTTGTTCTCTTTGTAGAAGAGATCAGTGTACAGATTTGTGTGTGGACTTAACATCAATTAAAAGGTATTTGTGACCAGCCAGGAAGCTGGATTTTCAGCGGAGTCAGCAAAAGAATGCTTTGCAGTTTGGTTTATAGTACTAAAATATATAGTATCAGTTCTGGGGTCATGGATGACAGTAGGTATATGCAAAAATCTGTGCAGGCTTGTGAGCATGGAGGTATGTGAACACGTCTGCATAATTTTGCAGTAAAATTCAGTCATGTTACGTATGTGTCGGCTTTCTGAGTTGTACCATACTTGTTTAGATTCTACCACCTTCTGAATTACAAAAAGCAAAAACCCAAATATGTTACAAATCTGTAAGTATTTATAGCTCTTATCTACTTTGTTATTGTGGAGGATGGTAAGGCATCTTCTTTCTATAGCGAGTTACATATGCTGTATGCATACGTAGGTGGTGTTCTTGTATATTCAGGGATCTGTCTATTAACTAATTTAACATAAAACAAGTTAGTTCTTCTGTTTATTTACAAAAGCCAAGCCAACCTGGCTAATGGTGTAATGGATATTTAAAGAAATCCTTTTTGCTCATTAGGAAAGATAGTCAAGCTGGGGAATAGGTTGCCCAGAAATGTGGTGCAGTGCCTGGGAGGTTTTCAAGGCCTGACTAGTTAAAGTTACACCTGAGTAAGTTGGTGTAAACTCTTAGCTGAGAACTCTTAGCAGAATATTTTGCTCAGCGTGATTTCTGTGTCACTCACAAATAAACAGAGAAGCTCTGACTCTGCATTTGAACACAAGGTATTAGAAATGTTAGGTAGGCTGTGAATTCCTTATTCTCCTGTTCCTTTACTCCTTTCCTTCTTTCCCATCCCTATCTGCAGTAAAATTCACAAAGAGCACAGGACTTTACCCTCTGTCTCATCTCAGAAGTAACCTCCAATTAGAAAGCTTGCTCTTCATTCAGTAGCTAATGAGAGTGGTCAATGGAACCCACAAATTTCCTCAGTGAGTTATAATAGAAGTATACACCATACATCCCATAGTCAGAGCCACATCTAATGTCAAGACAAACTAGTTAACATGTAGCTTTTGCATTTGTGGATTTGGAGACCGTGACTGTCATAAACATAGTGAAATCCTCACCCTCATCACAGCAAAGCCATTAATATTCTGGTTCCTTTTCTCTGTATCACTGTGTACTTTTGCTGGATGCTTACAGAGTCTTAAAGATTTTTGTTTTAGTGATGCATAATGCCCATTTTAAATGCTTATGTTTCAGTCTTCTCCCAGGAACCTTCCCTCAACACCTAAATTTCGAGTTTGTAAGTCTTCTGTTTGTGCTTCTTTCCTAGGCCAAGTAGAAGAATGGTTGTTACAAATAATGTGTATGTGGGAGTTGGGTATTGTACTGTGTTTAAAACTAAATTTCAACACTTTACTGGACATGTACTAGCATGAGAAGAATACTTGAATGTCGAAATCAGATCTGATCCTGGGAAAAAATTATTTTCTGTCTGTAAATGCACAGGGTGTAAACAGCTGGGCTAGATGGAGTGAGGCTTTCTCAGAGTAATACCCAGTGCCAACAGTGGTGACTGCCAGTACTGGAGAATAAAGATCCATCCTTGGGATGTACTTCTTGAATAGCAAAAATGGTATTGCATACTAGGAATCACACCTATATACACATACATTGTGCTAGTTTCTTCTTGTCCTCTGGAAAACTGATTTTGAAGACAAAGGGAAGGATCTAAATCGTTTATGAGCTCTGCTGCTTATTGGTTCAGTATTGGTATTTACTCACCTGTAGATGTGAAAAGGCTGCTGTTTTGCAAGCAGTATTTGTTTTGTTTTAAGGATGGTGAGAAGTCTGAGGGTCAAAGCTGGACCAGCGGAATGCTGACACAGCAGCAGGAAACCTATAAGAGCATTAAGTCCACACAGTTATTGTGTAATTTAGGAAAATACAAAATTTGGAAATATGCATGCTAAGGACACTCGAAGTTTCACTTGCCCTAAAAATTAGGCAGAGTTTTTTTCTTTTATTCTGTGTACAGGTATGATTATTTGCAACAGCAGTTCACAGATCTATATGAATACTTAATTTTCTGGAGACATTCAAGCACTTTCATAATGTGGTAGATTAATTAGACTTTTTTCTAAACTTTATGGTGAGATTCCAATCTAGACTTACCTGCACAATTTTTCTTCAGTTGCATTAAAATAAATTGTCAATACATTAATACATGGATGCTTTCTTATGTATTTTATTAATGCAGAGGATTTAATTTTTTTTTCATCTGGCTATAAATGGCCTCTTTTGAAACATAAGTAATGGCAAAAATTAATAAAAAATATTAAATATTGATGAATTTAACCTGAAAATACAAACAATAAAATCCCTACTACGTCATTATAGAAAAGAGGAAAAAATAGGAAATCTAATATTTTGGACCAACTTTTTTTTAAACTGGTAAGATTCTATCAAGGGTAAATGAGATGAATACTGATATAAATCTCAAATAGTGGCCCTAGAGTCATTAGAGTTATTTTGTCCTTACTCTGAATTAGATGCAACCTGTATCTGCCCAACAGGGTAACACTTTAATTAGAGTTTTGTCTTTGAGATTACTTTAATTTTTGCCTGCCAGAATGCAGAGGATGAGTAAACCTGCTTTAGTTGACAACTGGCCTAATCCAGGCAGTACGAGAGTAGGTCATGAACTGACAATGGGAGAAAGCTCGTGTCAGAGGGCTCTGCATTTAGTGGTCCTATTCCAGCAGAGATGGCCACCATTAACTTTAAATTCTTCTGGCTGTCATATAATTATTAGTATTTAACATGTTATTTTTCTTGTTGCTTGAATAAACAAATGTTTCCCACTGAAGAAACCAGTTGCTGTTCATGTTTCGTGTGAGAATCTATAGATCTTTTTTTAACTCAAAATATTTTCCTACATTAATTCCAGGTTGTAAAGAATTTATCCCAAGGCTTTCATGGAATTGCATTACTAATGTATTGTTTAAGAAAAATGTTTTCTTAGCAAATTTTAAAGAAAACATCACTTCAGCATACCATGCGTTTTTCACGTAGCCTTAGTGGCTTGCATACTTTCTACAATTTAATCCCATTTTACTTAATTTCTTACAATCATTTGGTATTGGGAAAGGTTAGTATGTGGGGGGACAATGCCCACCAACAGCCCTAAAGTCTTTCTTGCTTTTTTTTGAGAGGTTCCCAGCTAATGTTAAATTGGAGCAAGGGAGGCACACAAATGCAACGAGAACTCATCCACCTAACCCCCTTTCTAGGAGAGACAATGCCACCGGATGGGGACGGCTGCCTCTGACGACTGATCTGAAAAGCAGGCAGTGGTTCAGCGCTGAATGTCTCTCTTCCTCGCTGCCTTTGCAACAGCATCTGTATTAACCCACATGAAAATAATTTTCTTGCTAAAGATCTTAGAATCAAAAGTCTGCTGCTACTTGCAGTGATCTTGAAGCCTCTTGTGAAAGGAGCATGAAATGTGACTTTTACTAGCCAGCATGCCCTCTCCTGCAAGTCCTTGCCTGGCAGGGCTGCTCCCCAGGTATCCTTTCCAGTGCCCTAAGACTTTTTCCTTTATTCATACAATTTATTCTAATACTCATATCCTTAAATGTATAGGGGAGCTATAAAAGTATATTGTTTACCTTGTTACATCTTCAGTATTTGGTGTGCTCTTACTGTCCTCCAGCATTTTCACAAAGGGCTGCCTCCTTCACAGCTCCAGAAGTAACTCATGCAGAGAGAATTACTCTTATTAATTGTTAATTATTCTTGGTTATTGTTCTTGGGTTTGGGCTCCTGTGGTGGTAGAGCAGAAGATGCAGTTTCTACTGCTAGGGTGTTGAATGTCGTTACTGTTATAAAGAAAAGCTGTTGCTGAAAAGCCATTCTTTCTAGTTGACAGTTGCCTGTAGCACTTCGTCCTGAGATCTGAAGTGTTCTTCTCTGGAGCTCTGTCTTCCTACTTGTATGACCTTTGTCTGTATTGAGAAGTCTTCTGCAAATAAATATGGTGTGCTCTGCTTAGCAACGTTGCAAGTAGAAGTATGGTGTCAGGACGGTAATATTTGGTTCTTTGCTTTACGCCTAATTACATTATGCGCCTTTAAGATAAGTGGGTAAGGTAGAAATCCCTGGAAGGAAAAGGGGAGATTTATTTTGCACAGGGAGCAATTAAGCATGCTTAGACGGAAGCTTCCAGAGATGGAAATATTGACCATTAAAAGAAGTTTCGCTATGAAAAACAGATTTATCCTGCAAAACAAAAGTTTAAAACTCAGTTTAAAACGATTTTCTTTTTGATATAAAACCTTGCAGTTTTATAAATTAATTATAAATTATAAAGGCAAAGTGTTATTAATGTTATATGTTATATATATGTATAATGTTATATAAATGTTATTAATGTAGCTGCTCTGATGATGTGATTTTGTGAGTTCAATCACTACGAGGAGGAAATACGTTTCCATGATTAGCTGAGCAATGGCCTGATGCAATTTGCAGTGGTGGGATACTTGGTTTTGGCTCTCGAATTTCATCATAAACCCTTAACTGCCGACAGTCACAGGCCTGATGCCACGTGGAACACGCTGGAGTCAGTGGGAGTATGGGGCATGCGTGTGGTAAACATTTGGGTCTAGTGCACTGATACCTGCACAAGCTCTGCTTCTTATTAACTTGTAGTTTAAAGATACTGAACTTTTAAAGAAAACAAAACTTACTACTAAGTGCAGTCCATACATTAGCTTTACGAACACTCATTTTGAATAATTTTGCAGTCCCTTTGGTGCCAACATCTTTGTTTAACTAACACTCTATGTTATTGCTTTCAAAAATGTACTTGTGAAAGTGTCTTGTGTTGCTGTTGTAGCTTAAAAGTGCCATTATTTAACACTTTTCTGTGGCTGCTTTTTCTCTTTATAATTTGTGCAGATTTGCCTTCTAGTTGCAAATATTTCAAGATTGTAAACAGCAGAGGGGATCGTAGTTAGCAGTAGTGGCATGGAGCTGCACAGAGAGCATATATAAAACCATGGTGAGGGATGGCAGTGTTCGAGAATTGGTGACAGTTCATTTTTTTTAAACTTCAATTTATAATAAAACCATACCAAAAACTGGGAACTGTACGGTAGGAAAAAGCCAATATGGAAATGGTCAGAATAATGTAATAGGGAATTTCTCTCTTCCTTTCGTGTGGTCTAGTGAAATTACTCTGAGGGGAAGTTTCCAGCAGGGATAGAGACATGTGCTAAGCCTCACCCCCACTCCCCTTTGAGTACTTATCAGAAAAGACCAATCTGGGGTATGAATATTTGAGGGTAGTGCTTTGTAAATCTTGTGACTTTTAATTTATGGTATAAACATGTCAGAACAAAAACCTACAGATTCATGTCTTCATGTTTTGAAAAATCCAGATGAAATATCAACAAGAAATAGGATGGGTTTTTAAGACTGTACTGCTTGTTATGAAATATGTTACTATTTTTTGGTGGTTATTTTCCTCACAATTATAGTGGAAGCAAAAATAGATACATACTTCAATAATTTGGAATCCATACATGCTTTTGGTTCTAGTGTCGTGAACACAATATAAATGGAACTAGTTTTCTTTTTTTAGGTAGATACAGCTGCAGTTGCTTTTAGATATTCAAAGGCACTAACCTCTGTAAATGGCATTTAAGGAATATATCTAAAAATGCATACTGGAGTCTTGTAAACGAGTAACAAATTTCAGATGTCATGTAACAGATGAAAATGCTGTATATGAAGCAACTGTAAAGAGGGCAGCTGCTCTGGTACTACACTAGGTATAAAGATTTAACTACTACTGCTATGGAAAATCTTCTATTAATTGTAGCAGACCAGAACTTTTTTTTTTTTTTTCCCTTAAAATATGCTCCTTCCTTTTGAGGAACAACAATCCCAACTTTGAAACATGATGTGAGGATTTTAGTGGTACCAAAAGAACCCAAGCTGGATTTGTTCTGCTTGTTGCAACCTATTCAGTAAGGCTGAAGAAGCAAATGAGCTTTTGGATTTCGTGCAGGGAGGTTAATGATGAGTTGTGAAGGCCAGGAGGGTTTATTCGTGCAGCTGGTTACAGCAGAAGTATCTTTGAGAACTTTTTTGCCCTGGTTACAAGGGCTCAGGGAGAAACTTTGCAGAGTTACTCCATTGGCTGTATGACAGCTGGGAAACTCCCTCATCCTTAGGTTATTCCTTGTGAATCTTGTTCTGCTAGCTTCAGTGCCTCTTTATGTGGCTGTGACAGTATGAAGCACCTAGATTGGAGAACTGGATTCACAATTTCAATGTCTTTGTTCTGCAAAATACGTACATAAGAATAGATAATGGATAAGATATGGAGACCTACATGCTTGAGTCCGGGTATAAAAAGGAGCAAATTAATGGAAAAAAATAATTAAGAATATTTTTATTTGCATAATTTCCATTAATAAAACCTTCTTTTATCCTAAGAAAATGGAGCGTTAGCTACATTTTGAACAGGGGATGTTAAAAGCAGCCTGTTTTTTCCCTGCAGTCTGACAGGAAGCGGCAAGTGATTGCAGAGCAGAAAACTGTGCTACAGCAAATACATTCCAGCCATTCCTTCACCCACCATTCTCCTGCCCAGAGTTGAGGGGAGGCGCAGGAAGGGAAAGTGCCAGGGAAGCTTACATCATGGCAGGTTTTGCAGTGAAAAGTAAACAAATGCACACAATGCGTTGTCAAATGTGCACTTTGTGTTGTTCTGTACAGCTCAGGATGTTTATCCTCATTTTGTAAATCAGCCTCTGGAGCAGCCTTCAGGCCTAGAAGGGCTGCAAAAGCTGGCTCCGTACCAGGCTGAGAAAACGAATGCCTTGCTTCGTATGCAAACATCTTTCTACTCTTGGCTAAGGCGATATAGGCAGAGGGGGCTAAAATGCAGTACAGGATAAGACAGCATCTTTTGTCCCTGGGTTGCTTTTCATGGAGAAGAACGGGATCCTGCAGAAGTCTTTCAGCTGGCCGGATCACAGAGCCAGGAAAGCGGGGAAGGCGCTGCCCGAGTCATGTCATTTAACCCGGTGCTGTATATACAACCATTGGACTCGACGGCTACAGAAAGCTGTACTGAAAGCCATCGCAGTGCTTCATACTACAGCCGCAGAGAACTGCTGTTCTAACAGACTGCAGTTTGGCTTTTCATGCCCTTTTTGGGGATTCTGCAAAGACACAGGTTTTGACAAGTAACTTTCACCTGCAACAGGCCACAGCTTTCTGACGTGTGTTCTAGGTGCGTTTTCTGATCTTGTGCCTGATTGAGACTCCTAATACTTAGGTACAAGTAGTGATGCGCAAATCAGGAATTCCAAACTGTGGCTTCTTGCCTTTGTCTGTCTCTAATCTTATTAAAACCCCCAAAATTTCCAGATTTGATGGTGAGAAGGAATCCCAGGGGCCATCACAATGCAGTATCTTTCACTGATTTTAAGTGAGTGAATGAGAAGATTGTTCTGTATGCTATGTGCTAACTTTTGTTTTAGTGCAAGTAGACATGGCTCAGTGTAGGTATTTGCCTTTTGTCAATGATGAGGGCAGGAGATTGCCTAGCATACATTTATTTACCTACTTTTGCATTTTTTCTTAATTTCCTGAGGTCAGTTTGAAGCTTCCCAGTTTTCTCTGGCAAGATATATGTCTGCTTATGGATTAAATTAATGAGCTTAATGTGGAATTGAATAATTTCTTAGTTTTAATCTATGTTTTTAAGTATTCTTCTTTATTTTAAAGGGTTATCTTTAAAAACTTATTTTGGCTTTATTTTTCTTTTCAAGTTATAGTCTTCCCCAAAGTGTTGCTCCTTGTCTCAGCTGACCTGTACCTGAGCAGAACGATGCTCTGTTGGGTGACTACTCCTGTTGTCATCTGTGAGGAAAGTTTAAACATTTTAATATGTGGCATCATTCCCACAGCTGTCATTGCTGTCTGCAAGTTTATTCTCAGCACAGTGTGAAGCTTTCAGCCATGCAGAAGGGCAACACTTTCACTTAAATTGCTAAGACATGAGTTTTATATTCAGTTTTCTCTTGAGCATAATAGAACTTGTTACCAGGTCCTTTTATTTCCTGAAATTTAAGATTGGTGTTCACTCTTGAGTGAATTCTGGGCCAGTCTTCTTAGAGGCCTGCATGAATATGCTTTTTTATAACTCTGAAAAGATTTTCTGGTTAGGAAATTGTTGCATGTAGATAATGAACTATTGAAGGCCAGTCATCTAAAAATATAAATGTTTTTTCTTAACGCAGAAAGCTTGTGTTACCACATAGGCTAATCTAATTCTGAGGGACAAAGAAGAATGCTTCTTTGTCACTCTAAAACAGAGTACTTCCTTATGTATCCTTATGTACTAATCACAATCTGGTTGCGCTTACCTTCTGCAAATAGGACATGGCTCCAGTTATTTATCTATGGTTTATGCACACAAATGTATGTGCACATGCACCCATGTGCTTGCACATGTATATATACACCACATCAATAAGAATAATCTTCCAAATTTATACTGATGCGTACAGTTACAGAATGCATTTGGGAGTGTAACTTAGTGTGGGGAATACTGTTGGAAACTGGGAATTATCTGGAAGTATCATCTGGGATATCAAAAACTTCTGGCTCCACAGACATCAAAAAATTTGGTGAAGAAATAACCCACTTAAGAAAAATATGAAAATAATTGGCAGTAGAACAAACAACAATGCACTGAATAAAGAATAGGAAAGAGGAAGTAAATGGCAGTGAATACCAGGTGAGAACATTTGTAGGGAAGGTCAGAGGGATCAGTGGCGTATTGTCAGTTCCCAGGTTTTATGGCTGCGGTGGCAGCAGCAGCAGCAGTTCTGGACTTCCCAGACCGTGTGCTCCAGCTTCCCACACCACTGCGGTTCCTTCCTCTTCTGTTTTCCAGCTCTTTCAATCAGGGCTCAAATCCCTCTCTCCATCGGCTGAATTATACTGCACGCACTTAAGCGCTTTCTCTCCAAACCACCTGTGGTGGTTCCTGTTCTGCATCTTGGGCCAGCACAAACACACATGCTTGCGGGCCCTAAAATGTCAGAGCCTGCAGGTGGGCAGAGCCTAGAACTGCTCTTGCTGCTGCTGGGGGGATATTTCACTTTGAACTGCAGAGAAGGGAGAAATATTTAATAATACCTAGGTAGTTGAAGCAGAAAAGGGACGTATAGTTGTTGATGCAGATACTCCAGAAAAAAATTAGTAAGATAGCTGTGAAAATATTGCATGAGAGAGAAATGAGGCTCAGGTAGCTAAAGTTTTCATTGTCTGAAAAAAGCTTGAGCTGTGTTTTTATGAACTTGTGTATCAGCCATTATCTGCTCACAGGAGGGCTTTTCAGCCTTGTTTGTATGGGCATAAAAAGTTCCAAGAGCAGAAGGTGGAAATTAGTGGACGTATAAAACCGGTTCTTCCAGCCTTAGACTGATGTGAAAAGAGTATCAGACCATGGCAGGTTCAAAAAAGGGTTACTTTTTTATTCCAAGGAACAGTAATTTCACTGAAGTTATTTTTTCCCCACCAGGCAAGAGTTCCCCATTTTCAAGGCTCCCGAGCCACCACGTAGGGTAGCGTGGATGCTTCTGGTCTCAGTGAAGCTGATGCAAAATACAGAAGCCTGACTGCAAATGCTTCGGTATGGGTGGAACAGCTGGAGGAACGAGCAGAACAGGACCTGTTCCTTGCAGACTCTGACCTGCATTTCTTCTGTAATTCCTGTTTTGCTTCCCTACAGAGATCCCTTGCCAGTTCCAAGTTGGTCTCCTTGCTAATTCCCAAGTTAAATATTTGTTCCTGAATGGTTGCAGAACTAACAAACAAGTTTCCTGGATCCTTTCCACCTCATGTTCAGAGCTGACATCACTATCATCTTCAGTGAATTACTCCTCCTCAGAGGCTGACCTCTGACACCAGATTGAGTGCTGTCTTCTAGCATTTAAGAACACTGTCTTGTGTCTCTGGAAGGATTCACACAGGCAGAAGATTTCTCTGATTTCAGAGATTCCTCAGTCATTTGCCATTTGTTGTCCTTTAGAATTTAAAAAAAACCCTTTGAGTGTGCTGGACACACATTGTTTGTATATTGACTCTCACTTGCAGATTCTGCTGTATCTGGAATCTCTATTTCTGTCCCAGAGATTTGCGAGCTGTTTGGCTGTGTATTTTTTTTCTCTCTTCCACGCCCCCCCCCAGCTTCTTAGTGTTCAAATGAATCTGGTAAAGGATGCATCCCTTTCATTCCATGTTTGTGTAATAAGGAACTGATCTGTCTTAGTGATTTGCTTTTATGGAACTTCTATTCTACTAAAACCAAAATAACATTTTCTTTCCATTGCTTAGAACTGCACAATTTATATGTATTGCTCACTCAGGGAAAATAAGTAACCAGTTCCTAAAAGGGCAGAAAGGATTAATGCTTTTGCTAGAATAACTGTAAAACCTTTTTTTTTTTTTTTTTTTAATTGCTGAATCCCACTGTCATTCTAGTTCAGGGATAATAAGGTCAGACAGGAGACGTATCTTCCATTGAGAACATTGCCAAGTGTTTATTATAGAACTTGCAATTTCTTCTTTGTTCACCATTGGCATTTGTGTAGTACAGACGTAGAAATTAATAACAGTCAAAAATAGTGAGAGAATCTTCCTGGAGAAGCAATTGGAGGACAGGCTAATCTAGTGGTCAGTATCTGGGCTGGGAATCTAATTTGCTGAATTTATCTGGGCAAGCTATTCAACTTTTCAGTGACTCAGCTTCCCTATTTTGAAGCGGAGTTAACAGTAAGACGTTAAAATAGATGTTATTAATGGGAAATCAAGTTACATTGTTGAAAGTATAAAAATAAAATTACTCATATCCTGCTTTAAATATAGTTATTTTCTCATTTCAAATACCTTCTGAGTCCGTAAGAATGTAATTGACTTAAATGAAATTGCTGAAGGACTAAGACAGTAGTGCTTAGAGAAAATGAGAATGACAGAATATGCTGATCCAAGGAAAACAGGAACACTAGTCAATTCAGGATGCTCTCAGAAGCACAAGATCACCAGCGATCACCTTTTTTGTGTCACAGGCAGCTAGAGACCTGCCAAACTGCCATTTCAGTGTCTGCCTAGGGGTTTCCTGCTGAATCACCAGGGGAGGGAAGGCAGTTAGGTGTTTTCTTGTAACATTTACAAGTTTCATGTGCAGAAGCATCAGTTAGAGTTGAAAGGTCATAGATTCATTTTAAATAGAAGAAACTTTGGTAGTGCTTAAATAAGTATTGCTTAAATCAGTTGAACCATGTGAATAGAAGCATTTTGCATGAGGATTACTTAGGTTTATAACTGGTACAATGGTGTTCAAAATACCCCTTCCTTGTAGTAACTCCAGTAACTTGTATTACATAAGTACTAGGAATTTGTTCTTTAAGCTTTAAAAGATTTAGAATTGCATAACTGGACAGTAAACAGGCTTATCACACTGTTGAAAAGTCATTGGTTTTGTTGCATGAGTTTTCAGGTCTGAAGGAGGATGTACAGAAGTCCACGTGATAAAGGTTACTTGGTAGTTTGGTTACGTAGGAAACTGGTGGTGAAACACCTAGTTTTGGATTCCAGAGTTGGTTTTGGGGTCATCCTGGTGCAATAATCGAGTGTTCAGGCTTGTACGAACTTAATAATTATTTACAGTGATTTAATACAAATACATACTATCTGTAATAAAGTAAAACCTTCCAAATGCTTTCTGTTAATGGGGCAGTGGTGAAGAGATCTGACCAGGAAAGGAATTCTGCCCACCAGACAAAGACTTGACAGCATTTGCGGTGAAATAATCTGCTCTGTTTGGAGACTGGAGGAAAAATCCTTTCTGTACAGCTGGTCAGTTTCTGTTGTTACAGTCAAAACAGATGTACTGACTAGGGAAGCCATTGGTAATGGTTTTCTTTAACCCATGCTTGAGTCATTAGCTGTTAGATTCTGTTAAGCAAACAATAAACTGTTTGCTATTTAAATATGCTGATTGCAGGCCAACTTTCCAAGGAAAAAGTTACATATTGTTAAAGCTTTGATTAAGTGAAAGCTCACCCAAAACAATAATAAAAAATCAAAACACCCCCCCCTTCTACTTTGTGGCCATTAAAACTTGAATAAAATTTAGAAAGAGCACATGTACACTTCGTTACAGTTCTAAGTGAGCCCTACAAATTTGTGGCAGTTAAATGTGCAGAGAATGTAGGTCTTTGTGGCTGTTAGGTGCATTCATTCTTGAAGCACTGGCTGTAAATCCAATTTTATAGATTAAAGACTTCTAGCATAATGTAGGCACCTGTCGGTTTATGGAAGCCTAAAAATATCTCCCTGGTTATAACATGTTTTTCAGCAACTTGGAGCATATGTACGTTTTTTGATACCTGTTAGCTTTTTTTTCAGTACTTGTCTGTCACCTCAGCTTGTTGTGCTAGCTGTAATACGAATAATAAAGTACGTGCTGTTCATTGGCTGACTTATTAATATGCAGCAAGGGCTTGCCATTAGCAGTTAATAATATAATATCTTTCCACTCTGCAGAAAGAAGTCAAAAGGCAGCACTATTGCCATGCTGAGAAGCTAACAAGATGGGCTCTTTTACTGTTAGTGAGCTGAGTGTGATTACAGGGGAGGGAGAGAGATCATATCGACTGCAGAAGATTCAAAGAGGGAACCCTGTTTTGTCAAGAACTAAATGAGAAGTAGTCTTTATGGTGTCAGGGTAAATGAGCTCTCCTGAGCTGAGAGCGCTACGGGATTTGCGTGTAGCAGTGTAGATGGCTGCTCGTCTTGATTTTGTCCAGGAACTCAAACTGGTTCAAGAACCTTCGTGTGGACTACCAGATGCAGTCTGTCCTCCAGGACATGTCTGCGTGAACACATCAGTGTCTCAATGACTCTTTGCTTGAGGACTAGTGTCTTATTAGTGCTCTGGTGCAAGATATGGTGGAGCTTGAGGTGAATGAAGTACATTGCTAGATAAAATCCTCCAGAGCTGAAGACTTGCATGTGAATCTCCTGTTCTTGCCTTGTTGACAGCAAAGGAAATAAGCACAGGCTTCAGTCCCGAGACTAGAGCAGAAGTTATTCCTTGTGGCCTCTCACCTCTTTGTCGCGGCTCCATCTTGAAGCCGAACAAGTGCCTGGGTGCTTTTGGTCCTTTTCAGGATAAGGTCAAACTTGTGAGTTTCTCTGAAACAAATGGAGTAAGAACCGATTACAGCTGAGATTTAGGAATCTTAGCACCCCACACATGACGCTGATGCCCACAGCAGGAGCACTGTTTTGGGTATCTCTGGTTTCCCTTCCAGCCCCCCTTAAAGGCACTGAGATTTCCGTCCTTTCATTAACTATGGTTGAAACTGGCCAATGGTTCAAAAATTATTGGTGGAGTGGGAGAACAGGGTCATAGGCAGACTGGTAACTAACATATTTACATAAGCCTTGTTTTCCTAGGAAACCATGCTAAAAAGCCATCACTATGTTGATATATCCGTTGATGGTGTTTGGATGGGGTTAGCTCATGCTTTAACTGCTGATTCATTCGACACTGTGTTTAACTTTGTTGAAGAGAACCATAACAGCGTTTACAGATAACATAAATTTATTAGTTTGAAACTTGGAGACGGGAGGGAAGAAACAGGAAGGAAATCTGAGCTCTTGTAGGTCAATCTTTTCGTTACATTGGCATTAGATCAAGAACAGGAGGAGAAAAATTGTGCAACAAGAATCTGAGTCTTTTTTTTACTGGCTTGCCACTTTCTATTTATGGGAACCCAAAATGACCTCGCTTCCTGGACTGAAAACAGTAGTAACATATCCTTAATGATAGTCTTACTTTTACTTTTTAAGCCAGTCTCTGCTACATATCTATGACATTTCTTAACAGATGCCATAGCCCACACCGCAATCTGAAAGGTGGTGGGACCTGGCAGTGCATCCTGTGACACATGAAGCACTGGGTGATTTTAGTAAAATCAGTGATGATGTTAAGGCTGCCTCTTCCACCCCCAGTAAATCAACATTTGTTGCTTCTTTCATACTCCCCCTCACCCTGCAGAAGAGTCTTATATAAATATTGACACTCGTCCTTCTTTTCCCAACAGCGCCTCCAGGAAGAATAAGGCAGTAATGGTCAGCATGAGAGACATTAAGCAGAGACATCAGCAGTCCAACTGTTACAGTTTTTCTCCTTTGCTTGGCTCTTGTGCTAAATTTCATCTGTCCCTCAGACAGCTCAGAATCTTTTTTTTTTTTTTAATGCAGGCTGTAATGTGACTGGTTCTTACCTATGCCTAGCTTGTATTGCTACAGGAACAAAATTGTGAGACCTGAGTTGATATACTTCATGCTAATTAAAATTGGTGGAAAGGTCCCCGCTGATATCAGTAGACCCTCATCAGGTGAAGAAACACTATGAATTGCTAAGGAATTTTATTATTTGGAAGAACACAAGTCTGAGGATGTATTAGCCAAGCACAGGCTGTTAACAGAAGACTGGCTTCCTATCCAGCTGAATACAGTGCTCTATTTCTGAAATACATCATTTGAGGGATAAAAGATTAATCTCACCTAATATACATGTGCAACAGACTACAGGGCCACTGACTGCATTTCATGTGAAAGCATACAAAACTTTACATACATGCTGTTGCTAAATGCAGTTTTTAAAAACAAGTGAGGATGTGCATGCAAGTGGAGATGTTCTTTTGTCATTTAACCTCTTGCCCAGCTGGGTAGTTGTCAGAGAGGCTCCAGAGACCCTGAAGCGCTGCTGAGCATGAACTTGAGAAAAAAAGGAGACAGAGAAAGGAAATAGCAGGAGACCTTGCATTCACACACCTTTTTGGCAGGACTGAAAGAACATCAAGCTCCTGTTCGATGCCTCCCGTACTTAGGAGAAACGGCACTTGTAAATTTTTTTGAATAAGCAAGTCTGCATCCCATCTACCAATTTCTTCCTCAGTGTTTTTTCTTGCAGGGCCTTGAAAACAGGCCTTCTAATTTTCAGTGTTTGGCTTTGGTCAAAAGCAGCACTGTTATATACAGTACCTAATGGTTTCTTAAATAGCTCAACACTTCTAACCTTTTTTGATCAGCATGAACAGTAAGAAGCTTTCCCTGTCCCTTTTGCTCATTTCTATATAGTACTGAGACCACATGGTTCCTATTTTTTCTTGCACTGTCCAAGTAGTGACATCAATAGAAGCCAGACAGTGGTTCCCATTGACTGTTTGCTATAAGAAAGGGGTTTTTTGCTGCTTCTTGTTCTGAATGGCTCTGAAGTGAAAATTTAAGTAACTTTCTCACAAGTCTAATCACCGCCCCCCCCAAAGTAGAATTTCACTTAGTGGCAGCCTATAAAACACCGTGTGGTGGCATCAGCTATCTATCACCTGGATTTTTCAAAACGTTGTTTCTCAGAAGGAAGATCTATTCCATTTCAGATCCTTTTTCTCCTATCTGCTGGGTAGCTGTAGCCTGCTGGACCATGGAGAGAAGAATTAAGATTCATTGCTGTATTGTTTCCTGTGCATACAAATAATATACACATAGGCATGGGATTATTTATTCATAGGTGTAAGGAAATCATCTAAATATGTCAAAGAAAACTAACATTTAAAAATGCATGAAAAGTGATTACAATATTTAGTCCTGCCTTAGACATGTACCTCTAGTTTTATTTCCTCTGAACTTTTTGAAAGAATTCGGTTTCTAAAATGAAGCACCTATATATACAGAGGATACTTGGCTATTAAATTGAAATAATTAAGTTTTATCAGTTTTTGTGGAACCCCTGCCAGTGGCTGAGTATTTGGCACTTTTGTGAACACTGAAAAATCTGGAATAACTGAGGAAGTTTATAAATTCTTTGTGATATTCCTGATTATCCAAGAGGACTTCAAAGACTGCAGCAGTGAATTTACTTGAATCTGGATTTCTCTAGTGCCATATCAGAACTACTGAGTCACGTTTGCACGAGTCAGGGTAGAACACAACTTAATACTTACAAGATTTTTGAGTCTTTTGCCTTTTACTGATCATAATTTGTTGCTCAACTTTCTGTACTCATCAGCAGAAGAAATAAATTTCAAGAAGGAATTTGGGTGAAGCTCGGACTGAGTTCTGAGATTGGCTCGGTTCAGTACTCTATTGTAAGTGATACCCAAGAGCACTTTTGTGCTTCTTCCTATTTTGCAGTTCAGAAGTAAAGCCATTCGAAGGAACAATGACTCAAATACTCTACCAGATACTGTTATTCACATCAGCTAGGTGCAGCTGGGAGACTCTGTTCAGGAAGTATAACACAGACTCAAATACCTATTGCAATTAGAGGTCTGTCTGGGTCAAAGAAGGAAGGAAGAGCTTTCCTTCTGCTTGTGTACGCATAGCCAGCTGAAAAGACTATATTGCAGTATTTTCTTTAAGTAGTAGGGATAGACTCATTTCTTTTAAGCGAGAGTTATATGGATGCATGTGATGAAGGTTACAGATTTTTTTAGAACAGGAGGTTCTTGAGATCTCCAGAGAAAGGTGTTGATGCTTCAAACTCTTGTCTTACAGAAGAAAAGGCCAGATAAGAGGTACCAGAGGTTTTTGAGGGTGATTTCTGTGATAGAGGAAGTCTTCACACCAGGAGTTCTGCAGAGTAGATAGTGAATGGGGACAACAGAAACAAATGAAATCAGAGTAAGCATTCAAAAGGAAAAAAGGTCAGACGGCTCTTACATTTGACCTTGTCTGAGTTATTTGTTCTTTCTGAGTTCTTAGCTTCTACATGCACGCATAAGGATAGTAAAGGGGAAATGCAGGCAGAAGGCTGCCTATTTTTCCTTCTGGCT
The DNA here is from genome assembly GCA_034782735.1 of Sagittarius serpentarius. Taxonomy (NCBI): domain Eukaryota; kingdom Metazoa; phylum Chordata; class Aves; order Accipitriformes; family Sagittariidae; genus Sagittarius; species Sagittarius serpentarius. The sequence continues at coordinate 50,902,843 of JAVKLA010000001.1, read as the reverse complement.
GGAGGCAAGTTTGGCCACAGAACTGAGAGTGGGAAGTAGGTTGGTAAATGCTGATTGCAGCACTAACAGGGGAGTTCTGTTGGCTGGGGGCAGGAAGTTCCTCAGCCCACGACTGCTGGATGACAGCAGTGCTCCTTTGTTTCCAGCTGAGGAATTTGCTGGTTGTACCACAGGCAGAATTTCTCAGTTAAAATTTGCAGCTTCTGTGGGTGGAGAAGAATGTTTCAAAGGGCTAAACTGAACCTTCTTCTGGCTTGTGACTCTGAAAGGAAGGAGGGTACTTCAGGCTACTACTTGTATAATGGTCTCACTATGTCTGTTGGCTTGTAAGGACCAGCCATCATGGAGCTAGGTGGTACTCCTGTGCCAGATTTTCAGGAGATCATATTCATTTAAGGTCTCTGGTTTTTAATGAACTCACATTTTTTACATGATAGATCATGTTTGCTAATTGTTAGATTGTTGGGTTTGTCTAGGCAACCTTAATGTTCTTAATTGTTCCTTGATTTTATTCTGCCTTTGAAGCTGAATCAGTGTTAATGCTGTTGGATTAGAGATACTCTCCAAAGTATGGAAAAAGAATTTGAGCCCGTTCTGATACTGTCCATGTTATAGTGGAGAGGTCTCTGTTGTGCTTTTGTGATCACTAGAGTGGCTGACACAATGTCTTCTGGTGGTGACGTGCCTTGAGACGTAATCCAGCCGCAACTGACATTGCTGGCAAGTGTTATGAAAGAATCAGCATTGTTTAGTTATGTCAGCTAGAGATGATGATAGCTGCCCATTCTCTGAAAGCCATGTTTTGAAAGCTCAAGGTCTACTAGACCTTGAGCTGTTGGCTGTAAACTCCTAGAGAAGCATCCAAAAGCCTGCTTTTCCCATCTGCTCTTGCAAAGGTAAATGTGACAATTCACTCTGGGGACACACCTGACTTCCTTCATTAGCTTTAGATTAGTCTAATGCTACTCATTTTTCTTGGAGCTACATGTAGGAGCTGCCTACAATATACAGTTAGTTCAGAGAGCACAGCCAGGTGATTAAAGATAGCTTCTTGTGGTAAGCATACTGCACCTGTGGCCTACAGGTTGTTCTACTTGTTGGCTTGTAATACGATGCAAGGTGCTATTTGTTCGTGTTAAATCCCGAGTGATTCAGGGCTGGGTTCCTGAATGCTTGCTTCCTTCTTGTTTTGTTTTGGGTTTTGGTTTTTTTTTTTTTTTTTCCTGTTGTTTATTTTATGCTACCACAGGGATGATCAATAGAAGTCTTGAACTGAAGCCAGTATGACTGGTAGGAGCCAGTCTGGAATTACTTCCTACTGTTGTGTGCCAGAATCATGAATTCCTGACATTCCTGCCACCTGAAAAGGTTTGGTGGGCACTTCTGGAAGGAATTGGTTCAGAGTTGTATTTAATTGTATTTAATTACATTGTGGTGATCTAGTATGCCTGCTATTCCCGATCGAGTCATGTGACTTTGAGAGGGCCAGTGGCACCAAATGGCTTGCATACCTTGCGACTCTCGGTGTTGCTAAAATCTTCTTGAGGAAGTAACCCTTCTTGATTGACTTTAGGAGGATCTTCACAAAAATACCCACTCCACTGAATTAATCCACAATGCAAAATTTTATTTTTTATATGCCTTTAAATTAAATTTAATTGTTGCCTGCTATAGAAAAGTACTAATTATTTAAAAAAAAAAGGTCTGTAACAGGGCAGTCACTTTTTTTTAATAAGACTCTGTCTTGAGTCCCCCCAAATAATGGGGTAATACCATGTGTCATTACAGAAGCCATGAGTAGAGTGCTTCTTTCATCAGTGCACTATTGCTAGGCATGAAATGCTCATTTAGGATTTTAAGAGCCAAATCTAAATGTGCTTAATGAGACACAAGGGGACTGGTCTGTGGCTGGGGAGAAATGGCTTTTAGCAGCAGATGCAGACAAAAGTATTGGATTTCAGTCTACAAAAAATCAAAGACAAAAAGAAAAAGAGACTATAGTCCCAAATGGAGGAAGGAGGTGTCAGAATTTAGAAGGCTAAACAGCTGTAGCCTGTTTATGTATTTTAATCCATAGTTAGAGGACTGGAAATTAAACAAAAAACCAAGAGGATATTGAATCCTTTTTAAAAAAGATCTGCAGCTGACCAAGACAGGCTACAAAAAAAAAGAAAATTTGTCAATAGTTTTAGGTTTATAGGGTATACACCTAAAATACACTGATTCTTCTGAGTGGGCATTGTAGGAAAACACTCAAAATCACAGAATGAAAATAAAATGATTCAGATATCTCATGGTATCAGAAATCTGGTGAGTATCTGAAACCTGCTGTTCCAAAGCTCATAACTTACATCTGAGAATATTCCTGCTATTGACAACTGTTTCAATACTGATCTGGCTAGTTAGGTAAGCATTTTCTCTCAAAGTGTTGAAAAGTGGCATGTTTCTGAACTTCAACAATGATGGTGTCTGATACTGGTGAAAAAGGAAGCAAAAAGTAATTATGAAATATTTTTATTGGCTTCAGCAACAGCTCTGCAGTTCAGATGGTTTAAATTACCTACCTCAGGGTTTGAGTGTAAAACTCATATCCATCTCAACATTTTTAATATTTAAAAAAAAGGTACTAACTTGCTGGCCTAGATCTTGAAAGCAGCATAATTGAACCCTTAAAAGCTGCTAGTTCTATTTTACAGGAGTCAACAAATACTTTTTTTTTTTTCCCCCTCTCTAGTTCATTGGCATTAAATTACTTAGTCTCAGGAAATGACAATCTGAAGAGAAGGAACTTTTTCCCCAGACTGTGCCGTCTTTCAGCAGAACATGAATCCTAACAGATGCAGTTGGACTCCACTGCCTTGTCTGCTTGGTGGCTGAGGCCAAAAGGGTGCTCCTACCCTTTCCTCTCCTGTCCACCTTCACTCGCTGGTAACTGGGTGCTCCTTCCTACCAGCTCTGGCATTCACCTGAGCTATTGCAAGCCAGGTCTTTTTTTTCCTTCTTCTTCTTCTTCTTTTTTTTTAAAGAAGGCTTTCTTTTGGCTTAGTGAATAGATTAGGTTAATAGGCCAAAGAAGCACCGTGCCCCACTCCCCGCGTTTGGTGTCTGTGACCTGCTAGACAACTTGCTAAAACATTTTAACTGCCCTATATTGGCTTTATATTTGAACGTAATTTTTTGTTATAGGCCTTTGTATAGTCCATTCTATAAGGCAATGTTGCTGAGCGCCAGAAAAATGTGGGTAGGTAAGACTCTGTGAGGCTGTTTTACTTCAGTTTTATGCTTGTTTATACTTCATGAGACTACTGGAGTTGGATGGAGTTAAGGAGGCTACGTTCCTCAGTATTGCTGACTGGGTCAGACCCTTATAGCAGTACTACAGCCTGGCAACAGGGCGTGCATTAGGCAGTCCGCATAGGCTGATCAGTACTTGATGAGTTTTCAAGAATAAATGTTAGATAAGTACCTTCATTTTTCTGTCTGTGAAAAATTGAAGATTACAAGGCAAAAATCTTCTTTCTTACGCAGCAGCTGAGTGTCTTCCACTCCACAGCCAGCAGGTGAATAATGAAGGAGCCGAGCTGATTCTCCTTGCAGCACCCTTCAGAGAAAGGTCCTTGTTGGGTGGGTGATATTTTCTCTAAAATTCACAGTCGTGTGTCAGACAAAGAGAAACAGCAAGGAGAGTCGACCGCAGCTTAGGACGGCTCTTGCCAGGCTCGCAGATGTGGTGGGTCTCCTCCAGACGATTGTCACTCATTCGCTGCAAACTCTGCAAACCTTTGTCAGGACCAGGGCTGGAGTGAGAGTTGGGAAGTCAGACTGGAACAGTACTTTGTCCAAATGCGCACACAGAGTACTTTAAGTGCAACTAAGACCTAGTTCCCTATTTGGTTTTGTACAGAAAAATACAATTTTGAAAAGCCTCTGACTGTTGTTTTTCTAACAAGTTAAACAGATGGATTGGAAATAGTATTTACTGTTTATTTCCTCAACATATCGATATGTGAGGAGCCAGTATAAATTATGGTTTGACTGCAAACAAACCAACCCACGCCAAAGCAATAGAGTAAACATTGTTGTATTTTGTTTCAAGTCAATATTATGGGAATTTAGATGGCTGATGTTTCTGTTTGCACTGGCTATCTCTGACTAGATGAATTTTAAGCCCTGTAATAGAAAAAAGTTATGGTTTAAGAGATTTTGTGGGCAATTGCCTTAGTAGTTATTCCGCAGAACATCAGAAGCTAGTAACTTCAGAAGTTACAGGCTTTAGCAGTAGAACAAGATTCCTACCTATTTCAGAACTGTTAAATTTTTTCATGAGAAGAACAAGAGCAAAGCCGACGTCAGGTGCTCTCTGATGGTGGGGTTTATGATACGACAGTTTGTTCCTTCCTCTTTTCCCTGGCTGCGTGCTTGTGCGCTTTTTTTTTTTCTGTACTGACTTCTTGACCTTTCAGGGAGCCAGCTGAGAGCCCTAAACCAGCAGAAAATCAACACTACCAAAAAAGTGGATGGTTTCTGCCAGTTTAGTTCCCCCAGCTGGCTCATCTTGAAGGCAGACCACTACTGGCAGGCAAGTGCCAGCGCGAGGAAGGGGATGGGGACGTGTGGCTGGGGAAGCTGTGCATGCGGGGGGATGAAGTAGGACCTATTGGCAGAAGTGAGCCATTAAATTGGCTTAACTGAACTGTGTCCTCAAATTGCCTAAACTCTGCGTACGAAGAACCAAAAAGTGATGTATGTCATGTTTGCAACAACATAGCCTGTATGTTATTAATTTAACATGTAGTTGGGCAAATTAGTTAACATGTCAGAGTTCTTGACCAATCTGTCTGACTGACCATGTGCTTCCAGCTGTAATTTTCCAAACAGCATACTGCAGAAATTGAGAACAGATGAAACAAGGGAATGCAAAAACAGTGAATTGAATGTACTCCCCAAATTATTCACTTATTTCAACAAACAAGAATCACATTGATGTAATATATGACTGGTTTCAATACTAAAAGCAAATCAAGAGCTGGAATGTACTTACGTGGCTAGACAGTAAATATCTTTGAGTCCTTATAATCCATTAAATTGCAAGAGTATGTCTGCTTGTCTGAATAGAAGGAGACATCTCTTCTCTCTGCCACTGTCATTTACTCCTCAACTTCCTAGTTCTTTAGCCTTTTCTTTTTTTTTTTTCCTTTTTTTTTTGAATAAGGCTTCTTTTGTATGTGTGAAACTACTGCTACTCCCACTTAAGTTTTCTCCTGGAAGCTGAGTTAAAGTACCGTACGAATTTGTGTAGCAATGGATGCAGCTTTTCCACTGTGAGTTGCCATTTTCTGGTATCAGAGGATGGCCTAATGCAGAAGATGGGATTGAACGGTATGAGGCTGAGCCACTCTCACTGTGCTTTGTGCTGAAGCTATTTGTTCTGCTTTTGATCACAGATTGTGATGTTTGCTTTCACCTTGTTGCCTAGTGTTGCAGACGAATGCCTCAGAACCAACTGGTTTGCGAAGTAGACTTGTGCTAGTACATTGAAAGTTATTATTGTATCCCAGTCTACACAAAGTGTTATGACTAGGTAGACCCAGTGCTTTTTCAGGTTAATATCTTTAAGGTTGATAAATGTTGGTTCAGCTCAGGCCTGGGAAATAAATCTTTTCCATAATGCTTTAGTCCTGGCAGGCGGCTTTGGAAGTCTGCCCTAAGCCAGAGTAGACATGGCTCAGGGTACCTGTGTGTCTCAGCAATGTGTGCTGCGTGACGTGAGATCAGGATGCAGAAAGGGGGTGGAGGTGTCACGGTGTCTATTTTTTCCAGTTTATCTGTCTGCATTAAACTGATAGGAAATGGCATCATCTCTCAGGGTGCTCTGGAAACATATTTTGTGTACAAGTGGAGATACTGAACACGCAGTGAAGGGTATGGATGTTTAGCCTTGCTCTCCACAGTCCACATTATGGTGTTAGTTCCAGTGTGTCGGCCCTCACTTTAGCTTCAGATAGTCCTCATGTAAATCACAACGCAAGAAAAAGTTATCATCTTCCCTTTCTCTCCAGTCTTTCACAAAATCCAAGATTTGAAATTATTGCTCTGAAATCTATGATGTGTGATGCTTTCTGTCAGGTGACGTATTACAAAATTGTTTGGGATTCAGGTCTTTGTACTATAGCGAATAATGTTTCTGGAAAACTTATCAGTTGGCTGATGATAATCATTGCAAGACAGTTCTCCCACTCGCTCCTCAGACTGGCCATGCAGCGCAGAAGATGTGTACCTTAGCGAGCTAACGGCGCTCAGCATTGCCAGGGTGCTGTCATGATCCTCTTTCAAGAATAGCTCTTTTGAAGGACTGAAATGCCTTTACCTTAGCCTGATCTGACAAACACAAAAGAAAATCGAACCTTTTGCAAAATCTCAAACGAACCCAGTTGTGGAAGTTTGTCCCTATAGAGATGACAGAAAAGAAACCCTCTACATTTCCAAACCTGTCAAATCCCCAAAGTCGTCCCTTATAAATCTGGTTCACTAGCTGTCTGCGGTTATTTATTGCCTGAACAGTAATCGAGTCCTAGCACCTGTCCGGTGTTGCAGTTCTTAGGCAGGAGAGGCATGCTGAATGCCGTGCCCTGCTAGCGGGTGTGAGGTTTAGTATGAGCATCCCTGTGCTCCTAGCATATGTAATTCTTTGCCTCTAGGAGAATGTAGTTTGGGTACTTCTTTTGCTGGGCTCTTGGCTGCCCTCAGTTTTTGGAGCCACTAAAACCTCTTTGGCAGGCCACGTGCAATCACCTCTTAATGCTTGGTTGAAATACTAGCAAGTCATTAGTCCAAATAGCAAATTACTTAGTGAGGCAACAGCCAAATCTCAAATCTGAAGTCTTTTTACACCCTTAGTGTTGTAATTTCACATAAATAATACAAATTGTCATGCATTCTTTATGGAAAATTATATATGGGATTAAAGCGTACTGTTTATTACAGACCAGAAATTAGCTCTCAATTAGTCACTTGGGTGGTTGGTAGTATTATGAGCTGACTGACTCCTAAAACCATCTTTTTGAAAGAAAACACATGCCTCATGCATAAATGCCAAGGCAACATACTAATCACTTATATTATTGAAGTTGTGGAAACTTTTAACTGCAGATGTGCTACCTAGTGTTTACTTCTAAGTCTGTAAGAATGTAAAAATACACATATTTGAAGTTAAATATCTTTTGCCTAAACAGCTTTTAAAGTAGCTTCATAATGGAACTGTTTTAATTTTCCTCTAATTGAACTTCTAACACCTAAGACCTCAAGGTTGTGTAGCTGCTATTTTCAGAGGTGCTGAGTGCATACAGCTGCTGTTGACTTCCCTTTGTATTCTGGATTTTCAACACTTCTCAAAATGAGTGCATACAGCATCTGCTGCTACCGCTAGAGTACCAGAGTTCCAGTAAAAATGGCTGAAAATTTTTTGTTACATTTTTGCGGTACGCAGTTGAGTTGTTCAGCACGTAATGCTCTGCTGTGATGTACGGTTTTGTTTGGGTGGCAGTCAGAGGGGACGTGCATTAACTGACTTAACGGCTCTGCTGTGTGTGAGTAACATGGTCAGCCTAAGCTCACAGACCTCTCTTCTACGCAGTGTATATGTAATGCATACCTCCTGTGGCCTTCACAACAGTATCACCTTGCTTTGGCACTGATAAGTTACAAGCTTGATAGAGGCTGAAAAAAGAATCATCTACTTCATTAAGCTTTAAGAATTTTGCTCCAATTTGTTTGAGTGAGACACAGAACTTAAATGTGAATAGTGTCAAGCCTTTCCCATCTTCCAAAAAAGAAAGTACTATCAAGTCAGTTCCCAGATCTGTTGATTCATTCTTTATTCTTCGGCTGAGGTGTTCAAGTAGGTCTTGAGTAGCAGATTATTCTGTTGAACTCACAAAGCTGAACGTCTTGTGTTTTCCACGATCGTTCCCTAACATCTAGTTAAAATAGGTTTCCATTTGCTGAAATAGCAATTTTTAAGTATTGCACTCCAGTCTGTCACCAGGACTTTGTTTGAAAACGTCTGAATAGTGGGAATTGCTTTGCGTCAAAGGAAAGTGGACAATTATTTCAAACCTTCCATTTTCACAGGCTATTACACTGCTGCAAATTAACAATTGCTGCAAGCTGACATGTCATTTAGAATATATGCTCCGCACACTTCTAGCTGAACAAAAGCCACCAAGATATATGAAAAGAATCGTGCAGCTCTGAGTGATGTGTATGTTCAGACTGGAAAATACTGGGGTATTCCCATTTGAAATACCACTATAAATGTTCACTGTTTGTCTCTGGTAAGATGAGGTGGGTAGAATATTAAAGTTACTACTTTCAGAACTGTTGAAGAGCTCTTTCAGGCAAGAAGACACGCGCAGCTGTAAAGCTGTCTTCATTCATAGCCTTTGAAATATAAAACTGTGAACTCAGACCACCAAGAAATATTAGACATGCCAGCTAATGTTTACAGCAGTGTAGTCTTCATGTTTTCCATGCATGACTTGTGGTACTTCATTAAATATCTGTCAAGTAGCAGAGTTTTACTTTGATTTTGCAAATCTGAATATCTTAAACTTTGTCTTCTTTTGTTTAAACGGGCAAATAATAAAAAAACAATAGCTTTTATTGTTGGTTCACACCTCAAGAATACAGTGCTAAAGTCTGTGTTATCAAGTTAGAGTCGAGAATTTCTTGCCACTAGTACAAATACAAAAGAGCAAGCAGAAATTTATTTATAGAGATACAGTCATTGCAGACTTCTGAACAGCAGATTAAAGGGACTGTTGGTTATTTCGTTCTGCAATGAATGTTTTACTAATTATGAGCTATCTATTTTCTTTCCAAATATAGAAATGTGAAGAAAACAAATGTTTAGCAAACTAAGCACTGAACTTATACTTCAAATAATTCTGTGGGAAAAAGTGTCTTGCATTCACAGCAGGCTCTGCATGCGCTGCTATATTAGTGTATCATGGGAATCTTGAGTAAGCATGGCAGTACAGGCAGAATAAGGGCAGATTTTTGGAAAACTATCAGAAAAAGGTGAAGCGTCGCTCTACTAACACTAAATAAAAATACAACTTTTGTCTGTTAATCTTCAGCTGATCAAAACCACAGTTTACCTCTAAAGTGGAAGATAAAAAATTTGCTTGTGAAGGTGTAAAAGATACTCATCCAAATGCATTTCCTCTGCAGTATGATCTTTCAGCTGTTTTTTTAGCAGCAAAATATAGGATGATTCATACAGGTGAAGAAATTCATAATATTTTGCATGGCGTGTGATAAAAATATTCATGTATCTGTCTAGATACACAGTCCAGGTATTTTATTGCTAGCACGACTACATGACACAATTATACACATAGTTGTGTTATGGCTTTTCGAGCCGCCAAACAGTCTGAACTCCACTGTAGAGGCATCTTTGCAGAGTGGCACGATAGCTCAGAGTGAATGTCTGCTGACATGAACATACTGTAATACTGGTTTTAGGTTAAGTACCTGCTTTGTCCAGAAGTCTAATACAGGTTTTCCAGACCAGTATGCAGAGACCTGAAGCATCCCCAATAGAAGAAGTGATGTTTTAATTTTTGTTTCAGTTTAAAACTCATAGTGGCAGGTTTATAGTTTTCACACTATAGGATCAGGCTAGTGAGACAAAGACTTAGCATCCACTTCTTTCATTAACACTTTATTTTTACACCATGTTAGTAGGGAGAGTGCTGTAGGCACCAGGACAGGTGGATCCAGGTTTTTCTAGTCATTGCACTCTTATCCCTTCCCCCTTAGCACAGTGTTGGCCTCTCTCCTTCCCTCCTAGCTTCCCAAGGTGTAATTTTTGAGGGTGTGTATCACTCCTGTCAAAGAAAACTTGTAATCTGATGCCGTAAAATCATTCTTGAAGGTCTAACACATAGTGGATTTATTCCAGATAGTCCTAAAGAGTCACAAGAGCAAACTACTAGCACAGCAGAAACCCAACTTGTCATACCTTGTTGGGTGACTTTAGGCAAATTGCTTTATCTGCCCGAGTCCCAGGTTCCCCATCTGTTAAAGAACAGTGCTTTGTAAAAGTACTTTAAGATCTGCTGATAAAAATAATTTTCATGCTTTCTTTTGCAGCTGTGAAGACTTTTCATGTGGGAAATCCTGCATAGCTATACATGTATTCGTCACAAAAATGACGAAAAAAAATTCCAGAGCTATACATTCTTTTTTTTATTACTGGTAGCATACATTGGTTAGAAAGGATTAGAATCTGATATTTTCAAAAATAAATAAAAATAAAAGGGATTGTTTAAGAAGCTTGTGTTCAGAGACTACAACTCACAGCAAGTCTGTGTGTTTTGAACAGTTTATTTGAAGAAAATATTCTGAACCTGTTAGTCTGCTACTGATTCGAAGCAGTGTGGAGGCTTAATTAAAGGTTCAAGGGAGAAAAGAGGATGGTGAGAGTTTTATAACCATAGGCTGATACTTTTGAAAAGCATTATCATGTTTTTTAATATGTAGAGGACTTGTAAATGTGCAGGTTGGAAGGTAAAACTACCTTCTTGTTCACTGTCAGGTTTCACCTGCAGGTTCCTGGATTCCTGGATTTTTATTCCTGGAATAAAAAATGATCTTTAAATCTTTAAAATTTTTCTATATAAATCATAGAATCATAGAATGGTTAGGGTTGGAAGGGACCTTAAAGATCATCTAGTTCCAACCCCCCTGCCATCAGCAGGGTCACCATCCACTAGACCAGGTTGCTCAAAGCCCCATCCAGCCTGGCCTTGAACGCTTCCAGGGAGGGGGCATCCACAACTTCCCTGGGCAACCTGTGCCAGTGTCTCGCCACCCTCACGGTGAAGAATTTCTTCCTAATAGCTAATCTAAATCAACCCTCTACCAGTTTAAAGCCATTGCCCCTCATCCTGTTACTACCTGCCCTTCTAAAAAGTCCCTCCCCAGCTTTCTTGTAGGCCCCTTCAGGCACTGGAAGGCTGCTGTAAGGTCTCCCCAGAGCCTTCTCTTCTCCAGGCTGAACAGCCCCAACTCTCCCAGCCTGTCTTCACAGGAGAAGTGCTCCAGCCCTCTGATCGTCCTCGTGGCCCTCCTCTGGACTCGCTCCAACAGGTCCATGTCCTTCTTGTGTTGGGGGCCCCAGGACTGGACACAGCTCTCCAGGCGGGGTCTCATGAGGGCAGAGTAGAGGGGGAGAATCCCCTCCCTCGACCTGCTGGCCACGCTTCTTGTGATACAGCCCAGGGTACGGTCGGCTTTCTGGGCTGCTAAGGCACACTGCCGGCTCGTATTGAGCTTCTCGTCCACCACCACACCCCAAGTCCTTCTCCGCAGGGCTGCTCTCAGTCCACTCATCACCCAGCCTGTATTTGTGCTTGGGATTGCCCCGACCCAAGTGCAGGACCTTGCACTTGGCTTTGTGGAACTTCATGAGGTTCTCACGGGCCCGCCTCTCCAGCCTGTCCAGGTCCCTCTGGATGGCGTCCCTTCCCGCCAGCGTGTCGGCCGCACCACGCAGCTGGGTGTCGTCGGCAAACTTGCGGAGGGTGCACTCAGTCCCACTGTTCATGTCGCTGACAAAGATGTTAAACAGCACCAGCCCCAGTACCGACCCCTGAGGGACACCATTTGTCACCCGTCTCCACTTGGACATTGAGCTGTTGACCGCAACTCTCTCAGCGCGACCACTCAGCCAATTCCTTATCCACCAAGTTGTCCACCCATCGGACCCATGTTTCTCCAACTTAGAGACAAGGATGTCATGCGGGACAGTGTCAAACGCGTTGCACAAGTCCAAGTAGATGACATCAGCAGCTTTAGCTTTATCCACCAATGTTGTAACCCATTGTAGAAGGCCACCGAATTGGTCAGGCACGATTTGCCCTTAGTGAAGCCATGTTGGCTGTCACCAGTCACCTCTCTGTTTTCCGTGTGCCTTAGCGTAGTTTCTAGGAGGATCTGCTCCATGATCTTGCCAGGCACAGAGGTGAGACTGACCAGCCTGTAGTTCCCCGGGTCT
>JAVKLA010000001.1:50850544-50890682 GCA_034782735.1 Sagittarius serpentarius | reverse complement strand
TAGGCATCTTGATTCCCCTGTTTCTTAGGGGAATAGAAGGAGCTATTGCTAAAGCTTCTGATCACAGAGGGGTAAAGAGGAGGGGGGGTGAAGCACTAGCTTTTGTTCAAGATTTACTCCTGTTAAGTATATGCATGCAAAAGCTCAGCCACTTGAACTCTGGGGAATTTGAGTCTGACCTTGAGTGCAGCTTCCGAAGGCTACGGAGAGGTGGCCTTTGGTGATGGAAGGGATATTTGAAAGCGAGCTCCCCGGTGCTCCAGGTGCCTGGCGTTGAACGGTGCTAGGCTAAGCTATCCCAAGGCAAATGGAAATATGATGGTGTAGAGAGGTTTGGGAAGCCTTTCCTCATGTGCTTGACACCTCACTCTTACAAACACCTGTGATTTTTACAATGAGCAGTGTGTAATATTTCTTAGAGCCTCCACCTCCTGTCTTATTGTAAGAATTTCAGCCTTCATTTAAAACAAAGCTTACACTCTTCTGAGTTACAGGAGAAAAACTTGGAAACGTAGGCCCGGCTGTCAAAGCGCCAACCACTTGTCACTTGTAATTTCAGTACCTAAATATGTTAGAGAAAATAGCATTATTTAGACCTGTCTGGGTAGTGCTTTTATGTTCCACTGCACTTCTTTGGTAACTGAGGTGTCCTTTTGTTTCCACACATTAAATAATGTGTTACTCATCAATTTTTGACCTCACCAAGATGAAGAATTAGTCAGATTACTGTGTGCATAAGTGGCTCATGACTATGTTCCTTCCAGTTGGGTCAAACAAGACAAATTTTAGAACCTAAGCGCATGGCTAAATTTACCCAGTTCTGCATACTTGATTTGGCAAAACCATATGGACTTTTTGATACATTCCTCAGATCTCTTCTGAATCAGTTTCAAAAGTCTATATTCATGAATTGTACCCACTGTTCAGTAGGAGGTGTAGAAGAACAACGCCTATTTTAGGCGGAAGATTTCCTGTGAACGTACTTGTCTCGGACCAGCTCTACCCCGAAGATGCAGCCTGAAGCTGTTGAAAGGGCCAGTCCTGTCCTCCCACCTGCGCTCAGCCGCACTCCTGCACCTCCCCTGGGGTGGGGGCCGGGGGTCCCGCAGCCCTACAGTGGATCAGCTCAGGGGTGCAGCTGAACAGTAATTTTCTCTCTCTGTCCTTCAGGCTGAGCTTTGCGGAGCAGAGCTTTTGGGTCTGATTCAGAGTCCCCTCTGCCACAGGGAAGGTGATGAGGATGTGCAGCGGGAGATGAAAAGAAGGACTGGGGGCAACGGGGGAGGGTCTCAGGTCAGGTTTAGCTAACTGTGCGTTTGCACTTCGGTTTTTGCTGTAGGTTGTATGGCTGATACGCCGAAAAATGGAAAATTCCCTTTTAACCTGTTAGGCAGGATTTCCACAGGAAAAAATGTATTTGCTAAACACAAGCTGTGAAGCAGCTGACAGATCAATCCCCAACGATATGCCTGAAAATCATCCTGCGGGATATTAGATGTTGAAAGCATATCCTGTTCCCTGAGCAGCTTGCCCTGAGGACGAAAGCTGGAGATGTCTTTCTGCATTGCCGGTTGAGATTCTAGTGTGACTGAAGCACGAAGCAGGCTCGCCCTGCCTCCGCCGAGCTGCAGAAGCCCAGGGGCAGCCTGTAGCACGTATCCGAGGCAGCGGATGTCTTTGTCAATGAAATGTTGCTTTTTTCTCTGAATGCACAGGTCCTGATAAGTAAAGGTGCAATAATAAGAGGTTGACAGGGAAAGAACTGTGAGCTGTTTAAAAAAATACATTTGAGAATAACATTAGCCTCCTTTATATTTCAGAACAACTGCATAAATTGCCTTGTAATTGGTTTTTATTCTTTTGAGAAATTTTAAATCTGTAAGGTTTTTTTTTTTCTTTCTGTCAGTGGGCTTAAGAATAGATTATACCTGAAAGGAGAGAGCTCAGCCCAGAAGGTATGAAACAGAGGGCTGCTAGAACTCACCGTAAGGTCTTACATTAGAGCTAAGACAATCCAAAAATTAGCTGATGTTAAAAAAAATACATATAGATATAGAGTCATCTTTTTTCTCCTGTTCCCCTAACCATGTGATCCTGGTGCAGGCTCTGTGGCTCGTTTGCCCTGTGGTGAGCTGATTCAGGGAGCTAAATTGGCAGAAAAGTACTTGCTGTTTTTTTGTTTAGCTAGTTCTTTGCTGTCTCATTTGCTGCACTGATTCACCACAAAGTGAGACAAACTCCAAAGCCCGGAGAGGAGAAGCCGAGTGTGGGCAGAACAGCAAAGGAGAGGAGCCAGTAGGACAGCACCTCACAGTTGCAGCTAGTTTTTAGATTGACTTTAATCTAAAATCTCCTTCTTAAAATTTTAGAGTGAGTTAAAGCCGTTTTTTAATTTTGGGTGATAGCATGAATCTGTGAAAATACAAGTTTCTTCATCAGCTAATTGTTCAAATAAGTATGGAAAGTCTAACTGAACTCATGGGGGTTAAAGTTTGGATGTACTTCTGCATGCGCCTGTGTTTTGGCAGGGTTTGTAAGAACATCAATGTACAGGAATTCTTTTTTAAAAATAAAATCAGAATTGTTGGCATTTTTACAGTTCAGTGCCTAAACTGAAAATGTAGAAACAATTAACTTAGAATTGAATGCAATATTTTGTTTCACTTAAAATATTTTGGTTTGAGCTTTTAAATACTTTCCAAGTTTCAGATCTCCTCTGCTCTGCTATAAAATTCACTCTGAACTTGCAAATACTTTGTTTACTCCAGAATCATTTTTTTTGGAATATAAACTATGCATTTTTGCTGCCAGCTATAGCTTCTAATGCAGGCTTATGAAGCTAGGCCACTTCCCCTACCATACGCTCTCAGTGAGTCAGGACTGCGGGTGGAACTTGAGTTTGTCGTTGCCAGGAATAAAAACACACTGCTTTGTCAGAGCAGAAAACTTAAGGGCATCATTTTTTATCATAAAAAGTGAAAAATAGTGGCTCAGCACTTTCATATTTTGCTATTGCTGACGTTTCTTCATCTTTCAAGTTAAAAATACTCAGTGCACACATCGGTTTAAAAGCACTGAAACCCATCAAAATACAGCTTGATACCTCAGTGTGCTGCGAGCTTTGGCCTCATCCAAGACGACACCAAGACACTTAACCATGTTAGTCATCACAGTGGTTTCAAAAGTGAGTGCTTGTTGCTTTGTGGGTTCAAACCCAAAGAAAGCTAAACTTGCAGAAGATCACAGAGAAGTCTAGTATCCGGTTGGCTGAACTGACAAATTTTCTGGAAACTCCCCTAAAATCTGGGCTAAAATTATTTCTTTTTGATGCTGAAATCACAGCTGTGACAAATATTCAGCTTATCTATGATTCATGTGTTCTCTCAGAATGGGAAGTGTTAGAGTAGCACAATTTAGTAACTTTTGTTTACTTCCCCCTAGGTCAGCATTTCTAATTTAACGTGTTTTCTCTGGACTAGGTTATCTACAGAACAAACTCATTATTACCTGTCTGTATCTGACGCTTTGCCATTTGTTCAACTGCTCTCTGCTGCCTAGGTATAAAATATTCAGCTTCCTGTAATGTGACCAAGTAGGGGGAAAATTTTCTGTATTAAATGTTGCAGAATTCACTTACAATCTCCTATCTTTTTTGCATACGGAGTATTTTCTTGTTTCAAAACATACCCCAGTTTACCTGCAAAATGGAATTACCGTCTTTCTCTCTCTGTTGGCAGTTGCAACATTTACTTCAGACCTGGTGACCCCCGTCTCCACGTGCCGGGCTCCTAGGAGGTAAGACAATGCTGAACACTTTCAGTTGTGCGATGTAGGCTTTCAAGTCTCAGTTCTGCTCCCCACTGATACAGAAAGAGGGGCTGAGACCTGTTTTCCTGTTGTGCCCGCTTGTCCCTTATCATTTGGGTGAGGAGCACATGATTCACATACAGCTCTGTGCCCTGCTAATAGCTTAATTTGCAAACTTTTCCTTTTATCACAGCACCTAACCTCGGTTTGGTGCACACTTGAGAGTCTCGCTTCCTGTAATTTTTTGCCTTTTTGTTCCTTTTAAAACATTTCAACATATTAGAAACTAAAGATTGGTTTCCTGCACGTAATAGTTGTTTCTTTGGTGGTAGGCTTTTGGTTTGTGTTTGAGAAAGAAGTCCTGGTGGTCTTTCATGCAATTAAATTCAAAGTAGCTGTGGGGATCTTGAAATGAAAATATATTCCACTGCAAAACTGTCATCCTAACCAGTCACTTCAGATTGCTGTTCTCTCCCTTGGTATAAAATAATGTGTATTTTAAAGCACATGTAAATGAAACCTCATTATGTTGAACAGCTGGTAGTTGTATTTAAAAATCTCATGTTAAAGCAAATGAATTAACTAAGTAACAAAGTTAAAATCTGTGCACTGAGAGGCCAAAGTGGTAACAGAGCCGCTCATGTCTTAGCAAGAACAGCTGAGTACAAGTGAAAATATGTCTAGGAAAAAAATTGACTTTTGCTTGCACATTGTTCTTATAAGTATGACTTATTTTAATAACTCGCCAAACCTACATTGTTAAAAGTCACATGGTACCACTTGTAAGAGATTTTTAAAAATTATGCGCGTTAGAGGGATTTTCTTGAACTAGAGCAAATTTTGTTCTCCTGCTTGCGGCAATGTCATTTCGTTTAAGTGAATGCACTTTGCAGTGGAGTAAAATGGAGTTCATCGTATTTAACTCGGGTATTAGCAAAAGGAACAAACCTGTGGCTGGTTTTATAAGGAATGTGTCTTTTATATGATAAGAGGAATGGAAGTGATTTTCAAAAAGGCAGTTTATAAATGCCAGTCCTTCTGGTGGAATATTGAAAAGCTCAATCAGAGATGAAGGATTTGGGTCTTTGCTTTTCACTGTGATGCCTCAACCCTGCATTTTGTAGGGTTCCTCTTTGGGAAAGGTTTTTAGGAGGGCATCATAATCCTGAGCAGCGAGACTGGCAGCTCTGCCTGCCTGTTCTGCTTGTCATCCTCAACCAAAGGAGAACCTGGCTCCACACTCTCTCGTTTCGATGTGGAATTTGAAGCTGCTTAGAAAACATGCTATTCTACATTTGACTTTCCTTTTTTGGGTATTGCAAACTGTGTTTTTACATGAATTTTCATGAAAATTTTAGATGAATTTAGATACTTAAGGGGAAGCTTTCAAGGCAACTTACTATTTTGTGAGTCAAAATCAGTTTGAAACTAGTTGCAAGTAGAATGGCTGAGGTCGCGCGATACTTTTCAAGTCAAAGGTAGCTCCATTTGTTCAAGAAATACTTTCATGTCGTTTCTCAAGGGGAATAGTAACTTCTTATGAACCGTTTAGACACACTCAGTGTCAAAGTGGCTGGTGGCAAAGTTCCATTATTTCAGCCTCCAAATACATTTTCCAGCAAAAGCAGGTATGTGTTGGTGACGAATAAAACACCTTTGTAAGAAGTAGGTCGAGCAGGAGGTTTTAAAGGTTGGCAGTTTAATGTAATCTACAAAGTATTTCCCCAGCAGAACCTCCTCTGCTGCAGCTTAGTGAGGCAGGAAGAATTAGCAGGTAGAGTAGCAGGTTGCCTGTGAAAACTTCTCATGCTGTAGCATATAGTGATGAATTGAGTCCAGGAGGAGGGAAGTGCTACGGAATCTCTGGCCAGCCCTGGGTTGCAGAGCTTGCACTCAGGACTCTGCATGGGGCTGCTGCCTTCCCCAGCTGCTCAAATACTTCTCCAGTAGCACCAGGCCCCCAGAATTTGAAGTTACAGAGGTAAATAAAAAGCTGTTGGTGTCTCGTTCTCTGCGCACACCAATACTGCGTGCTGTGCTCTTTGTAGCATAGACCATCATCTTGCCTGTTGGGTTTTGTTCGTCTTGGAGGGTCTTGTTAATTTTTATTTTTGTGGTTTGTTGTACTTTAAATAAAATGACATAAACTTTCACAGTAGTTTTTACTTCTGGTCCCTTGGTATTTGCTGTTCATGAGGTTTAAGGAGATTTCCAGTATACTTTTGACAAGCTTAACTGCTGTTGTATGGGTGGTGACCACTTTTTGAAAATCAAGCTGGATATGGCATCCTTACTCAAACACCCCTAATCCTTAGCTAATGTGACTAGATAAGGAAGTGATATTAGAGTTGAAGCTAAAACCACTCAGCCAAAGAAAAGAATGCCTTAATTTATCACATCATGCACAATGTAAGCAGAATAACATGGATCCTTTTCTTCATACTCATATCACAACGTCTGTATGATTATTACATGGAGAACATAATTTGTTTTTTCATTCATAAAACCCATAAAGATTTCAGATACCGTATTAGGGCTCATCACTTTGAATTAGCTTTTACCATTACATAGGAGTCTACTGAAAATGGCTATTTGTTCTGTGTATAAAGAGCAGATCGAATAACCCAAATAATCCCATGGAAACAGTGGAGACCTGCACGTTCTCTGCAGGCCCACAAGGCCAGTGGTTAACAGACTGGGCTCTGGGAACTGTTTTGTGATAATGATGCTCCCAAGGTCAGTATCAAAATAATAACCTAGGTGTGGTGGATTTAACTTCTCTCTCTGTGTTTTCTTCTACCTATCCAAGAAATGCTGGTTTTATGTGTGTAAATGAACATTTTTTCACATTTTAAATGTCGGTGTATTCATCAGTCGCTGATATCATTGTGATTACTTTGCTTGGGTCAGCCTTTAATACATTTTTAAACAAGTTTTTCTTCATTCCAAATATCATCAGTGGTCCGTCTGTCAGCTGTAAGGTGGGCAGGAGATGGCATTTGCTGTGGCTGGTTCTGGACTAAGTGTCTGAATGGCCAGAGGCAGCCCAGGCATGGGGGATGACTGATGAGCTCCCATTTAAGCCTTTTTACCAGTGACAGTACTAATTTGTGTTCTTCTTTTCTCTTCCAGCCATCAGTGTTCATTAAGCTGATAGAAACTCATATCTGTGAGATGTCTACCTGCCTTTCTGATTTGATTAAAATTGGTGAAAAAATTATTGGACAAAGGAAAGATGGACAGTGTAATCACATAACTCTTTTTCAGTAGCAATTGAAGCCAAGAATGCTGCATTATAAAACTATGTCATGTATTTGTGGGAGATACTTCTATCTCTTATAAAGCATTTGTCTAGTCCATGTTTGCAATTAATGGCAGCCATATGAGCTATAAACATTACCAGTAGTTTGCAGTGGTATTTTACATTACCCAAAAACCAGTGATGGAAAATGAGGAGGAGTATCTTGCAGAAGTAACAGATTCTAGAAGAATAGGAACAATAAGAAAATTCTAAGGCCCAAATGTTAGCAAGGCTGCTACATTTGGAAGACATTAGTACTATTTTATGCACGGAGCCTCCTAATAGTTATTTCTTATGGACCTGCAAAATACAAAAGACTTTAGGTTAAAGGAATAGTAATGAATCATTTATGAGATATTATCTACGAAGATGGATTGGTTCCATCTGTTACAGTAATAAAAATAATAATGCTTAGCAATTACATAAATGCTTTACAGGTTTTCAGTGTGCATCACAAACATTAATCTAAGATCTAGCCCATAGCACAGTTTTTAAGAGGTTGTAAAATGGCTTCAGCTTATACATACTGGTTTATTTATTTATTTTTAACACGGAAATTTGTTGTAATAGAGTTTTTAAACTGGTTTAGAAAATTGAGTTGTAGCTCCTTGATCTAAGACAGTAGATGAAGATAGCCACAAAATTAACTTCTTTTCCTTCCGTTAATTTAAGTTGCTGCAAATGTCCAGGAAAAATACAGCTCTACAGGCAGGTGTTCATTAACATACAAATGATGGAATAGTCTTCCAAGATGCAGTACTTGTGTTATCTCAGTTATTTGTTAATCTCATTTTTTGTGTCTTGTAAGCAGCTCACTGATTGAAGACCAATGTATTCTGAAGCAGGGTATAGTCTGGTAGAAGTTATGCTATGTCCATGTGTTATGTTTCAATATATAGGATCATGTTAGCTGAAAGAAGTAACTTCTTTTGTTCAATCCAGGAAGAAATTGGATATACAATGTAGTGGTTTTCCATAAAACATGTTTTAGATGCAGCCTAATTTACCTAACAGAATGAGTATTAGATTTAATTTTGTTCTGTTTGGTTTTTAATTTGAATTCTTGAAAAAGAAATGATGATAACTTTAGGCAAAAAAAAAAAAATTACTATCTATTGGGATTGTTTGATGTTCTCCCTAGCAGACAGAGGTATGGTAAAATAGACAAGATTTATAGTAAATGCATTTTAATAAATAGCTATCCCTACTGATATTTTGAGCGTGTCTATAGGCTATATGAATACATAGATCAATACACTATTAGGCTTGGGGTAAGTACATATGTAAGAGTGTCTTGAAGTTGGCTTCTTTGCAGTGTAACCTGTGACCTTGAAAGACAAGGTGCCATGTAAATCTATTGCTTTGTAAATCTGTTTATCTGTATACGTCATAGATTAGACATGGGCTTTGCGATACGACTTGACTGAAACAAGTGACATTAATTCCATTAACTGTGGTCAAAAGTAGTGTATGTATTGACAATTTGAATGGGGTGGATTACATATCTTGACCTACCAGATATTTGGTTTGGAAACTTTTAACGCATTAGATTATGCTAGATAATAGAAAGGTATTGATACAACTAAAACATCCATTTGCCAAAACAAGATATAATTTCCTTAAGTAATATTCTGTTAATTCATATATAATGAGATTAACTAAAACAGATGGGGAAAAAAAAATCCGGTGTTTCATACACGGAGAAAATGATGGATTCTGTTTAGTCCTACCCAAGTGCTGATAATCATTTATGAAACAGAGCAACAGTTTGTTATCAGTGCTAGCTCTACCCTTTTAATCGTCAATGACCTGGAAAGCAGTTCTCTAGTCTCATTATCCAGGCTATCTGGGTTAGTGTTACAAAGCATAAACTGCACACGGAGGAAGCGATTAGCAGTGCAAAGTCGATCTTGCTTGGTAACTCCCAGATGCTGCTTGGCGTGCTTTACTGCCCGGCCTGTACGACGCTTCCCGTGCTGCCTCCGGCTTCATGCTGCGGCCGTTCTGGTGTCCTCACCTGGACTTCTCTGTGGGTATCCACCTCCCCTCCAGCCCTTCTCTCAGGAGGCATCACTGCTGAGGCATCTTCAGTCTGACCGTCTTCGGGGTTACCCATCTGAGAGCTGGCATAAGGCAGCCGTAATGTTAAAAAGCCTCTCTGTTAGTGTGTGCCAGTTCCTTGGTTCTTTGCTGGACAGCAGTGCCTGCCCATTCACAGCTGTCAAATTATGGCTAAAAGGAGTTATTGCTTGTAACACACTTTTCCTTCCCTGCCTCCTCCAAAGCATGAAGTACGCTGTAGAGATCCCTTACTGCAAGTGTATATCAGCAGGTTTCCTCAGCCATTGGAGAAGGATGATAATCCTCCAAACTGCTATGGAAACCTGCCCAGAAATCTACCTGAATGGAGGATGGAGCTCCTGTGGTGTGAATGTTGTGATGTATTTTTAATATCACGCTGATAAGAGTTAAATTTTAGTGGTGTTCCTCTAAACTGGGTTTGTTCCATACAGTAGGGCATTAGAATAAATGCTTTCAAGTTGGTGGTTCACAAGAGCTTTGACAAACCAGTTCCAGCTAATCTTGCTTTGAGGTGTTTAGATCTTCTGGCCCCAGAAGTCTGCTCTGTTTTTCTGCCAGAGCTCGCCAGCCTATGCCAGGACTGGCAGGAAGGAAAACGCGCTTCTGTCATAACTGGAGTCTTGGCTCAAACCCACTCTCATCAGCAATTTAAACCAAGATGCCACTCTGTGAACAGGGTTAGCTGAGACATCACACACCTTCTGTTTTTTTGCCTCTCGGAGGTGTAGTACCTCCCAGAGGATAGCAGGGTGGATGATCCGAAGTCATAATAGTAAACCGTACTGCAAGGTTTCCCGGGTACCTTGTTTCAGGTAACCATCATCTGCAAAATCTGTAGTTAGGCTAGTAAATAATTGGTGTGATATTTATTTCTTGCTGTCCTTAAAAATGGTAATTATAGTTGAGAATATTGTCCCAAAGTTCCAAAATAAGTTGCTGAATTTTCCTGACAAAATGGTCCTAGGCTGTTGCTACTCAGATGGGATCTCAGCCCATAAGAGGATTTCAGAACACGAAAAAAAATGAGCTGCTAAATACCAATACTGTTTGTCTAGAATACTTGTTACACAGCAGGATGATATGCAGAGCTGAGCTGCAGCATAGTGTAATACATTAGGTTATTTATCTCATAATAATGGCACGATAATTGTGACAACATCAGAAATGACTATCATTCTTTGCTGAGAAACTGCTTGTTACCATCCTCTTGTTTAAATATGTCTGTGATAGTACTGAAATTATTTACAGGACTATTTGGAGGCTTCCCCTTGTTTAACCTTCCACATTCTACTTTTAAAAAAAAAAGCTTGTGCGTGCGTGTGGGAAATCCTTGGTTATATCTTACCTGTGCTGCGTTGCCTTTTGTACATCTTCCCAGTGTTTTGCAGACGTGTCTAATATTGAGCAGCTTTTTTTCTCTTTTTAGTATCTTATAAAGATCCAGTACCTTGTTTTGTGTAATGTAATTGCAGGGAAAAAAAGGTATTAATGACTAATAAGAAATAATCTGTGGTTAGCACAGCTCATCCCTTTCTTTTTTCCTCTGTCATGATCAGAGTGTATGCTCTAGTTGTTGCTATTGAATGTTGGATTGTCAAGCTGCAGTATTTTGAGTTGATCGACAGAAATGGTTTGTTAACCTGCCTGAGTCTGAGTAAAGAAGAGACGGTTTGCTTTACTGGAGTTTCCTGTGAAAATGAATCCCACCTAGGACATACCTCTCCTCCAGTCCCAAGAGCCCCAAGATACTGAATGTTCATCCCGCAGCAACAAAAATGTCTCTCCAGCCTGAGAACTTCCAAACACTGGTCCTTGTTGCTGACACTTTGCAGTATGTTCAGAAGGTAAGAAAGTCTCGTTTTGGGAAGATAAAGCTGGAAACAGACTCCAAAGTATTTGTGTTGCTCCTGCCTATCTCCTTAGGAGATGATAGCTCAGGTAATCAGGTCCTAAATTATTAGAAGCCTGAAGAGGAACTCCAGGGACACCCCACAAGCAACCAGTTAGCCAGTATTTTCCGTATTATGAAGACACAAGCAACTGTCTTTCTCATTGTGATCTTGACTGCAAGTGAGGCAATCACTTATCACAGAGGGACAACTTCCTTTTGTTTTTATTAGTAGGCATCTGCAAAGTATTAGGTTATAACTACAAAAGAGAAATTATCTCTATATCCTTCTGTGCTTTGCAGCATTTCAGTGATGTTGTAGTTTACTTAATCTAACTGAATGGTACACTCATGTGGAAAGTGTGGAAATTGAGGTGAAGGATCACGAAATGACATTAAAATTGGTGTAGAACTCCAAGCTTGCCAGCTTCTACTTTCTTCCTTCAATTGACATTGCCAAGAGAAAGCAGAATGGAAGTTACTAACATGATAGAAGTTTCCATTAGATTCTCTTTCAAAAATCAAAATAGGGTCATTTGGAGAATAACCTTTAGAACATAAAATGTTAATGACTGCTGAGGTCTGGACAGGACAGATATGGTCCATTTACACAGCCTTAGCTTCAGGTTATCAGAAGTGCATGAAACATAGGCAGCTACGAAATAACTCATTACCACATGGGAACAAAAATGTCCCATACCTTCAAAATTTCATTTGAAGTTCATCAGTGTTAGGGACAGACCTTTAAAAATGTTGTTTCCAGAATATTCTTACCATTATCAGTGATATCATTTGACCAGATTTACAATTGTGTAACGAAGACTAGTACAAATGGTTATTAGGAAATTATTCATCAGGGAAAGGGAGTGTTGTGGTTTGGAGTGTGAGGTTTGCTGATTTTAGTTTAGACAATAACATTTCAGCTTGAGGACTGTGATCTTTGACTCTCTGTGCTGTATGACTGGTCACACAAGTCTTGTTTCTCCTCCGTGGAGGAGACAGGATGATTTGAACTCTTTATGCATGAAGAATAGTGAATACTGCAGTGTAGGCGTGGGCAAGGTTAACCATATTTGCACAGTGTGGGAATCCATGTAAAGAAATGCCAGGAGTCTGTTTGCTTGTGTCAGTAGTGATTAATAAGCGTAGAAGTACATTGACTTGGAGTTTGTAATTTGTGCAAAGGTTTTTAACCAATTTGGCCTGAATATCTTCTGGATGTCTGGCCGAACTGCTGTTAAATACTGGCGCTTCCTAAAATCATGACAGCTAGTGAGCCTGTGGTGATAGACTGGCTACAAGAATCCTGTTAGTGAGGGTCTTTGAAGGAATCTGTATGTTAAAAGGGAAGTTCGTCCTTTGAAAGTGTTTTTAGACTAGTTGGTTTTGGTTTTTTAATGTTTCTTGAGGCTCTCTGGTTCTTCTTTTTTTTTTTTTTTTTTTTTTTTTAAAAAACGAATATATATATAAAAGGTGGAGTGAGAGAAGGGGCGGACTCATTTCCAGAATGTATTTATGATTTAGCAGGACTGAAAGAGAAGTGAGTTTTGGTAGTGCATGCTCAACAACAACGATGAGACTTTACATGCTGCTAAAAATCACTGGAGACTGCGATGGACACTGAAGCCAGAAATTATCATGGTAATTTGGCTGCCTGCCATTCTTTTACTGTCTTTTGCTAATTTATGTACGGTATTGCATGATGGTTGTTCGGAAAATAGACAGCTTCATGAATGGTGTCTTTTATTACAAACGTAACTGTCAGATTTTATTTAGTTTCCTTAATTATAGTGCTTACCCCTGATGCTCACATGACAAACACTGTGACCCGTAGTGCGTATCTGTTGGGTTAGGAGAAGCCAAAGGAGTCTTTCTTGTATGTGTTTAGGCTTATTTGAATGTGTTTCCCTTGAGGGGAAATCCCACATTCCTACAGGTCCCAGATAAAACCTCTCATTTCATTTCCCATAAGAGAGGCAGTGAAGGCAACAGCAGTTAGTCCCTGAGGAGTGAGCTGTAGCAGTTTCCTTCTTGATGACTGTCAGTGCTAATGCAGGGTGCTAAAATAAATGCTCCACAGTACATTTAAGTTGAAAACACAGCATTATAAAGCTGCTTGAGGTAGTTAGCAGTATCGAGGCAACTTTCTAAGAGAATTAAATGAACGAGGCAAGGGTAAAACATCCATTCAGGGGTGCACTGTGGCGTGGGTGTGGGGAGGGACGGATGGAAAGGGTAAAAGCAGCTGAAAGGAAGATAAATGTTCCCGGCAAAATGGCTCAATGTGTTTTCAAAGAACAAAAGTAGAAACCCACGTTGGATATATGATTTAATTTATAGAATTTTTAAAAATGTTATATAATTGGAGCTTTACCATGACATTGGCAGTGTAAAACTTAATGTTTAACAGGCTTTATCACCTGAATGGTGTGTATGCCCCCCTTCCGCATAACACTGGCTAATTTTGCTGTTGCACTTTGCTAGTTTCTTCATTTCTAGTGAGTTTGGTATTTAAATATCTGCCAACTCTGTGAATTCCAACAAGCATTGGCATGAGTAATGAGTCAAATGTTAGAGCAGCGTTATTCTTTGACAGTTCTAAAAGGATTATATAACTAGAATTTTAAATAATATTTTTGAAAAGTGTAATTTAAAAGGTCCTCATGTTCTGTAAATGGTTTAATTTTTCATACCATTTAATTGACACTGCAAAAGAATCATTAAGTCAATGATGATTAAACCAGCACTTCTATGGATCAAACTCTCTTTTGGGAGAAATTTAGTCATTGTGAAAGAGATATAGACGCATATTTTGAGGACACTGCAATAGAAGCATGGACTGTGAACAGGCTTTTCAATAAATCTCTGCCATTGCATCTAACCTGGAACCCCCCTCTAGTCAATCCGAGGCCAAGGCACCTCTAGAGTCAACACTGGGTAATGTGGAAAAATTCTCTTATGCCTTTACACCATGACACTCACTTGAGAGGGAGAGATTTATTTCTCCCGTGTGGTTTCAGCCCAGTTTGAACCAGATTCTAAAGAAGTGGGAATGTAATCAAGTTATTAAGTGTATTCTCGTGTTGATGTTAAGCTGCTTAATCTTCTGTATAGTATACTATATATATATAGTATACTATAGTATAGTATACTTCTGCACTCATTAAAAATAAGCAATGAAGTTTTGCTTGGTTTTGTGTTGTTAAGTTTCAAAACTGCATACCTGAGACAGCTGCTGCAGATCTGTGTATTTTTTCTTACTTTGCAAGAACCCTTCACTGTATTGCGTCGACAGATATTTTTGGTTTTACTAAAAATTATAATACTCAAATGCATGGTAGGTCCTGAAATAGGAAAAGAAAGGAATAGTACCTAGAAGTGTTTTGTCTTTCATTCTTTCCAATTCCCTTAAACAGTGTCTATGTTAAAGTGTATAGTGGTTTTTGTTCATTTTGAAGCTGGCTAGACTACCTTATCCCATCCTGTATGAAAGAGGAATGGTATCATTACAGACTCAACTGGCTTAGTCTCATCTAAAATCTTGTAGTACTTTAACTGTGGTTGCTAAAGCAGAAGTATCTAAGTCATCTGTTGGAGAGTTTCTGTGTAAGCTGTGAGCTTTATTGAAAATAAAATATGTAAAAAATTCCAAGTTATGGGTAACATCAGTAGAGCAAGTTATGTAAAAGAAGGTGAGAAAAAATAAAGGAGATCAGAAATTAAGGGATGATAAATACAGAAAAGCAAATGTTAATGTATCAGGACAGGAAATAGTGTTACTCTAACAGGGTTGGTGATAACACGGATTTGAGATAGGGTGGGATGGCAATAAAAATGAAACCCGCAAGGCCAGGATTTGCTCAGAGAAGATAAATAATTGGAAGTAGGAGCAGATTGTCTAAGAACAGACTATAACTGGTCCCTCAGCTTGAAACTTCACTCTACATTTTTATGATGTAGAGTTAATGACCAAATTTTCAATTATTTTATTATATCAAGTTCCCTTAAGTAATGTCTGTATTAAAAAGCATGTTCAGCCTAAACTTAAAAATTCACTAAACCAAAGGTAAAAAATTACCAGAGAGAGGAAAAAGCCCCTCTAGAATATGATTTTTAAATATAAATTTGCCAGCAAAATAAGCTTCTGTATCCGTGTTCTCAAACCTCTCAATGAAACAATTTAGCAACAGCTTGGAAAAATGTATGCCTTGCGACGTTTTTCTGATGATCAGTCCATTTGAATGGTACTGAACATGAGTCTGTTCCTTTCCTGAAAGAAAAAAACCTAACAGTATCTTGTCCACCCGCATCTCTGTAGCTGAAGGTTTGCCACTAAGTGTCACAGTCATTGATGATAAAGAAATTTTCCAGACCTAGCGAAGTTTCTGTAGAATTTAGTAGTTCCCATGCCACATTTCTTCAGCTTGTGTCATTAGCAATAATAATAAAGAAAAATCACTGGCTCCAAATACGCAGACTGTTCCCAGATATACACACAGAAACATATAAATCTGAACTAAATGTCAGCACTTACAAAGTAAAAAGGCTAATTGCAACTGAAGCAAATCACTCCTTCCCCTAAAGATAAGGAAACCAGATCCTGTATATGTCTCTCATCCCCAGCCCCATGTCCCACTTAATCATGTTCCCTTGTCCAGATTTCTTCTGAGTTACATTCCCTACTTGCCCTCTTTCCAGAACTTCCTCTAGGTTTCCGTGAAGCCCTCCCCACTGTTCCCCTCCCCACGCCTTGGCAGAGGGGGTCATAGCCAGCAGCGGCTCCTGCCTGAGGATCTTTCCCGTGGCAGATCCTGCAGGATTTTCCCCTCGGGGTGGAGCAGTGGGCACTTCAGCAGCCCTTCAGAGGTGCAGTAGGATCCTCCCTCACCTTCCTCCTTTTCAACTCCTTCATGGGAGCAGAAACTGAGAAACCACAGGAGGAAATTTCTGCGGCACAGGCAAACTGAGAAACTTAAGTAGAGAGGTGTGCCTTTAGTTCAGTTGTTTTCTTTTAGCACTAGAAAACAGATGAAAAGCCCTGTACATCAGTGTTTCAGTTATGCTGATTCTGTTAACTTTATTGCTGACTTCATTGTCAGATGCATTTATTTTATGAGCCAGGACTTCAGCCATTCTTAGTCAAAGCCGAGCTCTTCTGCCCTTCCCCATAGGCTTTGCAAGAGCAGATCTTTCAGCCGCCTCTTTGCTGATGGTCTGCTGGTGCTCTGCCAAACCGTCTGGGAGGCGTCTTCCTGTTCTACTTGTACATGAAGCATCATAGCACTTATGGGAGGCCAAATAAATTTAAATAGTGGATCAATCTGCAAAATCTTTGTAACTTAGATTATTTCTTTGAAGGGGAACAGATAAGTCCTTGCTAAAACGATAGGACTTTTAAAGCCTCTTTCCAGGCTAGTACCAACAAGGTAAAGACACAACAGTTTGCAGAGCAGGTGAAGGATGTGATGTTTCCTGCACAGCTGAGGGCAAGATATTGCACTGGGGATTTTCCTGTATTTTGAAAAAGGCCCTTAATGTGATGTTCTGTTGGTAATATTTTCTTTGCCACTTGAAAAATCCATAATTTTCCCTGCTGAAGTTTTCCCTCAGCTAACTTTATTCTTTCTTTCTCTTTGTAAGAGTCTGTGATTGAAGTACTTCTATTTACTCTCCTGCTAATCCCTGCCTTTCTGTGGGGGGCTGGCAAGCCTAACTTTTGAAATGTAGTCTATTTTAACTGTTTCAAGCAAATAGAAGGAGCATATAAATGCAGAATATTTCAGTCCCTTTTTTTGCATCCAGAGTAATTGCCAATTATGTCTAAGCTGGACTTCATTCTGGAGCAGCAGGAGCCTCAGGGCAGCAGTATCTTCTAAACATGGCTCGTCTGTCTGTGGTATTTGTCTTGCTCTGTAACAGTTGTCCTTGAATACAATTTTTGATGTATTTATCTGGCAGTGTTCCTTGTGCATCCGTTGTCAATGTTTTACAGAGACCGAAAGATTCAATAGCTGTGAAGAGCTTTTTTAACAGTGTTAGGATTCAGCCAATACTTCCCAAGTCCTGAGTCTCATCATTAAACCATGGCTCCTCACTGCATCTTTGTGGGGGTGTAAAACCAAGGAAACGACCAAAAAACATTTAAAAGACTCCACTGGAAACACTTGTACAATTCTTTGGAATGTGTCTGCAGACTCAGTTGTCCATCTCGGGGCTTTGGCTACTGCTCTTGAGGAGTAGTGCTCTTTTGCACATGGCCTAAGTATGTATTTGCCCTGTCAAGCTTTTTGAACAGACCAAAATCTTGAATAGAATGCTGCCATTTTAATCAGATGCTGTGGTTTAAGGAGTCAGCATGGAGGAGGTGATCCATTAGCTTCCTCTGCCTTATGTTGTAGCCCCTTATATAGTATAACATCTGGTGGAAACAGCTTATATTAGTCTTATCTTCAGTTTGCTTAATGGCTCTAATAACATGGCTACAAGGCCCTACATGAGTGAAGTGGGATTTGGAAACACTTAACCTTGACTGTTGCGATTTCAAGAATGTTAGCAAGTTTTAAGTTCTTTTTTTCTTTCCCGTTTTAAATTTGTGCTGTGTTTTGCTATTAGTAATTTTTAATAAATTGCTGTCTTTGATGTGTTATTAAAGATACAACAAACTTTCTTTTACTTTCCTTTAAGGTCCTGTAATGTCCAAAATATTTTCATTGACTTAGGTGTATGAGATGCTACTGAAAGATCTGACTTCATTTTTTTCCTTCTTTTTGTGTTGTTTTGATACTTTATTTAACAGCTCAAGTTTGCTTCTATTTCTGCTCATAAAATCAGGAAAGCTTTATTTTAGCTCCGTGATGAAAATTCTGTCTAAACACTTTTATTTAACGGGTTTTTTTGTAAAATATTTCCTGGAAGAGAAATTTGGAATACAAGCACATATGGCCTGCTTAGGATCTTATTTCAGCATTGCTCAGAATACTCACGTAAGTAGATAGGGAGAGCGGGATGATAGAAATTTGGTGACCATTGACTTCCTGTCTTGCTGGTGCTGGTACATTAGCCCTTATCAAAGTTGGAAGAGCAGCTACAACACAGCCATTGTAGGGATCGGATCAATACCTGGCAAAGAGCCTGAAGGTCAGATAAAGTACTTAGGCAGGCAGTATGCCAGGCTAAAGAGATGTCAAGAAAATCAATTAGATACTAAAGAAAGAGCAGCAAGCTAACTAAAAATCCAATCTTGAAAGGCTCTTTATATTTTGAAGTCAGCTTATTAGTGTTAGCTATATCTTTCTCTCTCTAATAAAATTATGTTTGTTAAGCAATTAAACCCAGACTCGGGTCATACAAGGCTAGCACAAAACTGACTGCGAACACCTGTACAGTACTAGATTAGAAATAGCTACAAGTGGTGGAGATTAAATCGAACGGCTTTCAGGGTACAGCATTACATAACTTGTGATTAATCTGTTCTCCTCCTCCCCATATTGATGACCTATGTGCATTTGGCATATATCTTAGATACTTTCTCCTCTGAGTGGTAATGGAAAGCATAGACTTAGAGTTTGCCTACTGGTGCCGGGTAGTTTACTTAATAGATTATAGCTCTCTGAAGTCAATAAATAGAAAAGAAATTCAGAGGGGTGGGTCGTCCCTTAGCTTTCCTCTCCCCTCCCCAAACCACAGCGACGGAAAGGAGCATGCGTTTTACCAGGTTAGCAGTCAGAAACACGATAGCTGTGAGTACGTGTGTTGCAGTAACACCTTTTGGTACCAAAGAGCCCTTGCTCTCAGCACAGCCAAGCGCAGGGGGGAAGCTGCTCTCCTGCCTGGGCACAGTCGCCCTTCTCTGCTCTCCTGTGCAAAAAAGTACCCAAGAGAGAAGAAATCCACCTCATGTTGCTACCCAAAACCAAACTCACGTTATCTGTTCCACACTGAATTTACTGGCAAAAATTCATAAGTTAATTCCTGTCAGCTAATCAAGCTCCCAAAGCTTGAGCGTGCGAAGGTCTCTTAAGTGTGTAAGTATGAAACATCTTCTCCCCAAGCAGCAAGTAGATCACACAGGCAGAGCGGGGTCCTTGCGTCTTTGTTATGCATCGTGCCATTGCCACGTTGTCCCTCTTAGCCAAGACGTGGTGTGCTGGCTCGTGTCCACTCTTTATCTGATGCGAGTTATAACCCTTGGAAACTGAAGCTGAGGTTGGTTGAAAAGAAGCTAATTCCAGTTAGAACAAAGGTACATGTGGTTTTTTGGCAGAGCCCCCAACCATTCAAAACCACCTGTATTGTTGTAGACTCTGTCACAAGACATCTTTGAGTAAAATTCTGGCCTTGGTGAAGTCACGGACTTTGTCAGCATTTCAGAGGCAGGATTTCACCTCCGTTGTGTGTGACTGAAAAATACCAATTAAAGGTAGTTCATCCTGTTGCTTATATTGATACGTTCATCCGCGGACAGAATGTTTGATGGCAAGTTGGTTTTATTAGCATGTGTTTGGGTTGATTGCTAAATACCGTTCTTTTCTCAGAAAGGAACGGCATTGCTTTCCACAAGGCTTTTGTTATACGTACGCTCTCTTTTGACTGACAGTTTTGAACTTTGTTAGCCAGATGCTAAAAACATCATGTGGTTTGCATGCCCATACGTGTGGGTATGTGGATGTATATGCATGCACATACATATCTCCGTCTCTGTACATCACTGTGATGAATTCCTAGAACCCAAATAATAATAATTCCTTTTTCATTTTGACTTTATGTGGAGACACAGAGTTCAACACATATTAATGAAACAACAAAACCTGTGTGTACATAATTAATGAGGTTAATTTATTTTATTCAGAGTGTTACTGAATGAGTGAGGAATCAGAATAAGGAAGCAAAATGGGCACAAATAATGACAGCAGAAATTTGGTCTGTCACTGAGGAAAGGGCTCAAGTTCTTTCTTCATTTGGGGCTCATTTTCCTGCTCAGATGTATTTTGTGATAAACTCAACCTACAGTTTCAGCACATGCACCAGGCTTTAATTAATTTGAATCTTTTTGTTGCCAATGATCTCACTAAAAAAATATTGTAGGAAATAAGTCATGTAGGTCTTCTCATACCTACATTTTCTTTCCAAGTCCTTGGTCTCCTTGCCAGGACAAATCCATAACATTCTTGTCAGTATTCGCTAAGGCTTTTTTTTTTACTCAAATCCAGATTTCATTGGCTGGCCTATAAATTAATTCAGTCCCAAAGAATATGAAATCTTTCAGAATTTGAAATATTGCATTTTGAAATTTCAAAAACAATAAACAAATATCAAGACATTTCCATGACCGTATGCATTGACAGTTTTGACCTGCGTTGGGCAAAACTTCTCAAATGTCCGAATTTTACCTGTATAAAGAAAAATGCCATTAAATCGTCCCTTCTATCTGCCTCTTCAAAATATCTGTGTATTTTCCATAGGACCAGCTCTATTTGATGGAGCTTTATTTTTAGGAAACTGGTGAGGAACTCCACGTATTTAACATACATATATACATATGTATATGTGTACATGTTATCTAAAGAGTACTACAAGTAGCAGACAAAATAGTAGCTTTGAAGAGTGGTGGCAGTGATGTATACACAGTAAATAAGGAAGATTTGTGTGAAATCCTTTGTACTGTTCCGGAGATCAAATGCAAATCTCTACAGAGAATGAGACTCACCTGTTATGGATATTAAGCAGAAGCTAAGCCTTCATTATGAAATAGGGAGAAGGCAAGTAAACTAAGGATAATAATTTAATTATGACTGTTCCTTTTTTGAACATTAATAGATACTCATGTCTTATTCAGACTGATTTGTAAACTTGTGTCAAGGATTTTAGAAATTTCTAGTGACTCTGAAGGCTGGAGACATGATATAGTCACTACAGTTTTGGTATCTGCTTCATCCGTAAGCCCTGGGGATTCATCCTGGGGCAGGACTACAAGGTCCCACCTTACTATCCCATTTCTCTCTGATAAAACGTACTGTCTCCCTGATGGTGGGGAACACATACTGTTGTTCTACATCGAGCGGTGCATGCAGCAGCCCAGGCTGCTGGTCTGCCTAGAAATTGCTGATGGTTTAAGTTGCTGTGTCCGAATGACCTGGAGTGGCCGTTCAGCTGATTTCTCCAGGTGGACACCAACCTCGTCTGCGGAGGAGAAAGGCAGATGACTGAGGTCCTTCAGTTCACTTGGTCAGGAATTGCCAAAACCATTCAGTCTTTCAGTTAGCATCTCGTTCTCCAGGTATCTGTCCGTGACTATGGGGTCGGATAATGATCTCCTTAAACTACAGTTTGGGAATTCATTTCTCATGTTGTCACAGCAGAACCGAACAGTGTTTAAATAGTGAAAATGTAAAACTCTGATTCTCGTGGAAAACAGTCCTTGTTGCCTGTGAATGCAGTATCACTAAGAAATGTTTATTCTTTTCAGTGTTGTCACTTTCTGTAAAGGGTATTTTTTTCTCTGCAAAGAAAACAGGTATTTTTGGATTATAAAGATATAACAAAGTGGGAATGCCTGTTCTGGCATTGGCAATCTGATTACATTGTCTTAAAGAGAATGCACAGATAACTTAGTCAACTGTTACACTAAAAGTGTAACAACCCTTTCCAGCCCAGCCTAGGATTCGTAGCAAGAAGTAAAACCGGAGATTACTGCATGTATTTGTGGTTTTCCAACTTCTATAGACGTATTCTGCCAGTAAGTGTTTCAAAGCTAATTCAGTTTTTTTGTGATTCTGTGAATGATTTGGGTGCTTTGACACAAGAATTCACCAATTAAGAAACAAGCAAAAAGACTTTTAAATAAAACTTACCACATTTGTTCAAGTCATTGAAAAGCAGGAAATTACTGTTGCTTTCCAAAAAGCAGCTGTGTGTATACAGTGACATTTTATTTAATGATTCAAATTATAGCATAAATATACATTGTATTACTTGTTATCCTCATTTGTATTACAATACTGCAAAAGAGCCTTAAGCATAGATGTCAGCTGTAACAACTGAGGCTTTGTACAGGAGCAGTAAGAAACCCAGACCTCAATGACATGAGAAACGTCACCTGTCTTTTAGAATCTGATGCTGAAAGAGTTTTATATGTACTTTTTGAATCCCATCATACTACATGCTTCTCACTTGGTGTGACCCTATGTTGTTATTTAATATTATGGTGAAAAAAAAAAAAGTTTTAGGAGTCATTAATGTTAAATTTGCATGAAAAAATGAATACCCCAGCAGCAAAAATAATCGTACGCAATTGAAGTAATGGATCAATTGTAAAGTAGATACACAAGTTCTTTAAGGATGTACCCTCGTTGCCTTCCAGATACTGTCCACTGACATTTCTGACATGCATATGATGTCCTCCAAGCTCCGCTGTTTGACCCAAAAGGGTGGCACAGTCTCTAGTCACTGGGTTGCAGATATGCTGGATCTCTGCACAGGAAGCCTTGCTCACATCTCTCCTAACTGCTGCTGCGGTATTAGTGTGGCTTCTCCGATAACCTGCTCTCAAACCACTTCAGTATTTAAGGTGTTGCAAACCCAACCACAGGCAAAACTACTCAGGCAGCTCCTAGAGCACCGAGCCTTGGTTTAAGTGGATGGCAAGCACCTGAGAATTGTGCAACAATTAATTCCCTTGGAAAAAATGCGGCTGGACTAGCTGTAGTGTTCCCTGCTTAGGAAGGTATCTGGAGAAGAGTAGGAAAAGATCCCAGTTAGAACAAGCAGCAGCAATTCAGCTGGAGGCCTTAGACCCTGCAGAGTGCATGGTGTGAGCTCCTGAATAGACTGGAAATATAAAAAATAAATGGCTGACATTGTTTGAGTGATGCCTGATGGATAATGAACTGTGAACCTCAACTGTGGCATTAAGGTCATTCTGTATTTTAATTATAGAGTGGATTGGAAATTAACTGATTATCTGCCTTCACTCTTTTGGAGACAGCCGGGCTGGCGCAGGAGGTGGGAGCTGACTGGGCTACTAAAGCCCCCTTGCTCCCCTGGAAATCCATGCTTGGTGGATTTCGGAAAGAAACAAGAAACTTCAGACATCATCAGATAAGGTAGATGCAGACATCATCAGCTTCCTGAGCCCAGCGTGCAAGTGGCACTGGAGTCCCAGGGCTGCGGCATCCCCAGGAGACGGATGCCTGGAGCCAGTCCAGAGAGCGGGACGGGGTTCGCTGCAAAGAGCTGTAGGCTGTACAACGTTGTGGGATCACTGCTCCTCTTTGTGCGCATTCTTGAGGCCTTGGTTGCACTGTAAGTTCGCAACTGTTCCCCTTTTGGGTTTAGATTTCAACTTTTCAGTTGATTTATGTACCTAGAGGGCTCCAAAGTGTACTTTGCCCTCTGTGCCTCTGTGAGGTCCGAGCCAAATCCTGTGGCTGGCATGGGAACCCTGGCTTAAAAGCAGAGAGGATAGTCCAGCACATTTGCTCTCTGCACTAGTGCTGATACCCTCACAAGGTAATTCATTTCTTCAAAGCCGGGCAGCTGCTCGGTTTAAAACCATTTATATGAAAATAGATTCTCCAGGAAAGAAAATATACTGCTATTGTGCTTTTATAATACAGTGACGCTTTGTGCTCTCGCAGGTGAGCTCTGATGCTGAGTGCCGATTGCTATTTGAACAGACTGTAAGCAAGTTTGGTAAGGAAAAACAAGTAGAAGAAAGGAATGAATACATGCATAATATGTATCTTAACTTCGTTACGAGTCTCATAACTTCACCTATGTTCAGTACATTAATAATAATTAAATATACTGATCCTGCCCTTAAGAGCAATTTATTTTGCTGACAGTTGCTTCTTAGAGGATGACATCGCAGACAATACCTGCGCCAAAAAGTGCTTTTTTATTTTTTCATTTTGACAAAACCAGTACTGGTTATATCTAATATAAGGCAATATATAGTAAAACTATGAAACCAATAACTTTCTTGAAATGAGTATTTAAGATGGACACATGCTGGAAGCTGGACCACAAGCATAGCAATTTACTAATTAATTTAAGTGCATCTTATTTATATATTTTTAAGAGCTAAGATGTTTTACACTTTGGTTCTGTAAGCTTTTGAACATTTTTGGCTGCATATTCTAAATGCAGAAGAAATCTCTTGCCTATTTTTTCATCTGGAAAGCTCAAAGATGTTACTTGTAGTTAATTTTCCAGCAAAGAGAAACTCAGTCATGTGAAGGAAAATGACACCAATTTTATTCAGTCCATCAGCACTGATAATACACTTGTAGAGAACCATCCGCATTGATGAGATAGTATTTATGTACAACTACACGTAAATCAAGTGATTTTTTCCTGAATCACCACTTGGGGAGACTTGTGCTTTTCAGGGGTATTTGTGATTTATTTTTTTGTTGTTGTTCGAGGACAGGTAAGATAAGGACGGGTCTGTAATACTGGAAAACAAGAAGGGCACATCAGCTTTGTTTTAAAATGCTTGGTTGGGGATTCAGTGTACATGTGAAAACAATCTGAATTACCATGTCTTGAAGATGGGCAAGGAAATGATTAAGTGGCTCTATTTCTATGTAGATTGGGGCTACATAATTAAATACATACTTATAGACAAAAGCAGAAATGAGATTGCTTCCTCAGTTCAGAGGAAAAAATAATAGGAAAGAATGTAAAATGGAATGAATATAGAAATAAATGGGAGGAATAAATGGCCAATCAATAGGGTGTTTTGGAATCAGAGAAGGTCAAGATAACCCGATCTTTTATTCTGTTTTTAGTTTTTCTGAGACTGTAGGTTAGGCTAAAAAAGATAATGTAATAAACCTAAACTTAAATAAAACATTTGAAGTGAGTCGAGTCTTACTTGAAATGTTGATTAAGAAATTTAAATCATTATCTGGCACATATTAAATATTGAGCTGGCTAACTGTCTGGCTTCAAAGGGTAACTTAAACAGATAATAACTGAGAAGCAAGTTTGTAGTAGAGAGACTTCTAGGTTGGTTATAGATCCACTGCTGTTTCATGTTTCTATCAAGACCTAGAAGGAAACAAGAAATCGTTACTGATTGTACATTGATACGTATGGAGAGATAAACAGGTAGATACGGACATAGCCTATGTCAGAGCGTGTATCATGGTCTCACACGCGTGTGATAGAGAGAATGGGGGAGTACCACGTGGTGGAGAGGCCACGTCATTGGCTTAGAGTGTGTCCAGTTTGGGTTCCCCAGTTTGGGACAGACGCTGATGTGCTGGAGCGAGTCCAGTGGAGGCCACTGAGCTGGCTGGGGACTGGAGCACGGGGCACACAGGAGGTTGGACCAGAGGCCCCCGGAGGCCCATTCCAACCTCACTTATTCGGTGATTTGTGTTTGGCCCTAACACAAACTCTCTGTGCGTTTTCAGTCCTAGTATTCACTATCCTTATTCACAAGAGTTCAGAAGGACTAGGAGCATCGCTAAAGTGCTGGCAAATGGTTAACAGAGAAAGCATATATTCTCTTTATGTGCAGAACATGGTGTTTTGGTCTTACAAACTAAAAACTGAGCAATGACCTCATCTATAGTAAACTATGTGGTGTATAAAACATTATTTAGCAGACAAAGGTACAGCGAGATCCAGGACTGGAAGCTGAAACTAGGCAAACTTGACTTCATGTAAGGTGCAGGTTTTACAAATGGGTGTGATTAATCATTATTCCTATGGTCTATGGGTGCAGTGCCACATTCCTTTTGGTATTTATCTAACTGCTGTCTGCTTTTAAAGCAGTAGATCTGCTTGTGTTCCTAGACCTCTTGGTGACCAAGTACGGTTATATCAAATGAAATATAATGTGATGCTTTGCTCTAAGCTATACTGGAAGTTAAGCTGAAGGAGTACAGTGGTCTCCGTTGCACATCTGTAAACCTCCCCTCTTCACTGTGTTGCAAAAGGCTTTTGCAGGGAGTCTTTAGAGTTCCCCAAAGAGTTTTTAGTGGATCAGCCAGAGAGGTGGAGTTTTGTAGAAACCCATAATCCAGATGGAAAGATCAGGGAACGACTCTACAATAAATTACGAATAAATGAACATTTGCCCAAATTACCTAAAACGCAGCTAATGAAACTAACATGCCTTCTGTCTGGGAGTGGGTCTGAATGTGTTCTGTCCTTTAAAACGGCTGTGTTTGGTTTTTCAGACTGGTAAACACTACCTGCTTTTCTGGGAAGCTGGGCTAGCAGGACCATCTTGTGTGTGTCCTGTGTCCCTTACTGTCCTTCTGCCTGTTGCTGCGTGCATGGGCTGTGGTGCCCGACGGGACCATCCTGCCCCCTCGCCCCGCTATCCCTGTTCTTTATCTGCCTTACTCCTCATGCTCATTCCCGTCTGATTTATATATATTAACAGTTTATTTTAAATAGAAGTCCAGTAACACAGGACTTAGGCAGGGAGAAAATTTTCTTTTATCCTAGCTTCCCCTCCTTGGTAAAAGTGCTGAGTAAACAATGTTTTGTGATCAGTTATTAGCTGGGCATCCCCCTCCAATACAAAGAGTAGGCATGTGTCTGGCTGGCTGTGCTGCACTTGTCTGAACGCTGCTTCTTTGAATATATGTGATTAATTCAGCGGCTCTCATATGGTTGCTTTTCTTCTGGATCATTTGATATATTATGTAAACTGCTTACTAAGATATCATGTAGTCTGAAGCTTGCATTGTTTCATGGAGAACACTGACAGTCCAGCTGAATTTATAGCCCTGATTTCCCGACGAATGCTGAGGCTTGTTTCAATTGTAATTCAGTGTACTGCCTACATCCCTCTGGTTAGAGTGTACGGCAGGGAAACTGTTTATGTTGTGGAATTACTTTCTGACATTGATGCATGAGGAAATTATTCCACAAAACCTGAAAAATACAGTGCATGCTGCAAGAAGTTCAGTGAACTAACCAGGGTAAGGGTAACCTTGCAGACCGGCCAAAAGTATGGAAGTCTTTCCAAGGATTTGTGTCATCCAGAGGCAATTGTGTGGTGCGCTGCAAAGATTCCTACAGGACAGTCACACTTGAAATTCCTGCAGATTAGCCTATCATCAAGTCATCAGGATACTGCTATTTGAATAAACACAGCTGTTGTTTTCCAAGAAATATGGCAAAGAGCAGCAAGGAAAAAAGGGACAATTAGTGCTGCTAAATGCCAAGAAACTCAAGCTGGCATAGTTCTGTTTAGGAGAGTTTGGCTTTCTGGAAAGCCCTTTTGCAACACTGACATTTAACAGAAGAGAAACAATAACCTACCTATCCTATATCAGAGTCTTATTCATGTTTTTATAAATTGAATAGGGGAATAATTTCCTGTTTTGGTTTGGTTTTTTGTTTTACTTTCTAAAATATTTCAGTTTCTCACAGCTCCTATTTCTGCTCCTGTTCTGATCTACATTTTAAGCAGAAAAAGGAACACTAATGCCAGAATACTTGATTGCAGTTTGCTTCTCTCACTGTCTTCTTTTATGTCTTCTGGCTTCTTCTGAGTTGAGTTCAGACTTGGGAGAGAATTGTCATTGACATGCATTATAGCAATTTAATCTGTTTTGTCCTCAGTTCCCCGGAATACGGAGGCTGTATTGTATTTTCTGTTGTCTCAGAGAAACCAGCAGCTGTACAGATGTCCATCACACTCTGGACTGAGCGTGCATTAGCGTTCCTGAGACTGCAGAGAAATGGGTAGTTTAAAGCCACCTAATCTGAATTTCCCATCCTCTGATCTTGTGCCAAGGAGAGTTCAGCCAGAAAAAAATCTCAGAAACCAGAAGCAAGTATGTATATAAAATCTTTTTGGGAATCTTAGGAGTTAGGCCTGAGCATACAGATACAATGGGGAAAGAAATGCATTAGACTTTGTGCTTCAGATGGATTTATTTTGATAATAACTTTTCCTAACTTCTTAGTCCACAGTAAAGAGAATAATCATTTTGGAAATAAAACTGTCCCTCCAGCATTCTTTGTTCTTGATGATGTAAAGATCCAGAGAAAAATTAAATAGGACTAGGATATTTCTTCAAAAAAATCCCCAGATTATACTTCCATAGCATCTAACTCCAAAAAATCTGCAAGCTGTATAAAAAATGTACTTAAAGGTTTCTTTTTTAAGTTTTGGCTC
Source organism: Sagittarius serpentarius (assembly GCA_034782735.1). NCBI lineage: Eukaryota > Metazoa > Chordata > Aves > Accipitriformes > Sagittariidae > Sagittarius > Sagittarius serpentarius. The sequence goes on along the minus strand of JAVKLA010000001.1, from coordinate 50,862,455 downwards.
CTACAATTTATTCCCCCCCCCCCCCCAAATAATACAGCATACTGTTTGTTAGTGCAGCCAGTAGACCAATAAAGGACTTGTCTTGAACATGGGAAGTTAGGGTTTAAATGATCTGTTCCTTCCTGACTGCCTTGAGGAACTACTCTGCTACCGGCTCACATAGGCTTGCTGAAGTCCCAGGTTTTGACATTGAAGGGCCTTGGTTTCATCTCAATGGTTCAAAACATGTCCTCCTAAGTGTCAGATTTTGTACAAGAGGAAATCTGGCTCTTTACGCAGCCCTCCAGCCTTCCTCTTTTCAAGCACAATGCACTTCCTCCTATCAAACACCTTATGCAGCCTTTAGGCCAGGGAGGCTCTCCCCTAATATTTTGCAAATGTCATGGTAGCTGCTATCGGGGTCCGGACAGCTGTGTCTGGACTCTGTGATCTTTCACGGGCTCTCCTCTGAATAGGGGAGGCTTAGTTCAGAGACCTGAGATAGTGGGGAAAGAGGTTAATTTGGAAAAAAGGAAATAGAAGAGTCTTGACATTATTAAAGGAAGAAAGTAGAGAGAAAATGAGAGAATAATTGCATAATACACTTAGGGACGGTGTGGTGGTCTCGCAACAAGGTGTGAACATAGACTATCAGACAAAAGATGGGCAACTGAGACAAGTTAATTTCCTCTGCCTCACTGTGAGGCGTCTCATCTCATATACTTCAGCACTTTATTTATACCCCCATTTTGGCAATGTACGTAGAGCAATTTCCTTAGCAGTTAGAGCATTTTATATCCAAACTGAAAATCACCCTGATATCTCTGTTCATTATGGGAAAAACAATGCAAAAATGTATTAGACCTAGAAAAGAGAGCTAAGAAGTTGCAATAACAACTGTCAGAATTGTCACAGTGATGGAAGAAATGTAGCAGGCTTCTAAAAAGCACTTAGCAATGGCCTGTGTTGGCTATCCAAAACCATGGTAAAATTGCCTTGGGAGACAAGAGTTATACCACCTGCAGACTTTTGGAAGATACCACGTGAAATATAGACAGAATTCAGAAGCTTTTAACAATATTTGAAAACTGAAGTCTGAAAAGCATCGCTTATTTGTGTGCATAAGGTGGCCTGGCTGTTAGTGGTTTTGCCACAGACCATGGTTCAATGTTCAGCTTGCTGAGTAATTAATAAAAGTCTTCTTTTGGGGCACAGATATGTCCTAGTCCAGCATGTACTGAAAAGAAGAGAAATTGAATTATTTTCCTTGGACATTACTCAATTGACCTTCCACTGAATAGTCTATCTATTGCTTCTGCTTTTAAGCTTATTAATACAATTTTCCATCTTCTTTGTTCCTGCTAATGTCAGAGAGTGCAGAATAAAAATTTGTATGTGTATTTGAGTCCAGACAATCTGGCAAACTTCATTCCAAGTAAGAACAGGAAATCTGATAAAATGAATGATTCATTCGCTGCTGTAGCCACAAGTAGCATCTTTGTTACCTGTTTGTTTGTGTCGCTTCAGGTGTAATGTCATACTTCACTGTTTGTGAAGTTAAATGGAAATTCCCGTGAAATGTTTTCATATGTCTTTTCTGTCACTGTACATTGTGGAACCACACGTTGATGTTGGTCCACGCTTTTGTATCTCAATAACAGCAGGAACCAGGGTTTGTAAATATTGTTGCAGGACTGAAAAAATGGAGAACATGGAAGTTAATAAATTTATATACTGAAAAAAGGCAAAACTATTATCTATGAATTGCCAGAGTTAGTAAATACAAGCGACAGCTACCTCTGATTTGATTTTTGTGTGGAATTACCAAGTGAGAATGGCTAAAAAAGGTCACTTGATTTGGCACGTTATTTTTTAACAGAACGTGATGTAATGTTCTTGCTGACAACCACCGTGGGACCAACTATTTGGATGCAGCTGCTTGTATTTTGGGCTTGCAGCACGTAACTTCACACGTTGAGAGGATACGTGGCTGCTCAGGCATGGCAGTGGAAATACTGTAGCCTTTTTTGCCAGCTACATCCAGCCTACTCCTGCACTGTCCCCTGTCAGTGCTTATGGTGGCAGCCGCATTTCCACTGCTGCGGGGATTTATTCTGGCACCGTAGAGTGCTGAGCTCTGGAGCGCTTGGCGTGCAATGTTCAGCAGCATGGGTAGCCCATGCGCATCTGGAGACCCCTGTTGCAACTTCTTCTGACCATCACAGTCTTGTAGGAGTTGGGTGCACATGGTATTTCTTCCAGCTTTGCATTTTCTTACTGGCTGATACTTGACTGTGCACAGGAGTATGTCTCCATCTGAATCTGGATGGCAGGGATCTGTGCTTCAGGCTTACCGTGCACTTTGGGCCATCTAATCTTAAATGGAGCCTGTGAGTCCTAATACAAACAATAAAATAAAGAGTAATAATATTAAGTTAAAAGGGGTAAGAATAACAGAATACATTTTGAAAATATTTTTGAAAATAAGATAAGTGGTATACACTGAGGTAGAGGGAGCCAATTTTGCGAGTCTAGGCTCCAACAGTAATGATGTGATTTAGATTAATTGCAGTGTTTTATTGCTTTGAATTGAAAACAGCATTTTTATAGGCTAGACAGCAGGTGCAGAATATCTCAAAAGCAAAGATCCAGTTTTCCTGAACGCTTACTAAGTAATAAAAATGGGAAAGGAAAACAAGACAGAAAATTCACTACACAAAGTGAATTTTTTTCTAAATTGAATGTCTTATCCTCCCCCTCAGCTTACTTGAAGCATTCACAGGTCTCTAGGGAGCATATTTTTATCATGATTCATTGTGCACCCCAAAGATTCAGATCCAGGTCTGATCTTTGTATAATATGCCATTTCAAAGCATTCAGTTGTGCGGATGAGATTTATTAGGGGCTCTGGAGTACCTAATTGTAGAGGCAAGTGCTCAGCACCATGATGCAGCATTAACACAGAGCAATTGCTCCAGAGAACCAAAATGTACAGTAAGTCCTGTTTATCATTAGCCTGTACAGCAGTATTGCTAAGTACGTTGTTCTAGCTTCAAAATAAAAAGAGGGTTTATGAATGAGGCACTTAGATGTGTGGCAGCTGCCCTCCTGAAAGTACATCATTATTAGTTTGCAACAACAGCCCTCAGCTTTCTACTGAAAGTTGCTGTTTGTTAATTTTGTAGTGTGCGGTGATAGTAGTCTAGCACGGATATGCTTTATGCCGCTCAGAACCGAGAGTGCTTTCTTCCTAATTTAGCCAAGAATTGTTCACCCTGATGTTACTAAATGCTGAAAGGTACACATTTTCAGTCTCTTTCTTTCGATAATCATAAGCATGCGGTCTGAAACAGCATTTTGGTTTGTCAAAGGCAAAGAGAACATAAGCTGATGGAGTGCTGTCTGGTGAGTTGTAGGTTCCCCATATGCGTGGCTTGGGAAGAATATGGCTTTCTCAGTATACTGCCTCTAAGATGCCTTCAGGGAATATATTTAGAAATACATACCATGATGGAGCAGGACAGGCCATTCTGCAGCAAGCAGAGAGCTCTCAGGGTTCTTCTAGAATAAGCCGAGAAAGGCAGGGAAAGCTCTGGGCTGTGCTGGTGGTGGGGAGCAGCAGCACACCTGATGGAGGTCAGGCCTCCTCGGATCACTCTTCGTCTATGAAATTCAGCATCGTCAGATGTTACCCAAAGTGATTGGTTTTCTTGCTCCCTCAAGAAGTTTTCATTTTGTTTCAATAAACAGAACAGCAAATGCTTCTTGTTGTACAGGAATTTGCATTTGGAAATGCAAATTCATCAGTAGTAACAAAGGGAAGAAGCATCTGGGCTTTGTTTTGGCAGCAGAAACTACAGAGAGACCTAAAGAGAGGAGAAAGAGGCCTAAATATAAACAAACATTTGTGATTTTAAATAACAGCGTGATTTTGGTGTTTTTCAAGAGCTGACTAACCAATTAGTTTCCTTAATTTTCCTTGCCACTAATTTGCAGGTTGGCTTTATGTATTTGATAAGGAGAGAAACCACTTATCTTGGAGGCAGGAATCAGTCTGAAAGACCCATGCAGGCATATTAAGAATGGCTGGCTCAGCTAAGATGTCTAGACCTTTTTGTGTCTGGTAATTGAACTGACTGCTGAGCAGGCAGCTGCCTGTACTGTGCTTCAGCTGCCATGGCTGCGGCGATGGCCGACAGCTGCAAAAGCCCTCCTCTTTCTGTGGAGGTTTCTACCTGTTCCCGGGAACACGTAGAGGAGGCACAACGGCTCTGTGTATACATTGCATTTAAACGCAAATAGAAAAATGAACAACACCCATTTTGCACGATAAAAAAGGTGGTGAGATGTTGGCCAAGGATTCTGACCAATTCGATTCCATTTCTGCGGTCGCTGTAGATTTCCCGTCTGGCTTTATGCAAACCATTTTAGGTTTTCAAATTCGTGTATCCAGCGAAAGGTTTGGATACTTCCTGTGCCTGAAAACCCTATCGATTGGCTTTTTAGTTTCTCTTTGTTATACAGAAGCAGATATACCTCTGCCATCCACTGATACCATCCATCTGCGCCGACGGATGGAGCATGTGGAGTCCGGTGAGCCGCACCGGCGCAAGGCTGACCCTGGGTGCGCAACCCTCACCGTAAGTAAGTAGGTCCTGACCGTGGGGTGAAAATGTTTTCCATTTTTATTTCTTTGCTTTTAATGAGGTTTACAAGAAGGCAGATATTACCGAATAGTTCAGTGTCTTTGTGAAAAGACAGCTGGGAAAGGGCAAGGAAACGCTCTTATTTTAGTGTTTATTGCATAAGAGAAGCACAGGAAGGAAAGAGAGAGATCTGAGGAGGAGAGATTTATCCCACACATCACTGCCAACGAAGCACAGTCTGCTAAGGGCACACAGGGCTCTCTTGTTCCTTCCGTACTATAGATAGGTTCTCCTATCTATAATAGGAGAATTAGATACTTTTGTGTAGATTTAGGTATAAAGTATGAAGGTTTGTTTAGTGTACATGATTACTGGAGCGGCTGGAAAACTAGGTTTCATTTAGTTGTGACACTCTGAAATATTTGTTATATGAATGATTGAAGTCTCTGTCATCATTTGTTTTCCTCATAACCCTGTCCTTATGCTAGTCCTATTTACATTTTTAATGTGCTTATTCATGTAGCAGCAGAGTGAGAACAGGTCTCATTCAAGGCAGGTGTGGTGGGTTTTTTTTCTTTCTAGTGTTTGTAATTTTCTGATATTACAGATCAGGTTGTAGTTGTTGCCAGTGATGCATGCAGAGAGGCAGAAGACCCAGATTTTTGTTTAGCATTTTTTTAAGAAGAAAAATATGTTTGGCATTGTAATTTTCTAGAAACATTTTATAATTTGTTACATCTTGCTCATTCATAATGTAAAGCTAGGGAGAGATTGATACCATATAAATAGTTTCTGAAGGCTCATGGGTGAGGAGTATTTGTGGAGTATTAGAGAATGTAATGTTTAGGTTATAACAGAGCAATCAGGAGTGTTCAGGAAGGTCCATTACATGCCATGAATTTAGAATGTGAAAAATTTTGTATTTGATGGAGCAGACTTTTTGCTGGTGTAAATTGCTGTACTTCCATTGACTACAGCATTTTCTACTGGCTGGAAACTCATTGCAGTATGTTGAACTTAGTTTTGTAGCCCTATAAATGCAAGACTATTCCAGGTTAGGCAAAGGAAATGATCCCTGCTATGAGGTTGCCTAACTTGTGTTTTTATTTAAGCTATGTTATAATGAGATGGGTAAAAGGCAGTTGGAGGACTGGAGAGGAGGCAAGCAGGATAAGGAGAAAGTGCTGTAGCGGTGAGGTAAACCCTATTCTGATTTATTCATCTGCCCACAAATGAAAATATTTAATCTGAGGGTAGGTGGCAGGACATCCAAGTCCCCTGAAAGCAGTACGAGATGAATTACGGACAGAAGCAAGGAAAAGCAGCGGGACTCTAGTTCTGCTTCTTTATTTCTGCCCCCACCTTCACCTTATAAGTGAATATATTTCTTGCAAATACATATTGCAAAATAAATCTCCCAAGTGGAAAGATCCTTGTATGTTTTTAATGCCTTAATAATGCCTTTCGCTTCCCTGTGCTGCCTTTCCCATGAATCTGAGAGTGCTTATAAAGTAATCGTCACAAAGATCTGCGTGAGGCGAGGAAGAATCATCCCCACTTGACAGATGGGGACTCTGAGGCACAGATGGGGTTTCACGACTTGAGCAGAGAGGCAAAGGCCACGCGCGGCGACCTTGCCGAACCTAGAACATCTCGTCTCTCCCAGATCCTTCCCAGCCCTGAACCAACACCGCAGTTACACGTGTTAGGGCAAAGCTAAGTCAGGGGAGCGATGAAGTAATGCCTGTGGCTGTTGCTGATCCTCAGTGATGCTTCTGTGTGGTTTCCGCTGGCAAGTGTGCAACTTCCGCGGGGCTGGGTCGTGGGGAGGAGGGCGGCAGGGGATAAGGAGCTGACAAGACATCTTCAACGTTAGACAAGTTTTTACCTTTTTTGTGCTAGAATTTTGCTCCTCTTGTGGAGGAGCATCAGATGCTGAAATGTGTTTTATTCTTGCACAGAGCAAAGGAGTCTCTGTCATCCCGCCTGGTAGTTACCAAGTCTCCAAGAGGAGAAGATGGTTAGAAATGAGGCAGGTTTCCTTCAGAAACCCGCCTGGGTTGGCAAAAATTGAACCTTGCCTGTGAAATGGTCTGATTTTGTGGAAGCGGCGAATTTCCCAAATTTCAGCCTTTTGTTTACTAAATGTGGAGAGCGATACCTTCCTACCACGCGGTGTACTGGGAGAAAAAATGCATGAAAGGCTCTGAGAATCTCAGAAACTGTAATAATAGGGAAAGGAGGGGGCAGTGCCTCAGATATTCTAAGTAGGCTTTGTCTAATGGCAGCTGTTTAAAGGTAGATAAATCACTTCTAGCTGTCATTAGCAAACAAAATTTCAAGCAGGCTTAAGAACCATAACTGGTGGCAAAAGGCAAACCTCTACTGAGCAAACAGTCTCCAAGAAACCCAGGCAATTACGTTGTCATTTGTGTTTCTTGTCCTTTAACATATTTCCTTGTGGAGGTCAGGTCAGCCTTCCATGTGGAAGTTCTTACTGATGGGAGAATTAATTGGTAAACACATTCGTGGGAAGGGATGGTGTCTTGAGCGATTCATTCTTCAGTGAGTGTTTGCCGTGTCATGGACAGAGGTCTTCTCCATGAGTAATTACTATTTCATCTGCTTCACTTCCTAGGAGGTATGTTTGTATATGTGTGCAGGAATTAAGCAAGTGATTTATTTTCTTAATGCGTTGGTGTAAGAAACACATGGATTCCGTTGAGTAATAGCAGTTCTGTATCATTTTACAAAACAAATGAGAAATAGTATGCTTTAGAACTAGATTTAGCATGTCAGAATTGAGAGCTCATTTTATATTCGAGTTTGAAGATATTATTAAACTTTGCATTGCTGTGAATTATGTATCAGTCAGCACATTATCAAAATAGCAGCATCTTGAAATACTTATTGAACAAACATGAAAGTAGCTTCTTAGATTACGTATGAAGCATCTTTACCCAGCAAAGAAAAATACAAGCTTTCTATTTTTCGTGTAATAAAGGGCAAACAGGCGCAATAAATAGCTGCTTTTGGGAAATGTGATATAATATTAATGAAAGTCAGCATTCTTGAAAAAAAAAAAGAAAAAAGAAAAAAGAGGAAGTCTAAAAACTCAGGATAGAATAGCATAAACCTCCATCGAGACCATTTGTGATACAATAAAAGAATTCAGTCTTTGTTAATCATAGGTAGTTTTTTTTGTGGCTGAAGTATCTCGGGAAGCTAAGATTCACCAGGAGCTTTGGGAAATGCTGCGAGTTCAGTAAATGAGATGGTGATGAAATCAAAGAAAAGATGATTTTTTTATGAAACACATTTTTAATGATTTTCATTCAGTATTTTAAACATTTTTCGTAATCTTTTTTGGTACATTTTTGTTGCAAGGACCTAATTTGATACTCTGTGTAAGATAGTGGGGTAATCTAATACTAAGCAAAATGGTAACAGCATGAAGTCATACCTGAGTGAGCACTCAGCTGAGTCCCAATGCTGTCACACTTTCTTAATGTTTGTTTTATTGCAATAACCTACAAGTGACGGAGAAGGAGGTCCATGCTTGCTGGGAACTGTGCAAACACGGTGTAATAAATGTTCCCTGTCATGCAAAAACGTATGGCTTATGGGGATAAGGCAGCGGAAAGGTGGAGTGAAGAATGACATGGCAACAGTCAGATGGTTTTTGTGTGCTTGGGGCACAAAAGGTCCTAACTCGTTAATGAGGGTATCGGTTAAGTAGAAGGAAGAGAGCAGCAGATGAAGGGAGGGAAAGAAGAAGAAAAAGAACCCTTCTTTTCTGGTGCTGCCACAGGATGCAACATCACCTGGGGTCCTTGCAGTGCTCACTAACGCCACGTGAGAGAATGAAGGAGAGGGTGTCCTCCTCTCTTGAGGGGCATATGGGTGGTCTTCTCCGCGATGCTCCAGGAGATGCCCGTTTCAGTCCCTTTCTTCAATCTGTCCCTTCTTTGAAGCAATGAAACTGATTAAACTTACTTGTAATTGCTATTATTAAAAGCAACAATTTATACTAGTTGCAATGCAGCTTGCTGCTGTAAGCGTAGTTTTACTACAGAATACTACTGAGTCACTGTTTAAATTATCTCTTTCAGAAAATAAGTGACTGTGATCGGACATGCAGTTCTCGGGATGTACTGCTGAATACAAATCTCTAGGTCTCTTTTCCAGAGCAATGGTCTGAAGGACTTACCAGCGCCTACAGGCTTGCAGACATCGTTAGCCCTTGCAGGTAGCTGGGGTAAGCAGCGTTAGCCCTGCTGCACTGTAATCTGTAAAGGTCTGCTGGCAGACTGTAGGTATCCCTGAGTTCCCTGGCAGTGTTATGGGGCCTGTCCAAGGGAGGGTAGCTTTGTCACTGTAATTATATCTAAGCTTAGCCTTTGCAAAACAAAGTGATGTCAGGACCGGTCTGTCATGCTTTTCCAGTAAAGGTAAACACAAGAGACTTCCCTTCTTGCATCTTTACATGGTGGAATATGCTTGAACAAAAATTTTATTTTGCCACGATTATGATGGAATCTTGTTCTAAGTAATGCTACAAAGCACACCTGTTTCCGATACCACTTCTGCCCATGAAATGTACACCAGCCCTGGTCAGTAGTTATCAACAGACTCGTTTCAGTGGTAAAACCACTGTAAACCACTGGAGACAGTAAATAATCTTATAATCTGATTTTATGTCACCTCCATATTTATATTACAGCCCTCATTTTATATTTATAGGAGGCAGTGCTAACAACAACTTTGGTAAGCGTGACAGCATATACTAACAACAAATGTGTAAAAAAATTCCTTCAGCTAATTGCTGACCTGTGACTTGCCCAGTGTAAGTAGCCTTACAGGCAGTAAACTACATGTAGACAAAGACGTGGTGTAAACTGATCTGATGGTACTAAAGCTTTTGGAGCTGTGCTGATTTATTGTAGCAGCTGAGGCTCTGGAAATTGTAATTCTTACTGGTTTTAATCATTTCTAACATTACTCTGACCAGCAGGAACAAACTAATACATACAAGTTTCTTAGTAGGATGCTTTCATCTCTGGGGAAGCATAAGGGAGGCTGCTGGAAGGTGAGGAGCATCAGCACCCTGCAATCCTGGGGGGCCCTGCCAGCTCTGCCCCCCCTGGGATCAGAGCAGCTGGACAGACCTATGGAGGCGGCTATTCACACTCCAGTTGGGCTAACCCAGGTACCCCAACACTGCAGTGAATATGTCCCAGTACACGTGTAATAAAAAAATCACTGAATTTGCATGAAATCTTTCAATACTCTTGGGTTAGTCCTGGCTTGCTCATCTCCGCTGCTATTTTGCCTCCATACGAGGCACAAATGTTCCATCCGCTGCATTTGAAAGTGACTGATAGATCCATTGACTTTGATCCAAAAGCAATTGTGAACCTCTGTAAACACTCATTTCATGGCAGCCATCATCACTATCACTTCTCAGCACTACATCCTTACCTATTCTAAAGCCTTCTGGTTATCAAAAGCAGCATTTAGAATCACATCTAAATGATTGTAATCAATGGTATTTATGGACCAGTCTGTACTAGTAAGACATCCCAGCAATTTTCAAACGTTGCAATATGAAAAGGTTGCATTTCAAACCGTAAATTATTATTGATATGCTGGGCTTCTAAATACTCATTTCACCCCTGCTGTAGTAATAGAAATGCCGGACAGAGGGCAAATAGATCCAGAACTTCAGCATGACTTTTCTGTAAGCTGGTAGGAATATCGACATGTTTAATCAGTGTCTTTTATTGTTTGTAGGCGTTGTGACCTCGTTAACATTACCACTTAGAAATCAGTGATTTTCTTGTTAATATTACCAATATTAACAATAAGTTATTGCTAAATTAAGAATATTGATTAGAATCTCTTCCACTGGCCAGTAATGTTAATTGATATTTTGTGGCTCACATTCTTTTCCCTTTTGCTTGTGATCAGCAAAATACATTGTCTAAAATATTAGTTATTCTTGCATAGGTATTCTGTACATACAGGTCTCAGTCCATGATCTAATGATAATCATACTTTCAAAACGTTAAGAAAACATTTGCATATTTAACTTTTGTCAACTTTTTTTTTGTTAAATTTTTTGTTTCCTTTTGAAAAGCAGATGAAGTGTAGTTTGAAATAGGTCTGTTGAAGTTCTTCATCTTTGATTTAGGTATCTAAGAAATATCTGAAAAAATGACGAATCCCAAGTTAAGCCCATTGTTCCCTAGATCCATTTTCAGGGGAAGTAGGAAGTGCAAAGACAGCTTGCCATTTCATGAGAGGGATTTTTGTTCTGGGTCTCAACTCTTCCCTGAAGCAATAGAAGTGGGGAAAAGGATCCTGAAGTTTCTTGACATTTGTAAATTCACTCTTATTCATCTTTCTATCTAAGATTTCTCAGCTGGATGACAAATGTGTGTCATCCATGCAGTTATGTTTTTTAGACGTCTCCATTTATTGGATGCTTCAGGGTGTTTGGATTCAATTGGAACTTACAGCTTGTCTATGTTTTATTTGCATAATAAGGTTATGAATGACAGAACAGCTACAGCCAGACGTGTTGGCTCCAAAGACTGCAATTTAATCTGGGAGTATTTTGCAAGAGTGAAAAAAGAACGAGAGTGAGAGAGTCTGATCACGTGTAAAAAAGTTACAGAAGGGAAACACCATTCTGTAATGTTTGTGGCTGTCTGACAGAAGATTTCTGGACTGACGTGGTTATATGCAGCCTGCATCTAGGTCACCTGCATTTGGACCCTCTCGGGCGAGCTGTAGTAGTATGTAAAGAAGTTCAGAGGGACAAAGAGTTTTCCAAATTTGATGAGACTTTGAATGACTGCTATCATCTTTGTAGCAGCAGATAAGACTCCTGAATGGTCTTACTCAGGAAACTTTTCTTGTCAACCTGCATCGCACGTTGGCTTGAATATGAAGCGACTCTTACCTTTAGAAACCAGAAACAGAAGCAGGTAAGAGAAGACCCACAGCCTGCCATCCCAGACCCAATCTATATTTTCACAGTCTCTCTATATAGGTCCATAGCACATGCACAGCCCATCTCATTTCCCCTACTGTCTGCCTCATTTCGCTAAGAACAGTGATTAAGCCCCCTCCCCTAAAAGTCGGCACTCGCATGTACACACCCATATATATTTGGTGGACGAAAAGCTGGACATGAGCCGGCAGTGTGCGCTCGCAGCCCAGAAGGCCAACCAGATCCTGGGCTGCATCAAGAGAAGCGTGGCCAGCAGGTCGAGGGAGGG
>JAVKLA010000001.1:50747918-50850444 GCA_034782735.1 Sagittarius serpentarius | reverse complement strand
CTGCTCACCGCAGGGGGGTTGGACTAGATGGCCTTTGGTGGTCCCTTCCAGCCCAAGCCATTCTATGATTCTATGATATACAGCATATACTTCAGAGAAGAGACTTTAGCCTTTTAGTATTCTTAACTTACATGTACGGCCTGAATCGCATGTGTGTTAGACCTATGTGGAGAATAGTTGTCTATATATTCCAAAATACTTCATTTTTCTCCATAACTCACAGTCTGTGGCAATTCAGTCATGAACCTGAGGAACTCTGGACATTTGCATGTGATGTTCCCAAGAACCTGTATTGAATGGGTTGTTAAAGTCGTGTTTAGCGTCCTTCAGAACTATCAGCTTCCGAGACTGTCTGTTTGATAAACAGCTTCTGGTTTGTGTGTACTGAGTTACAGAGGCAGAAAAATATGCTTAAGCTTCAGCGTTCGTCATTGTTTCAGCCAGTGCAGTTCACTGTCCTTTGTGGGCTGTGTTGGCTGGCTGGCAGCATCTCTAAGTGTGCATTAGCTGGTACCTGAGATCCTTGGTTCTGTAGTGCAGGAATGCAGCTTTTTTTTTTTTTTTTTAATATTTTTGATTGCATGTCTATAAATATGAAACTGGCAACCGTTATATGCAGATATATGGAGGGCTGATTTTTGAAGCTAGCTCTTTTATACTCCAAGAGTTAATTCTGATGTACAGAGCCAATGAGAGCCTCTTGATGATGATCTACAGATTTATTGAGCCATGCACTTTTATTTCTAAAATGAATACTTTTCGATCTACATCGGGTAAGTTCTCCAGTTGTGCCGTTCTGATAATGGACATCTTTGTATAAAAACAAGACATCAATAGAATAAAAGATTTTTCTTAATATTCTCTGATCATAGAGGCTATTGATTATACGCGATGGTCACGTCAGGCAGTGCATTTTTAGATGATTACTTCATGCCTCAGGTGATGCAATGTACCATAAAGATGATGGATGGTGCTTTGCACTTCTAGTACCTTCCAAGTGAAGCCTGAATAATCCCTGTGATTTTCTTCCTTACAGCAATACTGAAACTGTTGGCCTTCTCCTATAACAACAGAAATTGTCTAACTGATCTAAGTTGTTAAGTGCCGTCTTGCGTAATTCCTAATAACTACATTTATTTTCCATTGATTAAATTCTTTCTTGTGTAGCTTCTTCAGGCAGAGCAGTATGTTAGCAGACATTATGAAGTTAGTAAACACTATAAAGTGTGAAAGCATTTGCTGCAGGAGCTGTAGTCTAAACATTACAGGAGAAAGCAGGATTCCAGATCTAGTCTTGGCTTTGCCTCTGAATATGATTGTAACCTTGGGCAAAGCTCTTAAGTTTGCCTCTCCTTAGCTGATTTGTGTGGCACGATAATGAGACTTAGCTAGTATCATCTTTTTTTCTCTTTTTCTGCTGGGACGTTGGTGGAGAGAGGGTGGAGGGGCTCAGGAGAAGCTGGCGGGGCGGCTGGCTGGAGGATGGAGATGGGAGCGTGCACCGCAGCTGGCACCGCGCCGGAGGGGAGCAGGGCAGGAAAAGGTCTCCCTACCTCGCTGCCGGAGCTGCCTCTAGAAAAGTGTGTTATGCAGACTTAGTCTTCATTAAGTCATGCTGCTTGACCCTGTGTTTAAGGGCAGCTTGAAGAAGAAAACGTGGAACACCAGCGACCGGCAGAGTGTGATCCAGGGAGAGATGTGCTGCCACAGACTGAGGCACAGCTGTCTGGAAACCTTGGGGAAGCTACCATAATAAATTACAAGGGGTACGCTGAGCTCCTAGCCAAGACTTTCACCCCCTCTCCCTAGCATCGCTTTTTATTTCTTATATATTAACATTGAAGTACTTGCTCCAAGAAATCTGGTTAACTATGTGTTTAGGATGGGTCTGCCCCCCATCCGTCTCTTTTCTTCTCAGTTTCTCCATTATGCTATCCCCACTGGGATGGTAGATTCACAGATATTAAAGAAATTAAAGGCTTACTTCATTTTCCAATCCATCTTTTGGCAAAAGCAGCAGTGTTCCCCATTCTGCATGTATGAGGGCTCTTGCCCAGTCATGTTGTAAAGAATGGGGATTAACTGCTTACTTGGGAGATATTGTTTGAAGCTGAAACATTTCACCGTCAGGAAGTTGTTCTTCAGATTCGACCTGAATTATCGTTCTTAATTTAATCACATCACTCCTAGCTATGCCCAGTGAGTTGCACTAAATCTTTCCTTTCCATTCTTTCTGTTTACATCCTTCATGTGTGTGTTGACAGATATATTGCCCATAGGTATTGCTTGGCTTGACTATATGTATTTAATTGAAATGCTTCTAATTATTCCTCCCATATCCACCTCTATAGCCTCTGCTATGTTTTTCTTTTACTTTTCTTTTTCTGTGCCTAGTTTGCCAGTAGCTTGCTGATTAAAATTATTTCCAAAAGTGTGATTGATGCCCAAGTTTTGGGAAAACCAGAGCAAGGGAAGGAGGCCATGTTTGTTATCAACATGAACTGATAATTGTAATTTTCGAAATTCTTGCAGAGCTTTGGTGTATATCTGAAATAATTATCCTCACTTCTGTTTTCATAATCTTCTGGCTTGTCTGTGGATTGTCATTTGGAGTGTTTATGGGCTAAAACTGAATGCTTTCGCTGAAAGATTTCAAAATGGGTTGAAATCTTTCTCTTAATACAGTTTGAATCACTGCCACTGTACAGCATTAGCCACAGCACCAGCTTCTGCATCTTAAGCTGATTTTTGATCTAATATTCCTCTTTTTTTCCCTGTTTGCCTACAGGGAGATCTAGAAAGGTTACCCTACTGCTACCTAAAGCCAATTAGTAGAAAACTTGATTATTTCATTGTCACTGTTCATCCACTCCTTATCTTCCATTGGCTTTACTAATCCTTATCAGACGGAAGCCAGAGAGCTGGACTCAACACAATGTAGGACTCAGCACAACTTCTCATGCAGTTCTAGTATACCTCAAGTCCCAGAGGACTTGTCAGTTGGTAAATTAGAAATAAGCGCTATAGGTGGTATGAAAAAATTTTACTAATACTGATTGGGAAATAATAGTTAAGGACTGAATCCTTTGCAAACTGATCTAGTTTATATGCTTTGAGATTGGGTGGCAGATACCTTTGATTGTACGTGGATGTCTGTGACAGTATAAAAGTCCAACCTCTGGCCAGCAAAATGTGTGATAGCTTTCTGTTCCACCAAAAATTGCTTTCTCTATGGACTGACATTCAAAAATCCCAACACTCTTTCACGGCTTTAAAATCCATCGCCTGTTACCTCTGGTTATTTTGTACAGGACCTGGCCAGAATCACAAAAAGATGACCACTGCAACTCTGCTTCTCTCTGCTGATTTCACAACTTGCTCATGCTGTGTGCATAGAGCTACCTGACAGAAGATGCTAGCTTGGGTTGAATGAAGACAAGTATGTGGTAAACCATTTTACTGCCGCGCTTCATACCGAAAATGCCAGAGATCAGAAAGGATGACACTGTTCCGCTTAAAAATGAGAGAGGATCTGCTGTACAGTGAAACTACCCACAATAAAGCAAGTCTGAAACCTCATGTCCAAACTGTTATTGAGTGGTATTAGCAAGCCGTAATTCGTCATTTTATTGTGGACTCAGCATGCCGATAAATACAAAATGCTTCAGTTCATTTCAAACAATCACACAATTTCCTTTGTGTTGCTGCAAAATGAATCCTTGACAGAACGATTTACTGACAGTGCCAGTCACTGTCTAACTGTGGGACTGCTTGGACATCCTCTCCTTCAAAGTGACTGATACCCTGCAGCATCTACAACAGAGCAAACAACTTTGCTAGACAATGCAAAAATATCTTGACAAGTTCAACCCTTTTACTTTAACCCCTTGAGCACCATCGCACTGTGTATTGGCATTTGTGGGCTTTGCCGCAGTGCAGCAGGGTAAAGATAGCAGAACCTGGTGTGCCTTGGTAGGTGCCAGTTTTTAAACATATGCTCTGTAACTTCTGAAGTTGGGAAATTTGTTCAGCATAGCAAAATCGCACTACTTTTCAACTCAACTTCTAAGTTGTCAGGGAGGGAAAGTGTGGTAGATTACTGAGGGTTATTTTGAATTTACTTGAGACTTTTAACATTTTAAAATCGAAATTATAAAAAAAATCTGAAGATTTGAGTTCAATGTATTACTTTATTCAACAGTAATTTCTTT
Organism: Sagittarius serpentarius; assembly: GCA_034782735.1. Lineage (NCBI taxonomy): Eukaryota > Metazoa > Chordata > Aves > Accipitriformes > Sagittariidae > Sagittarius > Sagittarius serpentarius. The sequence continues at coordinate 50,846,233 of JAVKLA010000001.1, read as the reverse complement.
TTTCCTAGTGAAATTGCTGTTTCTGTCAATAATGTTTTCTTCTATGTAATATATGGAGGCCTTGATGTTGATTAAACTTTTGCCTGGGTAGACTCTGAAAGAACACATGGAAATTCCACATCCCAAAGAAATCAAGGCACATCCTTAAAAAAATCTTAAATGCTTGACTCTCATGTATGTCAAGTCTTAACGTTTTAATTCTTCTCAAGCAAGTCCATTGCAAAATATGAACACATATGTTGACACTTGACCTCCAGGTGGTAAAGAGCTTTCCACTTACAGGCATAAAGTCTAAAAGTTAGAGTTCAGTGCATTCAGAAATGCAACATTTTTCAGTAATACAATGCATTTAAAGAACCAAATACCTTTGTTACTTTGAAGATATAGTGGTCTGTAAGGAACCTAAATAGCATTAAGGAGCCAGGCCCTAGTCTAAAGACAAAAAGGCTGGGATTTGGTAGGGCTGAAGGAGGAAAGCAATGTCAAGCGACAGATACGGGGAATGGCTTAGGCCACCCCTATTTCCATCACCCTTGAAACTCAGCCCACAGATCCCACTCTGCTTTAAGGGCATCTTAAAAAGTGCTGTCTTCCTTTCTGCTACCTTCTACCCCATGAGCTCTGCCTCCCCCCCGCCCCCCCCAAAAAAGAGAACAAAACCCTCAAAAATCCCAAACCCTAAAACAAGCTAACAAAAAAGTCTTCAGGGAGAAGGGAGCAGAGATTTCTGCCAGTGGGAGAAGCTGCATAAGACACCTGGAGAAGCCTCTTTTTGTTTTTCCTGGACTTTTTCTGATCTGAGCTGTGCTTCAATCCCATTTTTCTTTCATCTTCTACTCTTCACCTCAGGTTCCTTCCACCCCCTCTGCTCCTTTCTTCGAGCCTTTTCTTGCCATTGATTTGCAGAGGAATGCCAAGGCATTTTGGCACAGAAAGAGAGTGCAGATGCCTCCGAGATGCCGCCGGGAGGATGCAGTGAGATGGGAGCTGTGAGGATCCTCGTGCCCGCCTTGAGTAACCCCGGTGCCGTAATTGAGGTGCCAGTCATCTGGGTTAATTGTGCACTGTGGACTCAAACTCAAAGGCATACCTCTCTCACGGCACCTCCTATAAATAATTTGTATGCATATATAGAAAAAACCTCTGCGTTTAATCTTGTCTCTTTACTTGTGCCTATTTGTTTATTTATCCTCAGGCTCTCAGCTCCCTGCAGTAAAACCAGCCATTTCCTGAATGTCAGGTAATATGTAAATGGTGGCTGCTTTTCCTTTCAAATTAATTCATCATTATTTTCATTTTATGTTTCTAAAATAGAAGCAAAAGATTGCTATCGGTGACTCTGAAAATCTTGGCGTAACTCTGTAGCAGTTTAGGCCTCCAAATAGTTTTTTGGGTCAACAGCCTGAGAGTTTGCCCTTCTTCTCGCCAGGAACCTTTCAGTACTAGAAGTGAACGGGGGATTTCTGACAGTCTGTGGGCAACGGCTCTGCCAAACAACCTCCCAGCACTTTCTAGTCAATACTACTTTAAAATCCAGGTGAGCTGTTTCCTACCCAGAGTGACATTCTTTAGTGGCCGGGGCAGGAAAGCCGGCACCTGGTTGCTGAAGTGCTGCGCTTTGTTTAGTTGTGTTATGTCATGGCATTTGTCCTGTCATGTCCGATGCAGCGTGTTTGAGTGCAGCAAAATGTGACCCGACAGAACACTTTATGGCAAGCTGGAATGCTTTTCCTTTTGCTAATGGAAGAACATACATTTGGGGAGCAAAAATCGCAGAACAGGTTGTTTCCCATCCTACTTTTGTCTGAAAGAGAGAGCTCCTTTGTATTTCCTTCCCAAGTTTTTGCAGTGTAACTTAATTTCTCTGTTTCAGTTATCTGAATGTGAGATTTTATTCGATGTATATAATAATTTCTGCTGATTCTCCAGTGCTCCTCTCCACCCCCAAAAATCCATCTTGGGGCTTTCTACTATCCATTCTGCTAATCCATTCGGCCACCACAGTCATTGCTTAAAAACTACTGGTAACATAAAGATTGCTGCTTTTAAGAAGGTGAAATATATGTGTCTTTCTCATAAGCTGACATACAGATGGGTCAGTTGAATTTTTCCCCATCAGGTGATATGTCTTTACTGTGCACTGAACACTATTTAGAGACACCCGAGTTGCAACAAACAGGCAAGTCTTGGATGAGATGTGTTGTAGCAGGTCAGGTCAGCCCTGTGGTCTGCCCTGGCTAAGGCAACGTGAATCCTACAGCTTGTCCCCGCCGGAGGACAAGGACCTGTTTTCCTCCCCTTCTCCTCCACTCTCTTCTCCACCTTCCCTGCTCCAGCGCTTGTCAGATCCTTCACTTGTGGTTTTAACCTGGCAGAGAACTGTTTCCTTTTTAGCTCTCCACTGGCTTGTGCGTTGACCTCGTTCATGGGAGAAGTCCAGGAGGCTGGAGGGAAGGGAGGGAAGAGGAGGACGGGGGAGCTCTGTGTTTCAGCAGCATGAAGCTGCTAGATCAGCTTTACTCTTGCATCGCAGCAGGACTCATTAGCTGAGGAAGGAGCAATTACTGCTTGTTGCTTCTGGGACGTGAGCTCTTGTGTCCAACCATTTTCCTGCCTTGTGTGGTGTACAGTCATTGGCACAAGTCGGTGGTGGAGCTCTCTTGACAGCCAGCAAATACCCCGATGCTCCAGCCTGTCGTGCTGTGGCTCAAACACAGAAGTTTAAAACAAAGCACCACAAGAGCAGTGAGAAGCACGGATTCAGTTGCCTCATTAATTTGTTTTAATCTGCATTGTTACGAAGTTTGACAACTGTATATTGAAATACAACATTCATCTGTCATCAGCTCAGACATTCATCTGACAAGTCTACCCACAATTATAAAATTTCTGGGATTCTTTTATTTGTTGTCTTGTTCTAGCACTTCTGATGATTATTTATCTGCCAGTATCAATAAAAACAAAACCTGAGATTCACGCGTTCTGACGTGAATCTGGAAGCTGGGAGTTAGCCCTCCCTCTGTAATGGTATTCAGCCCTTAACGGTGGCACAGGCTGTATATTTTAAAGCCTTGGTCTATAATTGATAAGAAAGAGCAAAGGTTTCAGAAATGCAGATTGACAAGTGCCTTGGCTTCTAAGTCCTCAAGGATCATCACATGGCTGCAATTTTTTACCTTTCTCTTGGTAAACATGCTGTTTTGTCTTCTGTTTTTTAATTTCTATACCTCTAGTAAAGGGCTTTACAATCACGTGAACTTTTGGTGGATACTGGGTAAAAACGTAGGTCCCACTCTATGTAGTGGATGAATGGGTGGCAACACAATGGTCTTTCTTTACTAACTTTGGTGAAACTTTTTGCTTCCTTTCATGCAACATTTAGCACACAAAAATAAGTAGCCATGCTGATCAGAGAATTTTTGCTTTGGGAGATGCAAAGGCCCAAAATGTTTTTAGAAGATCAAGTAACCCGGGAGAATAAGTAACTAGAAAAATCACAAGGTAAAGCCATTGATCAGTAAGCAAAAGACTGGGAACTGGGGGAATGACAGTGATGGGGTTACGCGGCGCTTACGGCCAGGCTGATTGTGGTGACTGATGGACTGACTTTTTCAGAACACCTCAGGTACCAGCCTTGCTAACTGCCACGGACAGGCTGGCTGCACCCAACCCATTTTGATGTTTTTGCTTTAGCTCTCCCATGTTTGACTAGCCCCATCGGCCTCAGAGTAGCAATGTGTGGATCGTTACTACAGTTAATCATCCCTAATTGAAACAATACTCTAAATGAGCCCTTGTGTGTCTCAGTGGCAGGAGGCGATGGCAGTTCTCTTCCAGCTTAGTTTGTTTACAGACTTCCAGAAGCATCATTTACAAAGTTCAGAGGCACATTGATAAATCCCCTCATTGGTTCGGTAGTGCTTCAATCAATCATCAAACTAACAGCATCAACATTTTTCCTGGGCTATTATCATCACTTCAATTGCTGCAGCAATATATTCTGCACCAATAAATCAAGAGTGATCATTTTAGATGGGCAGAAACATAAGCAGCATTTTAAAAAATGTATCTTTTAGCAATCTCCTTTCATCTTTCAGTTGGTTATTTTTATGGTATAAAAGTAGGATCATTTTCTGTGTTTGTTTTCGTTTCCTCATTGACACAAAAGACAATCTGGTATTTTCCAGTTTTTTTACCAGCCAGTCAACAAGCCCCTAGCTAGCACGTTCATTTTTCATTTTTCATTTACCTTTTTCTTCTTTGCTGCTCATTTCAGTAAGTGTGGAATGTCCTTGTGTTAAGAAATGGGTTGTATTTCCTCAGGCAACAGGTGCTTATCTCTTCAGTTACAACATAAAACTGACAAAGCAGCTCACATATCTAACAGCTATCGTATGAGAATCTGAAACCTTTCTCCCCTTTAGTGAGTGCTTTACTTTTTTTTTTTTAAGGGAAGCTGCAGCTGCAACACCTGAATTATTGTATGGCAAGACTTTCTGTGGGTTATAGTTCCATATTACATTTTCCCATTACCAACGCAAGAAATGTATTTATTCTTTACGTCATGGGCACATGCTAGTTTTCATGAAAGATTTTTATGTGCTGAGTCTTCTGTTCTCTCCTTTTCAATACATGTGCATAGTTAAAGGTTTTCTTAATTTCCTGATTTAGGCTTTCCTCGGAGATTGCTTGTTATGTTTTCCCTTCCTATAGTATACAAATATGTCTGCTGGCTGGAAATAGTAAGACTAGTTTTCGCTGAAAGTTGGCAACTCAGGTGATGACAATTGGCTTGCTTTTCGCATTACCCAGCTGTAGCATGTGTTGACTTCAGTGCCAGATGGCACACCGCACACGCATAATAAGATTGCATTTTATGTTTCTGGATGGGTAATATCCCACTTGATTGTGGTATTTGATACTTCATCCAAAATGATCGGTTGTCCTTTGCAAAGCAAGGCTTTGTACCTAGCGTGTTGTTTAGGTATCCACCTTGCACAATTTTGTCAGATTGCAAAAGCAGGTGGTTGTAGAGTGCAAGTTTGAGAGGTGGCTTGGGAGGATGGCAGACTGCAGAGGACTTACTTGACTGAGAACAAAACATCGTGTCTTTGTGGGCACTGAAACTGTTTTTTTTTCAAGATAAAACAAGTTGGAAATTGGAGTTATCTGCCCAATCAGAAAAATCCCTATTTCATGCAAAATGAAAGATTTTCTTTCCATTTTCTATGGGTTTGTGTTTTTTTTAAAAAATAAAAATATATTTAACAGTTCGTTCTCATTCAGACACATTATAAGAGCATTGTGACCCAAGCCGTTGTGTAGCTGGTAGAAAGTATCTCTCCCATTGCCAACGATCATCTACAGGCCTGAACTTGCAGCATCAGCATCGACAGGAATGGCGCAAGGGTCCAGAGACAGGTGGGAACTTGGGAGTCACTGACAGAAGAGCAAGAAATATGCCCCATACGTTCCCATAGTTGCCTGGGAAGTCCTGGTAAGAGGTAGGAACCTGAATAATATTTGAGCTTATGTTGAGAAGAGGAGCACCATACACTCACAAAAAGATTTATAGTTTTGTAACCTTTCCTACTGCCTGAATTTTGACTTAGAAAACAACCAGTTTTCTAATCATCTGGTATTATGCATTCAAACCTCTGATCTATATTCAAATTAAAAGCATAGAACTGAAAAAAAAATCAGTGTTTTTTTCAGTCTCCTGAGTTAGCTAGTTTGGCAGCTATATGAAATGATTTAGTTTTTTATAATGCCAAATATGACAGGATTAGCCCTTCATCCTGTTGTTTCAGTATGTCTGCATTAATTATTTTCAATCCTCTTTAATTCAACAATAAACTCCCATTTTCAGTTCAATGGAGTGGCCTATTCTTAAATCATGTAAATATTATTCAGAACTAGGTGATACCCATATGCAGTCTTGCCAAAGTATACTCATTTATTTTTTAGCTTCTTTAGCATACTCAGTCATCCAAGGAGCAAAACAATACATGATTTATAAAAGACATTTAATGAATTTCATCCGTTTCCCTCTGGAATTTCAATATTGCTGAGACACAGGCACAAGTAGAAAGAACAACAGCAGAAATCCCTAAGAAATTAGTATCCTCCATTCTGGGGTAGTTCCGTTTGTGTGTGTAAGGGCTAAACTACTACTTCACTGTTCAAAACCTACATTGAACAGAGCTAATTAAAACAGCTAGTGCCTGTGGCCCGTGGTGCCAAGAAGGGATTTTCTTTCTAGGACAAAACCGTCTGTGGTGTCAGTTGTTGCCATGTTTAATCCTCTCAAAACTTAGTGTTTTGGTTTGAGTTGCTGTGGGCCCTGAACATAATCTTTGTGTAGATAGATGAGAAGGTTAGTTACATGAGTGCATCTGGTTTGAGGTATCTGGGGTTTTTAGAGATACAGCTGGAAAGGTCTCTGTGCACATTCCCCACATCAATGTGCTGTACAGGCGATTATGGAGTGACCCACGAGCAGGTCAACAGTCAAAGCTAATAACCCAGTCTTTCACACCAGAGATGTTTCAGCCCAATTTGTCAGTCATTCCGAAGGCTAATATTTAGAAAGTTGTCTGAAATAGGGCTAATTTTCTCCTGTCTCAAAAAAGGCTCAGTTAATACAAGCTTGTGTTGATGCATTTTAGAAATTTACGACTTGCTGTTACTCACCTCAGATCCTTCCCATTTTCAGATTCTGCGATTCCTCATATTTGACTTTGAGGTGGGAGGGGCAGAACTTTCCTGAATTGAGATCAGCCTGATGGTTTAAAATATATGCAACTGTTCCAGCCTTAGTGTGTTGTATAAAGGATTATCGTTTAAATTGTAACTCAGGATGAAGTCCTCCAGAGTCAGATATACTTCGTGGTTTCTTCAGCTGGCAGAAGGGCTGACAGCAAATTGCATTCTCCAGCTTTGTTTTCTACAACCTGTGCATGGTTCTCATCACAAATAGCACCTTGTTCCTGGGGCAGCCAGCAGTGGCATTGAATATGACTTCTGTTTAGAAGGTAAAGTGTTATCTCAGTACAATTTGTATAGTACAATTTGCAAGTAATTAATATTGCAGTAATATTTTCTCCTCAACTCAGAGAAAACACATGGAAACTATGTAGATGTTATAACTGTAGAGGTGTACAACAAATAATAATTACTGATCATAATATATCCACAGTAATAGCCATTCACAGGCTACAGCTTACTGCAGTTTCTCTTTCTCTCATTTGGAATCTGAAACACGAATGTTGCAGACCAAATCCTGCTTTATCATGCCATTTTAACATTTTTCTATTATCTGTTAATTATTGATGTTAGCCAGGTCGTTACTTCCTGTGGATGGCTGTTTTGAAGACGTCAGCTGCAAGTCAGCAATTGCTCTCGTCAGCATTGCCCTTAATCACACAGTTGCAGTATAGCTCCTCTTTCTCATATCATTATCTAGGGCTATTGTTTGTCGTCCTAAATACACTAGCAGGACTTTGGAATGTATATGTAAATGAAAAATACAGCTTCGTTGAATAATAGCCATAACTGTACTGCACTGGCAAGGAAATGAGTAGCTTGATGAGGAACTTAATCAGTGGTCACAGAGCATCACTGCCCATACCATGAGCCCTGCGTGGCAGTCCCCTGCCCTGCCGGCTCAGCCCTGAAAGCTCAGATCGCCGAGGGCAGCGCGCGGGGTTTGGCTGCTTCAGAAATGTGTCTCGGGTGCATAGAGCTGGTTGAGGAGCAGCCCTGGGGAAAAGGCGCAGGCGCTAAAGGCAGCAGCAGCCTCCGGGGCTGCCGGAGCAGGGACGTGGCCAGGAGGTCGAGGGACACAGTTATCCCCCCGCTTACTCAGGGCTCAGTGTGGGGTGGGAGGAAAAGGGACAACAGACCTGAACTGGAAGTAGAGAGGTCCAGACTGTGTTGGAGTTGTGCCTCCAGGTTGTGCCGTCTCCGTCCCTGGAGGTCTGCAAGACCTGGGAGGAGCAAGCCCCGAGCAGCTGGGTTGGACCTCAGAGCTGACCCTGCTGGGGCAGGAGGTCCGACCCGAGACCTCCCGGGACCCTGTCTCCCCTGAATTACTCTCTTGTTCTAATTTTTTCTCCTTTTGTGATATATTTTTTATGGGGCATGTATAGCATGCAGATGCATGTTGTGTGCCTGCTGGTAACTTTTTAATAACTAAAGGCAATGATTGACATGGTTTTTTCAACTGAAAAAAAGATTACATGTATTGCTGAATTGTCTCACTTCAGGGGAAATTTTGGCCAATAAGTTGAAAAAAAAATTTTAATAATCTTGCATTTTTATGCAGACAACAAAATGTGTTGTTTGTACTAACAACAGTTTTGTTTTCCCAAACAATAAAGACAACATAGAAGTATGTGCTGTTATATGACACTAAACAAAGCATAAATAATCAGTAGAAAACCAGAAATGTTTAAGACTGTCCCAAATTATAAACCATATAAGTACATTTAAAGCAAGTCTTTGTAATCTTTGCAAGGGCTTTTCATACCAAATCAGCCAAATAAATGAAAAAAAGAGAAATCTTTTAAACCGTCTCCTCGTAATCAAAAGGTCATTAATATCAAATGCAATTCTAACATGTGTTTCCAGTGGCTTTGTTAAATCCAAGCAGCTAGTCATTTCATATTGCATATACTAGAATTAAAATACAAAAAAAAAAGGTTTTTAAAGTAAACTCTGTAGAGTTTTCTATTCAAAGCATGAAGGTCCCTGAACAGTAGGCATCTGGGATTTAGAAAGCTCTGCCCTTCAGAGTGGTACTGGTCCATACAACTTCAATCAGCTTTTCCATAAAACCTCCGATCCATTGCATCATTTTTGTATTTGGTATCTAACTGGAAATTGTGGGATTGTGTTTTCCTGGGGAAACAAAACGGACTCTTTCCCAGGACTTTGAGACTGTTGAGATCCTTGAACCCCAAAACTGAAGAGTGACCTTTGCAACAGAAAAGCATGTGACAGTAAATGAAATAATTGAAATTGCTTCATGAAGATTTTTCTTAACAAGCATTTCCTTAACAGTACCTTTTTAACAATACTGCAGAATGCTTAAGTCTCGCTAGATATTTTGGCTTTGGTGTCCTGAAGCTCCTTCTGAAAAACTGAAGTCCTCCCAGGATGATGACAGGGCTCAATATTTCATGGTAGCTCTTGCTTTGGCTGGCACTTATTAAAGCAAGAGGACATTGCTCGCTAAAAATAACAAGATTAATTAAAGAAATCCTTAAGTTGTTCTTTAATATGCACCTTGTATGAAACCATGAGTTTAAGAATGAATTTAAAAGTTGTGTCACTCAGCTTTACTTATTTGCTCTGTTTGAAGTCTGGTAATTGTGTATATTAAGCAAACGCAAGGATGAGGAAGCGTTATACTTTTAGGTTTTCTATTTAATTGCTTGTCCTGGAAATGATTTTAGCTGTTCTAAGATATTTTATACAAATAAATGTCAAAGTAGACATCTAACAAAATCAATACAATTATAATTTTATTTGCCTTCCTCTTCTTCCACAAAAGCAGTAGGAAAGTGAATGGTACTCCTAAGTCTAAAAGCAACATGAGCCGGGCTCCCACACAGGATATTTAAATTAGAAGTTACTTCCTACCAGGACCGTTTGCATTTTGCATTTATTTGTTATCTTCCATTCAAAGGCAAAAAAGTATTGTGTCTAAACAAAATTGTCTTTATACTTGTATTGGCTACTGGAATTTTATGGCAGTTTGTATTTTAAGTAATTCAGGATGATAATTATACTTATTGCTTCACTAACTGCATAGTTACTATTCAGAGTACCTCATGTATATTTTACTGCCATGTACGTTCTGTATCAGAGCAGACCTTTTGCAAATTGATTCATTTGCATCATTATATACTCTTTCAGAAATCATTTTCTGATCGTGAGGAACAGACTTCTTCTAGAATCAGAGAGCTAATTCCCAGAACTCATCTTTATAGCTGAGGAAACTAAAAAAGAAACCAAATAAGATACTAAATTTTTTTTCCCCATTTGGTATCGTTTTTGAAATGATGTACCTTTGCTGAAATGGAAATTTTTGACAGAGAGAGTATTTAGTAGAAAATTTTGCTTTTGTTCATTCATGTGGAAAAACTAAAAAAGAACAAATTATTTGGCTCACTTTTTTTTCCTATGGAAATGATGACAAACTCTAGGGCTGTGTGGGGCATGTGCCTGTCATGTACCTTGGAGCACTTCCTTGTCCTCTGCCCATTATCGATCTCTCCCAGCCACTTACTTTCGAAAGATACTAATTTAAAAAAATTAACCCACTGCAGATATCCATTAGAGTTTTTCTCCTCCCTCACCTACACAAATTACCACTGCCTGAAGCTGAAGAGAAGCAAAAATCCTGGATGAATGACAAACATCATGGCTTTTAAAGGCTGATATCCTATGGCCCTGCAGGGATAGAAGAAAGGGGACAGATCCTCTGATCAGTCAACTTGGTACAACATAAACTAAGGAAAGTTGTTTTAAAATGGCTGAAGAGGGCTAATGCCCTGGTTCTGCTTGTAGAGAGGCTTGGGGAGGCAATGCTCCCTCACTGGCGGTGTGACAAGCTGCATTCATCTGCAACATCTGAAGGAACCGAGTTATTTGATGTTGTGTTTTGAAAAAAACCATTGAGGACTGTTTTGTATGCAAAAAGGGCTCTATTCGTTTTTTGCCTCTGAGTCCTAGATAACTGGAAGTATGGTTGTTGGAGGTACTACATTTAAATCTTGTAAAGTTCCTCAAAAAGATGGTATGATACATGGAGAGAACATGTACCAATGCGTTAGAGGGTTTATCTGTACTGTGAAAAGTCATTCTTTCGATTTACTCACTACAGATGGGCAGCTAGCAAGAAGTTAAATCCTCTTTTCCCCTTCTCCTGAAATAAGATAAACTAAACTATATGTGGATATAGCCTACTTGTTTTAGCCTATTTCTAGTATGTGGCAGATGTTTCGGCGAGAAACAGGTAACGGAAATGGGCAATAACAATTTTTCATTTGTTTTGAAAAAGAAGAAATCAGCAAAGAAAACATAGTCAGGACACTAATACAACACAGTTTAATGCTCCGATTTGTTTTAGCATGCGAAGGGAAAATGACACTTATTGCTGCTAGTGTTTATGAAGAAAATGGCTGTTTACATGACTATGAATTCTTAAACAACAAGATGGGTTTTCATACTTAATACATAACTCTATGTTTTGTTTTTTAAAAGTGCTTCCTACACAGAACAGATTATAACCCAAACAGTAGTTCATCCTTTTTCTCAAAGGAACAACTTCTTAATATCTCATTTGCATAAAATTTTGGGGACTCTGCCTTGTGTTATTGAGTGCTGCTGATTGTCTTTTGATAGCCCTAGTTTTAATAAGTAGCGTATTATCTCATCTGTATGTGTACAACAGCATATTTCAGAACATAGGTATGGAAGGAGTAAGTTGTATTGGCAGCAGATGAAAGTGAGACAAAATGCTTCAAAGGCCAGACAGGCAGAAGGCAGAGAAAAGGGTCTGTTAGGTATTGGGATGAGAAGCTTTTGAAATATAGATAACCTACAGCAGAGATGAGCTCTGTTCTCCTGGCACTAATAATTAGACAGATAAGAAGGTAAAGTGAAAGGAAGCCAGGAGTCGTGGACAAAGTTCAGGATAAACCATCCTGGAAAGACGAAGCCATGGAAATTTTATTCTGGAAAGAAGTCAGGTGATGCTCAGGTTAGAAATCATAAAGGACATGAAATGTTTGTGACAAACTTGGGGACATAGACAATGAGATCAAAACCAGCTGTGTGAGGGCTTTTATATGAATAGCAGAAGTCTGAGAGCTCAGGGGATGTTCTAAGAGGTGTTGCAGAAAGAAAGTAATCGCCATAATACCACGATGTAAGTTCCCCAGCAATGGGAAAATACATGGCCCTGGTGATAAAACAGCCTCAGGATTCATAAAAAGCATAGTAAGAGTAAGTTGGTTTGTCCCTGTTCAGCCTGTAGGTGCCACAGCCAGGTCCTCCCTTCCAGAAACGCTTTTTGACAATAAAACAGTTGTCACGAGGAAGAATAATGCTTCACTTACTTCTGAGCACGCAGTTCTTCACCTACTTCAATCAGGACTGTGAAAAAGCCAAGCCAGAATAGTCATAACAACATTGAACATGCTTGGGGGGCAGGGGGGACCAATGCACCTACGGAGGAACTGCCTAATAATGAGCTATATAATTAAAAGGAAATTAAAGGAGCAGCTAAGAGGGGAATATGTTTGTAGGCGGCTTAAATGCTTTAAAGGCAACAACTTATTTTACTACTCAACACAAATATGCACAACATAATAATTTTAAAGAAGGTCCGCCAAAAATAAAATATAAACCAACATACAAAGGAGCTATTAGGTTTGGTTTGTTGTGTGTTTTTTTTTTTTCCTTAAAGGAAAAAGAGTCAACTCTCAATTTAAATGTAAAAGGCAAGCCAAACAGATTTTGAGCACTTACTGAATGTGGAAAAGCTAATCACAAAAACTTTTTTGAACGCATCAGAGGCAGGAAGCTTGCCAGAGAAGCAGTCAGACTGATAGATGATCAAGGCATAACAGGAGCATTAAAGGAAGATAAGGTCGTCGCAGGGAAGCGAGATGAGTTTGCACTGCTCTCCGCTGCGGTGCAGGTTGAGGACGGCTCTGTGCTAGAGCAGCTCCTTAGGAGGGTCGCATTTAAGGAACAGTCTCAGATCGAAGAGGGGCAAAACCACAAATGATTTTCGAACAGGACTAGACATGCAACCTTTTCATCAGAGGTGATAGCTGGGAAGCAACTTCTGGCCCAGTATTTTGTTAATGATGGCCACAGGGATAGCACATCCCTAAAAGAAAGGTTATCCTATAGATGCTTTGTTTCTTACATGGTAGTCAGGTGTCTTTTGCTGACCACTGTACATATTGATGCTCTACTCTGGCCCTTTCCTGGCCCTTCCAAACCCCTTCCTTGTACTTGGGCTGCATTACAGGAGAAGATCTAGGCAATACCAATTCCAGATAACGTTGCTCTGTAGAAGTTGACTAATCTTTAAAAACAGGCTAAATCCCAATTTGGAATGATTTCAGCAGAGTAAGCTTAGAAGACAATTGCTGTAATTATGCAAATTTAAACAAGTGAATAGCCTTAACACAATATATACAAAATAATGATTTAAAGGAATTAGCTTTAGGAATTAGCAGAAATTGGTCGTTTGTATGTAATAATAGAACTGGAAGCTAATGATCCAGAGTGAAGGAGTTTTGCCAGTAGATATTAAAGCTTAGATAATCTTTTGTTCAGTAACGTCATGCTTGTGTTTGTTCAGGATTGCAGCCTGTGCCTGCATTACTCTATTGGAATTCCAATCACTCACCAGTTCTTAATTAGACAATATAACTGATACGATAATTGTGGCATGAATTGATTATTAACTGAAGTTTGTATGATAATTACTAACAGAGTTCTTAAACAGAACATGAATAACATAAAATTAACATAAGCATTCCTGAACTGGCATTATTACACAGTGGTTGTGACCCGGAGTTTTAATTGTTAATATGCATTTAAATTCACTGCTATCCAGTCCAGTGTTTGAAATCTTTGTAAGTAGTTGCCAATAAAAGAAAATTTATTTTGTTACCAAGGCTTTTTTCCAAGCTGTGAAATTTTCAAATGATCTGCCAAAACAGTCTGTATTCTTCAGGGCCAATAATTGGTCAGAGTTGTCCTCTACTTTTTACGCTCTATTTCTGTTTTGTTTTTACAACTTACATCAGAAACACTATCAACAGAATCCCGTAAGTATATCTGTGCTTCCTATACACTTTGGTATTCTAGTGTATAGTATATATTATTCTAATGTATAGTATATATGTGTCTAGTATGTTCAATTGCACTGATTGTAGAAGTATTATCCTTGAAATCTTTAATGATAATTTTTGGAATGACTATCTCCTAATAATAATGAGAGCACATCGTTTCACCTCAGAGTCTCATGGCAGAAGCTGATACAGTACGTATGTAGTTAGGGGTGTCGTGGTACCCCCGGTGAGGATGGGGACCTCTTCTACTCACCGCTGAGCAAACACGCAATGAGGGACAATCGCTGTCCTGGAGAATTTTAAGTCTGGACCTTGTATGAGGGGGCAGGCTGTGTTCTACAGAATCAGATCTTTTGTAGCATGTTGTTTAATTAACCAGAAAAAGTGAATTTTAAAAACAACACCCTACATGACAGCAGCTTTTTCTTCCCCCTCCGACCGGCCGGCGGCGAGCCTCGCCGAGCCTTGCTGAGCTTCGCCGAGCCTCGCGTCCCGCTCTCACCCCGGAGCACTCGGGGTGGAGTCCCACCAACAGCCGTGAGTCATGGCTAATTAACCTGCTAAAATGGTGGGGAGACCCAGCAAACCTGGTTATTGTGTGACACAGCTAAGATTACGATTTCTCTGTCAGAGCTGAAACTAAAGCTAATTAAAAATAATGCGAGTGGTGTTACGTGGCGGTGGGAGCTGCTGCGGTTCGGGGCTCACGTGCTCAGGAGCTGCTCGGGCGTCTGCAGTGGGATGGTCCAGGCAGCTGATCGTGCTGCAAACGTATCTTTTAGTTGATGTTTCTCTCTGCTGTTTGGTGGGGTTTGCATTTAACATGCATCAAGTCCCTAATCTGTGTTACACAAATGTAAGTGCTAGTCCAAGGGAAGGGTATTTCTCTCGGGCAGAGGCTGAAGGCTAATTCTGGAGAAGCTGGGAAAGGTAACTTCAGCTGTGACAAAGCACTGTATTTCTACAAACATTTTGCAGTAGTGCCTGCTATTCTGCTCATGAAATTACTCTTCCATTTGAAACTCTTTTTTGCTTTGTGATATCAAACTGTGTGAGAGATGTCTCAGCCCTTCCTTAAAAGAAGGTTCTTTGTTCGTCATGGAGTCTGGTTGAACGGGGGGAGTTTATTTGGTTTGGAGCTAAATCAAAATGTCAGAATCCTTCCAGAAATGCAACACCTGTCCTTCCTACAGCTGTAGCTGAAACCAACTGGAAGTATAATTTTCCCCAGAATTACCTGTAATTCAAGTCTACATTTTGAAAAGCTGAAACAGGAGGCACCGAACCAGGCAGGTTTATTTGGGTCTGGAAATCACGTTATCATAGAAGGAGGTCTGAGATTCCTTTCCTAAGTTCCTGCTTTGAACATTTTCGTGGAGGAATGTTAACTGGTGAGTGTCCAATGTATTCAACAGTTGGGTGATCAGCATTTTCCTTTTGTTTTTTCTTACGCCATTATTGTCAGGAAAAATACAGCCCCGTTTCGGAGGAAAAAAGACAAGGGAGCAAAGCTCCTACAGTCTTCCACTATTTCTTCTTACACCCTGGTAAATTCATGGCTAGCTGTGAATGTTTTCCCTCTCTGCTTTCTTATTCTGCGAAGAACACCCAAGTGTGGCTGATCTCTTGTCCTCGCTGTTGTGCAGCTGATGCCAGTGGTACTGGCTTTATTGCGCTTTGCAGTAAGAGGCTTTTCCTCAGATTTATGTCATATTAAAATGAGATGTGTAATTACAGGGGTGAGATGCAACGGCAGCATGCAGCAGGAAGAGTGCCTCTCATTTCTTTCTTCGTTGGCTCTAATTAGCTAAAGAGTGGATTCCTTAGTGCTGCGTAGCACCTGGAGAGACCTTTGCCGCAGCTTTGTGGCTGTAGCTGCGTTGCTGTCGGGATCCCGGCTTGGTGACCGGGGCTTGAGGATATCTACAGAGCTGCAACCGTCATTCCTTGTTCAAAGGCAGACAAAAACCTTGCAGGGGCCGGGAATACTGGGCACTATAATCTGACAAAGTAGAATTTAAGACGATAAACTAACTTATTTATTTGTAGCTGTGTGAGAAACAAGTGCCAGCTTTGGTAGCCAGTTGAAAGGAACATGAGATGCTCCATCTCTTCTCGTGAACAAGTCATGCTGCACTCCCAGAAACTCACGCATGTGCCAGCAATCTTCATGTACGCTCAGAAAAGCCCAGAATGTCCCAACCCTAAAATTCACTCCAGCAGTGAATTTTAAAAATGATTTCTAGCCATTATTACTTTTTGTTAACAAGCAATTTTTACTAAAGACTTCCGGAGAAAGTATTCTACTCCTCCTATCCGTAAAAACAGCTATAAACTGAATGCATTTTAATAACTTTTTCCAAGAAGTTACAAGGTATTTCATTAAAATGTCAACTTTTTCTTTCATATATTTTATGATTCTCTTTCTTCCTTCTGCCACAAATATGTTGTTGCCAACATCATCATGACACAGTTTGCTGCCAAGACTATGGAAAGTTAAAAAAGGAAAGAAAAAATGAATTTCTATCCGCTCTTTAGGTAAAACTCTTCCAGCACTAGAGGCTGAGAAAGCAGTCAGAAATATCTGAAGTGCCAAAGACAAATGTTAGAGTGCCAAAGCGGTGGCATAAAAACATGGAAGCAGTACCAGGGGGATCAATTCTGTGCAATAAGTGAATAGTAATCAGCTGTGGACATTTCCCAATCCGTTTGTCAGTTATAGATTTCCCATAGTTCCTATTAATGTTTCGGTAAAGATTAGATAAAACAGCTCGAGCATGCACACGCTGGCTTTGAGAGATTTAGCAGAGCAAGTCAGCTCCCGTTTGCAAGAAACGACGTGTCTTTCCCACCAAACCATCTCCAACTGCTGCATAAAATCCTTTGTGTCCTACTGCATCCCCCCAAGGACTCTCTCTTTTAAATATATCAACCTGCTGTCACTCAAAAGGTCACCAAACCCCGCTCCAGCCAGGTGTCAGCCCATCTGGTGTTAGCTGGTTTAATAAGGAAGGAGCCGCTTCACCCGGTTTTAACTCATTAGACTGGGAGGCGGGGGAGGGAAGGAAAGAAAAAAACCTCAGTTTTGCTTTTGAGAATAGTCAAGCGATGTGACTGTATTTCCTACTCGAGTGCCTTAACACCTGACTAATTAAAATGAGCCTGGCTTTGCATAGGGAGTATCCCTGCAAAGGCCCTAATTTTCAGCCCTTCAGCAGCACAGATCCTCACTGGAATTTCATTATTACTTTTGCTGTCCTATCTTTACTTCTGGTTGGAGATGCCGAGTGGCTACGAAGATATTAAATTAGCTTCGTGCCCAGGATTTCTGGACTTCTGCCTTTGCAGATCTCAATATCCGTGGCCTCCTGTGCAAATGGAGAAAAGCGATGGAGGGTCCTTGCCGGCTGCGGATACTCAGAATGCCTAATTGCAGTTTTAAAGGATCTTGAAAACTTTCAAATTCCCAAGTGATATCCCAGGTAATTTCCTGCTTGGCTGGAAAGCGAGGGACAAACGTTATTTCCACTCCTACTAAACCAGTCGCGGCATCAGGCTGGCTTCCCAGGCACTGCGCGTGACGCTGGAGAATTTTGCATTTGGCTGGTTGAGTTTGTTGTTATTTTTAAATAGCATAAAATCTCTTTCTTGGGATTTGCTGTGCTGCTTAGGTGTTGCCCTCACCCCAGAGACGTTCTCTTTTAAAAGCGATTTAATTTCTCTTTCTCTGGCTCATAGGCCACAGCTTGATTTTGCTTGCACTCCTGGGTCTTAAAGCAATTTTAAAGGGGAGCCAAAGAGTTGCTGAATGTAGCTGTTTTGTTTACATTATGTAAAATTGGGAATCTGCCATAAGAGAAATCCCACGCATCCCATGCAGTGTTGAAGGCACACAAGGGTGTGTACGCATCAGATAAAGTAGGTGGAGTATTTTAGCAAAGGCCTGTAACTTGCCCAAACGAGTTAATTACACATGCTGCGTCCCACTTTCCCAATACAGAAACATTTGTAATTAAAAAAAAGAAAAAAAAATTAGCGTGTAATTTAGAGTTGGCCTTGGGCCGTTCCATCTTATTCCTGACTCTGGGACCCGGTCACTCTCTCATCAGCTCCATTTCAGCATACGATGCAAGCAGTACGGAGGAGAGTAACCTGACAATTTGCTTACACCTACTGCTCTAATTTAGGCTCTCATCTGGTGTAAGTAATATTGGCAAACATTACCAATATTTTACGGAAATACAATTGATTGAGAAATAGTATACATGGAATAGATTTTGAGTCATTTGAGTAATATATAGAACATTAATTTTCTGGTACTGTCTCATGCAATGTATTGCAATTGTGAACTGCATAATGCATATAAAAATCCATATACCTATACTTCTATTTTTAGCCCCGACAGCCTCCATGTAGGCTATTTTCTATGTCATATGCAGCTGGAGTCAATGATTCTCCCATGTATCTGAGACCATCAGCTCTCCCCGGTGGAATATTGATTTCCAGGAAATCATCTTCATGCAGCCATCTTTGCTTAAATATCGCATAAAGGTATACTCTTCCTCAAAAATTACACACATCCCTACCATTTTCTACTGGAAATTGAACGTATTGCTCCGTTTAGCAAACTATTTAGACAATAAGGCAAAAAAATAGATAGGTGTCTCCATACTATGGAATATTTTGCTATTTACATCCTAGCTACCATACATGACTGGAAATGTAATGCTTCTAAAGCAGTTGGAACTGTGAAATAAAGCAAAAAAGAAAAGGGCTGGCAGCTATCTTAATGCACAGTAAAGCCAGGAAGTTGTTTAGACTGTCTTTGAACTTGGCCAGTGGACTGGGATACATATATCGGTCAGAAAAGGGAGATACTTTAAAGATCTGTTAGGTCAAGAACACATTTTATGACATCAAATATTTAATAATATCTAAGGAAATAAAAAATCATATGTGAGGGATCAAGGTTAAAATAAAACTTTGTGGCTGATCTCTCATGCTATTAAAAGATAGTATGTTTTCTAAAGTTAAAGGGGGGTATTTTTTAGCACACAAAGTTACAGGCTGCAGATTCTGTTTAACCTTGCTACCTTGCTGCTTTCTGGCACTGAGATTGTTATTTATACTACATACAATTTAATAATCTGGTAAGAAAAATATTTACTTCTTTAGTTAGGATTTTGTTTTACTTACTTATGCAGCTTTTTTTCTGTAAAAGACCTCGAGATGAACCATGTTATTCAGGCCAGTGGAGGTGTTGTGGAATTGTTCTTTAGCAGCTGAGTGCAAACTAGCACAACACTGCTGCCCCTCTCCATCTCACTTCTGTATTCAAGAACCAGAAGAAAGCATGGCCCATTTTTAATTTTAGCCATACAAACACCATAAATCAGGCCCCAGATTAAAAACCCGTAGGGTTAAAATGACCATTTTAATTTTGCCTTGTACTTTTTGCCTTCAAATTGCTGGTGGCACAAGGAAATGATGCCAGAAAAAATACAAAATATGGTTTAGGATGAGATCAGAAAACCAGAAAGGTGTATCTGGCTGCATTCTTAGGATGTGCAGGAAACACTTCTGTTTCCCAGTGTACTGTATTTAGAATATACAGTGGAAGTTCAGTCCTTCATGGAGCTGGTAACCACCTAAAGAACTAGTATGGTGGCTGCTCTAGCCCGGGATTTTCTCATTTCCCTTGTTAGAGATGCTGCAGCTCGGCTAAACGACTGGGTATTTCTTGTGTACAGTCACCATGACCCCATTCCTTCTGCCCCATGTCAATATTTATTTATTTTTTTAATATGTAGCTAAAAATCTTCACTGGAACGCTTGGACTCCAGTCCCATCCTGGGAAGGTGAAAGGAAATGTGACTCCTGTGTTTGCCAGCACTGATTAGCCCCGATGCCAATGACTATGTGATAAAAGTCTTTTTAGGTCTGTTGGCCAACTGGGATGTGTTGCGTGCTGGTTTTGGGGAAAATACGTACTTTCCCCTGCAGAGCACCAGTTAACTGCCCTGCTGTATCGTTAGACCACAAATCCATCCTTCGCTGTGCCTGCTTTGAGATTCTGCCTATCTTTCCCTTCTTTGCCCACAGAAGTCTCTGAAACAAAAGAGGAGTATTTAATATTATGTAAAATCTACTATGGAATGGGTAAAATGATTCATGCCCCTGGCAGAACAGCAGTTGAACTTGGATCCAGTCATTGTTTTCAGTAGACAGATTAAACTTGGATCTTAACCTCTAAATGCAGAGTCAGCAGAAATTATCATGTCCAGCACTTACCGAGCAATTTCAGAGCCATGTTAGGTGACAGATTCTAGTTTTGTGTCAATATAATCCATCTTCAGTGTCAGAGGTAAAAAGAAAATAGCATTTATATTTTGATATCATTTGTCTGTGAAAATTATTTTTCATAATCTTTTTAATGTGAAAGTCTGACTTTCAAAAAAACCCCCAAACCCCACCAAACAAAATTCATTAATCCAGCACGATTAACCCCCTTTTTTCTTCTCAAACAATGAATTTTTGTGGACCAGTGCAGCTGCTGAAGCAGCCACTCATAAAATTATCTGATGCTCAGAGAAATGCAAAACTAAATGCCATATTTTTGGATTGTTAAGTGTCACTTCAGTGAAATGTACTTGTGGTTGAATAGCTCCCGTTTATTTTCTAGGGATGGTTAAAAATGAGGAAATTGTGACAATTCTTGAACATTTTCAATTGCTTTTCCTTCTGTTGTTCTTGCTGAATGGGGAGAATGCTTTTATTTTTGGATATTTTGAGGAGAAAATATTCCAAATGTTTGGTTTTGCCACTGCTTCACCTCTTTTTCTCCTTCTCAGATTTGCCACTGAAAAGAGGCAAAAGTTCAGCAATGGGGAATGAGGACCTAGGGGAAAGCAGGGGGAGAGAGAAGAAGAAAACCTGAAATGCAGTTTATTTCAAAGTAAATGATAAAATGGAAGATTATGTCTTGAAGGTGAACATTTTCAGTGAAAAAGCTTTGCAAAATCTTGAAGAGGGCTGAAGAGAAGGGAGGAAATATGAAGTCCAACATGTTTTCTGTGCTTGCTTTGTCGGATTGTGGTTTTGAGGAGTGGGAGGGATGCTCGCAGTGGGCACGGTACTGCCTTCTCCTGAGGACCTCCCTCCTGCTCAGCAGCTCGAAGCAGGAACAATATCAATGTGTTTTCGGAGAACGGGGGCTGGTCAATGAAGGAGCTGAAGGCAGAGCCATGGGGAGTTGGAGAACTAGGGCTTTCCCACCAGCAGGTTTAGCTCCGAGAAACCATGAAGATGAAAGAGAGGAAAAGGCGTAAATTAGGTATTTGTGTGTGGCTTCACTAGAGTGAAAGAGAAGAAGAAAAAAAAGCATAATTAATTAATTCCCCTCAAATGTCTTTGAAAATGCCAACAACTATCTAGATAAGAGGGGAAGTCCTGCCTTATTTCAGTCCTTATTTCAAAGGAACAATAGATACCCTGTGACACAACAGTCTGATGGGTCTTTTTAAGACTAAAATAGCTTAGGAGAAGAGCCATTGAAATGGATTATGAACTGGCTTGTGCAGATGAAACCGAGGGTGTCAGTGAAAGAGAAAATTTAGAGTGAGGAGGGGAAACAAGTGGGGTCAGTACTACAGGCCTTTTTTCTGATTAATCGTGAATGCAGATGACCTTGGTGAAGGTGAAATTTCAAAATAGGTTTGCACAGTGCTAATCACACAGGGCTGGAGTGTGGCAGCCAAAGACAACCAAGCAGACAGACAATTCAACAGAGGTAAAGTTAATTATAAGGATGAACAAGCTATTTGTGTCATTTAGCATATGTTACTATGGTTTTGACCTATGGAGATGAAAACTTAGATGGTAACACGGTCTCAGCTAAAAGGCAACTTGGCTAGCTGGGTTGACCTGATCTACAAACCGTAGTTTTCCCTATAATGTCTCCCCGTAGTCAGTAGATGCTCGTTAATAACCTTTCAATAGAGCACCGTGTCGGCTGGACTCACTGCTGGAGATGTTGCCTAGGTCTGGATTGCCTGGGCAGGGACATGTGCAGGTGTGAATATATTACACCATGTTCTGCGTTTAGAGCAGTCAAGGCTGTAAAAAGTTGACAATCAGATGTGCAGATGCGCTGTTCTGACATGCCTTCGTCCTCCGAGCACCAGTGGTGTTTCTGAAGGAAAAGCTGAACTTAAAAGATTTTTATCAAAAAATGCCTTTTGGAAAACTGAAGCTAGGGGGGTGGTGAAATTTTCTGATTCCTTTTTAAGGTTTGAGTATATCCCTTTGAATATTTGGCAGCTAGAAAATGTTCAGTGCCTTAGTGATGTGAGGAGGCTCTTTAAAGGGAAGTACTGTGTGATCTTAAAGATGGACTTCATCCAGCAGATCGTTTCTGCTGACTTCTGTGACATGGACAAGATCCCAAAAGTCTGGCTGCCTTTTCAAAGTCACTAAGCTTCTCAGGGCAGCCGGAAGGGGCTGAACGTTTCGTAAGATGTGTTTTCTCATCATGTTTTCAGAGCTTTCACCCAAAAATGCATCTAGACCCAAATACTCTCTGAAGCCCAGGCTCAGGACCAAGTCTGAACTCTGTGACTTGCTCACTTCTTCTTGCTTCTGGTCATCGGATGGCAGGGAGACACAGACCTTCGTGGTATTTCAGTGTTCTGGGTTAGTACCTGGAACCGGAGACAGGCAAGAAACGTGTGAGGTAAAAATTAACTGAACTTTTTTCAGACCTTAAATTTGTTTTAGCTTTGGCACATTTTGTCCAAACCAATTTGTCTGTCTCTAATGCAATGTAAATAGCATAAAGCAGTTGCTTTGTGAAATATATGACGTTTGTAGAAAAGTATATATAGACTGGCTTCCAAAATCAATACAGTAAACCCTTGATATTGCATACCGAAGTTCATTTCTGTTTTGACACATCTTCAAAGCAAGATATAGAGTCCATTACTTCACATGCTTTTTAAATTTAAACACAGCAATTTATGTATTGATGAAAATGTGTAAGTCATAATCTTTATGAATGGCTTTTGGAACCCATTTATCAGACATCTCTGGTTTTATTTTGTACGCACTATTCTAGTTGCTTGTTTGATTTAGCAAAGAGTCTGTAGATTTTCACGGTTCTGGACAAACTGAATTGCTGAACGAACTCCTTGGTAGCACGGCTCTGTAACGAGCGACTAAAACTGCACAGAGCCACTTGTACATGCTGTCTGGCAGTAACTACGGACGTTGCATTTTATTTTTTATAAAGTTTTTTATTAAGAAATATTGTTAGAGGGATCATGGCATTGGGCATGTGGAACCGTCTTCTGATCTTCTCCTGCCAGGGTGACAACCAGTTGACAAGTATGCCAGCTCAAAGCCTTGCCTTTTAAAGGGATACAATGCTATCACTAATGCTAATAGGTCCTAACGGCCCTGAGCAGCGCCCTCTGCCCCCCAACTCCTGCCCATGGCCCAGGACCCCGTTTCAGTGTCAGTCCCTGCCCCGGCGATGCTGCAGGATACCATGGGCCGATGTCCCCGCCTGCCCTCAGCCAGTCCCCCTCTCCACAGAGGTGCCCAAAGCCCAGGGCAAAATATAAAGGCAGTTTACATTTGTGAGGTTTCAAAGGTCTGAGCCCCAAGTGTGGCTAAGATTGCAAATCTAATTTAAGCTGTTTATCAGCTGTTTTTTAATTTAACTTTCTTAACAGTTCTCACAGACATGAGAGAGAAGATAGATATTATATCTCAGCCTGCTATGCAGCATGAGACGTTATCTAAATCTGTTCATCAGAATGGTTTCAAAGAATTTTCACCTAAACTTACAGGTTTTCCAAAATGCATGAAATCATTCTTCAAAGCAGAGAGGTTTTGACACTTTTTTACTTTAATCCAATGAATCAGAATCACCTCTTAGCACGTGCCATGAAAGCCACATTTAAGATTGTAGAGGGACAGTGTTGATAGCAAAGATGAAATGGATAATGGAAAAAAACTCCCAAATTTCTGTGTTTGGCATCTTTTTTTTGCTGTTTAACCCAGGGGACTACTACTGGATGGATAGTAAGTAATTAGAAGCAAAACTAAGTTTTCACCTTTGCTACCCACTCAGCAAAACAAAGTCCTGGAGGTTTGTAGTCTAAGCAGTCCTAATGAGTCCTAATGTGTCCTGACACTCCTCTGGCTCCGCTCTCCTCCGCTTCCTCTGCTTATTGCAGACAGTGAGGACTGAATTAACGAACAAAGGCGAACTATTGTTCCACTTCGTTTTTTGATGTGTGTGGGAGGCATGATCCGGCCAACTTTAGCCAGCGTATGTTGTTGCATTACTTGCAGAACAGCATTGCCATTGGTATGAGAGGTCTTTGGGGCTGCAGGACCAACGGCGAAGCTCCTGCCCACGCAACTAGGAGAAGAAATGTCAGAGCACTGCCGATGAGGAGCATTTCACGTATCTGGGAAGAAAACTGGGCATCAAGATTTGCATTTCTTTTCCCAGATGTGCAACTGGGTGACTATGTACACTTTCTTTAACAAATAAGCAGGTAAACAGTTCTCTAAGTTCATGTGGAAGGGTTTAGAAACACTGAAATAGAACTTGGTTAAACCGAGGAAAGTGCTGAGCAGATATGGCTGCACTTATTTTGGGACAGAAGCTTGTTTCTGCACGATGCTGGATTTTGCTGTACCTTGCAAGAGACACTCAACAAAAGTTTGCCTTGGGCTCTGTAAGTAAGTCCCGTAACTTCATCCCTTCATCAATTCATTGCTTTCCCCACCACTAAATGCTCTGTTAGGAAATTAATTAAGTACTAGCTATGAAGTATTTAACTCTTTTGGGTGATTTGCTGTACAGGAAATTTCCCTTGCCTTCAACCTGCATGCACAGACAGACTTTTGTTTATGTACCAGGAAACTTCCACAGCCTCAGGTACTACGTCTCTCATTTAAAGTCTAAAACAACCAAGGCAGCCGCACCATTTAGTCTGAGGGAGAGGATCTGCTTTTCTTCAGCATGTGGTTATTTGTGCAATCACACCAGTACTAGCAAAAGTGCTGTCTGCTCTTAGCGTAGGCCTAACTTCCAGGATGTCTTCTTTGGAGCTGATGCCTACCTCAGAGCCTGCAATGTTTGGATGGAAAAATTAGTTATGTCAGCTCAGCCTTAAATCCTGGAACTGTTTTAAAGAAACTGTTCTTCTCTTCCTGTAACACTGGCATGCTGGGGCCAGGAAATGGAGTTTAGGACATGGAGTATTTGCTACAAACCAAATTTATGTTGTTGGTTTTTTTAATTACTAGACACTGCAAATACAGTGACTGTTCCAATCAGGATCAACATTAATTTCTTCCTAGCTTTCAAATGTTATAACTACATTTCTCCCGACATGTTGGCATCTGTGTTGGTATTTATAAATTTTTGCATGCTTTGACTGCCATGGAAATTGTTCCAGAAAATACCCTCTAAGGAGCTGAAGTGAGAGAGATAACTCAGCAGTCGTAATAACCCTGCCTTTTAAAAGATTATTTTGCAATTAAAGTTGTGATGTTTTTATAAAACAGATGCACAGATAGTGACTTGCTAGCATCAACAACAGATAAAGTAGAATTTTGCATTTACAAATAAAAGAGCAATTCTGTTCCTCTGAACTTGCACATATAGTATCGGTTCACATTTTGACTTTTTTTTAATATTTGCTTACAAATCTAAAAAAGGCTCATGTACGCAGTGTCGGGGCATCCTGGCTGATAGTAGCTGTTCCCTAGGGAGTATGTTCTCAGGCTTGTATCAGGCAGAATAATTATCAAGTTACTTAATAGAAGCAAATGGGATTTATGCATCCTTATTGTATATGAATTATTATGCAAATTTATCTGTGAATGTTATTAATCTTTTTAACACAGTCCCGCTGCCGCTCGTATTCTCATCTCATATTGAACCCAACGCGAACAGCCGGTGCTTAGCACCTGGCAGCGTGCAATCCTTCTTTATTTTCCCCTCCATAACCTTGCCTATGGACTACAAAATCCCATCGGTACGTGTTTGAAGGCAGCTGCAGCTCTGGGAGGGACAGAACCTGTTTCGTAAACAGTGCATGCTTCCAGACCTTGGGAAGCCATGGGGAAAGGTTGGTATTTCGTTCCCCATACATCACTGCAATCAGGTAGCTGATAGCGTGTCGGTAGCCTGCGAGGGGCCTGGAAGAATGAGGCTTTCTCCTGCCACTCCTGCTGTTACTTGATCATCCCCAAGCTGCAGATATTCTCCCTCTCCTCTGCTGTAAGCTCCTATAAGCTGGCTGACATTCCAGTGCTCTGAGGTCTAAACGTATTTAAACCCAAACGTTTAAGGATGAAATAGGATCTATTTATTTTGCTTTCTAATGTGTTCCTAACAAAAGAGATGGAGACCTGTGATGGGCTATGACTTCCCCTATTGAAAAAAGTAACAAGGGAGCAGGGTAAAGTTCTGTCTTTGCCAAAGTAATCAGGAAAAGGAATAATACAGAAAGAGGTAAAACCCACTGCTGTGCATCCATCATAAAAGAAGAGACCAGCAAGCCCATTACTACTTGCAGTCCTCCTCTCGCCATTGCTGAGAAGCTGACCTCTCCTTCCCTCCATCAAAAATAAATTTGCCCTAACAAAATTAGGTCTGTCCAGCAGGTTATTAGCCAACAGAATATATAGCTCAGCCTCTGAGCTCATCTGCTAAAATCACTATGAAATCCTGTCTCTGTTGAAATCACTGGGAATTTTGCCGTTGTTTTCAGAGGAACTCAGACTTCTTTGCAGGTTTTTACAAGGCTTTGAAGTTGTTTCTCTGAAATGACCTGTTTACTTTTGTGTGAATGGAATCTACATACCTCAGGTACTTATATAGCTGCACTGTCAAATTGGTGCAAGCTATGAACAGTTAGAAGTAATGCTGATGCTAAGAGGGTTCAATATGTTCTCTCTGCTGATTAAAGTTTAAACTGAGTTTAGGCTAAAGCAGACACATTAATGCATGAAAAAGTTGAATATTTAAACCTGAATACATAAACTGATTGCAGGAAAAGGTCTGTAAAAAGATAAAGAGACATCTCATAACATCATTTGTCACTGATCCTTTTGTCACATCCCAGTTTATGAAGTGCCAAAGAACTGGTCACACTTTTTCACTGTGAAGTTCTCCTTCCACTAAACATTTCAACTGTCCTCTTATTTTGCAGAAAATGGTAGGAACACAGACTTCAGGGCCGAAGAGGGAAGTTTATTATCCTTTCTGTGAAGTTCCTTTCTGCTAGGCGTTACCAAGTTGCATACATGATGAATGTAACCCAGTTGTGCCTGTGTATCTGTCACCACCCCTCTCAGATTGCAGCCTCATATGATCTTAAAATAGCACTGAAAAGACATTAGTACATAGCATATACCTCTGTACCATATGCTAGGGATAAAGGAATCTAATTGGGGGTCTTTTTTTTTTTTTTTGCGTGTATTATAATGTTTTAGCTTCAGTTCCTGCAAAATATTTTTTTTGCTTTCAACAGAAACTACTAAAATATATTTGACTCCGTTTATGCAAACAGTGATTCTTGTCCTGCTTTTAGCTTGATTAATGCACTAAAGGAAAAAGCTCAGAGTAAGATGTAACATAAATGTTAGGCTAATTTTTGGTTTTGTTTTTCTTTTTTATTTTAAAAGCTATTTTAATCACAATGTCAACCCTTTTGGAGTGGGTTTGTCATCTGTTGAAATCAGATCTTCTCTGCTGCTATCATCAGTATAGTTTTGTTTGAATAAATACCAAAAAGACACAGACGATATGTATCTGACGCATAACTTCTCCGGTGCTCTCATGGTGAGCTCCGAGCACCCTGTTGACCACTTTCTGTGTGTGCTAATACTTTCAAAATGTACAGTCATAAATGTTGGTGGAAAATTAACTCGCATTTGTTTAGACGTACTGCATTTTAAGTACGTCCTTGGGTGAGAATCATCAGTGCCACAAGCCAGTACGATGCAATTTATGCCTGATAGTCTTTGCACAGCAGTGGATTGCATTTGTATGTGATTATGTCCACTTAGAAATGTTTGCTTACTCATCTAGGCAGGAAATAAAACACTTAGATGAGAGTTATGTGTCAAATCACTCCTCGACAGCACAACTTGAATATCAGATTATGTTTTTCAGTTAATCCAGAACATGAAAATCTGTCACAGAATGTTTTCCCAATTCTTTTCTCAGTTATAACTGTTATTTGAAGAAATGATCAAATATGAACAGGAAAATCATGAGCAGCATCTGCTTAGAAAATAAGGAGGGACTATCTATGCCTCAGTGTAAGCAAATGAGTCTATAAGTGGTTGGCTGTTTAGGCATTACTATAGTAAACATGATTAAAATAGCAAAGAAAAATGCTTGTAGTACTTGAATAACATACGAAATATCTCTTTTATTTCCTTGCTTCTGCATGTGATACGTATGAAGTACCCACATGAGTTTTTATGATTTGTGTCCAGATGTACCTGCCCAGCTGGTACTGCGGAACGAGAGTGGGGCTGATCAGTTTGCTGTACCTGATGTTACCGAGTGTCCTAGAAAGCAGTGGGGTATCAGCTGGCTATAAAACCTGCTCTGCCCCTAACATCTTTCCCCACGGCTTCCTCATCGGCTTTGGCGAGGGGCTGGGTAGGCGCTGCCTTGCAAACTACCTTCTGCTTCTGAGGAGGGTAGAACAGACATGGTGTTGCTGGAGGTTTTAAAGCACTGATAGAATTTAATCTGTAAGTTGCCAAGAGAAAGGTAAGTATGGCTGTTTGTTGAACTGCTTTTATTTCGCTTGTCACACAAGTGCGCCATTGGCTATAATTGCTGAAGATCCTTTATAATCATTTGCTAGCCCTTCCCCCTTAGCAGCAGCCCTAAATAAAGAGAAATGGGCTTTACCATTTGTGTACAAAGCTGGGCATTGCTGCCTGCAAAGCTTTGCATGCTTCCTAATAGGTGGAAAAAATATGGAGTGTGGTGGTTTGGGGCTGTTTCTCAAAATGCTTGTACTTTTTGGTTTGTTTGTTTTCTTGGCTTTTTTGACTGTGTTTGCTAAGGTGATGCTATGTCAAGATATACTTTGTCTTACAACACAGTTCTCTTCTTTAGTCCTGTTCTACCAGTGCATTTATTTGTGGTGCATTTTAAATACGAGCCTGTTGCCCCAGCAGAAGCTACTTTGCATCCTAGATATTAAATGTTTCTCAGATGTAAAGTTATTGATCAAACAGCCTTGGGAGCAGTCGTTGTGGCTGAAGCACAGCGTCTTATGGAGGGAAATTAGTATTATTAGCACCTCTGGGGATCTCTCTCCTTATGTGCAGCAGTTCTGGAATCCTCCTTCAAACCCATCTGCTCTGAGCTAGCTGGCAAGTGAAAAAGCCAAGCATCTGCATGCCACTTGTTTGTGTACACATCAAAGTATTTAAACGGTCAGAAGTTCGGTCTCTGGTGTATCTGAATTTATTGTTTTGTTCTGCTTTTTGCTTCCTGACAACTTTCAAGGCCAAACTCTTTGCAAGGGAAGTAGGTCCAAAATATAATCAGGAACATTTTACGTTTTTTGGGTCATTCCCATTACCTGGTGGGATGTTTTGGAGAGTTTTCTCTAAGGGCAGGGAGCTTCCCTTATTCCATTTGCCACTCACTGCCACCTCCTTTGACATACTGTTTTGTCAAAAACTGTGAAAGTTTGGGTGAAGGGATTAGGAGGTTTTGGTGCAACAACCTAATCCTCAGCAGGAAATGTATGGAGTTGCCAATTTATGGTCATCTAATGACTTAGAAAGAATCCGAATGTGTTTCTAAATATCCGCTTGAAATCAATGGTGACTGTCTTTATTTTCGGCCTTAGGCAGATTGAAATTGAGACAATAAATGACAGTGTCTCATTCCAAAAGAATGAGAATTGGCAGCTTTGCCCAGGCTTTGCTTTTGGGGGAGGAGGAGGAACAAGCAAGGGCTGAAGTCTCCTCTTCAGCGAGGGCTGGTGAGATTAAATAGGCGTCAAATCAGGCTCTGTTTGCTTTTTGTCAAAAAAAAGCTAAATTCTCCTCTGCCCAGGTCCACAGGCACTGTCTAGAAAATGAAGTTCTGTTGAGAGAGCCCTAGGAAAGAGGAAAAAACCCCACTTTTTAATCTCTTTCACACTAATACCCTTAGAGAATTTAGATGTCTGTAAAATGTTTTGAGATTCTCCATTTTCAGGCATAATTAGCTAAAAATACCTTTAACTAATGGTATTTAAGATCAGTATGTTTTTATTAGAATTTTACACTGCGTATAAAGCTGTGATCTGTCTAATGCAGTTTAACGTACCTAAACAGAGAGTAGACTGCTAATAGCCCAGGAAACGATCGGGCGAGGGTGTTTTGACTTTTATTGCAGTGTTGTATCTGGTAATGTTGATCCGACCCCGCTCTAGGAGCCTTTAATGCAATTATGCCGAACAATATTTAAAGCTGTGAACAGATGCAGGCCCCCCGACTCTCGGGCACGTTTCCCCATCTACATGATCTCTCTGGCCGCCTTTTGAAGTCCTCCTGGTGCTGGAGGTGGAATTTGTTTGGTATGAACTGGAATCTAAATAGCTCTGCAAACACAATGACAGATGGCAAAATCCCAGTTGGAACGTGTGACCAGCAAACTGGCTGCGATTTGTTTTCACTCCAGGGTAGACAGCAGACATACTGTGTCTGCGGAACAGCTGTGACAAATATTTAATTCGAGAACTTTCTAAGAGCGGGGAGCATTTCCAGGGAGAGGGGGGGAGACGCTACCTGTGCGATTTCTCAAATAAGAAAGGAGAATTTTCCTTTAGACCCAGGGGAAAAGAAAAGCTCAAGAAGTTGAAAATGAATGGAAGTCTATGTCATATTTATGCTCTCAATCCAGTGTGGTTTACTGCATCAGTTTGCTACGAGGAACGGAGAACTCAAGTGGGGTTTCACCAAGCAAAGATGTTGGCTTTTTAATACCAGAGAGATTTTTCATTTTCTGTCTGTTGAACAATGCATTTTCTTCAGGGATTTTTTGGTTTTGTTTTGTTTTAAAAATACGTTTAATAAGGGACTGGAAAAATGACGTGCTCTCATGTGAGTCCAAGTTAGCAATGTTTGCAAACCTTTGAAGTGATTTCTTTATTATTATTACAATTTTTTACTCTTGAAATGAAACATAAATACATAAGAATACAATAACTAGAGTATTATCAGAATTACGGAAATGATCCAAGTTCCTTTTCTGTGTTTTAGTACCAAACATAATTAATAACTGAAGTAATATATAAGCTTTTGTAACCAATATGTACTGGATATTCTGCTTTTCTTTTTTCTCTTCTTTTTCACTGGCACGCTATACTCAAAATAAGTAGTTTGCTCACATCCTGGAGCCTTTAAAGCTGATGGCAAATTTTGTCTGAAAACAGTATCAAGTTTAAATGACAAGACCTTGTGTCCATTATTACCCTGCATCCCCTACATGTGCTTCATTTTTCCTATATCTTTGTATACTACCAAATTCCCCGAGTACATTATCTTGGCTCTCAATCCCTGCTTTCCCCACCCAAGGCCTTAAAGAACAGCATATTGTGTTTCAGAGCACCATGACAAAAGTCCCAAATGTGCCATTTTGTAGAAGTAAAAAAGGCTGGTAAGAGTCTTTGAGGAAAGTTTTCTCTTTTTTAAAAAAGCTGGGGAGTTTCAAAATACTTAGATTTAATTGAAAACTAAATTCCTAAGAGGGAACACTGTATGGGGATCTGTAAAACTAACTCTCTTAAATGGAATGTGGCTCGGCTACAAAACTTGTTAGTGCTAGCATGCGAGTCTGAAATATATTGTATGTGTGTGTGGATATGTATGTAGATAGGTTTGATACATAGATCTGTATGTAGGAATGTATTTAATCCTTGGTTTCTTATACTTCAGTCACTGAGGTCTTGGTCTATTTCCCAATGCAGAAAAAAACAGTTCATCAGCTCAAAGGATGTATAGTCAGATTTCTAAACATTAGTAATCACAAAGTATGATCTAGATGCTTTTTTTATCCTCTGATATACAGTAGAAAAAGATGAGAGTTATATGGGAATCCTGAGTAAAAAAAGAACTGAATTTATTGAAGTGAAGGAATTATCTCAAGCATATAGGAAAGTTTTGAATAGGGAGAAGTAAAGCTAATCTCATGGAGTATGAAAAATTACTAGACAGCACAAGGCTATCTCCATTTTAAGCAAATTGTTGATTACAATCTCTGTTACTCTTCAAGATATATAAAAAAAGTGTTAGCGTAAGTCTTTCTAATTATAGATAAATTGTATTATTCCTTTCTTTCCATGATTTTTTGTATGCTAGTCTCATTTTATAAGGTGGTTTTATATTAGGAAAGCATTTCTTTAACCGTGATAAGAATAGCCTGTAGAATATGGTTAAAAAAAAACCCAAAACACATGCAAGTCATGCTCTTGACACATTTATTCTACTAATTGTTCCACTGTATAATTTTTCCAGGAGACATGGCCAGGTCAGACCTGATGGTGGGAAAGAGTCCTGGTTTACAAAAGATGTTCTCTTCTTACGCATTCAAAAACAGAGGGATGGTCTTTTCAGAGAGAGCACTGAACTGGGAGCTCCTATTCAACTTTACGCCCACAGTATCTGGCAGACTGTTTTCAGAGTCACTGTTTCCTAGGAATCCCCCATTCTGTAAATATGGACTGCATTCTTTGTTCCTAGAAGTACACCCTAAATATCATTGTGCTGAAATGAATGTTATTTGCTTATGCCAAGTAAGTCGCTTGAGGCTGTATCAATGACCTACTTGTTCATTTAGTATGTTAAGGACATTAAACTAACTAATTATTAATGAACCTGTTGAAGTTTATGTTCACTGAACTTTTCATAATATTCTTCGGGGAACGTGTCCCGTAACACAAGAAATTTGCTGTCCCTCCTGCTGAGAGCCAGCTTATAAGTGGTGAGGTCAAAACGTGGTGTTTTGACTTCCTAATCTCATTATTTGCTCAGAAACAAGCTGCCTGCATTAAAACAAAAAAAATAGTACAGCAGAGAGGTGACAGCTTATAGTAGTAGGAGCCTAATAAGACAGAAAAGTAGAGCAAAGCAGGGATGGCCAATCTTACTAAGTGGCTAGAAATACGTAACTCTTCTGCCCCAACTTCACCTGCCATGTTGCATTATTAGAAGAAAATACAGAAGCCCAATAGCAGAACTTCCATGTGGTGCTTCATGTTAGAGCGAAGCATGGAGCAGATCCCCTGCCTCATGTAATGAATTTTAAGTAGTCTGAGAACAATCTGCCCTTAAGAAGTTGTAAGTTACCCCGGGGGAATGCCGAACTGTCAAGCCAAGTCGCTTCGAAGACCGAACAATAGATTAGTGTAAATTGATTTTGCATTCAAAACTACTTAAAAAAAAAAAAGGGAAAAAAATTCCAACCCCACCAAAGAAAAAAAACCCCCGATGTGTGCCTAGAGAAATAAAATAGATCTGTGCCTCGTTGTTTTGTGGTTTTACACAGATGCAGAGACGAAGCCACGAAGCCATGTTAGGAACAGATGTACTG
Source organism: Sagittarius serpentarius (assembly GCA_034782735.1). Taxonomy (NCBI): domain Eukaryota; kingdom Metazoa; phylum Chordata; class Aves; order Accipitriformes; family Sagittariidae; genus Sagittarius; species Sagittarius serpentarius. The sequence continues at coordinate 50,812,711 of JAVKLA010000001.1, read as the reverse complement.
CATGTTTTATAAGCCTTGAAGGACTTTTCAGTTGTGCCTGATGGACTTGCATCTGCACCTGCATCTGTACCTAGTGATTTCTGGAGAACGGTGTCACAGATTTCAAACAGCCGCTTTGAGGTCCCATCTTGTTGACTAATATCCTTGTGAAGACACCCGCACAGCATGCAGAACAGTAATAGTGATGTGTGAACCGGTATTGGGGCTGGCCTAAATTTAGCTTTTCAAAATGCTATTTAAAGCAGGCAAAATGCTTTATTTCGTGGGGGGAAATGTAATACTGGAGAAAAGCATCGGAACAAACTCCAGGCAGCTGCATTGTTTGAGACACAAAAACCTAAATCCACAAAACTTCAGCGTAAGATGGGAAGACCGGCAGCATCTGGTCATCAGCCTAGGAGCTGGGGAACAGAAACAGGCCCTTGTCTTGCCCTACAACCTTGGCATCCCTGAAGGTCTCTGCCTTTACAGTGCCTCACAAAGGAGCAACCCAGTAGTTCAATGATTTTGACAGCTCTGGGCTTTGATCAGACTTCTGTGGATAGGAAATTATTTGGGGAAGACAGGGAGCCGCGTGCCCTCCTGAATGCTTTCCCTCCCATTGCAGTTCCTGGTCCATATGTAGACAGCAGCTTCTAATGAGCGCTAATGGTCATCTCAGTCCGTGGCTATGTATTCCACGATATAAACAAAGTCAGCGTTGGCGATGCTTTCCTTGCTACTCAGGCATGCAAAGCAATTAATTAGTTACTTAAGTATTGCAGAGTTACTGACAGACTTGAGTAACAATGTCAAAAGCAGAGAGCTTGATGAAATCCTGGCAAGAAAACTAAGGTTATGTGATACGTAACTTCATGTAGATATAGACCTGGGAGTAACGGATGCAGTAGAGTGTGTGCGTCATGCACGTTTCTTTCTCCTTGGCAGTGTAATTGTTTTGCAGATTTCTTGTGGAAATCAAATCAATCCATAGCCGTGCTGCTAGATGATATCCTGAAGTTGTCACTCCTTTGGTATCTGAGCTCTCCCGGTGGGTTGCAAATTGTTCTAGATAAATGGTTGCATTTATTTTCTTCTCATACTGTGTCCAACCACCTGCTTTTCTGTGTTGCTGTAGGAGCTTGTAAAATACTCCACACTTCATAGGTTTTTGAACTGGAGCCCGTAAACATGGCAGAACAAATTTGGAGCTAATTTTACAGTGGCACAGGTTGCCAGGAAGGACCATTAATTAAAGAAATCTTTACTCTGTCATCTACAATAATACTGATTAAAGGTTTTTCCTTCTAGATCTTTCAGATACATACTGTGTATGAACTTGCACAGTCTAAAACAGAGCTAAGAAAAAGACTTGAGGTTTTTCTAAGGGGAGAGAAGATATGTTTTTCACCTTTTAAAAAATGCTCTGAGCTAAGATCCACATTCAAACTTGGTGACTTCAATGACTGCAATGAAGCAGGAGCCACAGCAATGCACATAGGAAGCATTTCTTTACTGAGAGGGTGGTCAAACACTGGAACAGGCTTCCTAGAGAGGTGGCCGATGCCCCAAGCCTGTCAGTGTTTAAGACGCATCTGGACAATGCCCTTAACAACTTGCTTTAGCTTTTGGTCAGCCCCGAAGTGGTCAGGCAGTTGGAGTAGATGATTGTTGTAGGTCCCTTCCAACTGAAATGGTCTATTCTGTTCTGTTCTGTTCTGTTCTATTCTATTCTAAATAATGGACATACTGGTATTTATCCCAAAGAGTCGAACTGTTCATTCCCTAATGCCTCACAGTGCTGTTTTCCAGGTGAAATGAAGTTTGGAACATTATGACATTAGTAACATACATTAAGTGCACCAAGGACTGTTGGGTTACAAATCAGTAGGTAATACAGCATGCCCATACATTAGTTTTATACAAATAGTAAGGCATTTTTTAAATGATTTATGTAATAGAGAGTTTATTATTTTATTAAACATGAAAACTGGGATGGTTTCAAGCAAGGATTTGATCCTGCTGCTCTAAACCAGTTGTAATTATCAGTTTCAGCGGAGGATTATGTAAATAGGATTGTAGGAATAAACCTTAGAAAACCAGGCTTGAAATGTTTGTTGCATGCTTCTAAGCTGACTGGTAGCCATAGATAAAAATGATTAGTAGATGTTTTCTTGCATTTCTAATGGCAGAAAGGAGACTTTCCTTGCTGTCTGGGCTCTGGACTGAGCTTTTGTTGAGCAATGTTTGACTTCATTCTTCTCATTGCCATTTGTCTCTATTTATTTGCATTGAAAAAGGCCTCCTTAAAGTCTGCAGAATAGTCAGACACACAGCTTTCCTTCAAGCCATATGCCATTTTGCAGCCAGGGAAGGTAGCAAGCAGCCGCTTGCAGAAACGGCTGTGAAGAGGTTCTTGAGAGATGCTTTACTCCAAGCAAAGGGCTGCTGCAAAAATAAGGGCCCTTTGCAAAGGCCAGAAGGTCAATGCAAAGACTGACTTGAGCGAATACGGAATGTAAACTGAGCCAAAATAAACAGTGTAATCACAGAAAAGTAAAATGGAATTTTTAGTAACAGTTTTCGTAAGATCAGGCATACGTAGCAACATGTAACAGAAAGGAGATTTTATTATATTTCAAACAATTTCTATAAATGTCTACTAAAATTTGTTTTAAATCTTATGTAATACACTTTCACCATTGTTCTAACTCCCTTTCTAAATAGACTTTTTCATCAAGTTACTACTATGAGACAGTTTGCTCATCTTACGACTACTCAAAAGGGAATTTTCTGTTTCTTTAGAAAAATTCTTTGAGCTACCTTCTATTTAGAATAAATAATCACCATTTAGAAGAATAAGAAAATTCAAATATAAACATGAGATAGATTTCTAAAGGTTGCATGTATGTTTATTTTAAGCAGTTGAGCATTTAAGACTGGACAAGAATTTAATTATTTTCTTAATGTTTGATACCCTTACTCTGTGCTTTCTTCCAGTAAACCTCATTAAGATGTTTTGGTTTCAGTTCATGAGCTTCATGTATGCATAGTCTATTAATGTCTGTTAATGTCTATTATGTCTATTAGTATGCCTATTAAACACCCAGTGCTATCTAAGATTGGAAAGAGATTATTAAGTGAGATAAAGTGGGTGGGCAAATGCCTGCATATTTCCTAGGTTATTGATACTGAGTAAGAAGGAAGACAGTGCACGTTGGAGCATGACTCTTGTGTGGCTCCTGTACTAACTGGCACGGGTGGCATCACATTTGTTGAACTGAACTGATACAGAAAGCTAAAAATAGTCTCCTCTATGTCGAACTCAATGATTATGTTCTCTATACCAGACTTAGCCTATGTATTTAGATCAGCAATGAGGGCAATGAAAGATCTAGTTTCTATTTACAGTTAGTTATGTTTAATTCAGTTGTGTGAGGCTCTCAGCTCGTAATTGAAGTTCATGGATCACTTTTCACAGAACTGCCCATCGCTGCGTCGCCCTGACCTCACTGATATTTTCTTTGACATCACCATCTCCTGCTGCAGTCATGGAAACATTTTTTTCCATTGTGGCTTTCCTAGCTTACATAGTTCGGGAAAGTGCTGGGTAACGGTACCTGCACTGAGCTGCAATTATAGCCACGTTCATTCAGGGCACACGCAAGTTAATTAGCCACCTTATGAAGCAGGACTTACTCTCTTACGCCCCTATAACGCAGACGTAGTTCTTGTGGTAGCTAAGCACATTCAAAGTACCTTGGGAGCACACGCAGCACTAGATTTTACTGAAGGAGCATAAACTCGTTGCCCTGCTTTGCAGGATGCTTCTCACTTTCGCAAAGTTCAGCCAAACTCCTCCTCATCTTCTGACAGCTCTAGTGGTTCCAAATCAAATCACTTCTTATCTCCTTCCGTTCATTTAATTCTACTTTTCTCCTTCTACTGACACACTCATTTTGGCAGAGGAGCACACTCTGCCAGTTTGCCATCTGGTACTCTCTTCTTGTACGACATCACTTCACTGAAGAGACTTTCCACCGCACTTCAGAAACTTGTTTTATCTTCACCCATCTCTTACAGTATTTGTCCACTCATCTCTTAATTACCTTTTACTGTACTCTTTATCTGTCTTGAGGACACTAAATTACAGTACTTTATGAAAGTGCGGAGCATACTATATTTATTTGGTTGTACTATGCTTTGGTGAAAATCTGTGACAGGTTTTCTAAAAACAAAAATCATTCGAATTCACTAAAAATGTATATTCTGCCTGTCCTTGTAATATGTAAAGATTCCTGCAGAATAACAGTCACAATTGGATGCACGCTCCAACTGCAGCTCCATGCTGTAGAAAATTGTATGGTTTTATATACAGTGACTAAATGCAAATACTTACACATTTATAATTACTTATTTTCCTCCAAAGCTTTTTTAAAAAGTATTCTAATCAACAAGGGGGTCCTAATTTCATGTGTTGTTTCAGCAGCCATGGGATAAAGCTCTGCCAGTAAATATTTACTATCAAGTTATTTTTAGAAAAGTATTTTTAGTTTGATTTTTTCTTACTCTTTAATGAGCACATAAATAAAAGAAGCATATAGCATTAACTTCTGCTCTGTTACACTTACACAATGAATTAAAAAGAAAAGTATAAAACAGAACAGAAATGTCCCTATTATATAGAATTTGCTGGCCCATTACGTATAATTTGCTTAAGTCTTTTGAGACTGAGTTACAGGTCTCACAGCCATGACTGCAGTAACTACATGGCTTAGAAAATACATTATTCTATGTTAGTTTTTATTCACTAGCTAATATGCTTTAACATTTTCTACAAAATGGCTTGTCTAAACTATTTTTAAAAGAGCTTACATTCTGCTACCAAAAGTCTAGTTAAATATTATAGTGAAAACCAAGAAATCTGGAGATACATTTTACATCCTTAACTGCTAATCGCTTACTTTCTGCTCTGTATGGCTGTGCAGCTTCAGTGTCCTATAATGGTGATGAATTTAAAGGAGAGATTATTACCATATATCCATCCACATGAATTCACAGGATTCCTAGTGTGAATGAAGAAAGAAAATAGTCAAGCCAAATTCTCCTTGTGTTCTAAGTCTCGAAGATAAAACAAATGCTGCTGAACATAAGGTTTTAAGGCCAAATCCAAAAAAGGATTTAGCAGTGAGGCAGACTTCAGTGCCTAAATCCAAAACTGCACTACCAAAATATCATCAGCTCAACTGTGGAAGTAATGAAAATGTACTGGCCGTCCCCCCTTTACTCAGAAATTTCACTGTTTTTCAGCTTCCCTGTGTGCCCAGCTGCCTCAGCCTGACTGCGAGATGTCTGGCTCTCGCTGGAAGCCAGAAAGGAAGAGGAACGGCACGTAGATCCTCAGAGCACATCCTCCCACATGCTGGCAGGCCTCCGTCCCCACAGAATTCAATTGCCGTAACTTTTTTTCCCCAAATGTTACTGACGGAAGAGATGGTTGTGTCACTGCCTCCTTTCTAGCCTATAGCCAGGCTTTTAGAGAAATTTGGCCAGGAAACAGATAACCTACCTTGTTCTCATCTTCATGGAGGTCACCACCGCATTGCCCATCTTCAGGATGAGTGGTCGGAGCACTAGGCTGTAGACCAGCCTGGGTGGGTTCATCCTCTGAAGCTTTTGTTGGAGTTTTACCACTGTGTGGCAATTAATGCAAGATGTACTGCACCAGAGATTTAAAAAAAAAAAAAAAAGGTGACTGTGACTTAATCTGTACTACGTGTGGGCACAACAGGCAAGTCCTGCAGACTGGACTTCAAACTTTAAGAACTTTTTAATGTTAAATGTCTGCTGTTATATGCATCAAGTCTTGGCAGCAAGGTCAGACTCCAGATCTTGCTATTGAAGACGTGATGTTGCAGAGTCTTTGTAACCTTTCTCCTTTCGGTCCCATGACTCCTCCATTCTTGTTGCACGGCAGCACCATAGACAAGGAAAAGCAGAGAAAGTCCTCTCTCCACCAGGTCGGTGGTACAGTGACTTGGGCACTCCATTGGGAAGGGGGCTTTGAGCTCCCTCTGACTTTGGCTATCAACATGTGCATCATATGTAGAGGATCGGATGACTTGGTTATTATTTTATAAGTGTTGATTCTTGCTACCTCCCCAAATGGTGTGGGCAGAACTTGTGTCCTTGTTACCATTTTTTAGGTTTCTCAGAATCTGCAGGATTTTAAAAAAACTTGGCTCTCCCTGAGGACAGCGCTGTGCATCTCCCCCCTTCAGCTGTTACCTGTCAGGTAGTCCTGCTGAAATCACTGCAACTACCTCTTGTCTGAAGTGTCAAGTGAAGTGCCAACTCATCAAGGAAGAGCAAATCTCAGTATGGTCATATCTGTAAAGCTGTGGTGTCTGTAGTGTATCTCCCAGGCTGAGGTGCTTGGACAGGATTGCACGATGGAAAGCAAAGTTTATCCCCGTAATGCTAAGTGTCCTTATCGTTACTGGGGTAGGGGAGTGCTAATGTGTGAGAAATATCTGGTGAATTATCAAAGATGTTTCTGATTTTGGAGAGGAACCATTGGAAGGTTGTACATTTAAAAGAAATTCAGGCTAGGGATTTTTGTTTCTTTTGATACTCTCTTTAGTTTCTTAGAGAATTCAATAGGGATTTTCTTTAAAATGCTCTTGCAGTGGTAGTGATTGATTTCCTGTCAAATTTATGGATTGTACAGTGGCAGTAGGAAAAGATTTCTCCCAAAGGATGACATTTGTTATCGGAAACTCAGGATTTGTTGGACTTCTGTTTAAAGGAGGAACAGGAACTGGGATAGCTGCTGAGTAACTTCCGAGTGGCAATGTGCTGACCTTTCAACATCTGCATGCTGCACTTTTTCTCTTTGAGGACCAGGTTATGCCTCTGTTACTCACTGGATAGCAAGCAGTTCTTAATTTCCGTGGTGTGCCTTACAAGATAAGGTAGAAGTAAGATGCAGAGTTTGGAACATAAATGTTTATTTTTAGGAGATCCACATCATACACCCCTAGTTATATAAACATGTTTGCCCCTCCTTCTGCATTTGCGAAGGCTGCTCGTGCTTTCATTGCATCTGAAGAACTGCAGTTGTAATGCATGACTCAGCTATTCAGTGCTCCAGAAAACAGTCTTCATAATTTTTGCATCGTCATGTTTAGGAAGCAACGTGCCCATGAGTCAAGGTGCTGTACTCAGGAGCTGCTTGGCCTTGGCTCTTTGACGAACTTTTCTGTGTTTTGTAGCAAACGTTGTTATTTGAACCGTGTGTTAGCAGCAGTTCCAATTTTAGAGATTCTGTTTCTTAATTATGACAACACAGCACAGTAACCTTTGATGAATTTGTACTAACTTGACATAGGTGTCATAAAAGTTCAGGCCCAAGAAAAGCTTTATTTTTTTTACATCCTGTTAGCAGAAACATTCATAAGGAATTCCACAACAAATAGTAGCCTGATACTAAATGAAAAAATTAATTTCAGGTAATTTACATATTACTTTTTATATACTTTTTTTTTCTATTTATGAATCTTTTGAGTTTCTATTTATTTACTTTTCTAACTGATGGTTTTATATTATGGAAGAAAAACTTTAATGAGCATAAACTAGCTTCAGTTCAAGATTGCATCTGTTTTTTTAAGCTTTTAATACTGTCCCTTCAAGTACAACCAAATATAAACCACTGAGGCCACATTGCTGTGCTTAGTACCTGAGCCTCTCTTCAGAACTTGCTTTTGTTACCTTAGGTTTGTGTGCGAGGGCTTGACAGTCCTTTCCAGCAGGTCCAGCTGCAGGACATTAAAAAACAGTATAGTGAAAATGCTGGGAATGCTTCATCCAAGAAGAGATAAACCAGACAAAACCAGACCAAATCAAAATGAAATTAGATATTTTGCACTGTACTGTAAAATGGTTTTGCACCGAGAAACTGATTTGCATTTTGTCAGTCAGGCAGGCTTTTTCATGAGCCTCTAACATTTCTGTCCATGAGAGACAGTGTTTTATAACTGCAAGGCTGGATTCCTTCAAGGCTTTGGGACCTCGTCCTGCGGTAAATGAGAGAACGTCCATTGACTTCAGCTGGAACGGGATCAAGCCCTTTAAACATGCAATGAAATGGCTTTCTAAAGCCTATGAACTTAAGCCCGGTATTTATCAAGTCTGTGTCATATTATATGTTGAAATCAGGCAACAATTGTATTTTCACATGGCTTTGGCAAGAAACCAGGAGAGGCTTGGGGACTTCAACTGACTTTCTCATGGAGTGAAACTGGTGGAAATATTTTTACAACACCCTGTAGGGAGAAACTTGGTAGTTTGCTCCTCCATTGTCTGCCAGCAGCTTTGGAAGGCAGCAGGGTTCTTTGCCGTGGTTCTTGGCTCTACAGAGTCTCCTCTCTCCATTTATTTGTAGTTAATATTTTAACCAGTATTTATGGGTGGAAAGACCCTTCAGTTCTTCAAGAGCAGGATTATAATAAATCTATCAGACTGAGCCACCGCTCCTCCATCAGCTTCTGTACTCTGGTGGTGAAATATCCCAGTACATGTGTTAAGAGGTTTTATTGGTAGGGTCATGCGATAGCTTTCTTTGTACTAGTGAGATGAATTGTTGAGTCTCGTTTTAACTTAAATACAAATTTTCTGAGTCTGGGCTTGGATAAATTTAGGCTGGGGATCCAAAATGCTGAAAAAGGAGTGAGAAAACGAAGTTTCCCCAATATGTGCTTGATGTTAAGTGTGCCATTAAAATGATGAGACTTAGAAGATGAGCAAGATGAACCTAATAGACTGTAATAATATATAATCCATCCCTGCAAGATAATCTCTGCATTCACATGATTGTCACAGTCATATGCAAGTCACCCACTGAGATCACTATAATCAAGCTAATGTGAGTATTTCTTTTCCTTTCAAAATGTGCATCTTGGCTTTGTTCTCCACTTGCTTTGGCTTTGGCCAAACATTGAGATATTTACCCAACATCTGGCAGCTAGTATCTTCCGATAGGGTTTATCATTAAACTCATTTCTTGTTTGTTTGGATGTTAACTTCTGCATGATTGATAAAGCATTCAAAATCTATGCAGAGTATGTGTTGAAATAACAGGCATTTTAATCTGTCAGCAGCCAGTTCAGTGCTGGCCTCTCTGTGGATATTTGCAAGCTTTGAGGTGCCGTCTGTGCACAGTCTGAGAGAGGCCTGAGCCGGCTTCTGGGACAAATGATGGCCTTCCGTAAGTTTTTTGAACTTGCATTGTTTTGTGTCATTGCCTCTGAGTTTTGCAACAGCAGAGAATCAGCAGAGTGTGGGAACACGAGCAACAATGGTTGCCTGAATACTTCCAAAACGCCTGTAGGCAAATTCTATTAATTAAAAGAAATAGGAAACTCTGTGGGTCTCTACTTCCATGGGAATTTCAGTGTGTGGGGGGTAGATGGTTTAGTGCAGCGTGCATGGTGGTTGTGCTCTTTGCTGGACTGCTTTCAGGCTGGCCGCAGGCCAGGACTCCTTTGATTTCCCCATGCCGGCTTGCAGCCGCGGCATGGCCTCAGTCAGCTCAGGGCCTGGTGTGTGTCCTGCCTTGCCTTCCCGCTTGTCCGTGCGGGCCGGAGGGAGCGCGGGCCTGCGTCCCGCGCCGGTGCTGCGTCCCGTGGAGGGCTCTGTCCCACACAGGCGCTGTGTCCCGTGCAGGTGCTGTGTCCCACCAGGTTTGCTGCAGCCCTCCCGAAGTCACCCGCCCTCTGAGACGGAGGCTTTCAGCCGTGACGCCGGTTTCGCAAGGCTCCCCGAGAGCAGGAAACCCTCCCCTGTGTCTCTCTTCCGAGCAGCAACAGGCTTATCTCAGGCGGCTTTTGATCATGAGATGAGGATCTTTCGCAGACCTCAGCTGCGACAGCGGTGGGGTGTAGGTGCGTGTGTGGGCTGCCCTGAGGTCAGGGCAGTCACTGCCACGACTCTGGGAACCGACAGCTTGGTTTTCCTCTCTTGGGAGCTGACCCGAGTCTCGTGGGGTAACCAGGGCGCTGGGGTGGGAGGTATTCTGCCCTCTCCGCTCCCCTCCGGTGGCTCCTCCAGGCACCAGAAGCTCCAGAGAAGGTATTTTTATAGACCACATTGTCAACGTGCTCCTAAAATTTGGCTATCCCTTTCCTGCCATATGTCCCTGGCAACTTCCTTAAGCTGAAGCAAGCCCCCCTGACAGCCAGCACAGAAGCTGTCAATCACGTCCACATCCATCCAGTCACTTGACAGGCCCCGGGGACCACCTGCTCGTAGGCATGACTTCTTTCCCTCATCCCCCCGCTTGGGACGTCTGCCTTTTCCACCTCAAAGCTGTCCCCGATCAAACACCTGCTATTTCCTGGTTCCCTAACTACTGCTGCATTTCCATACTCTGTCACCTTCACCTGGAAAGAAAATGAAAATACAAGCACTGCCTGTCAATGGTTATAGTGGACATAAAGGGAAACGGCTTAAGTAATGTATAGTTCTTATTGCTCTTACTGGCATAACTTGCGTGAGCGTTGAGTGGCAAGCCGTGTCGTTTCTCATGTCTCTTCCTCATTCCGAAGTCACTTACAGCTCATATCTGAAATTAGATTTTAAATTTTGTGGCATCCTGTGTGTGTGCGAGCTCCCATAGCTTGCACAAGGATCTGGCTGTTCTTCATTGTATTTAAGAGTTACTATAAAGAACTGTAAAACTTCAGATGTAAAAAGACCATGAAAATGATAAATGTTACTGTAAGCTGCTGTTATTACTATTGATATTTTAATTAATACTGAATTTATTGTTTATGTTTGGCTTGTCTGTATTTCAGTGCCTGAGTCACTGGTTTCACTGAGATCAAAGAATAGCTGCCTTTATCTCTGAAGAGAGAAATGGTTCGTTTCAGGGATGGTTTCAGAGACAAAGTTTCACTTGGGTGGCAATAGCTGGTCCAACAACTCTATTTCTGTGTTGTGTTAAAAAAGTAAACAGAAGTAAAAAATTGCCAAATATCAAGCAGATTTGCTACAATGCAAGGATAAAATACCTATTGCTGAGAACGGGTAATGTGAAATCACCCTTAAATTACAGTTCTGTTGTGTTTGAGTGTCAGCCTGCACTAGAGCCATACTGAAATATGGATATTAGGAAAAATTTCTTTGCTGAAAGAGCGGTCGGACATTGGAACAGGCTGCCTAGGGAAGTGGTGGAGTCACCATCCCTGGAGGTGTTCAAAAAACATGTAGACGTGGCACTTCAGGGCATGGTTTAGTGGGCATGGTGGTGTTGACGGTTGGACTTGATGATCTTAGAGGTCTTTTCCAACCTTAACGATTCTATGATTCTACGAAAGCAGTATACGGAGATACACCCACATACAGGATCAGGGCCATGGTGTCCTGCTGCAAAGACACTGGGGCTCTTCCCTGTACATTCAACATTCACGTGGCAGAGGTGACCGGGGCTTGGTGGGCAACTCCCACAGCAGTACCGGGGCACCACGCAGGCGACAGCCTCCCTCTCCTGCCCTCCTCTGTGCTGGAGGGGCCACCGAAGACTTGTCCCTGCCACGTCGTCTTCTCCAGTTGGTGTGAAAACTGTCTTGTTTTTCCTCTTGATGAGCTGATTCTGCTTGAGGACAGGAATGGGTAGAAAATGGTTCCTTTTTGGCTGTGTTAGTTTCCTGCCAGTTTAGTGAACTTAACTGGCTCGTGGAGGGGGGCAGAGAAATGTCAGAGCGGCTGGAGGGAAGCCGTGGGGACACGCAGCTGGAGTAAGAGGAGGGGAGCAGGAATGTCCCTTTCTGGTGGACCTGCTCATAGATCAGCTAAGACATCTAGAAAACCTCTTCTGAAGCAAGAAAATAGTAGCCTTTTGGGTTAGTACCGAAAGATCCAAAGTCCATTTTGGATCTAGTCCATAGAACACCATCTTGCTTAATCTTGCCGAAATTAACAATTGCTATTTTTTTTTCGTATGCGTAAGTACCTCACTCTGATTATCAGAACAGAGTTTGGATTACAATTGTTGTGTAAGGAAAATGTAGAATTTGCACGAGAAAAATCTGTAGCCTCCTTGAAAACCTCACAAAGACTGAAAACACCTACTGAGATTTCTTTATTTACTAGCAATCTTTATTTACTAGTAATCTTAATTTACTAGCAAGCTTCATCTGTCAATTCCTATCTTCTAGTATATTTGCCTTTTCAGGTTACCAGTAATCTTTATTCTGTCTATTCTGTCTTTGTTCTGTCCATTCATTAATTTGCCTTTTCCACTTCCATTCAGACATGATCTTGTGGTTTCTCTTTCAGGCCGTGTGTTCTGCTGCAGCTGTTGGGTTTCTTACTTTCTATTGTGGGTAACTTCAATCTTTCTGGGAAGAAGTGCAAATTAGTGAGGATATTTCAACCTGGCTTTAAAGTCTGATTAGGAAACACTGTTTTGATTTACTGTTAAACAGAAAAATGTCTGATGCAATTTTGGAGCTCTTAAATCTTCAGTTTCTAATTATGATTGCTTTTTTGTGCTATAATATATATTCCTTGGCATTGTTTAAGATTGTTTTCCTGATCAGAGGTCAGATGAAAATGAAATGACATTATCAGAAGCAGCTGCAGTATAACTGAGTACAAACTTGCACCTTTTGAGGAACATTAACTTGGTTAACTCTTGAAAACAAAAAATACAGAAGAAAGTGTGACATTGATTAGATGGGTTTAAGGAGAAAATTAAAAGACTCTAAGAATTATAACTAGATTTAAAGGGCATGAGTGTTAACGGTTACTTAGAAAAAAAGGTGTCTCCTTTCTTCTTCCCAATCACATTTTTGATCATTTTATAATATAACAATAAAACTTCTCTAGCACTTTTTGTTCAAGATTTTAAAGGTCACCGCATTTTTACACTTTAAGTAAATCAAGATGCAGAGAATGACGTACCCCAGCCAAATATTTTTACCAGTGTAAAAAGGCATACAAACTCTAATCTTTTCTCTCTTATTTTAATAATGGAATTTTTTTTTTTTAATGATGCAAACTCAGTAAACCTCAGCAGTCCTTCAGGGAGCTGTTTTCTTCTGCTAAATGACTCTGAGCGAGGTACAGCTGAAGCCCTAAGTCGGTTGCTGTGGCATTTCCCTGACGTTACGGTTTCCCCTGTGAGGCACTACCATTTCTCTGGCCTTTGGCATGGTGAACCCATGGTCCCATACCCTGCACATTCACGAGAAGATCCTAAATGATCCTGCCTTATCTCCTTAGCCTGGGGGTGCGCGGCCGCCCGGCGCCTTAGGACAGCTTTCAGGATCTGCCGGAGTCATTCTGGGCCGCGGCAAGATTAGGCATGGTTTGTCATGAGGTCTCTCTGGTGCTACGAATCGTCCCTTGGAGAAGTGAGGAAAGGCGGCTCCACGTGACTTAGGATGCCAAACTTAAAATTTTTAATAGTAAGTACGACACCATGCTGAAATGTATAAAAAAGGCCTTATTGTGACTCACTCGAGCTGCTTTTGTGTCATGTGGTCCCTGCATATTACCAGTGAATCCCTTGCCCCAATAAAGTTAGTGCTTTGCCGTTCACTTCGGTAGGGCCGCAGTTTTGTCCTGGTTTTGGTTGTTTTTATCTTTCGTGACCTACTTTTCCCTCTGTAGACCCAGTATGTATGAAGGAGAGCAGAGTTAGAATTCAGTTCTGACTCAGGCAGCCAGAAGAAAAAATTAGCTGTAAAATCTGGCTGCCAAATCTTTGTTGTTTAGTAATGCGTGACTTGGAAAGAATCCAGAACTGGAGTAAGTTTGCGTAGCTTGTATTAAAAAAAAAAACAAACCACCAACCCTTTACTTCTTTACTTATAGTGTGATTTGATTTCAACTGGAAATTACCAAGATGCCATAAATATGAGAACCTACAGCACAAACTTTTCAGAGCCACTGTTCAGAGGAGAGCTGCTCTTAAGGGAAACTTGATATTGTAGCAGTAGAAACCGGTTTAGATTTATATTTAGTGACTTGCATACTTACTCAGTGATTAGACTCTTTTCCATTTTCTGGCATGGGTGAAATGGTATGTTAAGACAGGATATAATCCTTTCACACTCTGCAGGCAATGTCACAGTTTGATGTTGGCACCATGTTAGGCTTCCTTAACCCTAGAACATGTTGCGTATTCACTCTTGGCAGTATTTTAGAGGCTACAGGCAGTAACCCAGAAGTAATCTTATTACCTATAACTGACTGTATCTACATGGAATGGGGTGCTGACTACTGGGCGAAACGCAGTTACAGTCATTTGAGATTCAATTAAAAACTGTTGGTTCAGTCATTTTTGTGAGTCTGAGGCAGATTTCTTCAGCCTCCTCTTGGAACTGATAGTTTCATTGAGAGTTTTCTGAAATAATAACAAACATAAACTGCTGGTGTTCCTTCAACACACAAATTGCATTATAAATGCATTTTGCAACATGTTTTGTAGACAAATGTGAACAATACTCTTACTTATCTATATAGTGTATGCTGTTTGGAATGCTGATTTCTACCAACATGGTCAAAAGGCTTTTATTTTGTAGAAAATATACTGCTTACACAAGTATTTCTTTATTATGAGATATTTCTGCAAGTTTATCTCCCTTGCCTCTTGCACAGCACAGCTCATCCAGGACCGCTCTATGCATGCACGCTAATAACTTGGAGACAGAGACAGGAATCAAACCTTGTCACAGAAAGATAACCTTCTCCTGCTAAAAAATATTCCCTGGAAAAACAGAGCACTTTATCAACAACAGCCACTGAAGCAAAATAGATAAACTTCTGTACAAAAGAGGTGGAGTTTATTCTCTTGCACCATTCCATTCAAATATCTTCATTTATACAACAGAAAAATAACTGAGAAGCTGGACGTAAATATTGTGGCTGGTGAACCTTAATGCTGTTGAGTAACATTGTACAGCTACTGTGCAAGACTGATTGTAATACACAAACTGTATGTGTGTGTATATATACGTACACACATATATATATAAACAAATGTATATAAGGGTTATAAGGGTATATAACAGCGGTAAGGAGCATGGAACTGCTGAACACTGAAGACTTGCTTGTTACCAGTGAAAGGAATGATGGAGAGAGTCCTTTTACACCTTTAACTCTGCAGATTAATTGTTTATTGTAAATCTCCACTGGCACTAACTCGGTGTATATCTATCTGGCTGGTACGTGTTTTGTAACAAGTTCTGTGGGAGGCAATGTCAAACATCTTATCACCAGTATTTCAGAGTACTTAGGTGCAGTCATCACTTCTAACAAGTTAATCAAAGTCATATTTAAACTATTTTTGCTGCCCAAAACTATTCAAGTCC
Organism: Sagittarius serpentarius; assembly: GCA_034782735.1. Classification (NCBI taxonomy): domain Eukaryota; kingdom Metazoa; phylum Chordata; class Aves; order Accipitriformes; family Sagittariidae; genus Sagittarius; species Sagittarius serpentarius. The sequence goes on along the minus strand of JAVKLA010000001.1, from coordinate 50,797,355 downwards.
ATTCTTTACTGTTATTTTTAATGAATCAGTAAGTAAGTGAAGGGAACTGGTCAAACTTTTACGTTCATTATGAGTCACTAAGATTTTTAGATACTTGCCAGTGTATTTTGCAAGATTTCTGCTGTTCTAATTAACCACAGAAAAGCAAAGTGTAACTATTCGAACCATGGAGGAGAATCTCAGTGACATATCTGTTAAAGAATGGTAGAAAGAAGACAAAAGACATTTCTAGACTTTTGGCTCTCCTTGGGCTTTTCTGCTGATGTCAATACCAACAGTGAAAACTGTAAATCACGTTACAGCTTATTGTGTGATCCTTAACCACATTCATGAGACCAGCGTGCTGTTCACGTCAATAAATAACCATACTTCAGATTCATTAAAATGGATCATTTAATTTGAAATTGTGATTTATTTGTTTATGAAAAGCACATTCTTTAAAATACTTGTGAGGTTTAAAGGTTTGTTGTTTTCTTTTTCCCCAGTATAGCGTGGGTCCTATAGGCTGTACGGTTTTGATATTCTGATAGGCAAGTTTCAGGTGTGGTAGTAACATAAACTTGCTGTGTCCTCAGTGAGATGCTAGGACGGAGATTTTGTTTATACAGGCACCTGTTAGGCACTCCGTCTGCTAGTGACAGTACATGCGATAACGGTAAGTGAGATCCATCCTGTTTGCATTCTGAGTTTAGCTATCGATGTGAGAGGGGCACTGGAGTTACAACTGCGGGACCAGGTCCTGACTCTGCTTGTAGGTGGTGCGTACATTTAATCAAATAGGAGGTTAAAAAGTAACAGCACAGAAACTTGAAAGATGAATTGGTGAAATTGTTTCCCTCAATATTTTGCATCTTTCTTATAAATGACTTCCTGTTCCTCCCCTGAATCACGAAAATCAACAAAAATCCATTCCCTTCTGAATCTGCGCACAAAGGTATCGATTATTTCCATCGACGGCTCTTTTTATAGACTTCGTAACTATGGATGCAAATAAGCTGCTCTTTAAGGTGCATGTATATTTTTATTGTTAATAAGATGGCAGATCACAAGTGCAGTAAACCTAAATTAATATGTTCGGGGATTGAATTTCTGGAGTTTGGTGCCCAAAGCAGCGCGAGTTGAATAGCAGTTCTTTGTCATTCAAGCCTGTCAGTCTGCTTCAATATTCAACCATTTGTTTCTGCCTTCTTTTCTCAATGTACAGGTTTTTCTAGGCCAAATACATCCTTTGAGGTTAGACTAAATGCTGGAAGGTCTAGATAGAAACAGGAAAGTTTTATGATATATATACACACCTACCAGTGGCATAACTGCAGTGCTAACAGGCAGAATAATCTACATCTTCCTAAAATAGGAAGCAGTAACTTCAGGACAGTTCACTTCAGTATCAAACCTTGCATATTTTCCCTTTCCACTTCCAAGTTTACTTTGGTTAAGTTTCAACATTTTGGGTGCGCTAAATATTAGGAAACGTGTTTCCAGTGCTACAGCAGGGCCTCGCTGGAGGTTTCAGCTTTGATGAATAAACACCTTTAGGCTTGTTTGGAAAAGCCTCAGTGGTGACCACAGTGACCTCGCTGGTATTGGCATTTGTCTGCGTGGGATGAGAGCCAGCCTTAATGTGACCAGGATTTACGCAGCATCTTGGTAGGGAGAGATTTGTTTATTTTATCAGAAAAAGAGAGCAGCCTGGAAGGGAGGGTGAGAGCCCAAAACACGACTGGAAAGCTCAGACATGCTTAAGAACGTATTTTTCCCCCTTGGAGAGTTCATTTTTGAATAAAGCGCTCCCTGGGCTCTCACACTTGTTTGCCAGATGTGGTTTTCCCGTCTATTAGAGCACTGATTGTGTCCCAACTGGTGTATTTTATAGCTTTGCCTATACCTGTAGCAAAACAATTAAGAATTCAATTGTGCCTCTGGAGAGAGAGAAGGGACAGAGAGGTGGGGAGGAGAGTGGTGGCCCCAGGGTAGTGGCAGGACGTATTATGCCTTTACAAACCGCCGTGCCTCATGAGCATTAATACTTGCAAAACACATGTTGTAAACACCCTTCCCAGACTACCAGCACATGTTTCCGTGCTCAAAAGGCCCCTTTTAATACTGCTGGCATTACTAATCTAAATCTGTTATGGGGAGAAGGATTATTGCCCTATGCTAGCGTGTATGAGTGGGGGGGAAAATTCCCTACTAACATCCAGGGCTTAGTGTTAATGCTTATCTGGGAAACCGGCTCATTTTTCTGTTTGGATTTTGCAGATAACAGATAAAATGATAGTTTAGCGAGGCGTGGCCTGCTGCGCACATAGGAGAGGTAACGGCTGCAGTTTTTACATCTGAAGCCCATGCGCGGGAGTTGAAGGAGCTGCCCTTTTCCTGGAGGACGTTCTGCCTCCAAGCATGCCTCCCGTCTTTAACTCGGCTCACACAGCAGCACCAGTTGCTGGGGGTCTGCCCCGTACGTTTTATTGCCGTCGATTCTCCCAGCGATAAGTTCATCCCATTGACTGGTTTTGGTTTAAGCTGATAAAGATGTGTTGCCAGTGTTCATCAGCTGCTTGTTCTCCTGTCCTGGCTGGTATACGGAGACCTGAATTGGGTATCATCTCCAAAGCCAGGGCTGTGAGCTGCTACACATCTAACCAAAGAACTGTAACTGATTGTAGATATGAAAGAACAGAGACTGGGGCTTATAACATACGTTCTCCAAGAGGCTATCATATCTTTTGTCATCAGGAGTGCCCGAAGAGGTGTGGTAATATAATGATGCATCACAGAAAACCTTCCTTCTGGATCGAGAAAAATATCTTTATGAAGATTGCTCTGAAAACTCACAGGTCGGGTCTGTGTGAGTCTCTGGAGCGCTCTGTCACAGAGAAAATGTGAAACCTTAATTTACTTTTATGTTTAAGAAAAAAGAAAGACCTGAAACATGAATTCGTGTTGAGTGGTTAAGAACTGTGTGTGTGTTTGTTTTTAATATCTACCAGAAGAGGAGAGGGTTTCTCAATATCATGCGTTAGGTAGGATTGCATGGGCTCGGAATTACTCGCACAGGCTTCAGGTCTGGTGAGCAGATAGTTACGTGCAGCAAATCCCAGGGCTCACTAAAATCTGATATAGTGCTGGAAAGACAGCAGCAAAGTTAGTAGAGAGTAAAGATAGTGATTTATATGGGAGGTGAAAAATTATCCCTTGAATGCCTCAGCAATATATTCTGCCTTGAAAAAACCAACAATTTCTACTCCCTTGTACTGTCACCTGGCCCCACAGAGAAAAGTTTTAATACATTTTTAAAATGAGAAAGCGAAAAACTGCTGTGCTGTGTTCCGTACTGCATTATTAAAGAGGAGATGTTGGGTCATTACTAAAGCAGTAAAGCACCTGGACCTTTGCACTTTGTTTAAACACGCGTATCTTGGAGAAGAGATTACAGGAGGATAAAGTACAATATTTTTCAGACTTAAGTGAGCTCAGGTTGAAAGACTGCATTAAAAACCTAAAAATGTGAAAGCCACTTATTACCCTTGCCAAATTTAAGTGTTAATGTTAGGTTTTGTTAACTTAACCTTTGTTAAACTAAGGACCTTCTGTCTGTTATTGGAGCAGATCCGTTGGTCAGGGGAAAGGCATTAGCTGCGAGGTGTTGCACGCTCTGCAGGCTCCCCGGGCTGAGCCCACGGTTCTCGCTAACACCCTCATTCAAAACCCTCCCGGTTCTTGGAAGCAGGGTCAGGAGTCGCTCCGGGGCCGCGGCGGCTCCTCCAGCTGCTGCGAGCACAATTCCAGGCACCGCTTGCTGACAAGGACTTATTGGCCCCAGCTGCCGCTGGACTCAGCGAGAAGAAATGCAGAATATCTACAAAAACCAGAGGCCAGGCAGCAGGGAATAGCGCAGTCCCGGGCCAGTTGTGTTGGCCGCTGCTGCGTAAATAGTTTCCCTTCACTTTCTGGGCTCCGCTTCTCCACGTATCTGAAACCTGCTCCGTCTCCCCAGCAAAGTGGGGAAATTGTATTGTTTGGGGTTAAAAAAAAGTTTTGCTTTCACAGCTGCTGAGTCTGCCCCTCACGGGAGAGCTCAGGGCCTTTAATTGGCATGAAAAGGCCTGTGATCAAGGATATTTTGCCGAAACTTTCAGGTTTTGCCTGATACATGTGCGTGCTGTACGATGTAATAATTAGTGCCACCGTGTCTTACTCCTTCGGCGCAGCACACAGCGTCCATCGTCTCGGAGCAATTGCAATTCTGTGCTGAGACGTTCCCAGACAAATGGAGGAAGAGTGTGCTCACCCCGATGGAGAAAAAGCCTCTGGTAATGACAGACAAACTGTGTTACAGGGCAGGAATGTCATGCATGATCAGGTATTTCAGCTAGAGCATTTAGTTTTTTTATTTTCCCTTCAAGTCTTTTGGGAAGGTGGGTTCAGCAGCTCAAGAAAAGAGATGCCATAGTTTCTGACAAGTTAATTAAGCTTTCACTTCTGAGTATTATATGTATAGTGAAGAAAAGAAACTTAATTGTCTTTGCAGTGCCTGACAAAACCCAAGAAAAATGCCTGCATATTTTCTCAGTTTTGTCTCTATTTTTGATACTTATTCAGTGTGAGCATTATACTTTCATGGGTTTAATTAAAAGCCAAGTTTTGGAAGCTTCTCAAATGTTAGTTTTGGTACATAGATGTATGCATTTAAAGAAATATTTATGTGAAATCTAAAGCCTAAAAGGAATGAGAGAGGCTTTAAAATGGATCGGCTGCCTCCCTTTATATCTTTTGTCCAACTACCTCCCACCCCCTGGTATTTAAGATGACTTCTGAAGAGGTGAGAAAGCTGCTTAGTCCACTTCCAGGGATTTACGAACTCCGAGCCCTCATACAAAAGCGACAAGCAGTTCTTCCTTTGTTAAGCACAATATTCAACTTCAGATTTCTCTGCACTTATTTTTTAACTATTCCGTGCAGTACGTAAGCAAATTGTAGGTTTCTAAATAGCTTCATAAACAGTTACAGGAGGATTACTTCTTTTATTTACCTTCAGCCCTTTTGTCTTTTGCTGTGAGGGCTGTCAAAATATGGTTGCTATAAAATCAAGAGTGGCACAGAGAACATGAATAAAGAATGATTATTCATTATTTCATGATAATTCAATAATGCAAGAATTGAAATGATAAGGTAGCTGGTTAAAAAGAAACAGAAGGAGCGCTTATTCTTACAAGGTACAGTTGAACCGTGGATCTCAGTGCGACAGGGTGGCGGTGGGTGTCAGGAGTTGTCTAAAGGGTTGTACAAAATTTGAGTGACGAATTTATCTGTGGCTACTAAACATGACGATCTGGATATAGCGGATTTCTCGGGCAGTCCCTACCCTGGCCGTTGGCAGTGGCTGGAAGGACGCAAGAGGAGAGAGGCACTGTGCTCTGTGCGTTCCCTGAGCATCCTTGTCTGTTACCGTGAGGGGTACGGCATGAGGTTGGACCAAACCTGTGATGATGCCTAGTACAGGTCTTTTGGGGTCTTCCAACCTTTGCAACAAGAGTGTTGGAGGATTTTTTGCTGAACTTTTTTGCTGGACTTGGGAAGATGGAGGTAAAGTGCCATGAAATACCTAGAGGTCATTGCAAGAGAGGGGAAGGCCAATGATTGAAGGGTTGTTTAAGGGAGGAAAAAAAGACTAACAAAATGGGAGCCCGAGGTTAGACAGGTGGGTTGCATGCTATCTGTAGTAGGATGCAGTTATTTACTTGATGACCTCTTCTTAGTGCTTATCACAGGGCAGTTTCCATGAATGTAACGTTAAAGGGAAGCCATGAAAATTTATAAATGTAACTGAAGAGAGCGATTTATGAATCAGGACTGCCTGTAGGTGTTTGCTGAAGAAGGGGAAAGAGAGTAGGCTATTGATTTTCCATGCAGAAGCAGGACTTCCTCCTAAGTGCCAGCGAGATATTCCTTGTGTGAGAAGTATTCAGGCCGCTCTGCGCTTGGACAGTTTTTCCTGGAAACCTCTCTTGGAGCTGGTACATTAAACAGTATGTCAGACTCTGACTCAAAACTTACTGGAAATCCAGTTACCAACCTAGGGGAGAGAGAGAGATCTAGGGCGTGATGAGCAGAAGTTTGGCTGAGCACTGAAGTATCAGAGGCTTATTTAAAGGAGTGTGTGTGTGTCAGCAGGGATGCTTGAGGCAGGAGGAAGAGCTGGCTATTTATTTATTTAATTACTCCGCTCTGCCAAGGCCTAGAAATCAGACAGATTTTTAAAACCGAATCCTAGAACGAGCTTCCCCCGCCCCCCCTCTATTTTTTTCTTCCTTTCTTTCTTTCGTTTTGGTGTTTTGTTTTTTTTTTTTAAATTGCTGGAACGCAGTGTTTATGAGGCGGGCTGCCCGGGCAGCACACCGGCTCTGGCTTGCCTTTCCCGCAATCCCCCGTTTCCAGCGCCCCCTAACGGCTGCGGCGCAGAATGCAGCGCCCCCCCCGCCCCCCCCACAGCTGCCGCCCGTGCCGCCGCGCAGCCCCTCCGAGCAGAAGCAAGCTGCGGAACTCAACAGGTCACGTACCAGTCCAACAATGGAATAGCCGGAGGGAGCTGGCCTTCGTTTTTATAGCGTAATACAGCTCCGAACGCCCGGGATATGATGATTTCACCGTGTAAATGCATTATACTACAAAGTAACCTTTCACAGCGGCAGACAGGGTGCTTGGCTCAAATGATCTGCCTCGTAGAACGACGGGGAAGCTTTCCCTGTTTAAAACTTCGGTATAACGTCTGGAGGGAAGCGCTGCACTTCTCATTTCCCTCCTGGTTTTGACATCTTTAGCGAGGAGGAGCACAGAGCAGGAGCACTGCTTGGCTTGGCTTCCCTGCCACTTGAATGGGATTTTTGCATCGTTAAAGCGTATCAGATGTGCTACTCCCATGCTGCAGGCACAGCTACAGATAATTTGATAAGGCAAACATGCATAACATAGACTTGTATCAATAATTAATTTCTTTTAATACTGAGATTCGGGGGAGCCTGGGAACCTGGCTTTCCCAATAGCCCGTCTGAGCGGCTGTCTAGGAGCCAAGGTTTCTAGTAAAACAAGTAGGCAAATGACCTGACAGGAACAAGTCCTATCAGATTGATACGTTCCCCAAATCATTTTGATTTCAGCACGTCAGCGTTTTTGAACAAAGCAGAATTTAATCTGAAACTCCTGGAACAGCTTTAGTTTTGACACCAGTAATAAATTTTTCATGGTTAGAAAATGCCATTTCTTTACTTTCCTGTCGCTTTTCCGTCCTTTCCTCTCCTCCTCCGTTGGTTTTTTTCTTGCTTCATTTATGTTTTTGAGCATGATCTCGTGGCTGCCAGATCTCGTAATGTTGTTCGGAGTCTCATCATACATGGTATTCTTCCCACAGCCGCGGCCTTGCGAGGGCGTCAGGCTCTCGGTCTGAACTGAAGCGAGAAAGGACGCTTCCAGTCCTCGCCGGTTTGAAAGAGAATCTGAAAATATAAAAACTAGCAGTTAAAACTGGTTGTTTTAAAACTGCCTCCTAGTTTGGGACTTAAAGAAAGAGCTAGCTCTGGTTTCTAAATATCTGAGGCTGGCGTGGAGACCCCTGTTCTGATCTTTGTTTTTTTGATATTGCCTAAAACCTCTAACCTTTAAGTGAAAAAGGTGTAGGTGTCATAAACCTGTTATGTGACACAGAAGAATTAGCCTGCAACATCTCAAGAGAATCACAGGCCAGAAACGGCAGGGTTTGAATGGCTCTTTGCTTTCTCTCTCTGCCTCCTCTTACTCATGTCTAAACGCGCCGAATTTCTAAATCTTGAAATCAGAAATTAAAGATCAGTAGCACTGCAGGTATTTTCTGTCTCTGAAACCAGCGTATGTTTCCAGTTGTGTTGCATTAGGAGGGGTATTTTAGCCTCAAATTAACCTTTGCCCTACACAGTTCTGCTGTTGTGCAACCTTTATTACTATGAATCAGAGATGCTGGACCATGAACTTGAAATTATATGTATTTAAAAAAAAAAAAAAGTAAGAAATTAATTCCACATGACAGTGAGTTTCCTGAGGAGACAGGGTGTGGGGGACAGTTTCTCCATCCCCCACTTCTTCTTGCAATTCCCAGCATGAATTATAGGCCAGCTGAGAAGCAAGAAAGTAGGGATTTTAAAAGGAAATTCTAATATCTTTTTTTTTTTCTTTTCTTTTCTAATCCAGCGACACACTCACGTTAAATGCACACAGCACGGGAGCAGCACCTGTTTTGGTATCCTCACGAAGGGAGTCCAGAATTGCAGCACACTTTCTTGTTTGCTGCCTTTCTGCTCGAAAGTTTTAGAAGTTTTTGCTGGAGTGGCACAAATCCAACAAACTGTCTGGTCCATAGCCTGCTCCTTGGCTTCTCAAATAGGAGTTTTATCCAGGGATATGAGGGGATTAAATGATGTAATTATTTTATATAACGTGTGCTGCAGCTCTGGCTGAATTTTAAAATGGAGGCTGCTTCAGTTCCCATTTGGAGAGCGGCTGCTCCCGTTGCGACGTGCTAATTGTGGTCTCGGCTGTGTCGGACCCCAGCGGGTGTCAGAGCCCTCTCCCGCCTGCTGCGGGAATATCTGCAGCACCTCTGGGTCTGCTCAGGTGCATTCCCGTAGGTACCTGCAGGACTTTCAGGCCAGACAGGGTGCTGTCCCATGTCCTTCCAGCAGAACTGGCTGGTGAGAGGGGTTGTTCTGGACTAAAGCTAGGATTCAGTCAGTGTTCCCATGCCAAAGTCGTGGTCAGGTGCTAAAATCCTTCTGTGGGATGTTATGCATGCAAACTAACCAAAAGGCAGAAAACTGCCAGTGTAGGGTTTAGATGTTATCTACTTTTTATAAAGTAACATTTTCATTTTTAAAAGGGTCTAAGCATGCACAGTTTTTAAAAGGTATCCAAAACCAAAATGTTGAGGTTGCAAGTGCAGGAACCATGGAGTTTTCCAGAAGTATGGCACACTTTTCAGTCTATCATTTTCCACATGTATGTATATAAAAAGTACTTCCTTGTAATTACAAATGAGTTTTAAAATGAATGCAGTGGAAATTGTTTTTTTCAGTGCATTTGAAAGGTCTGTAAACTTCATCCTAAAGAAGCTGTGTTCAAGGAGGACAGAGCTACCTGAGCAGGGACGTTCACTCCTGCAGTTTTCTCAGAGACTTTAATACTCTCTATTTAGTCTCTCTGGCAGTAACCTATTTTTAAGAGGTTAAGTACTCATTAAGATAAGATGGAGCGAAAGATTGAATGCATTGTAAAGGAACATTATCCATAAACTAATTTAGAGCTCAGTCACATGAAAGCCAAGCCCAGCTTTGCTCACACGGTACACGATAATGATATGTTTCACGATTGCAGCTGAGAACAAATTTGACAGATCTGTGCACCGTGCAATCGCATTTGCTAATGTTAGTTTTAAAACAGTAAAAATCAATCCCAGTTGAAAATATTTTCTTGGGAAAGCTGAGAACCTGTCTTCATATTGCCTGGTAATAGCTATGGGCACCCATTCAGTAAGCGCGTGGTGCATTGGCCCTTGCGAGGATATTGCTGCTGGTGGCCCCCACGCCGACTGCTGCCTGCTCAGGCAGAGCTACCGGGGACGTGGGTGCCCGATCAGGGACCCTTGTGGTCATTCGTTGGGCACATCTACAGCCGCCTGCTCCAGGAGTGGGTTGTCTGGCCTGGATGCTCTCAGCACGGGCGCTTTGAGTGACCAACTCAGGCTACGAAATGAGAGCAGCGACATGGAGCGTCCATAATCTCAGCTTGGAGATCAGACAGAAGTCATCCTGCAGCTCTTTCCGAGCTGTGCCTTGCCTGATGTTTCATCTCTAGATAGAGGTTATGGTATTGCTTAGGTTTAAGGTCTTGTTTGGTCAGATCTGGCCTTGGACAGGCAAGATAACTGCTCTTCCCTGTGCCTTCCTGTCTCGCTGAAGGTGCCCACCCCGGATCCCGCTCTTTTTCCTACAGACGATAAGGTGTGTCTGGCAAAACGCTCCCTCGGAGGGCTTTTGGATTTTGCAACGTGCTCCCTCCAAGTCTGAATTTGATAATGTCTCGATATGCTGCAAGACATCTGTTTGAGGGGATTTTTGGAGAGGACTATGAGATTGCTTCCCATAGTGATGAATGAATAGGAAGAAACTTCCATAGGTGTTTTGCTGGCTGAGTTCCTGCTGGAACGATTATTTCAGTGCTTCTGGGATTTCATTATATTGTGTAATTAGTGAAGGTGTCAGGAAAATTTGAGCCTGGGATAAGCATGTTTTTATCACCTTAGATCTTAATAAATAAATATTCTGAGCTTTGCAAGTGGCTTAGGCATGTGGGTCTCAAGACGTAAGAGTCACCAGCATTAGCTTTGGGGTAGCAGCCCGTGTATGTGCTGTTACTCTGAGGCAAAGGCAAAATAATTAAAATGAGAGAGCTGAGCTATCTCTCCGTACTTTATAATCATCACACATTAAGAATTCGCACACTGACAGCTAAAACAGCTCAGCCAAATTGGGACAGCTGGTTATGTGTCCAACCCCTGTGATCCTTCCTCCTGTCTCTAGTTCACTTCTTAAAATGCAGGTTTATGTAACAGGTCACATTTTTCAAAAGTTCCTAAATATTTCTAACTTATTGGAGAGTTTTGTAAACTTTCAAAATATCCACAGATAAGTTTTGCAGATAGTATGGTTAAGAGACTCATCTGAACTCACACATTTATGTCCTACTCCTGCAGTCGTACCAGGGGGAGTTTACACACACGAGCAGTCTCAGTGAATCATTGTGGTTGTTTTTGCAGAACTGGGCCTTGGAGTTAATCAAGTTTTGAAAACATAATTTCTTTCCTATTTGAAATACAGGAAACAAAATTCTCATCTTATGCTTTTCTATTTTGCTTCCAGTGTTTCAATTTTCTTTTATTCAAGTGAATTAATTTTGCTAGCTAAATGCAACACCTCCTCTGGAATGCCAAGCAGAGGGGAATACTGCAGCACGTTTTAATCTCAAAAACAAAATAATTGCTTTAAAAATAGTCTTATATTTCTTCATTTTATGATGTACTCTCTTTAGACTTGATAATCATCCTTTCTTGTACTTGAGATACCTTCCCTCCCCACACCCACTCTCTCCTATCCCCCTGAAATTCTGGGGGAACGGTAGAAGGTGTATCTGGCAGCCTTATTTCCAACACTGGCACAGGTGATAGAGGCAGCCAGCCTTCGAAAGGGTTTAGGGGGAGAGGTTTTTAACAATTTTTAATGACATTTTAATGTGTTTCAGAAGCCTTTTGCTACCTGCAGCCATGTTTGGATGGTCTCGTCTCTGGTGACCACAGAAGTTTGCAACTCCGAGAGCAAACGGTGGGGGGAAGAAGCCCGGGCATAGGATCGACGGCACGCGGTTTTACTTCGGGTGCTTTAGAAAAGGGCATTTTGGTTTAAGAAAGCCCAAGCACCAGCTATATTCTCTTTGGGTGCGGAGGTGCGGGGAGCTGGGAATTAAAGGAACATGAGACACTCTGAAGGATGTGATCAAATAATAAAAATGAATTGGTTTGGCTTCAGCCAAACTGACAGTTTAGAGCTAAATTGGCTTTCCGAAACATACCTCAGTAATGACAAACGGTAAAAGCAGGTGGAAACAAATCTATCCAGCTGCTGCAGCCGAGGGGAAGTTGGAAGTAGTCTGAATTCAGCAGGTTTCTACATGTTACATGAAAAGTGGTTGCTTGTTCAGATTGCAGTGTTGAAAAGCCCATGTTTTCTTAATGCTTTTTTAATGAAAAATCAGATCCAGGAGAACTTTCTCATTCCTTCTGTTTTTAGATTGGCTTTCAAATGTTTCTTACTTATCTGAGAGCTCACTGTAATGCTGGCCAATTCAGAAATATATGAGGCTCGCTTAGAAAATCTGCTTCGGGAAGGTAAAGGCTTTTGTTTCGATATGAATGCTTTTTGCAAAGGGAGTTCATTCTTTACATTCTGTTCTTTGTTGTGGCTCTGCCAAGCTATGAGTAAACAAAACACTTAATGCACATTTCTGTGTATGATTTGATGAGGATGACGTACAAGTTTGAAGGGAAAGTTAAAGCTTTTAGGGTGAATAAAAAAACAAGTCTTAAAAGTGGTGAATACTTCTTGCTGAAATCCTGTGAAACAGCAGATTGTGCAACAGTTCTCAAAAAAGATAAAAAAGGAGGGGGATAAGTAATGCTTCTGTGTATTTGCTGTCTTAAGAAATAGGCTAGGAATGAACTGTTCTCTTGTTAAGCGAACGCTTATCGTGTATATTTTCAACCCAAGGAAAATTTTTCCATCCTAGTCAAGATCATCAAAATGCAAAAGAAGGGTGAGGAAGGTGCTGTGAAGTGTGGTTCTCGTCCATTCAAAATAACTGGAAAAACTGAGAATAATTTAGGTTAATTATTAGCTTTTTCAATTTTCATGTAGTTTCTGGCCTGTTCTTCCTTCTGGTACAGAGCGCAGGCTGGAAGGGGGAAACATTTCCTTGTATTTTCCCATGCACCTCTCACTGCACGTCGGCTGAGGCAGGCTCCATGGAGGAAATTCACTTTTCTCTCTTGCACCTAAGCAAGTGACATGCAGGAAATCACCCCTAATCATGGCTCCCAATGTGAATGTGGTGATGTGATTCGTGCTAATGTATTGCAGAGCAGTTTGCTTTCTCTCTCAAAAATCAGACACATCAAACGAGAGAGTGTTATTTTGGGAGCCCAGATAGTTTTCCTTCCTCTCCATTTCTTACTGTCAGCAATAACCTGAAGGCTTCCCATGAAAATATTTTGTGGATGATTCCAAGCATTGAAGATGTTATGGAAACTCCCAGAATTTGAACTTTTTTCAAGGGGACGGTGTCTGTTCTTCAAAGAACACAGTAAATAATATTTCATTCTTCACATAAGGAGTGAGTTTTTCAAGAAAAAAAATCTATTTTTTTTCTAAGCAGAACAGTGGAAGCTACTGGGTTGTGAATGCTGTAAGAATTGTGGCCCCAAGGCCTCGTGTTTAAAGGGAGCTTTAAATGTATGAGACATTCCTCACGTTAAAAATCTGTACAGGGAGACCAGTTAATATCACAATCAACCTTTGGTAAAATGCCAATAATATAATATATTTTTCTGGCATAATAAATACATGTTAAGTCTATACATCACTACAGGCTGGAGATTTTTGCACAGTAATTCCTGAGCATGAATACCTAAAGCAAAATAGTACAGGCAGTATGGCACTAGATAACGTCTTGATCTTTGTGTGTAGGTTACTGGAGAGTTACTACCATTTTACTAAGTTCAGAGGAGAGTAGCATAGATGTAGACCAGGGAAACTGCTCGTAGAGTTGTGTTGGAAAAAGAGGCTGCTGCAGCTCGTGAGCTTTTATGGTTCAGACTATATGAACAAGCATCTAGGAAAATAGATGCAAAGAGTTTGGCTAGCTCTAATAACTGCGGTGCAGAGCCTCGTCTGAAACCTCAGGCACTTTTTGGAGCGGCATCAGAAAAACAACTATTAGAAATAAAGCTGAGTTTTCTCTCACCTTATTTGGAGATTACCCACACATATATGTTTGTGTTGGGATTTTTTCCCCCAGATTCCTGTACTTTATTTTGTTCAGCGTACAAGTTCACAGAAAGGAGGGCCTCTGTGTTCAGTGATGGAACCATGCAGGTTGAACCTTTGGTAAAATGGCTTAAAATCGGGCTTTTTAAAGCAAATTTGGTGCAGTTCTACTGAAGTACTCACGTCGTACTTTGTGGTAATTCAAGGCGTTATGTTACGTAGAGACGGGACCTTTCAAAGAGTGCAAACCTTTCAAAGAGTACAACCCATGCAGGTGCAGAGATCACCCCTTCCAGCAGCGAGAGAAGCACAGCATAAACAGACAAAAAACTCAGAGTTGAAACTGCATTTAAAAGACTCAGACAGCCCAGGAGCTCACCATGATGTCATCTTCCTGGCTCCTGAGGAATTTCCTTGCCATGTAGGTGTGACTTCAAGGTACAAGGAAGCGTTTCTTTTCTGGGGTGCCCTACTTTCATGTCTTGCACGAATCTGGTCACAGATCCTGGTCAAACATTTCAGTGATGATTGCACAGGGCTCAGAGGGGAGAAAATAATAAAAAATCAACTAAAATTTATTTCTGAACTTTTTTTGATAGGCCTCCTATGTTGTCAAGCTTTGGGTGGAATCAGGCCAGCTTGGCACTTCGTGCCCTGACCAGACAACACCGCAGATCCTGTAGAGGCCTTTTTTCTTTTCTAAGGAATGCTACCTTCTCTCTAAGTGGTCTGAAAATATGCGGATTACAAGTATCAAGGCACAGTCATTTCAACTATTTATGAAGGGTGGTCACTTGCAGTGAAATCCAAGCTATTCTGAATAGAGGAAGGAAAGTAGGACACGTCTATGGAATAGTGCACTTTGTGCATCTGAAATACTGTAGAGGAAGGCAAAGTTTTTCAGAATAAACACTGTTCAACGTCAGCTATACATAAGCAGAGCCGAGGGAACCGAGCTGAGCAATTACAGCACTTTGCAGAGTCAGAAAAGTAAATAGCAGACTCTTACGAGAACAGCCACTGTGATCCTAGTAGATCTCAGAGAAAGAGCTATGACACAACAGCAACAACAACAACAAAAAAAGCAAGAGGAGAGTTCAACGTCAAACTGGCAGACTCTACAGTGTCATCTGTAAAATGATATCATCTGCCAGAAAGCCTGCTGCCAATTCATACATTTTTCTGCATTCACAAGTTACAAGTGTGCAGCTGTGAGGCTATTGAATTTCATGACTGTACATTTGCAGCTTGTGAATTTGTCAGTAGGCATTTCCATCTTGATAATATTTGTTGAGAGCTGTGCAGTATGTACTGCCTTTATATTAGATATGCTTAGTACAGTCTACAAATACTAATCAGAGAATCTCTGCTGGATGATAGTAAAAGTATCTAAGACACATTATTTTCTTACTAGTTTGCATTTATATTTCTTGATTTTCCAGTGCTTTTAATCATGACTGGAACCTCATTGTGAAAAGGACTTGAATATAAATATATATACTGAAATAGGGGAATCTCATCCACTCACATTGTCATTATTTTCTGTTCTTTGCTTTTTTGTGTTTAGCTCTGAGGAAAGCTTATTCCCCAGCACGCAATACCAGAACGCCAGAATCTCGCTGGGCTATTATACAATTGATTTTTTTTTTTTTTTTAAATTTTAAACATGTTAAAAATACAACAGCAGTGATTTTTCATGTACATTAATTTCTTTGCATTTGTAGACCTTTGAAAAGTAAGGAAGCGTTTCCTTGGTAAATGAGGAAAAAGAATGTCTAAAGTAGTTTGCTGAAGACCACGTAGGAATCTCATTTTTAGCAAAGGTCTATAAACACATCTCTCTTAAACTGAGTATTCTAGAAATTCTGGGTACAACTATGCCTTAAAGGCACAGTTCGGAAGTAAAGGGATATCTGTGTGGAAGAAGGGGAGCCCTAAGAAAACAAAGTCTTTTTTATTTAGAGTTCACTTTGTAATATCTGGGCAGCACATTTTGCAGTGGGAACGCTGCCAAAAGCCTAGCTGTGTAGTAAATAAACATTTCGGGGAAAAGCTGGCTGAAAGAAGATGGCTAGCCAAGTAGGATCTTGAATGTCTATTTATTCGTTTGTTTATTCACTTTAATTCTGTCCTTGTGCATGGCGCCTGTATCGATATGGTTGGCAAATGACGGGTTCATCCACCAGAATCAAAACGTAATTAAACTATACCCTGCTATGGCTGCAAATTCCATCTCTTCCCACTCCAAAATGTGGTCTGAAGGAGCACCCGCCTCACCGAGAGAGAGCAGCAAACCCCATGGTGTTGCTGTCTCCTCCTGACAGCCAGCCTTCCTTCCCCCCATCCCGCCCCAAGTGAGAACTGCTCCCCGAGGGAGCTGTCACACACACAGAGGGGAAATTTGTGACTTTTTAGGTTGACGTGATCACAAAACACGGCTTGTGAGAGGTCAGACACCAATATGAACTGTGCTCCGTGGGTGTTTGGGATCCCAGTGCTTTGGATGGTGACACACCAGTGGGAGGAGGCCACCACCTCCTCTGGCTGAGTTAGGATCAGTAAGTGCAGTACTCTCAGTCTGACCAAACTGTGCCTTACGGTAACAGATCCCACCTGGCAAGGCTCCGTGTGCAGTAACTGCGGTAATTTGATTGCTTTCTTCATCATAGCCTTGTTGCTGGTAAGTACAAAGTTTCTCTTAGGGGTGTCCTGAAGGATCCTTCAGCCCAGCACACAGTTACTGGAGCACACACTAAAGAAAAAAACAAATTGTGAATTGGGTTTTCCCAGTCTGTCACAATCCGTGGCTGCGGGAGCAGGGAGCTGATTCGAACGCAGCTCTCGCTGGGGTTATTTATCCCTTGCTGATGTGTCTGCAAGTGCCTGGGGACTAACAGAGCTTGCTGAAACCGAGATCTGTTTGCCACAGAAAGCCCAGGTGCAGCTTCCTTTTCCCGTGGAGGCGAATCTTATTTCACTTTCCTCACCAGCTTAGGGGAAGATAATGCTAAAAATCTTTTGCAGGCCATAAGTAAATAAATAAACAAACTCCACAGTTCAACTATGTGTGGCATATTGCTTTCCCCTAGACAAAAAAAAGCAGTCTTTTTTTTCCCACTACTCCTGCAAAACATTGCCAATTGATAATGTAGTAGTAATATTAACACATGCCTGTTAAAAAATGTGATACATACTTTTGGGTCTTTGAGATTAGTTCCTCTGAAGTGCTTTTTTCTTCGGCTGCCTGACAAGGTTTTTGGCTCCACTTCAGTCTGGTAAGAAGACAGCTGCTCAACTTCTGACACAAATGAGGAAAATTGATGGTATGCCATCTCCAAAAGTCCCTTCTTCCCGGCAGGCACTATTAGACTGAGTGCTGGGAGTCATTCAAAGTTTTGGGCTTTTTTTGTAAACGTTAGTTGGGGCAGGATTTGGTGTTTGCTTAGTTGGCTGGGCTGCTTCTAATAGCATTCAACACTTGCATAGAGCCTGCATCTCTGGGAACATAAACGAGTATCATAGCATTAATACTTCCACTGCTTCTACAGCTTGCTTGCTTAGCTGCAGCTGATGCTGCCATCATTAGCATGGTTTTGCATAATGTCTTGGCAATTTCTTTCTCTCTCATTGTCATGGAAATGCAGGAGACGGAAACTCCAGTGAGGGTCACTGTAAGGATGGGTCTTGTTGGGGTGTTTCTGTATGTCTGGGTCCTCCTTGGGTATTTCTATAAGGAGAGTAGAGATGTGTATGGGTGACCAAGAGGAATAATGTTTAGTAGCTAGCAAACTTTGCTTGCCCGCCGTGGTATTCCTCTGAACTCTCTGATCCTCTCTCCAGTGCGTCAGACTAGAGATCCTTCAGGATTTTGAAGACCACTCGTTACAGGGTACATGTATTTGTTGTTTTAGCTGAGTACAAGGGAAACTCTCTTCACCGTGCTTTGCTGCCGTGGTTTCCCCGGCCTCAAGATAACACGAACTATATTTTCCTTGTTGTTCCTCCTGGACTATTTCCTGAGTCAAAGTTTTCGTCTGCAAAAGACCTCAGCTTTTTGGGAGTGTGTGAAGTATACCTTCAGACCTGTCTGTCTAAAAAGTAGTAAATTTATTGTGTTGCCGTCCCACTACTTCAGAAATAAAAGCCTACCCTAGTCTAGTTTTAGACTTCATTTCATGATTGTCATGATTGTTGCAAAGGATTTGATTTTGATACACAGTTTGCTATTCATTTTTAAACCTCCATGGAAAAGGAGCTATGTAAAGCTCTGAATAATACACATGACATATGCTGCCTGTCTTGCAGAGGGAACTGAAGAACCCGACAGCAGTTTGCATTTTTGGAGCTGGAGAATAGAGGCAGTAAGCTTTAGTCAGGAGTTTGGGGGACTCGGAGGTCAAACCAAGAAGAAGAGTTCAGAGCTGCTCTAGCAGAGATGGTAATTAGAAGGGGCACAAAGGATGTGCTCAGAGCTGGCCTGAAATTAAATATAATCTAGTTAGTGTTACTATTACTGTATAAAGACATGATTTTTCTCAGGGTGGTAAAGCTTGTGTCCCTCAGATAACAGCAAAATCCCTTACCTAAACTATTAACATTTAGCAAACTTAGAGGAACGGGCAGTAGGATTTCATAGTTTTCTGTGTAGGGAAATGCTAATAAAGGTGGTGCTGTTAACTTCGTCATGGCAATAAATGATGGCTATATGCACAGCTCAGCTCAGTTTTCTTTGTTAGATGTGGAATTATTATCTGCTATCAATTTTCATTACTCTCTACCGTTGTTACTTAGCAGTACCTGAAAGCTTGCATGAGGTGGGTGATTCCTCTGCAGTAGCTATTGCGCACATATGTGAAAGTAGGGCACACACTGGTAAAGATGCGTTGCTTCTTTAAAGCAGGTAAAAAAGCTATACCCAAATATGTTGAAGCTTGGCTGCTATTTATTGGGTATTTTGTGAAGACAGCAAAATACAGTCTGATGAACAGCTCTGAGAGAAGAAGGTTAAATTCTTGCTTGAGGGAAGTAAGAAGTTAAAGTGAGATTTTGTTCAAATAAATAAATAAAAGTTCATTTTCAAGAATCAAATACTGACCCTCCCCACCCCCCCTCCAATCTGATTTTGACTTCCATTCTTCATTGTGAACTAGAAACGGGCTCAATCAAAAATGCCACTTTTCTGAAAAATACTTGGCTGGAAACTCTTTAGTCAGCTCATTTAGCAGCCGTTTGGAGGAGGCTGCTCCATGCGCAAGAGGCTGGTGAGCGGTCGGGGGCAGCTGCACCGCTTTCGGGGCTGCGTGGATATTGCTCTCCCCTCCCAAAGGCAGCGAGGGCCCTGCCAACGCACGGCATCGACTTCGCGTCCATTAGCGACTGAAATAGGATATACTTGGATTGTATTAACTGGTAGCCAGTTTTGATGAGTTTGTCTCAAGCAAGTCCATCTTTTTGTTTTAAGAGAATACGAGAATCTGGTTTGTGTCCAGCTGGGCTTCCCCAGAGAGCTGGTTTTGGTTTGAATCTTGTGCAGGTGGGGAGTACAGGACTCGTGCAGCACGGTTTACCTTTTTAAAAAATGCAGCTAGTTCCTTTGTCTCTTAGGCAACTGCAAAAATAACTCCATCAAGAATAAACCTGCAAACAAGGGCGAAAAAGCAGAACTGTGTGAAGACATGAAATACACTCGTTTAAATAGTCCTGTAAAGCTATTTCCTCCGCCTGTACCCTTCCAAGGCTGTAATGATGTGCTCTGATTCTTAAACATGAACCCTGACTTGCATAAATTCAGAGATTTCATCTGTATAGATCTGCAAATTGCTAAGATAGTAATACCTGGATATTTTATGGCACATCCTTAAGTCAATAGGCAAAAGGTTGCTGAATAAAAGCCTTAAAATTACCTTATGAATTATTAACTATTCCCTATATTACCTTTGAATTATAAAAGCACAGAAAAATAAGAAGGAGAATTGAAAAGCATCAATCTCAGGTTCTTTAAAAATGTAATACTAATCATTTGAGCAGTGTACAAATCTTTTATTAAAGATAAAGAGGAAGCCATGCTTTTTTATTAACTTGAGGATATGTTCAATCCACATGATTAAAAATCTCATTACTAACTCAAGTCAGGGAAGTGATTTACTACTGAAACAAAATAGAAGGAATTTTGCTGCCCATAGCTGTATTTATTGTGAAGAAAACTATCAGTTTGTATCTACTTTTGTGTGTTAGGTATTTCCGAGGGTGGATTAGATTTTTCTGGGAATGATGGGGTTTCCCTGCAGTCGGCAGCTGAAGCACTACTACCTTAAAGGGAAAGCCTGAACGAAAATTATAGCTACCAAGAGATGCATTTTTGCTCTAATAAATTTAGATGAAGCAAATGATTTTGTCTGATTAAGTAACAGGATGTGCAAAAATTCAGGACTTTGTACGCAGGTACTATTCAAGTGTAGCTACTACTGTAAAGCAAGTGTAGCTAGTTTAGGGATTCTTCATGTATCACATATACTGATATTCATTGATCAGTATAGGATAGATGTACTGTTCAAAAAGAACCCTTGAAGTGAAGTCTCAGTTTACAATGATAAAACACAGTCGACTCAATGACATTATTTCCAGAAATACTATCCTACTGAGTGAGATGTATCTACAGACTGTATGTATATATATCGATAATATTTTTGTCCTTACCAAACCTTAAGCAGGTCAAATATTTTGTCTTAGTGTTAGGCAGCTATATGGGTGCCGTGTACTTGAAAAGGGTAAATGTCTTAAATACTGAATTATGCCCAGCATAAGTTCCAGTACTATTTATATTGCATCCTACAGTGTAAAATGGAGATAATACTGAATTTATTTACGTCACAGCAGCTGTGGAAAAACTGGGTTATACACACTTGCATATAAAGACAAGACATTAAACGGTGCCATCAATTCCTGCAAGCCAGCAGAAATAGCTCTTCTCTTCCTGAGAACCATGCCTGGACGGCTCCCAAGGCTGAGTGCTAGTTTTGCACATCCCACAGGAAGTTTGGATTCTCTCCTGCATCGTGGGTGGAAAATGCCTGGTATTATCGTGGCAGGTGCAATAGGTATTGAAACGTAAACCTTTCACTGATCCTGGGTAACATATTGCCAGTCCTGGGCTTTGCTCCAGAGGAGTGTGTTGGGAGAAATTACATACCTTGAGGTAAAGAAACATTTCTGGAAATAGGTTGCTTCAAAAATTTGGCAGCTCTTCAGATGTTCAAAATGTTAGAAGTAGTCAAGGCAGAGATCGAATAGTGGGTGGAGGGAGGCAAAGTAAGCGGTTAAAGGTGCCTAATGTATTGTAGAACTGTGGGAGAGATCCGCTGCACAAACAGCATGGTCATTTAAGGAGGGATTCATGTGACACTTTGCAAAACTGTGATAAATGAATTGGTTGGGCACCCTCACTCATCTCGCTCGGTCTCAGCCTGCTGTTCTATTTCCATCTGGATTTGGCGTTTGATGCACTAAGCAACTTCACATTCCACTCACCATTTTCAAAACTTCAAATATTAAAAAATAACCAAGGTGTCAGAGTATTTCCAGTTTCTCAGCTTAAAACTGTGCCTTGATGGTCTCAGGAGAGACCCAATGTACAACATTGTGCAGGTGAGGTGCAGAAATGCTGAGGGACCTGAGGGTACTTTTTCCAGAGGGCGGGACAGAAAAGCTGCTTTCTAGCAAGGAAGAGGAGATCTTCAGCTTCCAGTAAGACCTAGCAAGTCCAGTAAGATGTCAGCAGGCATGGCACGCTCAACATGCCCCACAGAGTTTAGGAGGTTTGCAGGGCAGGAGCAAATATGCTATGTAAATTTGTGGGGCAAGCCTTAAATACGCTGTGTAAAGGTATCTTCCATTTGAGAAGTCCCAGGATATCAGAAAGCACAGGAAATACAGGCGGGGTTCATACTGGTGTTTGTGTTTCCCTGTGCTAATTAAGCTACGTCACTTTATGAGGAATGGCAGAATAAGAAAAATGCCACCAAAGCATCTTCTTAAAATCTCACTTAAATGTATCTCCGAAGTGTTTTTTGTTGTCATAGTTTTGGCAGTTGAGGGAGGATCCTCAAGAGAACAAGAAGTTGTTTTCTCTGGAAAAATATGCTTTTCTTTCTTTTTTTCTCCTTTATTTGCACATACGTGTTGTTATGTTTTCATTTCCATCTGGAAGGTACAATCTTCGTCTGAAATCTTTATGTTGTAGCTCTGTGAAATAGCATCAAAGTAGGTGATAACGAACACATTAAACATCTTCTGATGATTAACAAGATACTTTTAAGATCTTGCTGTACCACAGGGAGGAATTTGTGTATGTAAGCCAATGTCTGCTCAGCCTGAATCCTTCCAGGATTTCTCCTGCTTTCAAAGGAAAGTTTACGTGAGTGTTTTAGATGGGGTTGGGAGTGTGACTGTCCACATTGCTGCGCTTAGGTTTGCACCTTGGAGACCCTCAGCACCAATTCTTTTGCTCTGTTGAGGTGATCCTGTCAGCTGTCAGGGCTCACTGACGTAGACATAGGTTACATTGTTCCTTGCATCATGCATTGTGAATGAGAAAGCGTCAATTAGACAAGATGAATTTGAAAAAGATATGCTCGTGTCTATGCTAAATGGGATAACTGCTCAGTTCTGAGCTTATGTGAATTTTGGTTTTCAGATGTTTTCCTTCAGGAATATGCTTGGCAACTAATAAATATTTGCCCGAAATACTGCATTCTGGATTTCATCTGCCAGACTCTGATTTTTCTCTTCATAAATCTTTGGTAAATTTGTATTTGTGATTTGGCTTGAGTTTAACTTTATTTCAACTGTATTTTGTTGTAACTGTAATGTAATTTATTGTAAAG
Organism: Sagittarius serpentarius; assembly: GCA_034782735.1. Classification (NCBI taxonomy): domain Eukaryota; kingdom Metazoa; phylum Chordata; class Aves; order Accipitriformes; family Sagittariidae; genus Sagittarius; species Sagittarius serpentarius. The sequence goes on along the minus strand of JAVKLA010000001.1, from coordinate 50,774,854 downwards.
ATTATTGAAAAATCTGATTTTGAAAATTCTCAGGAAAAGACAACAGCTTGAAAAAGGAATAGAAAAATCACGGAGCTAAATACGCACCCAAATAGTCTGTCTAACAACTATCAAAGTGATAAGTTTGGATTAGGGTCTAATTTATAGCTTATATATATTGTAACTTTTCTGCATTTCTCATACCTCAGAATACCAAGTCAATGTCAATGATTTGACATTGCTTTCAGAAAGTACAATTATAGTATATTCCGCAGAAGAGTTATGTCTCACAGTAGTCCTTTGTTACAGTTGGCAATAAGTTTGACACAGCTTGGTTCAGAGCTGAGTATTTAACTTTTTTCCAAAACATAAGCCACTCATAAGACTTTGCAATGTATTACAAGAAAGCTCATCTATCAGAATAGTGCCATAATTGTATTTATTTATGTATATGTGCATGCATGTATTTTACGTGTATAGTTTGATAAGTATGAAAATTTTCAAGGTCAGTGCTGGAATACGTGCCAGGCCTGAAGAGGTGAATCTCTGATAGGTCTGCGATAACTCAAGAAATGCCACAAAGATCCTAAAAAGAGAGCTGTGAAGAAGAGCATGGTGTTGAAAGGGAATTAAAATACATGTGTTTGTTCACATTTACGTCGTGTTTGAACAGATCACTCTAGACAAGGTCTGGCCTCTTTGTGGTGGTTGCTGCATGTTATGAGAAGACGTTTTTGTTCAGGCTTTACCTGGTGGCTTCTCAAATATCTCTGTGGCTTTTCAGGCCGGCGTTTTGGGTCTTGGTGTGAACCCTGGGGCTACTAATGCTTATTTTAACTTCATCCCGTGCCAGCGCAGTGGTTTTCTGAAACCAGGTTAGGGAAAAGCAAAGACTGAAATGGAAAAAAAAAAAAGAGCTAGATAATCCTGAACTACATGGTGTCTTTCTCTCATGTTCGTCACCTGTAACTTGCCGTATGGGGTACAACTGCAGGGAAATGTTTATGTACCGTTGTATAAATGAAGCATAGGCCAACGGAGTGCCAATCCTGACTGGGGCCGTGGCAGAATAAGGGCTCTGTTTTCAAAAAGCCCTTAAATATGTATGCAAATAAGGACTCCTATGGAGAGTTTAAGCAGATTAGGTAGGTAACTCCTGTTGATTTCTTATGGAAAGGCACGCTTTACATCTTAAACTTATCTGCATTAGCTGAAGGCTAAACGCTGTTCAAATCCATCGCTGCTGTTTAATGTGTTTGAAATACCAACAGTATCTTCTGCCAACCAAAGTTCTCAGGTAGTGTCTGGATGTAAGAATTTCTATAGTAGTCCAGATTCTCCTGACCAACACATTTTTCCTCTCTAGTCTAATACTGGGGAAAGAAGAACGATGAGACCTGTATTTTTTTCTCTTTCTACTGGTATGTTTCTGACAGGAGGGAGTGAACTGACTCCTGGCCAGATCGTCAGGGCATTGCCCACATCTCCGGAGGATCCCTCTTGTCTGACACGGGACTGAACTGATGACTTAGAAGGGGGGAAAAAAAAGGTCACAAGCACAGGACTCTTCATGAAACAGCATTCTTGGGAGTTTTTTAGGTGTCCGAACACAAAATGTGCATCGTGCTGACTTCCAGGTCTCAGCCTGTTGGGTTAACAAGAGGCTTGGGGCAAGACCAGCTGGGAGAGGTGCCGTTTCGCAGCGTGGCAGCCGATGTTACCACCTGTGGTTAGACCTCTACTGTTTCGGCCTGACCGCCCCACTTTTGGGAACCCCACAACCTGCTCAAGAGCAGATATTTTAGGAATTTCTCAGCTGGTAATGGTTTATCTAATCCTTTTGGACTTACTAACTTAAAAGTGATACCATGTTTTGACAGATGGTGTCAGCTTCACCACAGATCTAAGACATGTTTAAGGAGATGTTTGCTTAAAAATACAAATTTTTGGAACAAATCAGTAAAAAGAAATAATAATATGCACCGTAAATATTATGTGCAGTAATAATTTGATGCAGGCAATATACCCCAGGTCTGGCGAAGCCAAGGACTTGTGCATTTACTCCTGATGGTTAGGACAAGCAGTGTTGCAGGCAGCATGACACAGGCCATGTGCATGGTCACTTGTCTTAACTTTTATAGTTATGCTCTTTCTGTCAATGTTGTAAACCACAAATTTAATACAAGAGACAGTGAGCAGCACACCTGAGTTTGAGTAAGTCCTCCTGCCTCTGCTGGGAGCACATGGCAGGAGCCGTGCTTGGCTCAACGTGAAGCCATTTGAAATGAACGTTCAGCACTTCACACCGTCAGGCTCTGATCATAAACCTCAGGTAATGGATGGGGTCTGAAACCCGAAGTTTTCTGCTCTTTGGGACAGGGATCTGCCTTTAACTGGTTCTGAAGGACATTTTCTGGGATGTTTCAGAAACAGAGGTCCCAACCCTACTGTGACTTACCTTAGTGTTATTAGGTGATTCTTTCAAATTCCTGCACTGATATTGCTTTGGTGTAAAGGTACTAAAGAAGCAGGCTTAATGAAGTAATTATAATGAATATTATGTAGGGGTTTAGAGCCCTCAGGCAGGAGTCTTAATATCATGGTCTAACACTTGATTTAAGAGAACATCTTGTATGTATTATTTACGTCAGATATTAGACCTGCTGTGCCAATGCCACTAACTGCAACGCAGGGGATTTATTAGCACCAGATGTGCTATTTATTTGGAAGAAATACCATATAATACTTGAAGCTACAAAATCAGTTTTGAAATAAATAGATCTTAATATCAGATAAATAATGGATGAAGGCTAAGTTCTGACTGGCTCCCTGATAGATCAGGGCAAACACTCTGCTGGAGATTTAATGTTATTGCAGCACAGCAGCGGATTTTTTAGGCTATCATCCCCAATCTCTGTCATGTAGAGCAGTGATATGCTGGGCTTCTGGAATCTCATTGCAGAGGTCTTGTGGACTTTGAGATATTTCAGCTCTTCTTGTGTTTACTTAAATACACTTAACCCTTTTTCATGTTCAAGTAGGTTCAAAAAACTTTAACTGATTTTGTTCACTGATAAGGCTGAAAGCTTAGGTGAGGGTGAAGCGAAACCAGTTGTGGCTGTGAAATGGCATGGCCACAGCAATCCTCATGTGTAGGTCTCAGAGTCAAATGGGGGTTATTGAGTCGACCTGGAAAAAACCCTTAATGTTCTGCAGGTCCCCAAAAAGTCTTTCTGTGGTGGAAGGAGATAATGTTTTCAGTTTGGTTTTAAACATATCTGTTTCTTTTTCTTGAAAGACTGTGAAGATATATGATCTTCTTCTGGATATTTGGTGTTATTCCTGCTGAGACTATTGACAGTTATTTCAGCACAATTTTTGATGTAAGCCACCTAAGCAAGTTTATATCCAAATAAAACAAGATGTGTAATAACTGAAGGCAATATGGGAAAAGCCTGAATGTGGCAATGATGAAGTCCTGATCCTGAAGGTGCACATATGTTTGCCAAAAGTTCTGCATGAACACATTTAAAGTTCTGGATCTGCGGCTTGTGTGATAACTTTTCTGTGGAAATAATCTTAAGGTTTTCTCCACCCAGGCATCTGGAAATCCCAAAATATAAGGGACTGATTCTCCTGAAACATTTTGGCACTTTGGGTTTGTTCCCTCTCCCTCCCATTGATAGGCATGCACAGGTTTCCCATGTGGTGCGAGAAGAGTGCAATGTGGCCTCATTGCAACATTTTGCTGGCATAGCTATGTTTGCTCCGACTGTGAAAAATTTGTGCCTCTAGATGGTATCGCTGTGCAAAAGCCCACAGTGTGGATGCAGCTATCCTGACCGAGGAACTCTGGTCTGCTGCGCTTATGTTCCTAAAAGCTGGTGTTGCTAAGCCAGCAGAAAAACTTCCATAAGCATATGCTGCTTCTACTCTGGGGGCTCTGTATATGTAGCTATAGGAGTGTACAGAGACTTCCTTCTGCAGGCGAGGCATAATTTATATAGTAAGTATATTTTTCTATAAGTGCTGCAGGTGAACTTAGTAAAAAGTAGCGTTTTGCTGATGCTGCTATTCTTAGTTCTAGGTATTGCTGCTGAGGCCAGTAATTTCTTGATTTGTAAGTATACATGGGTTATTATAAATTCAAAGTAGCTTAATTTCATAGAGAATACAACCTGTGCATCGTCTTTGTTTTCTGCCGTGGTCCCCCAAACACGAAAGTAGATCTTTATGTTTGGGCGTGAATATGTTTTTCTCTGTGGCATCTAGGAACCCGTATGTACTAAGTAACAGCGTGCAGCCTTGGAAAAGATTTTGAAAACGAACTTGGGCAAATACGATCCAGGTCAAAGCAATTGCCTTTTTATTTCTGCTCTGATCTTAAATTTTTTATTTTTTTTTTTTAATTCATTTCTTTTCAGCATATGGGAGGAATACTGCCCACTGAGCTCCAGCTAACTAGCTGATTTATGGTTTACTTTCCATACACCCCAGTCTAATTAGGATGTTACTATTTCCTGCCCCTCATTACACTAACCGTGATCATCAACACAAAACTGGAAACAAATTATTATCGAAGCACAGAGGAATACAAGCTGCTAATTTGTTTTGGTCTCTGGTGGAAAATTGAAATTGTACATATTGCAAAGTGCTTTACAAAGTATATTATGTGGCCTGACAGAGAACTTGGATATCTAACTTGCTTTTCAGAGGAGAAAGCTTTTATTATATTATTAATTACATATAACTGTATATATATTAATTATATTACCCCTTCCTCTTAGGACAGAGAGAGGGGTTCACGTGGGCAGCTCAGGTGGATGGGCTGCAGGCCAGAAGGGCTTTTACTTTTATACCATGATTGCACGTTGTGGGAAACATGTCCCTGCAGCCATAAGGGAAAACAGGAGAATTTTTAACAGAGGTTAACTAGCACATGTTAAAATCCTGGTGCTGAGAATGCAAGTTGCAATTTTAGTGTGTGTCAGCTGGCGGAGTTAAACCCTAGGTTAGTGTGTTGCAGCAATATAGTATTCTGGCAGTGTTTTGTTTGCCAGGAGAAAAAAAACCCAACAAACCAAAACAAACCAGAAATGAATTCTGTGTCTGTGCCTTTCTTGTTTAGGTTTTAATAATAACAAGCGGGGCAAATTCACCAGCTGTGCAAATGGATTCAGAGCTACTTGAGTCAAAGAAGTCACATTGACTCGTGGCAGGAGGGGCCCTTTCATATGAGGGGGGCGATGGCTGGGAAGCAGCGAAGCAGAGGAGAGCCTGCAGCTGAGGTCTTGTTTGCTAGAGGGCTTAAACTACGCTGATTTAAATTCAGAGTGCTGCTTTCTTCCTTGGCTGTGATAGTGTTTGCCTTGATGCGCTCTCTGATGAGTTGGGGAGTTGTCGTGGAGAAATGTAGATTCGTTGCTTGGAGCTTAAGCACATGAGACGAGGAAAAACTCGGTATAAAAACAAAACCGAAAGAGCAAGTTGCTCGTGGCGTATTCGGAAAGAGTCCGTCCTTGTGAGCCATGCGTCCTTAACACGTGGCGTTAAGGCCAGTGATGCAGGCAGTGCATTTTGGGCTGCAGTCCCCGGGGGACACGGTAAGGTTTTAATGAAGTACAAAGCCCTGCTGGGCTGGTTGGCAAACCATAAATGCGACTACTGGTGTAAAGGACAGCATAGTGCAGCGCGTTAGGTTCTTCACATTACAGTAGGCTGACACCTATCATGTACGCAGGGTATCGTTGTCCCTCTTTTATGTTCTTAAATTATTAAGGCCTGTTAACCACGTGCAAGTGCGATACCTGTATGAAAACTGGCTTCTCAACATGCAGAGCAAAGGATTTGGTAATGAAGTAAATTCCCTTTCCATCTGTGTGGCTAAAAGTGGATGTTGCAAGGAACTTTCAAAGGTTTTTAGGTACTTGAACCTGTTTGTTAATAGGAGTTACATATCCTAATGCCATTTGCGAATTTTCCATTTGAAAGTTTACCTTTTTGTCATTAAAGTAGTGTGAAATGTTCATAGTAGTGACCCAAACTTGCTTCATTTAACCTCATTACAAATGCAGACTTAATTCATTAACTGCGTTTTTTGAGATGCCTGCTGTGGGAGGAAAAGGGTTTATTCTCAATTAATGGCACCACCTTCCTCCCTCAGTTTTCTATTTCTGCTTCTATTTCTGCTTCTATTTCTATTTCTATTTCTGCTTCTATTTCTATTTCTATTATTTCTATTTCTATTCCATGAGGCTTTGTGATGTTTATTATTATTTTGCAAGGTTTGGGTTTCATTGAATCTGAGAAAAAAACCTGCAGACCGGGGCCGGATCTGTGCATGCAGGGCAATACAAGCAGAGCTGGTGGAGGGGAGGAGGGTGCAGCGTGGGTCTCACGCTCACGGCCGAGGGCCAGGAGCAACTTCTCCGTAACTTGCTGCTGCTCTTTGAATGCTTGAGGCGACCCTTTCCCTGCCTGTAAGTTGGTAATCCTGCAAGATAGCTGGTTTCTGACATAATGTCTGAATCTGTTTGGTATGAGATAATATTGGTATTGGTATTTGGGTTTGAATAGCATTGTGTTTCCTATTAAGCAAAAATCTGCTTTGGAAGAGTACTTCCATAGTCTGACAAAATCAAGCCTGTGCATGAAAGGTGGGCTGGGGAATTTCCGGTTCTTGAACTAAGAAAACATGAAAGTGTGTGAATCTGGACCAGACTGTAACCTCTTTGAAGTGAATATTTGGCATTATTATTTCTGTGCTCTAATGAGTCATACAGGGAGAACAGGATCTCAGATTCAGTTTGAGATTCTCCAGCTTGAGATAAGGAATAAAAACAGTATAAGAATTTACAGGAAGGGAGTGGATAATGTTTAAACATTGCTCCATCCTTCCTAGAGACACTGCATAAACTTAGACAGTATTGGAAATGACAGCTGAGATTAAAACAGGTCATCTTTTGTGAACACTTGCACAATATCCCTGTTTCTGTGATACCATAAGATGGAGAAAGTCTGCTGTTGGCAAGTTGTCGGGGAGAGCGCATTTCGAAATGAATTGTTCCCTGTACAGCAAACACGAGTGAGGGCCTTCTTTAAGAGTCTGTAAGAGCCCGCTGTTCGCTCGTGCTGTTTACAAAAAAATCTCTTTTTTCTCGACATGCAAGTCAGCCAAACTGTGGTTTAAAGCTCTTGGTCTGGATATCTTCCTGGTTTGTGTAGGATGTATGGTAGTCAGTACTACAGTCTGCAGTATTTCATCCCCGAATGTGTGCTGAAATACTTTTCCTTCCTGTAACTTTTTCCATCCTTGATCATTCTGGGCAAGCTGATTAAGGATGGGTTGTGGCTGCAGAGGGGACAGTATGCAGAGAAGGAACATCATAATTTCCTGCAGGGAAGAAATTCTTTCTGTACTAGTGACAAGTCAAATAATAAGAACAAGGCTAATGACAGACCGGGTTTATATTTGCAGACCTTCCCATGTGCGGCTGTGAGCTGCATTAAAGGAATAATGAGTAAGAAGGGTCTCTGGTTCCCTGTGCTGGTGGATGTGGGACTGAGCTTCTTCCATCACCACTGTGAATTCTTTTCTCGGCTGTGGAACATCCTACAATGTTTCCCCTTTTGCAGGGGAACTTTTCATCTTAGACGGCTTAAGGGGAGTTCCTTCAGCTGTTTTTGAATTAATTACAGCACGTCAGCTGTGAACAGTGCACCCAAGGGAGTACCCTAGTGCAACCTCTGCTTTCCTTGTGAAAGCTCCTTTGCCTTGCAAATGCTTCAGGTACCTCATTTATTGCATTAAGTGCTTTAGCGACCAGGAAATTTGCCTGAACCGATCACAAATAAATGTTTTCCTGGGCTTCAGAACAGCATTACCTTCTAGAAACTTTGTGAACAAACTCAGGAGAAGTTACTGTGTTCTAGATCTGCAGTCATGGAAAGCAATAGCGTTAGAAAAGAATATTAGCAGAAGAGATGTATTTTTCATTTTAATACCCAGCCTTCTTAAGAAAGCAAATTAAATTGCACTTAACCAAAGAATACAGATAACAGTATTAAGTACAATAGAATGTTTTAATTACTAACAAAAACAAATGTACATGTCTGTAACTGTAATTAAAGGAGTGCTGTATTTGCTGTGCATTAGTGTGACTTGTATGTCTGCAATACAGTAATTGACAAAATTCATCAGTTGTTTTGGGCGTGATGTTATGGTTGCTGTGAAGCTGTACAAGAAGACAGGAATTTGGCGCTTAGATGCAGACTGTTTGACACGGTGTCTGACCACTGATGGAGCATAGCTATCACTTGTCTTCATCACAGCCCAGCCTCAGAGTTGCAGTTGTGCACCAGGTAACTTCGTACCGATCGCCTGTGAGCTCCCTGGTAGCTCTCAGTGTGTTTGCCGGACGCCTTCATAGATGTCCTGCTGGTGACACTCCATCTCTAGTTTTTCATCCTTCGCTGTGGAATCAGGGAAATGGGTGGCTCAGGAGCTATCGTGGTGCTGAGGAGACAAAGCAATGCAATCTTTGCTGAAACGAGGACCGCAGCATTGCGCCTCGTCCCTGCAGAAGTGTACTGGGTGCGGAAGGTGACCAAGAGGGAAGCCTGCAGGAATGAATGGGAAGAGCCCAAGAATGAAGAGGCTGAGCGTATTTCTGAGATCTAGTCCTTGCACTGGTTTCTTCTCTAGCTCCAGGACACTCAGTGACAGAAATCCAGTCTTCAAATGTGGAAAAGGCTTCTGAAAGAAGAAAAGCAGCAATCTGTTCCCCGTGCCCCTTGTGACAGAAGAGTAATCTCAAAAAATCACAGCAAGGAAGAGTTGCTTAAAAAATGAGGAGACCTTTTCTAACATTAAGGTAGTTAAGTACTGGAATAAATTCCCCACGGAGACTATGAAATGTTCTTCCGAGGAAGTCTCAGGACAGTATGTGAGGAGACCTTTCTGAGGAGCACTACAGTGGAGCTTGTTCCATCCTTGGACCAGGTGAATGGACCCTATCATCTTTCGCCACCTCCTCCAGCCCGATTCCTGTGACTCCAGAGTGGGCAAACCCTGCTGTTTGGGGGGCTATATGGAAGACAGAAATCAATCCTGGAGATTGCCTGGGAAGTCCCTCCTGAGCAGGCAACGTAAGTGGGGCAATGGGTTCATACGTCGTCACTCCCGACCTCTCCAAGGGAAACAAGTGAATCCAGGTAGGAGATGATTCCTGGAGGTGTAACCAGCTCCTGGTCTGTCCTAAGGTTAAGAGTAAGTGTGATGAGCTAGTACAGACTTCTCTCTTTCCAGTCATCTTGAATTCATTTTCAGGCATGGTTTACCTATAGCTGTAGTGGCCAGTAAGAGTGCTTTGTTTATCAAAACTACTAAAAGGAGCTAACCTCTTACCACACATAGCTTTGGGCTTTTTTAGCCGGACAGCAAGGTGGGAAAAGACAGCAGGCGTTTCTTACACAGTGGACCTCCTCGTCCTGCTGCGTCTTTTCAGGTACAGACGGATCAGTTCCAAAGTGGAACAGCTGAGGATAGCTGCTGGTTAATAGTTAATGGGCAGCCTTGGTTTGAATGCACATTCCAGAGATGCCCCTGCTGACTGCAGTAAAATGCAACAGACGGCGCTTTTCGAGGCGATTACAGCCGTCCTCGTGTGCTGTTATAATGCACAGGACTGAGGGCCGAGTGACTTTAATCACTGGAGAACTGTAAATTGGCTGCCTGCTATTAGGAGATGGACTTTGAGTTTAAAAAAAAAAAAAAAGCAAATAAAACAGGTAGGCCTGTCAATTTACTGAGCATTATTGGCAGAAACACGATTTAATTGGCAGCCAGTGAGAAATCACTATTTATGCGGAAGTACCGGTACTATTTATGTTGCATGAAGGATAGATTATAGTTATTGTATAACCAAGTCATATATTTGATTGCGTAATGCTAAGGTATCTACCTAAGCAATGCTGTGAACTAAGTTATTTCTTGTGTTTGAGATACTTTCATATATGAAGTTTCTAGTCACAGTTAATAGGAACCGTCTTGTTAAAATAACCTTAAGATCATAGAACTGTGATAATACAGATGAGTTCTGTGCAACCACTCAAACAACAACAAAAAAAAGTGTTTTTGTTTTTCCTTTGGGCCATTTTAAACATGTCAATAAATATCTTAAATTTGATTTCTTGTTTTTCAGTAGAGTGATTCTAGGATGCCTGACAGTTTTAAAGAAAGTAAATCTAAGCAGATTTCGTACCTACTTAATGCAACAGATTTAGTAGTAAAAATAATTCTATTTTATGTGCAAGAAACATAAAAGGGCTAAGGCGATATCTTGCGTGTGAGACTGCTAAAATAGTTCAAAAGCTATGCATGATCCTGAGAAAAACAAGAGAGCTTCGTTGCCATGCAAAGGGGCCTAAGGCAGAAGCAGTATTTGCTTCCAGTAGCTCATGCGGGAACGTGCCTGTGCACACGTTTTCCAAAAGGCGATAGCTGGGAGGACGAACAAGAGCAAACCTTTGAATTTGCATGGCAGCTCTGGTAACAGGCAGAGATCGGTGGCATGGAGAACTGCGTGGACCTGGGAGAAAGGCTTCTCAGCGGCGGAAAGCAAAGGAGAGGGCTTAACTTGCAGCGTAGGATTTTGCTCCTTAAGCCTCTCTTCAGTACTGGAGAATGTTTCCTGGTTATCCAGCTGGGTTAGCGATAACACCATTCTTTGCTATACATGCCCCTGATTTGCTTTTATTTTCACTGACTCCCTGCTTTCATTTTGAAACTTCTTGATTTTCTTAAGCTCAAAGAAAGCTGCCAGCTGTCTTGGGACATCACCCTGAGCCATGGAAATCTGAATGATTCATTAGCCTCCGAAGAGTGAGCTCAAAGCTTGAAACCCTTTTCAGACTCTCAGTAAAAGACATGGATTAGGAGGAGGATCTCGGTTTCCATCTCCCAGAGAGCTGCCAAATTCCCTTCCCCGCTCCTCTGGTTCTTATGCCGCTCTTCAACATAGTGCCTTCAATAACGTGACTAATAGTTGTCATGTGTTACTTGTCCTTTAGGGCCTCTGTGGAGGGAGAAATACGTGCATTGTTTTCACTGGCTGTTTCAGGGGGTTTTAATCTAAACGCATGCAACTGCGTATGTTAGAGATAGCAGGTAAGAATGCATTGGGTAGGGTGTCATCTGGGTCTGGAGCACTCTTTACTTCCAGAAAAAGTTCATTCCAGTCTGGGGCCAGTTCCTAGAAAACCTTACTTTACAGAACGACCCTGTCTTTACTGTCTGATGAGCTTGTGGCTGTAGCAGCAAGTGCTGGGGCCCGGTGGGAGCAGATCTGTAGGGCAAGACGGTGCTGAGAACCCGCTGGCTGCATTTGGTGGCTTTTTATTCTGACTCGTTGTGGTCTGGTGCCACGGGAGAGCACCCTTGACCAGGGCATCAGGGATTTTCCTGCGGCATGTCCTACAGCTTTGCTTCACCCAGAAGAAGTCCAAGCCTGCAAGGTGAAGCAAAGCTCAGGAAGCAGGGAAGGCTGTGCAAAACCCCACTCCTTGTCTGAACGAAACCCACGGTGTGGCTGTGCCCCCAAAAATGCTGTTGAAAAAGTAAACCCCCTTAGCAGAGGCGTAAGCCCTGTGCTAAAAGGTGTCATTGCCACTGAGAAGCTTTTCCCAGGACATTATTTGGCACATCTAGTCTTGCTATTTTATTACCCTGCTAATAAGAGAAACAGTAATACTGCCACTCGAAGTATATACACCACCACGTACACTTTATATGTTGCAGTCTCTTGTTCTCTGGTTAACTTATGGACACTGACCTCTCTCTCTGCGGCACTCATGAACCAGAGTATGTCTTAATGCGCCTCCTGTGCAAATTATTTCTGTTAGTTCAGCATGTCTCTAATAATCAGTCTCTGTAATTTGGTTTTCTCCATTCATTGATTGCCCCAAATATGATTTTGCAATGCAAAGATCCCCTAGTCATAACTACAAAAATGACAGGCAGTACTTTTTGTAATCTCTATATTTGACGCATGAAAGAAGGCTAAATTCCTGTTTGAATAAACAACATAATAAGGTTATTGAGAATAAGACCATTACTATATAAAATTATGTCTAAGTGGCAGATATAATTAACATTGGATTGTAATTACACTAATTACAAGTCACATTAAGATACTCCAGTAATGACAAAGTGAGCACCCTATAATTGAATGGAATAAGCAGAGAAACATGCTGCTCACACTAATTACCTAAATGAGCTAATATGTCTTCAGAGTGACAGTCATGCTCAGTGTTATTACACAGGCAAGACAATTTTGTAAGTTAAAAAAAATTCTAATTTCCTTCCTTCCTTCTCTTCAAGACCCATTTCAAATCATCAGCAGCTTCAGTATTTCTCTCTTGAGCCAAAAATAGAGAGATCCCACAGTTCAGGCCTTTTCTAATTTTGTTCGGCAAAGTACGGTTTTCAGGGTTACACTGTGATTTTGACATATTCCTGCTGCTTTAAAAGTAAAATTTGGCTTGTTGCGTGTTTATTGGTAGGCTCCTTTGACAAGCCAATCCACTGTGATTTTTTTCACTCATCTAAATTTGAAACAAACAAAATAATGTAACTTAAGCTCAGCGTGCTCTACAGCATAAAGCATACTTATTTTGTTGGCTCCAGAGTAACAAATATGGCTTATAACAGTCTGGCTCCAGTTGTGCCCTTGAGAGTGGTAAAATTTGAATTATTCAAGGCAATTAGTGGGAGCATTGCAGTGGAACTCAAATTTCAGTGAAAGCTTCTAAGAATAAAAACTAATATAAGAATAGGAATTCTACATATTGTGGAAAAAATGCACATTACTTTTTTGTTTAAACACCTCCAGCTGTCTGGGGCTCTGAGTTGGGAGGAAAAATAACGTAACAGACACTTTAACAATCTAAAATAGTTTGCTAAGAATTAAAAAATAGAGCCAATGCACTTCATCAGATTGTCGATACTTCAAACTTCTCTGAAAGATATATTTTTATTATTTTTACTTTATATGTGGTTTGATTCTCAGGGACCCAGAGTACCGATTCCCATTCTTTTGGTGATAGCCAAAAATCTGAAGCATATGGTTTCTTAGCAATATTTCTGACTGTTGTTGTTTATTTTTATCCCAGGACGTAGGAGGTTCACTCGCAGAGCAATTCAGTGCCAGCACTTTGATGAACTCTTTTCCTGTCACCAGGAACGCCATGAGTTTTTAGGAAGCATTTGAGAGAGGATGAGGAGGTAGTTGAGTGGGCTGGTGTCCTCAAATGTAAAGATAACGTCAAAGCTGCTTACGAAAAATGGAATGTAGGGGTGTCTTGAAGGCCCTTCCTCCCCTCTAGAGAGTGGAGAGGAGAAAAAAGGTGAGGGAGCCTTGGAAGCTTAGGTCAGAAGGAAAAAAAAACCAAACCTGCAAGGAAATTAGGCAATTGGTGGTTTAAAAAAAAGATGAAGTCATACCGTTTTTTGAGTTTAAAAAGAAGTAAGGGAGATTTGCAATGTTCCTGTCCTTGGAAGAGCTGAAGAAGTCCTAGGGGAGGGAAGTGGAGGGAGGAAATCTGGAAGAGAGTTAGGGGGAAGGGACACCAGGGACAGATGGCAAAGCAGCTCCAGGGAACTCAGAAAAAAGGAGCAAAAAGGAGAAAAAAGGAGAAGGGGCAATGGGAGGACCATGGGTAGCATCAGGCATTTTTAAGATGGCAAAGGCTAAATGTGTGTTTGTACCGTGAGGGAAAGAAGAGGAGAGCAAAATGTTAAGGGAATGTGCAAGGAAGAACGAAGAAAAAGAGTGACCATGAGGAGGATTAAGACTGGGGCTCGAACGGGACACAGCCAGTGAGGGAGTAGGAGTGTTCAAGGAGGAGAAGTAAACATTCTAGATGGTGAAAATTTTATCTGGCTTGCAAAGAATCACCAGATCGATGGACCCTTGAACTATCCTTTATTATTCTTACAGGTTTGAAAAGGAAATAGAGGCTAAAGTCCTGGGTCTGCTTAAAACCTTTCATCTGGAGTCCATGGGTCCTGTGGTGCCTTCTTCCTGATCACACAGATTCATTTAGGGACTTAGTTAATTGTATAAACACGTAAATCCTTCCTTATGAAAGACAGAAGTGTCAAAGTTGACAACAGTAGCAATCCACACTACCTATGATAACGTATACACAAAAAGACATAAAATAATATCTGAATTTCTACTAGCAGTTAGGTTGATTCATTAATCTGCAGGCATGATGCAGATACGTGTTTTACAACTGCCTGGCAAAATGACATTGCTTCTATTAATTAAATCCTTATTTGAACAAATACATGAACAATTATTGCCAAAATGTGTAAGTACATTTAAAGAAAGACCTCCAGTAACCAAAGGTTTTTGATTGAAAGCATTATCCATAAAAAGTTACCTGAGAATTTAAATTCCAAAGAAAATTGTGATTTAAATTCACAAAACCACCAAATGAATAATTTTAACAGATTCTCAGCTCTTCTTAAACAGATGACTGTGTGTTTGCAACTGAATGTTTGATAAATGAAAAGAGACAAAATGTTCTACTTTTCAGCACATTTTTATCCACAGCTGGTGCACAGACTGAGACTGAGTGTATGTTAGCTTTAGCCGTGATTTTTCAAGTTGAGGTTTACTATATTTAGCTCTACATATATTTAGAATTGATGGAAGTAAATTTTTTAGCTTTGGAAAATGTTGCTGAGCTGGACTTTGGTCCAAATGAAAAATATCAGTGGTGCTTCTTGATCCCATGCCTACGATGCTGAGAATTAGTGGCTCCAGGGACCCCCGCCGAACCCTGTGAGAGGTTTTCATCGCTCCTAACAGCAGAGTAAAGCAGTTGTGAGACACGCTCCTTCCTTTCCTGAATACATACACAGAATCCTACACCCAGTTACATCCTGTTGTAGGCTTCGTGCTTTAATATATTTGTAACTGTTTATTAGGATCATACAGTATGTTTGAGGCATATCGTACACATTTGGGAAAAATAAAGATAGCTGGGGATTTGCTTAAGCATTTTTAATAATAGTTAATATATTAGAAAGTATTTAACTTGGCAGAAACTTTTAGTATATATTTTTCTAAATGGCTGTTTGCCTAACTAGTATGATAATAAAAAGGCAATTTCATATTCCCATTCCTATTCAGTAGGTGTGACTCTGCTTACACACCTGCTGAAACATTCCTTGAGTCATCACAGTAATTACGAACAGGCTTAATTTCATGTAGATGCTTTATATATTCCCAATTAAACATATCCTTAACTTTTACAGAAATAATTGTTATATATGTTCTCCTAATAACTTTCTATGTGGCCGTGCAGAAGTTTTTCAATGTACTGCTTGCATTTCCATCTGTAAAATGGGGTAACGTTGCATTTCTAGCTACTGATTGTGTTCTAGTATTGTTATTGATACTGGTGGCTATTCTCAATTTGCTACATGCTATGCAAGTTCTAGCTTATGAAAATGTTATGATAAAGCTGTTGAGTAAAAACGTTATTTGATTATAAAATAAACAGCTCAAGGCTCTCGCCATGCTAATCAAAATACCAAAGTTAATTTAGTTATTTAGATAGCAATACATTTAGATCAGCAAAAATATAGTTCACAGCCACTCAAGATAAATAACAATCACTAAAAAAGAACTAATTTATTCCAATTTGATTGTATCAGCGTAAGCACAATACTGCTGGGCTGAATAGGGAAAATTGAAGGCTCTGTAGCACTTCCACTATAGCTGTCTCTGGCGAACTCCTATAGCAAAGGTGTTACCATTGCCCTGGGTTGTATCCGCATTTACTGTAGGGACAGCCACCCTACAATCGGCGTACTGTCTTTCTGCTATCACGCTGCTCCGTTTTCTTAACACCGAGACTGGCAGAACGTGCCTTATCTATGATGTGGCATAACCGCGCCTTTTGTATTGTAAAAATACAGAGAATTTTTTCCTGGTCTGTGTGCGTTCATGGAGCTGCTGTCACCTGGACTTCTGGTCGGTCTTGTTGAGCCGTGTGTGGTCCCGTTCCTGCACACATCCTCGCGGTAGCTTCAATATGCATTTATTTTAGGCTGCAGAAAGAAAATATCAGACTCCGCAGTGAGGCCAATAAGGGATCTTAACCTGGTCAAACTCTTGCTTTGCTGAAGACGTGAGTCGAGGTGGTGATGGCCACAGCCTGTGCTGTGGAGGAGACCTGCATCTGAACTGCATTTAGCAGGATAAATAATAATCCTCTCAGTTTACTCTGTAATTAAATATCTTTGGTGAGTCACTTCTTTCACATGATGCAAATATTTATGACTTGTAAAGAATATGATATCCAATCAAGAAACAGACTTTTCTGCTTAGCGTGGAAAAGGATAGACATCTGAGAATGAGAAACTGGGGAGATCGTATTTGCTTAGGAGAACAGAAAGACTTTGACAATACAAAATGTCCTCCAAAGCCAACCCAAATCCTTGCTTTAAGAAGCCCAGCTTTTGTTCAGACTTTTATTAGAGAAAGTGGTGACTCTCTAAAGCTCTGTGAGATGAAAAAAATGTGCAGACGTATTAGGCTCCTGGATGCAGCCGCTTTGCATTGCGACATATTAGTCCCTCTTTGGAGCTACCGGGCCTGAAATTCTGTGTTTCTCAGCCAAATACGAGTTTAATATTGCTTTGCTGACGGA
The DNA here is from genome assembly GCA_034782735.1 of Sagittarius serpentarius. Classification (NCBI taxonomy): domain Eukaryota; kingdom Metazoa; phylum Chordata; class Aves; order Accipitriformes; family Sagittariidae; genus Sagittarius; species Sagittarius serpentarius. The sequence continues at coordinate 50,758,150 of JAVKLA010000001.1, read as the reverse complement.
AGTGTGGTCCTATGAGAAGAACAGATGTCCTGTCCTTTGAATTCCCTGCTCCCGCAGCCTACCAGCCAGCGGGGTTATCTGTCGTCGCTCCCCTCCACCAGCACCAGCTGTGGATGTATGGAAAAGGAGGAAAGAGAAAACACGGATTTGGTTATAGCCCGCTGAAGTGCAAAATGAATTGATGTGCTTCCGTCCTTTCAGAGCCGGCACGGCTCGTGATTTATGTTGAAGAAATCTCGTTCAGGTTTTAGGGTAAGCAGAGAGGATCCATCTGGTGATTTTACAGCTCACGGACTATGGAAGGGGCTGAATTGACAGCTTTTATAGCTCTGTTGTCTCAAAATCTGAAAACATTAAAAGTTTTTCGTTAGAGGAAAATACTGCTCAGGAAACAGCCTACACTGGGAATCCAGATGAAGGGGAATTACTGACCAGTTTCTTGATACACTGAGTACCAGTCTACTTGAGTAATCTTTAATTTTACACTTTTTCTAAAAATGAATGACTGTGTGATTAAAACATCAAGTCTGATAACGCAGGCTTACGGGAAGCAGCGACCAAATTAGTTCACTAAGTACTTATCCAACTTATCCAGATCTCGCTTGAGGAGTTCGAAGCCTTCGTGCCGAGGCTGAAGTTGCTTCTCGATAAGCTTAAGTACAGGAGACAGGCAGGAATCTTATTTCATAGATTCCTTCTGAATCTGGAAGTACAATGAATCCCTTCTCCCACCCCCACCCCATACAATAGTTGGTCTGATTAGTGCCAGTTGTTTATTATTGCAGTTCATTTGTATAAATTGCCTCCTCTTTATCTTAACAGAGATCAACTAGGAATAGATATATTCCCAATGTGGTTTGTCTTTTGTAACTGACTATTTAATGTAGGAATGCTACAATATTATAAAACCTGAAACCTGCTAAAAGGGCTTCACTTTTGCACCATATCTGTGTGTAATGAGTCAGTAGAGGTACTAACAGCAATTTGGAATGAAAGCATATGCCTTGCCAAATTAAGAGATCGGGAAAGTATATATGAGCTAAAAGCATCCAGCCTGTTGCCAAACAGTAATTGTCAGTTCTACTTTTAATAAAAACAGTTCATTTGCAGAAAATAGGAGGAAATCTGAAAGGAAAGGGATTTTTAAAAAACTGAAAAACTATGATCTTGCTTATTAGAAACAGTTATTAAAACTTTAGAAATTATAAACCGAAAAAAAATGAGCTGAGGTGAACCATGCTGTAGATGAGCACATAAAGGAAAGGATGTTTTTTGCTCTTTTTGTGCATATGACTGTGTGAAATGAATGCAACTGTTATCAGCCATCAGACTTAGAGTAAAGGTGATGGTCAGGGTTTTATGCATTTTCTTATTCACCTTTTTCTCGTGAAAATGACATGTTTCAAACCTTAAACCCCTATTTTTCATCTTTTCATCTTTTTCTTGTGAAAAAGAAGTGTTTAAGGCTTGAAACGTGGCAAATCCTAGAGAAGGATGGCCTGAGGAAGAAAGTCTCTGAAGATCCCCATTGAGAACGTGCTTCCCATTCAGTCCATTGACTGTTAACGTTTGTTTTACCTTCAAAAAATAAATAGTTCACATAGCTTGCACCAAGACTGGAGGACTCCAGGACTGCACGAGGTGCCAGGTTGTCTAGCCTAGAGGACAGGGATTTTATTGCATCTTTTCTTCATCTTCTTGAACCTGAGGCTGACTGAGGACTTCCTTTCTGGAAAATTACTGGTAGAATATGTGTTTGAGGCACATCTTGTTTTTCAGTAACTCAGGACATGGGCAGATCTCAAGACTTTAATTTTTCCTATTATTTCATATCTCCATTTCTACTCTGCTGAAATTCCACAGAAGCCTGAAAATTTAGCAGTACATTAATGCTGCTTCTTGCCTATTCTTTTCCTTCCAGTTTCCTCCTGGAGTAGAAGGATGGAATTAAATCAGCACAAAGCTTTGGCCAGTCTGGAACAAGCTCTGGCTACCGGTCTGTTTTGCAGAGTCATTTCAGGCAGTGACCTGAGAAGGTTGTGAATTCGGTATAGATGTTGACAGCCTAAGTCTACTTTCTGAAATCTGTTTAAATAGCTTTAGTAATAAACAAGGCAATGTGGTAATGTGTAACACTTAAAACCATAATTCAGTAATTTCGGTTATTTTAAGACTTTTATTTAAAGGCACAAAAGGGTGATGTGATGCGACCAAGCTATTCCTATCAGCTAAGGAGTCTCTGAAGTAAATTCCTGCCTATTCCTCTAACACAGTGAATTCCTGGTGCTGGCTGTTTTGCTAGATTTACAACTGAGCGATACATTTTTCCATGCTGGCCACGCAGGAAACTTTCTGTAGATGGCTGCTGCCTCCCAGGCCATGGTTATGGGTTACTGGTTCTATAGCACGAATCAATATTCAGATGTTTCTGGCTAGTTTCTTCTCAATCCTTAAAATTTCTCTTTACTGACAATTTAAAAACTTGGTTTCTGTAATTTATACCATCTCCGAGGCTTATGTCAGAAGAATTGTGTTTAGATTCCATGCTAAACCCAGAAGCTGGATTTGTGTTATGAAACTAGAAATAGCATTTTTATCGAATTAGAGTCTAGCTGATACGTATTGTGATCGTATCCCGGGATGCTGGTCAGTCTATACTCAGAAGGGTAGGTTTCAAAAACGGAAGTACTTTTGCGACAGAGACTGTCAAAGACGGCTCTATCAAAGATATCCAGCATTAGTCTAATGAAATGAGACTATAAATTATGTCAGTGTGAAGTGAAACACTGAGTAGTTCTGCTCCATAAAATGGGACTGGCAGCATCTTCCTTGCTGCCGTGTGATACAGTGTCTTAATTACAACCACAGCTGAAATGAGTAGTCTCTGGGAATTGGAATGAGTTCATATAAGCACTTACATTATCAGGAAATATAAATAGTTTATTTATTCATAGGGCAGCTACCATCTTCCTACTATAGGTTTTTGATGGACACTTGTGCTGTCTCAGTCCACTCAGAATTCAAAATTGTTCTTTTGTGCAAGAACTTTATGGCAGAAGCACTATAATTTAATTTAGTATAATGTCTTTAAAACAATGATGTTTGTTTTTTAAATGAATATTTTATATGTTGTGTTTAATTAAAATAAAAGTCTGCTACTGATCTAGGAAATGCAAAACAGACTTGAGTTCGTATTTATGAAGTGTAACAATATTGGCAAGAAACAACTTATCTTGTTTATGAGACATGCCTCCCATTACCGCTACAGATTGCAGACGTTTTATTGCTGAGCTTTACATGGTTTACAATTCAACAAATGTAGCGAAACTGTCATCAAGAAAATAAGCCTATAAATGTAGGTTTGGAGGATTTTGTTTTTAAGGATAGTATTTACAGATCAAAATGTGTTTCCGGTAACTCTACATTCTGGAAGATTTCTTGCTTTTAAATTCCTCTAAAGACAGAGCAGCCCTGGGGAACACTCTTCCAAATACAAAAGGGAAACAGGTGAAATTTTTGCATCTATTTCCAAGTTACTATAAATGACAAAGCTTGGCTTGACTCTCTAGAAAGGGGTTAGCTGGTTTGAGAAGGAGGAGACTTGAAAAAATGAAAATACTTGAAAAGTATTGCCTGTGAATATTGAAATTATTAGCTTTGCTCTTTGATCAGCGGAGCTGCAGACATTGGCTCTGGCCATCCCTCTGCTATGAGGAGTATCCGACTGAGAGCTGAGCTCCTACTGCACCCCTCCATGGCTTTGACAATACTTTGCTCCAGTTAATGAAAGCACACCCAGGTCAAAGTACAACGCAAAACTTCTTGTTTTTCATTAAAACATCTGATGACATTAAGCATCTCCTATATCTAGCCATTTAGTTGCACATCTTTCCAGGATACTCATTAGCGTGGAGGATCTGTATTTCAATAATAATAATAGCACTGCGAGCTGAACACTCTGCTGCGAGAAGAGGTAATTAATTAAAACAAGATCCTTGTGATGCCAGCAGATCTTACCCATTTTTCATGTGAGAAAAGGTGAGGTGAGCAGCGAAGTGGATGTGCCATGCTCAAGCCACGCGGCATGGGAAGAACAGTGACTAAAATTCATGGCTTTCTCCTTCCCCACAGGGTGCGAGTAAATGCAAATGCAGACTCTTGGTGGTCACTAGATGCTACGAAACTGGTCAGCTCACTCAGCTGCTGGGGTAGATTTTAATAAAAAAATTGTTGTTTTGTTTCTTCATCTCCACTTTTATTCAATGGAGACAAAATAAACAGGAACAAAACAGAATAGGTTCCACTACAAAGTGGTACAAATCTCTGAGCACTATGGTGCAAGACTTTCTTTTGAGGCCTTGTGCCTGTCTTCTCCTCTGCTCCGTTTCATCCTGAGCATGTTCCACGCTGCCAAATTTCTTCTAAGGTTTTTCAGACGACTGAAAATCCAGAGATTCATTATCCTCCGACTTACTCATTTTTCACATAACAGTATTTTGACCAGTTTAATCATCTGCATGGTGAGTGTGGAAGTCTTGGCAGCTACTTGGCATACTAAGATAGATTCCCAAAAAGACCAGATACGCTTCTGAAATGTTGGAGGAGAAGTGATGATACATAATTTGCTTATTAATCACATAGGAGAACAGACAGAGTAATGTCTCTGCTCCTCACTTCTCTCCCTGTCCCCAAATTCTTTCTTGTCTGAATACCTGAATCACCTAGGATATAAATCTCTGCATTGTTGTTTCATGTTTAATCGGCTCTATGTTGTCTTTAGAAAAGCAAAATGAGTCTCTTAACTGTTGTGCTTAGCTATTCTATGTTTTTGTGGCTTCTAATAAAGTTATGTCAGTACTGTTTCTAAATTTATATAAAGTCTGAACAATGTAAGTCTTAAATGCGTGAAGTAGTTGATAGTTTTTTAGCTGCTGCACTCTAGATCCATTTTTTTCTTGTTCCCTTGAAAAAATAGAGAACTGTGCACTCAAGCAAGTTACGTGACCTTTATCTTCATTAGTCATTGTGATATTGATGGTCTTTTAACATTTTGTACCTTAAAGTTACAATATTTTTGCTGAAATAAACCGGACTATTTTAGATAGTTGGATTCTTCTTGGTGGTAAATCTATGAGAAACTGAGCTTGTATTAGACAAAGTCAAATGCCTTTTCTGTGTGAAAGGGGAGGCGGTGCGAAATAACACAACATGTAGAAAGCTAGATATTATGTGTTCTCTGATGTCTACACAGACAGACATGGATCAGTGCAGAAAGTGATTATTCCAACATATTTCATATCCATATGTTTATTCCTCCTTTCTTACAAGATGGCAGCTTGCATGTAATAAAAAAATGTGCAATAGGCTTAGATCCATTGCTGCGTAAAAGCAGCAAGGTTCTTGAACAAGAGTGATCTTAATACTGGCCTGTATCAGAGTTGAATGCAATTCTGCTCTGCTTGTGATAGAAATCTTCAGTATTGGGTGTAGCAGATTTAGAAGTGCCCAGAGCAGAATTCTGGAGTAGGGACAGCCAGGTGGGTCATTGCATCTAGCTGGAAAATATAAAGGAAAAAAGGAGATGAGACTATTGCAATGACTGACAGCTGCTGTGTTATTTCTGTCTTTCTAACTAGTTGCTTATTGAACTAGATAGAAAAGTACAAAGTGTTGCAGTTCTGTGCTGAGCTCTGTAGCCTGTCCTAGTCTGGCTTTTACTGGTGTCAGTGAACAAAAATGGAGTGGAGGTATTAAGTGAGTTTTAGACATAGGTGGGGCAAAGGTAGTTGGCTTTTGTAGGTGCAGAAGGCATTTAGTGAATATATGTAAGCATGTAAAAACTATATTTGTAAATACTGTTCATCGTACTACAAAATTTATTTTTTTAAATTTAAAGTAGCCTATAGTATAACCTGTTGATTCTTATATAACTCACTGGTAGGTTATCATATAACCTACAGGCGTAACATGAGGTAGGTAGGTTATAATACAACCTACTGTAAAGAAGACTGAAAGCCTTAATGCTCACTTAGGAATTTAATATGCTAGATGTTTATTTTTCAGATGAGAACACACTTGAAATTTAAGAATATTTAGATCTTATCTTATATATTGCAATTGAAGCAATTAGGCTTTATTCTCATTCCTTTGACTAGCAGATAGACATTTGAAAGTCACTTTTGTAAGAATAACAATCAGCTAAAATCAGTTCAATGAACATTTCTTTATTATTCGTGTTCAAAAAGTTATGTCAGTTGTGATACTGGTACGTAACACTCTCAGTGCTCATTTATGAGACTCCACTAATGCTTCAGATAAATACTGTGCACTGCTAAAAGGTTTGTGATGCCGCAGAGGTTTACCTGGAGATGAGAAGTAATTTTTTGCTCTCCGATCATTTGGGCCTGATGTTTATTTGCTCTTGCTAGTGGGAAGTTTCCCCCAAAGCCATCTCTTCTGGATAAACCCTGGCAAACTAGCAGGATACGGCCCGTTCAGGCTCCCCTGCCATCTCCCAGGAAGCCAGTCCCTTTGAACGCAGCTGCTGCTTGCACGAGGATGTTGTTTCTGCAAAAAACCCCGCATCTGAATCCGACTGGCTTTGGCCCCCTGCACTCTGGGTCCCAACACCAGGCGGGGTTTAGACCAGGACAGAGCACAAGTTTATTTAACAAACTTGAGCAAAAATTTAGGGGAGAATTTCAAAGCTCGCATTTGTTGCGAGATTTTACAAAAGAAACGATTCAGTCCCAGTTAATTTGTCAGAAGATGCTTCTTTGATTATTTCCAAACATCTCACCTGAAATCCATCTTTCAGTTGCAATCCTGGACCCCCTCCCACCAGCCAGCTAGAAAATATTTCTCCAAATCCCAATAATTAGCCATGGCCTCCTCTTTTTTTTTTTTCAGTGCAAATTTATCATTTATACTGCATTCCTCTCCTGTTTTGTGCGTTTTTCTTTTTTTTTTTTTTAAATAAAATTCAACCTCTTCCCCTGTTTTCAGATGTTTCTGGAATTTTTCAAGGTTCTCAATCCTCTGCAGATCATGCAACAGAAAATAATAATAATTGTGTAAGTGTTGTCTAAGCAGATTTTGTAGCTATCACCTACACCATCTTTGGACACGTTATTTGTTACGAGATCCAGGAGCACAACACGGTGTCCAGATACGTCTCAGATCTGAAGCCCATTAAGTTTGACAGTGGAAGATTTTTCTTCTAATGCAGCTCTAATCTCAGCTCTGGATAGCTCGTAACTAAAAGGGGGAGGATGGGGAACATTTTTCCCCTTCCTTCATTTTCTCCACTTCTAGTGCCTTCCCTAAATTTTCTCCCAGGCTTTATGCCGGGGCTTTTATCCCGCTCTGCTCCCCAGCTCCCCTGCTCCAGGCTACTCCCCCTCCCGCCTCGCCTCTCCCCCCTGCCGATCCCGCAGCTCCGGAGAGCGAACTCACCAGCTGCGAAACCCATTTCCACTGTCTGTCCTTCAAGTGTGCCTCCTGTCAGGGTGTTTTTTTGTGACATTAAAGGCATTGGAGAGACCTATTTTAATTTCTAGTCCCCCAGTCCGTCCAGCCTGGCTTTTATGTTGCCTGCTACAAGTGCAGGAGCAAAAAAGCTTTTACATAGAGAAGATTTAGAAGAAAGGTCTCAAAGATGGTAAGGCTGTTCTGTTTTGCTGGCACAGAGAGTCACTTTTGCTAGTTCGGTTCAGACTTCTGGCAGCTTGTTAAGCTGCGTAACGCAGGAGCTCCATGTTGCTGAGATGACTTTTATTATGCTACGTGCATAATTATTTACTAAAAGTATTCTTTGTCTTGCTTTCTAAGTCAGAGGTGCCTGGTTACAGTTCACTTTGCAGTCATGAGCCTGTCTTTGTGGACATTTTAACGTACCTGGATAGCAGATAAATGCTTCAGATGATTTTTTTTTTCTTTTCATATTTTGCTAACATAAATGGTTACCTATCCAAATATTTGACCAGAAAACTGCATTGAAGTGTTGCAAACACAGAATAGTTATTGGGGAAATAGCCTTGAAATATCATTTCAAATGTCTGGAAGAAATTAAATTTGGCTTTGATGGGCTGTCAAGAATGGTGCATACCCGGGGTAATATTTACATCTCAAATGCAGATAGTAATAATAAGCAAACCCTCCCACTTTATTCTGTCAACAACACTTACAAGTGTGCTGAAGGTACTGTAACACACTATCATGCTTTCTAATGACTATAATTCATCATTTGAAGCTATCAGCTTGAAAATAAAATATTGCTACGTAGCGTGGAGATTGATAGCCATGGCTTATTTATTGATTGCACTGGAAAAATGAAAAAATAAGAAGAAAAGATTAATTTTTTTACAGCTGATAGCACCATGATAACTGATTTGAAATCTGCCATTTTCTTTTTTACAGTTCTGTATAATGTAGCTGCAACATAGAAAGATACAGAAAATATGGTGTTATGTTACCGTGCAAAAGCCAACTTCACATTATTTTTCTTTCCATATGTTTTTCAGTGCATTAAATATTTAAAACAGTGTCATCACTCTTTGAAAATGAATATACCTGTCAACTTACCCGTATTAGTCCTTTAAGTCTCAGTCTTTCTCATACTTTGAAGAGTCCTGAATTCTGTAACAGAAAAATCTTTTCGAAATAAGAGCAAAGCTGGTTGAACAAAGGATGTAAAAGGGCAGTGTACCTTTTCCCCTAAGTAAATCAATCAGATGACATCTGCTTTTCTCATTTCTACTTACTTAGTTTGAACTGAGTGAGTGAACCAGATTCCTGGTTCCTGAAGTTCATGGTCTCTCTGCTGAGGGGAGAACAAGCTGATAACAAAACTAAAGACGTTCGGCTGTAGGACAGGTCAGTGAAGCCTCAAATCACACAAAAAGAAGGGGTGGGGGTGATAGCAACGTTGGAGTGGATGCTACAAATTGGACTAGCAGATCCATGAATGAATTTGGTGCGGTGTAGGTCTCTCCTCTGTCCTCTTTGAGAATGCTTGCAATAGCAACTGAGAAGATTGTCCATAATTCTGAGCCACAATTATTGTAGATCAGATCACGTGTGTTATATATGTCTTGCTGGGTTCCAATTTCAGCAGTTTTATTTGGTTCCCAATTTGGTAGTCATGGTTACGACCACTCAAAAGTAATCTCCACTTTTGAAAAAAATATGACCTTAAAGTCTTTTTGTGAAAGTAAGAAAGCACAAAGACATTTCCAAGTATCTGTATTTGTTAAATTCCAAATTGCCTTTCTAAAAATACAGTTATGAACTCCTTGGGAATTAGAAAGAAGAAATCTATTTCAGAAAGCACATTTTAAAGCAATTTTATGCTGAAATGAGTCCTAAAATTCTGGCCTTTTGTTCTCTGTCATGGAGGCATAAGAGAAGCCAGTGATCATCCTTAGGTTACAGTGATCAGAATAAAGAACATTTTCTGATCTTCCTTCTACTTGAGCTTTTACTGACTTTAATGGAACTCAGCATCTTTCTTCAGTTGCAAATTCAAGGACCAAACTCTGTTCCATTAATACCATTGTAATCTGTGGAGCTAGTTAACAGATAATTTGTTTAAGACTGTGCTAGCTCTAATGGCAGATTCAGATATGTTTTATAGGTTTTTAATCTTTTAATTCTTGCTTACCTCCAAATTTGGAAATGATTAAACAGCCTAAGAATAAGAAAGAAAATCAATGTCAGTGGTATAATAGCTATAATTTATTTGAAAAATAAAGGAGGTATTTTTCTGTTAAAACTGGGCTTGAGATTTGGCAGGAGGAGTCCAGAGCCATTTGTAGTGGTGGAATTTGTATCACTTCTCATGTTCTCTCCTATAGAATAGAATCATAGAATCATGGAAAAGGTTGGAAAAGACCTTTCAGATCATCGAGTCCAACTGTAAATCTAGCACTGCCAAGTCCACCACTAAGCCATGTCCCTAAGCACCACGTCTACACGTCTTTTAAATACCACCAGGGACAGGGACTCAACCGCTTCCCTGGGCAGCCTGTCCCGATGCTTGATAACCCTTTCAGTGAAGAAATTTTTCCTAATATCCAATCTAACCCTCCCCTGGTGCAACTTGAGGCCATTTCCTGTCGTCGCACCGCTTGTTCCTTGGGAGCAGAGACTGACCTGCACCTCGCTACGGCCTCCTGTCAGGGAGCTGCAGAGAGCGATGAGGTCTCCCCTCAGCCCCCTCTTCTCCAGGCTGA